>OX419636.1:3203016-3842331 GCA_948473465.1 Lithophane ornitopus
AACCCAATCCAAACTACTCGTTATTCCAGCAGAAACCTAACTACTCCAATCAGAAGGGTTTAGGTCAGAGCTTGAAGAGGCCACCTTCGAAGCTTTATGCTCAGGAAGTTCAGAAGGAACAAAACATGGGAAATGGGTATATTCTGAATCAGGGACAGATGCATCCGCAAGAATACGGGTATTCATCGTGTATTAATTCTTCAGGAAAAGTGCCGGTGAGTTTCTTTCGAGTCAACGTTAATATTATATTGACGTTAATATAATACTTAATAAATAATATTAATATTTATGGAGAAGAGCAGTGGTGCCCCAGTGGTAACGGCCACGACTTACGAGTTGTAGGTCGTAGGTTCGAACCCATTTTTTTTTTTGAGGTTGGGAAGTCATCCAATGACTTCTCCCGCTCTGGGCGGAGCGGAAGAGCGTAAAAGACTTTTACTGACTAAAACCCACCCGTGTTCCTTCAGTTGCCTGTTGCCAAGGTCCCGATATACCTTTCGGACATTCCCGCAACCCTGGCAGGTAGGTTCGAACCCGGACAGGCGTTTTACGTTGTGTAAATTATTTCATCGCCACTGCTCACAAAACGGTGAACGAAAACATCGCGAGGAAACCGGCATGTCCTAGAACCAAAAATTCCAAGACATGTGACATCTACCAACCCGCACTGGGCCCGCGTGGTAGATTAAAAGCCCACTCCCTCTCGAAGAGAGGAGGCCTGTGTCCCATAATTGGGAACAATAGGCTAATAATAGGCTGATTATGCTTATGCTATTAATATTAAGTATATAAATTATTATATGAACAAATATTATATTAATATAATATTAATAAATTTTAATATTATATTAACGTTAATATAATAATTTTTCCCGGACTTACAATCTCACTATCAAATGTTTAGATTGTAATGTTGACGAATTTAAGTTGCCTGCAAACTTATCGTAGATTACTATTCTCTACCCTACTAAATTCCTACCAATTCTTACAAAACCTCTTTTTTTTTTTTTTTTGCAAAAAACTTTAAGAGTTGTCCATTAAAAAATATACAATATCAAATATACAATGTGGTGGTTGTATATCCACAATAAGTATTTTGGTACATAATGTTACGGAGTAAGTACAATCAAAATCAATTTGCCTAGCCTTTTCCCAACTATGTTGGGGTCGGCTTCCAGTCTAACCGGATGCAGCTGAATACCAGTATTTTACATGGAGCGACTGCCTATCTGACCTTGTGGAGGTCAGATAGGCAGTCGCTATCGTATTACCCAGTAACTGGGTAATACGATACCCCTTGGTTAGACTTGTTGTCAGACTTTCGGCCTTCTGACGATTCGTAACGACTCTCAAAGATCTACAAATGACAGCCGGGACCAACGGCTTAACGTGCTTTCCGAGGCACGGAGGAGTCTCGATATGTGAAAATGGTCACCCATCCACGGACCAACGGACCCGAGCGGCTGTTATTACTTAGCCACGAGTAAGTACAATCAATAATGGGTATGTTTACTATATAGGTGGGAGCCCTAAGCACTTGCTCTGAAGATGACGAACAGAAGCCCAACCTCTGTCGTATCTGCGGCAAGACCTACGCTCGCCCTAGCACGTTGAAGACGCACCTTCGAACACATTCTGGAGAAAGACCCTACAGATGTGGAGACTGTAATAAGAGCTTCTCGCAAGCTGCCAACTTGACTGCGCATGTTAGGACGCATACCGGTCAGAAACCGTTTAGGTAAGTGGCGAAAGTTGCAAAAGAAGAAGTAGATTGGGTAGAATACCCTCCTAGTCCTAATGCATTTTTAAGACCTCTTTAGGAAGATCGGCACTTATCCTCTAGCATCGCATTACACATTGCACAATAGCGTCTAGCATCTAGCATCACCATTTTTTTAAATTGAATTCTATCCGTCAGACAATAAAATGTAACAGAAATAACAGAATCTGATTGAAATATTCTGCCCCCACATAAATTAATTAACCAGAACTTCTTCATCTGGGGATGGTGGATGGCTTGGGCTATACCTGCCTAGAAAAATAAATAAGCGAATTTGAAATGAACATGTATTTAGTAGTTAATCTTATCGCTAAATGTTATGTACACCTATAATTTGTATATAAATTAGCAGTAGTACCTTTACTAATTAATAGTTTTTTTTTTAAGCAATGTTGAATGTATGTGCTGTTGGTGTTCTTTAATAAATAAATAAATAAAATCTTATTTCATAAAGGTATGTTTTCAAACTTAACTTAGGTACCTATTTATCTAATTTGTTTTGTATTATCCATTATAGATGTCCAATATGTGATCGTCGGTTCAGCCAAAGTTCCAGCGTGACCACACACATGAGGACACATTCTGGAGAACGACCCTATCAGTAAGCGATTCTTTATTGTCACTCTGCTCCTCTGCACCTATCATCAAGAGGCAGGCTAAAAGTAAAAGACAAAATTTGTGTTGTTTCGATTACTTAAGAGGAAATAGGGTCGGTCCCCTCTCCATACCAACGCTCTCGCCTGTTTTCTCTCTGGTTTATAACCTTAGACACACTAACAGTAAAATAAATATCAACTAGTTCTATGCGCATGTTTTTCGTTTTGATGATACAATATCTGTAGAAGCACTAGAACCCTCAGAAAATTCTCAATAATGCCTGTTTAGACCGCTGTCATCAGAGGCCTATTGTACTAAGTACTAATAATGAAAAAATAAAAATATAAGCACAGTAAATATCCTTCTTATTTAATCTGTAAAATATCTTTCAAATTGGTCCAATATTGGAGGAGGAAATAGATCAAATTGGTCCAATATTGGAGGAGGAAATAGACGGGAGTCGAACCCCGAATTCGACTTTTTGTATAAGTCTTTTCCCCATACAAAAAGTCATAATTCGAGGTACGACCCTATTTCCTCTTAAGTATTGTTATTTTATTGAGAATCTAAGGCTACCTACTTTTACAAAGTTTCGGACTACGTACGTTTGGTTGTGGTGTCCCCAACATAAAATTAAGAAGACGGGAGTTTATTACTTTGGCCTGATTCTTTTTGCAGTATTTTTTTTTTTGGGAGAAACACAGTTGTTGGCTCTGGCCAGCACCTGTGTTTCTCCCAAAAAACTGTTTTTTGGACTCTCTTCGTCTTAGCTTGTCGATGGTAATCTAAATGGACTCGGCCCAGGCCCAGAATTAGGCAAGCGTACATCAATTTCTGTAATGTGCTGACGACAGGACAAGAAAATTAAGTGTCCCATCGGATGTGGAACAGCACCACTTCTTGGAATTAAAATGTGATAGTAATAAATGTAAGTAATTTTGGGTATCTCTTTTATCAGGTGCAGATCTTGCAAGAAAGCTTTCTCAGATAGTTCGACGCTGACGAAACATTTACGTATCCACTCCGGAGAAAAGCCTTATCAGTGTAAATTGTGTTTATTGAGGTAAGAAAACAATTTCTGTCCACTTTTCATCTCAAGTTTCAGAAGCACTTTAACATTAAGCGTTTGAGACGTTAACGCTCATGCCTCAAAAAAATAAACCCTCTAGGGGTACGGTGATAAAACAACTAATTCTCTGACTAAAAGTATTGCCAGCGCACCGCTTTGATATGTATCACAGCCCTCAGGTCTTGCGGAAATCACTGGTTGGTTGCTTGCTTTTAGCGAGAAGACTGCCACATTGGATCACCTTATATAAATTGTCAACATTTACATAAAACTGTAATTTATAATATAGTATACATAATAAAGAGTGGGTAGGTATTTTATCTATCTATCTAGTTGCCCACTTTATCTGCCGGTATCGTATAAACTTTACAGCCATCTTTTTCCCCCAGGTTCTCCCAATCCGGCAACCTGAACCGCCACATGAGGGTTCACGGCAACATGTCAGGTGGAATGCTCGGCTGACACTTGCAGAGGTGCGGCCTTTCCGCCGTCTACTATTGAACTAACTGGAATACGACTACGAAGGCATGAAGTGTCGTTGAAAAGAAGATATGAGACTTTTGAAATCGTGTTTTTAGTCATGTAATTCTAAAAATACTTAAATATAAAGTCAGTTAACTACGGTGAATGAAAATAAAGGAGATCTGTTAGTCGCCCCAGTCCGCAAATTTTATCACCGAGGCATATTTTTGTCGATCTTGAAATGTTTTTTGTAATGATACAAAAAAATATGAAAAAGTAACTACTTTCGAACCATCGTAAATAATAATACTTGCACGCTTACGGTTTACTTAGACATGTAGCCCGTAGGTAGGTAATAACTGGTAAAATACTTCTACTAGGTACCTACTTAGCTTTAAGTTTTGTCGTATATTTCCATTTTGAGAATGTTAACAATTTATTGTAAATATGACAAAATTATGTGAAAATGTTTGTACATAGATAACTATTGTAGGTTTTTAAGATATAAGTAAATATGCCAACATTGCAGTATTACAATGATCTAGTCATTTAATTATTAGCACTTTCATATTAATGTTTCATTGAAGAGGATTTTTAAAATTCTTTTTATTTATGCTGGTGGTCAATCCAACTGGCCCTGTGAATAGAAAAGATTAATTTTAATTTAATGTTGCACTTATCAGTCACCACTATCAGTATTATTATTATAGCATAGCTTTGTAAATGAAATTGTGAAATAAAATTAATAAATCAATTCTTCAAATCCATGTTGTTTTCTTTTTCTATAAAACCGCGCTTTTTTAACTACCTCATTTTAAAAATGGCGCGATAATTCAGTGTTGTCAGTCACGTAGGATAGTTTTCTACCCTGAGCCTGTAATTATTTCTAATGTAAAATAATCAAGTGATTTTTTTTTTAAATAAAAACTTTTATACACAAGTCGGATTAGTTTTGTTGAGTCCATAGTTACTTTACTCTTTGGTGGAGTCGTCGAACTAAATGGTGTTGTGTAACAAGTCTGTTTGTAGCTTAATTTTATTTCTGAACGCATCGCTATCATTCCCAAGTATTAAAAAAAGTTATGGGTTTTTTTTAGGTCACGTATCTCAACTTCTCTAAAATTGGATTGTAATAATAATTATAGGCGTGAATATGATAATATTATGATAGAAAAGAACTAGCTAATCAAATATAAATAGCTAATCAAGTATTTGAATATTTCAAGGCAAATTCTATAACTAAAGACCGGTTTATTATAGTGTATTGGTGAAGTCAAAAAGTAGACATAATACGAACTCATCCGCTTATTCAGTTTGACACATCACGTTAACTCCGAGAGATTTCCTTGTCGGGAATAAAGTAATTCAATAATTTACGCCCGATACGGGTCAACCGGTGCTTTAGAGCTAAGAATTTGATAATACAGTTATTTACACTGGCGCTGTCTGTTAGTGAGGCAGCGTAGATTGTGTAAATATCCTATTACTACTACGAAATTTATGCCATTGGTCGGAATTGTTACATTTTGTGGTGTAATTCGTCAATTTACTTGTAAATATGACTGAAACTTCACCGGATGAGCCGAATTCTAATCGAAAAGACTTTATTTGCGGGGTTGTTGAAGGTAATTGTTGTTATTTTTATGAGAAAGTATGTGTTATAGGTTTGTTGTAGATATATCTTATATCTAAGTTTGTAATAGAGTGAATGACCTATTGTATGCTTCACTATTACAGGCTTTTACGGACGGCCGTGGACTACTGAACAAAGGAAAGATTTGTTTCAAAAGTAAGTACATATTCTTTTTAATAATTAACCTTATTTATGAAGAAAAACTTGTGGCAAAACACAGATGTTCATATTGTAGATAATTTATTTAATTACTCTGCAGTGTCTGACTTAGGTACTGTTTTCGCAGAGGCGTATTTACTTCATTTTTACTATTTTGTATAAAATATTTCTCATATATAAAGGAGATTAAATTAGGGCATCCTCTAACCTAGCTACAGACTCTATGAAATAGAGAATAGCTAAGTCAATTGTTTTATTGACTAAACAAACAAGATCATATGGCCAGATGTTTCTAGAAATCACACAACTAATCTTCTGAATCTTCTAAGTTTAATTCAAAATGAAAATTTCACTCACAGTCACATATGCATAATAAACATCTATTTTTATTGATATTTTGTGATTGTTGTATTAAAATATATCTATTGGACGTGTCTCATTGATCTTGACTTTACCAGCTGGTACTTTATCCTTCTCCCTTAATGCAGGTGAAAGTTCAATGAACTCAATTCAACTGTAATTGTTATTGTGTACAATAAAGATTAAGAAAATCTTTATTGTTCACAATAACAATTACAGTTGTTGAATTGATGCTAAATGTATTTAATTCACCTCTGAAATAAGTTTTCTAACAGCAAACCTTCCAGTGATAGAGAGAGAAATGACAGACGGTGGTCCAGATCCGGACTGCCAACCTATTTTGTGCGGACCCTAAGTAATCGGTCAAAATAATTAAAACTTGATAAAAAAATGAAAATTTTATGTATCTGTTAGTAATCAATCATCTATCAAATGGAACGCTGTTAGTAATCAATCATCTATCAAATGGAACGCAACAGTCATATTGTTTTGAAAACAGAAACCCAATTAATCTAATTGGTTATTCCTGGATTTGGTTAAATAGATGTACAATATAACAATCAATACTACGTAGTTTAATGAGATTCCACACTAAAGTATTTACTTGCAGTGTCTTAGTAAACATTACTAATGATGCTGTAATAGATAATATTAAATAATTAGACTAGGTTAAATCTGCAATGAATAAACTTTTACCTTCATCATAAAAATTTACAAAATAAAAGCAGATTTCTATAATTTATTCGTAACAATAAAATAAACTAAATTTTGCAGACTTAAAAAATGGGGCATGGACATGTATGTCTACGCACCAAAGGACGATTACAAACATCGAGCGTACTGGAGAGAACTATACACCGTGGAAGAAGCAGAACACCTGACTTCCCTCATAACCGCTGCCAAGGCTCAAGGCATCATATTCTGCTATGCATTGTCTCCGGGACTGGATATCACTTACAGTAGTCAGAAGGAGATAACTACATTGAAAAGGAAATTGGAACAGGTACGGAAAAAGTTTTTTTTGCCGTTACTGGAACTAGTTGTGATGGTATTATAACATGCTTCTCGTGACAGCATTGCTTTCTGCGAAAACTACTATAAGATTTTGAATTAGAAAAACATTAATTTGTGTTTATTTATACTAGAAGACTAATTTATAAAAAAATAACATATTTTCTTACAAATTTTTATATTAATTGACCAATAACAAATTTAATTATGCTGTCAATAATAAATTAAAAGTTTTTATTAGAAACTTTCTCAATGAATGTGAATTTAAAAAAATATTTTAATGTATTTATTTGTTAACTAGTTCATGCCCGCGCCCTCTTCTGCGATGAGTGTGGAACCTGAGACAGAAACACGCTTGTACGATACGACTACATACAGAAAGCAGAGCTGATAGAAATCTCTATTCCTAGACAGCATGTTTCGCCGAAAACTTTTATTTTAGAAAACACTGTTTGTAGATGTTTGTAGGAACTAGGAAGCACTGTTGAAAGAGATCTCTGTTCATAGACAGCACTTCTTGCCGTAAACTTTGTTCATATAGGCCACTGTTTCCAGTTACCTTGGTTCACAGTAAGCGCCTTTGGAGAAGAAGCTATTAATATAGTATAATTATTATATTTAGAATAGAGATTTCTATCAGCTCTGCTTTCTGTATGTAGTCGTATCGTACAAGCGTGTTTCTGTCTCAGGTTCCACACTCTTCTGCGATCCAGGATGAAAAGTAGCCTATGTCCTTCTCTAAGTCAAGTTCTACCCCTGTGCCAAATTTCATTCCAATCCGTTCAGCCATTTTATCGTGAGAGTGTATAAAACAAACAAAGCCGCAGTCCTGTTTTATTATTATTAACAAATAAAAGATAATTAATATCTTCTTAGTGACACAGACGCAATTTAGCCAACACATACATATACGTAATAGTGTATATGTATGTGTTGGCTAAATTACGTCTGTTTTAAATATGACTATTTTGATTGAAAGCTCTAGAAGAGGCCTTTGTGGCTGTTTTTTAAACCGACTTCTTCAAAAAGGAGGAGGTTCTCAATTCGTCTGTGTTTTTTTTTTGTATGTTTGTTACGCGATTACTCCGCCAATTATGAATCGATTTTGATGATTCTTTTTTTGTTTGGTAGGTCATGCTTCTGAGGTGGTCCCATATAAATTTTATTAACTTTGCTTGCGTAATTTTTGAGTTAGCTTCAATATTACGTATTTTTCCCACTTAGTTTATCTAGACGATATCCTGTTTGACTCCTTCACTGTTATTTACATAGCAGGTAGTGGTATTCCGATTTGTTTGGGGTAGGTACCACAACTAAAAAGTGAAAAAGAAAAACTTTTTACAAAAAAAAAAAACAACCGACTTCCAAAAAAAACAATAAAAAAGTGAAATATAACTTTAATTTCGGAAGTCGGTGGCAAAAAACGGAAATTGAAAAGCAAAGACACCGACTTCCGAAATTAAAGTTATTTTTCACTTTTTTAGTGTTTTTTTTGGAAGTCGGTTGTTTTTTTTTTTGGAATTTTTTTTGTGTGTGGGAAATCATCAAATGACTTCTCCCGTGTCATGGAGGGCGTGTCAGACTTTAACTGACTAAAACCCACCCGTGTTCCTTCAGTTGCCTGGTGCCCAAGGGTCCCGGTATCCCTTTCGGACTTTCCCGCAAGCCCTGGCAGCCCTATGTGGCTCTAGGAAAGGCTACAAAAAGAACTGCTCTGCATTCTTTATAATTATTTTGTATTTTTTGTGAATAAAGGCTCTGAATTTTGTTTAAATTATGACAATTTCTCTTTCCTTTCAAGGTGTCTCAATTCGGCTGCACATGCTTCGCCCTCCTGTTTGATGACATTGAGCCCGAGATGAGTGAGGCTGACAAACAGATATTCCAGAGCTTTGCGCATGCACAAGTAAGTATATTACCTACAATGATAATATATTAACAGATATGTTATACACTCACAAAACAACCGAAATGCAGCACACATTCCCACTTTTCATTCATTTTACATTTCATTACAAGTAAAAATGATAAAAAAGAGATGGCTTGATAAAAACAACAAGAAAAAAAGAGACAGCTAGTGCAGCGGCTTCAACTAAGCGTATTACTCGGCGCCATGCGTCTCGCAGACTAAAGTCAATACGTCCTAATTAGGACGTTTTAGAGTCTTCACGATTGCGCGCTTACAACATAATATCTGTTTATTATAATTTCATTGATTACCTACATATATTACAGTAAAGTTTAAAATCCAATATCTAACTGAAAACCTTCTCAATGAAATCAGATAACAGATTTATTGTCAAGTTATTTAATGGGCTGATCCTATTTCATAAACTAATATCAAGATTTACTGCTTTGATGATTTGAGACATAACACCTTATATTTAGAAACCTCTGCCTTCTTCATTCGAGAAAATGGCATGCATATATCTAAATTTAAAAAAAAACATGTTGCATGCCGAGAAGTTCTCTGAATAAAAAAAATGTACTTAACATTATTTGTTGCACAAATTATTGTTGATAATATTATGTGACTTCGTAGTTCAACACCACATTCTATTCAAATCTTGGGTTTGGCAACTAAAACACTGCAAAATCGCGATAAAATATTAATCTTTAAGCTCATTTCAGACTACGCTATAATATATAGCATATAGTTGATATAGTTTATACCACAGCTATATCGCTCGCTATACATTTCCAATTATATATAGTATAGCAAAGTGTGAACGTGTTCTAAATAAATGTATGGCGAGCGATATGGTTGTGCTATGAACTATATATGCTATAATACACTTTTCATCAGAAAAATCGAAACACCTTGCAAGTTTATGTTTCACAAATACGTCACATTTGTGTATATTTAGGAATATATATATAAACGGTGTAAAATGGTAACGGTATAAAATGTGTATATTTAGGAATATATATATAAACGGTGTTTCGATTTTTCTGATGAGACGTATATTATAGCGTAGTCTGAAATGAGCTTTATTAGTAAATCAAACAGGTATCGTGCAGTTACCCATGCGTGACTGTAGACTCATCTAAGTGGCTAGCGTTGAGCTAACGGCCTTCAAAATTACTAGTTCGCCTGACTGCACAGCCTAGCCGTTGTACACGTTATCTGCAGCTGGATACATTGATTAGAATGTGCAGTTGCTATGGCTACGGGCAACTTCGTGGTGCATTTATTTTTCAGATATTTTCGCGACTCCTTTTTGAATGAATCAAACTTTACGAAGCAAGACGCGTTACTTTTCTTTGCTTTATGTCTCAGGGCGATTTGATCATTTGTATTTTCGCGAAAACTGGGGATATTGCGAAAACACGGATGATGAGCGCGAGCGGTGCCGCGGCACAGGCCGGCGAGCGCTACGTCCAAGTTACTCGAAGAATTTTTTTCACCATTTTATAATTATCCGGGTTTTCGCAATATCCCTGTGGGTTTTCGCGAAAATATGAATCATAAAATCATCCTGAGACATAGAGAACGTGTCTTTTCCCTTTTAATTCATAACTATCTAAGCTTAACTTACTAATGTTACATTCTCTTTATGAAACATATTTTCAAAATTTAACTGTCAGTGGTTTAGGGTGTACATTAAAATACAGACTATCACCATTTTTTAGGGTTGCGTACCCAAAGGGTAAAACGGGACCCTAGTACTAAGGCTCCGCTGTCTGTCTGTCCGTCTGTCACCAGGCTGTATCTCATGAACCGTGATAGCTAGACAGTTGAAATTTTCACAGATGATGTATATCTGTTGCTACTATATGAACAAATACTAAAATACAGAATAAAATAAATATTTAAGGGGGCTCCCATACAAAAAATGTGTTTTTTTTTTGCCTTTTTTATAGATAATGGTACGGAACCCTTCGTGCGCGAGTCCGACTCGCACTTGGCCGGTTTTTTATATACATACATAGACAAGCTAAATTTCATTCAAATATAATAAAAACGTCTCTCCACCCAGGTATCGGTAACCAACGAGATCCACCAACACTTAGGCTGCCCTCGCTTCCTCCTGTGTCCCACTCAGTACTGCTCTACTCGCGCCGTACCCTCCGTCAACAGCTCCGAGTACCTCAACACTCTGGGGACCAAACTGTCGCAGCAGATCGATATCATGTGGACTGGTATGTGTTTGCTCTTCTCTAGTTTTAGCCGCCTTTACACGACACGCGCTTTCACGCGTGAAAGGCCTTTCACGCAGGAAAGAACGCGCGTATAAAGATAGAAAACGAGAACGAGAAAGCACGCGCGCGCCGCCCGCTCGCGCCTTCATGCGTTCAAGTCTGTGCGTTTCGAACATAATTCAAGGCACATAAAAATGGATAAAAACAATCACACACGATTGCGCGTGCTAGCTTTCCCGCGTTCACTCGTGCACACTCCGATCTCGAGTGAAAGCGCGTGTCGTGTAAATGCGGCTATTAGCACGAATGACATCCGGGACCAACGGCTTAACGTGCTTTGCGAGGCATGGAAGAGTCTCGTATGTTAAGATGGTCACCCATCCCGGCAAGCGTAGCTTAGCCTCGTGGCTGTTGGCATGTGGCTGTTATTACTTAGCCTCGAGCATGCAAAGTATAGTAATACATTAATAACGTTTATTTCGACTGCCTCGTTGGTCTAGGGCAAGCATTTCCGATTTCCAGGTCGGGCAAAATGTTATTGTTTTATTTTTTGTCTGTAATTTCTCAGTAGCAGCCCGGATTCGTGCCCGGTTGATGACTAATAGGCTCGCCCTCAAATATATGGGACTTAAACATAACTGGCGAAATGTGGGTCAACCTCTGCCCAACCGTTAGGGGAAACAAGTCGTGTGGTTATGTATAATCATTTCAATAGTATCGTAGTATCACCACTCCTGTAGGCTAATTAAATCCGTTTTTATTTGACTTGGTTTTTAGTTTTTGCCAGTCTAACTAAAGTTTATAGCGCAAACTGGCGGGTGAGGGGTCCTGACTTCGGTATTCACTCGTTGAGCTGTTGGCGGTTGATGTCAGGCCTTAGTTGAATCTCCTCCCTTAAAAACAAAAATCCAATTAGAACCTTTTTTACATTTTTGTATATCTGTTACCAGATGCTACTAAGGTATATCTTTTCATATACGAAATATATGAAGGGGTCATTGTACTCATCATTATGAACAACTTTCACTATGGGACCAACATTGAAACTGCGAAAAAAAAATCTGCTGTTCCCTACATGATGAGTTCAATGACCCCTTAAAATATTTCGTGTATGAAAAGATATACCTTATATAGTACTACACGACAATTGAAATCAACCCATCCAACCATTTTTCTCTATACAGAGTTCAACAAGTCTATAACCTGGAATCGTACACATTCCGCGAGCCACATAAAGTCATAGTAAACATTAAATTGCATAACCTCGTGGGCGCTAACTGAATGGAAAAGGTCATCCGCTACTTTGAACTAATACGTTTAGTATACGCTACGTGTGTTGACGACATGTTATGACGTCATCAGTCATGTCAGCGAGAAATGAGGTGCCATAACAATAAAAATCTAAGCCAAGAGCCTCGATTAACATCTATGGAGGCTCTCGTTGGGCACCTGGATTAAGGGCTTGATTCAGAAAGCGGTACTCCTGGACAGGGCCCGTATTGTTAGAAGGTTCCTCTCTCTGGAGTCCTGACCGCCGGTAGCTTGGACCCTGTTCCCGATACCGATACCGGTGGGCTCCTGTTTTTTATATTTTTAAATGTTTTTTTTTTAATGATTTAATTTTTTTTTTATAAATGTAAATATTATCGAAACATAAAAATAAACGATTGAAAATCTAAAAATTATATAAATCCGCGAAATGTCGCGGGTATTCTGGTTTTATAACAACTCACCTGCATACCTACATTCTATGCAAAAAAAACATTTTCTATTTCTATGATTTGTCACTCATTGGCGCCTTTACTGGGACGATTCGTCATCAAATATTTAAAGGCTAATATGATTATATCTAGGTATTTCAATGACGTCTTTGCAATTGCTATCAGAAAACTAGAAACATACAATAAAACACATTAGATCCTCAAAACTCAAAGCATTTATTTCAATTAAACCATTTACAGGATTTTGAATTGTCAAAGAGTCGGTCAGTTAGTCAGAAAGTTGAAGCTAGTTGCCCATTCCAAAACGTAGATAGTCTATGGAGAACGGGAAAGAAATTCCATTCTCCTATGGTAACCAGAAACGATAACGTATACTATGTATAAACATCTACAAAGTCGTAAGTATGCGCTGAGCGCCAGCCGATTTTTCCATTGATTACTCATAGTTTGATTACACATAATATTTACTATATCGTTGACTATAATAGACTTGTGGGTAGTTTCCATGTTGTTTTATATTGCTTTTTTCTTGGGTCATTAAACCTTTGCGGTAGATAGATGACCTTTTAAATTTCGTTTGACTCATAATCATTATAATCAGCCTGTAATGATCTCGCTGCTGGGCCACGCAGGCCCTCTCTCTTCTAGAGGGAGTAGGTGTAATCAATAACAGAGAGCAGGCCTGTGTCCCAGAAGTGAGAACATTATAAGCTGACTAGCTGCGCCCCGCGGTCTCACCCGCGTAAGTCTCGATCCCGTGGGAATATCGAGATAAAAAGTACCCTATGTCCTATTCCAGGTCATGGTCTACCGCTGTGCCAAACTTTATCCAAATCCGTTCAGCCGTTTTAGCGTGAAAGCGTAACAAACAAACTCACTTTCGCATTGATAATATTAGTTAGGATTATGATTATAATTATGACTCATTGGCGCTTAAAATCCGCCTTTTTGATTTTATAAAAACGAAATCGCGCGACCCAGAAGAGTTGATAGAGACACCTCATGTATTAAAATCAATTCAGCCGTTCGGATTCTTCGAGGGTATAAAAAATCCAACATACAAAGATCAACGACATAGAAAAACATAACCGTCTTTATTGCCGCGCAGTCGGGTAATAAGTAAAAATATTTGTCGGAGCGGCCGGGACGGGACGGGGCTCGCAATCATCATCAATATTCATTCAAATTCATAGGAAACAATAATTCATTAGTTAATATCAATAAGCTCTGCGCGCTCACAAAGAACACAGTGATCTTGAGAGTTAGACGAGGTGTGACTGACCCCTTCGTCTCACGCTGATAAGAACTGGACGAGGTGTGAGTTGACACCATCGTCTCGCGCCACGACATATTTATAGCTCGGAAAGATTCTGTTTATCATTCGAAATCTGCGTGGAAAAGTGAATTTTCCCCGCTAGCGTGGAAAGAATTTTTAAAATTTGAACCGTTCTATTCAACAATTTTCTATACCGCCGGTCGACTGATAATGCATCAATACTTATTTTATGTCAGAGCGCCAACCTTTTTTTTAGAATAATCGCACTGGCCAGCACGAAAAAAAATCGCTCAACGCACCTAAAGAAGTTTTCACATAAAAAAACTTTATATAATTTTCTTCTGTATATTCAATTCACTTTCCACCATTTGGGTTTGTTTAGCAGTGCAGAGTTAGTGCAAGCGGTACATAATGCCGAATTGAGCTTTCTTCCGGAAAAATTGCGCGAAAAGTACATAAAAGCTTATACTCCATAGGTTTAGGTAGTTAAAAAATTGTAAACAAAAAAAACCACGTGACTCATAGATGCTAAACCTTTTATTTCAAATGTTAAAATCATATTATATATAGTCACATATTAATAAGCTCTATTCTGAATCTAAATCTGATGAAATCTGTCACATTAATAATAAAGCGTTCAGTGGTATCATCAATTATATTGTCTAATTTAAAAAAAAATTGTTCTTCTTTTAGCGCTGTCAACAAAGGCGCCTGGTTAACCTGACACTTTAGTTGCCTAACTACATCACAGTTGTACTCTTCAATTTAGCAACGTTATCTAAGTCGTTGTATTTTCTGAAAGGTTTGGGGAACCTGTCTTTTTGGACTCTTTACAATAGACCGATTACAAAATATTATATCATTATTATAAATCTAACTAAAAAATTGTGCTCAAGCAGTTACATCTACGAAGAGTAGTTTAAGAATAAATGATAAAGTTTAACATACTTTATTAAAACAGGAAACTATCCCGTGATCAAAAATAAATTTAATTTTGTTATAACGTATTTTTAAACAAGAAAGTGTCAACTATAAAAAACCCTTTTTACGATTTGTTTACCTTTTTTTAACAACCTAAACCTTTCGAGTATAGATACAATATTTTTGTTCAATGCATGGAGACACCTAGCATTTTCCTCGCTGTAGTGAGGTGAAAATTTGTGTGTTTCGCTCGGCAGCAAAGTTTTTCTGGGTCTCGTACCTTACAGGTACTCGCGCGAAAAAACAACTTTGCAGCCTTGCATAACAAATAACTATTCTGTTTCTTTCAGGTCCCAAGGTGATATCGAAGGTGCTAACAACAGAAGCGATAGAGGAAATAACCCAGGTGCTGCGACGTCCTCCTGTCATATGGGATAACCTGCACGCCAATGATTATGATCAGAAACGAATGTTTTTGGGTGAGTAGTTACTTAGGCTTCTGTTAGACTGACGGCAGGCAGTCAATCTGCCTAGCCTTTTCCCAACTATGTTGGGGTCGGCTTCCAGTCTAACCGGATGCGGCTGAATACCAGTATTTTACATGGAGCGACTGCCTATCTGACCTCCACAAGCCAGTAACTGGGTAATACGATACCCCTTGGTTAGACTGGTTGTCAGACTTTCGGGATTCTGGCGACCCGTAACGACTGTCAAAGATCTACGAATGACAGCCGGGTCCAAGGGCTTAACGTGCTTTCCGAGGCGCGGAGGAGCCTCGGTATGTAAAGATGGTCACCCATCCACGGACCAACCCCGGCAAGCGTAGCTTAACTTGATGGATTGACCCGTGCGGCTGTTATTACTTAGCCACGAGCTCCTCCGGCAGGCAGTGAAAGGTAAAAAAAACGAAATAATTCCCCTTTATTTGACCTTGAATTCGAAATAGTACCTGTGACCAACTTAGATTTAGTACATACATCATTAGAAATTCAATAACTTTTTAGATGATTAATCATATATTTCCCGTTAAAAAACCTCTGTGAGAGACGGAGAAAAAACTGATCTTATAAAGGTTCCATTATAAATTTGTAAAATGCAGGATTTTTTTTTTTTTTATGTAACGGAAACGCAGTTATTTGGAGGGAGACATGCTTTTCTAATCCTTTCATCCATGAATTGTTATTGGATCGTTTTTTATTTCGCCCATGAGTTTTGTTGAAACTCATGGGCTATTATTAACTATATAACTATTTAAAAAGCTTGGTTTCATGTTATGACTACACTCAATTTACTATGAGTCCCTTGTGATGCTAATGTCAACTGGAAGGCTGGTCAAAATGAGACCTTATTGTCGTAAACAGAAGGTACAAACTTCAATCAATTAACCTGTATTATTATTTCCCAGGTCCGTACTGCGGCCGATCACCGGAGTTAATTCCTCTTTTACGTGGGGTACTAACGAACCCCAACTGCGAGTACAACGCGAACATGATTCCGATAAGGACGCTCGCACACTGGGCGAGTTGTAGCTTAGATGCGCCTGCACATAGTAAGTGTCATGTTTTATTATTTAGTTTGTTATAACATTGTGTGGTACTAACGAACCCCAACTGCGAGTACAACGCTAACATGATAACACATGGACGCTCGCACACTGGGCGAGGTGTAGCTTAGATGCGCCTGCACATAATAAGTATTATAATAATCTAGTCTAACCGGATGTTGCTGAATACCCGTATTTTACATGACTCTTCTCTGAAACAACTGATTCGGAACCGTACACCTAATTTCTGTCGTTTTATATGTGCCCATTTGGTTATGTGAAATAAAATATTTTGAATTTGTTTATTTATTCGGGTTGGTAGAAGTCACATGTCTTCGAATTTTTGGTTCTAGGATTAGTTTCCTCACGATGTTTTCCTTCACCGCGTGGCCCACTCACAGAGAGGAGGGCTGTGTCCCAGCAGTGGGAACGTTATAGGCTGATTATGCTTATGCTATTATTTATGAATTCTTATAGATAGAATCGAGTTGAAAGTCCTGGGAAAATATGATTTTAGTATCATTCTAATACCCTATACTTCTTTGCAGTGGAAGCTGTTTCCTGGGACATAAAGCTAGAGCGAGAGAGCGAGCAGGGCGTGTGTGAGGACGAAGCACCTCTGACCCTAGAGAAACATGTGTATCATCACCGACAGGCGCTCAGGTAAACGTGTTAGGGTTCCCTGCCCAAAGGGTAAAACGGAACCCTATTACTAAGGCTCCGCTGTCTGTTTGTGTCTGTCTATCTGTCATCAGGCTGTATCTCATGAACCGTGATAGTTAGACAATTGAAATTTTTACAGATGATATATTGCTGTTACCGTTATAACAACAAATACAAAAAAAAAACAGAATAAAATAAATATTTAAGGGGGCTCCCATACAACAAACGTGATTTTTTTTGCCGTTTTTATAGATAATGGTGCGGAACCCTTCGTGCGCGAGTCCGTCTCGCACTTGGCCTGTTTGTTTTTTATCGGAATGTGTCTAGACACTTTATTGGAAGGCCTGAATGAAGTAACTAGTAATTCTAATAAGTAATAATAATTTACTATGACACAAGTACTATTGTAACTATAACTAACTGGGGCTGCCTCAATTTATGTATGAAACAATATTTAAGTTGAATTATTTTTTTATTTTTTATTAGGGCTTTGATTTTATATTGTCCACTCCGACAGCAGCATTTGATTTGACAGCAAAACTTCATCATTTATTTATAGCATGTAGTAATTAGGATATGCCCAAATTCTCCTCTGACGGCTGTCATGAGTACAATATTCAGGAACATTATTAATTACTTCAATTCCACACATCCCCAAATAAGACATTGAAACGACTCTTCAATATACAATTTTTTACGTTTTACAGACAAGCGATCAACGAATGGCTACCAGAGTTTTCCATCCCTAAGAGTGCTCAGGGCCCTGTGATCAAGCCACAACCTACCATCACAGGTAAATAAAACAATAAGAAAGACTTGAAACTATTTACAGGCACTTTCTTTGTATACCGATTTGACTCAAGCCTTTGATAAGGTAAAGCATTCTTGAATAATTCAAAATTGAAACTAGTGTCTCAGTTTCCCTTGGTTATAGTAAATCCCATTATACTTGAATCGAAATAATTTTAATTCATTGCAATAGGTGCATTAAAGTTCCCATTATTGTATAGCCAATATCATTATTATTTGTATTTCTTATTTCGGTATTTCTTTGGAATGCGCTCCCTCTGAATATCAGGATGGCAGCGAGTCGGTTATCTTTCAAAGTAGCGGCTCGTGAACATATTCGTGAGAAGTTGGCAGAATCAATGCGGCGCTGATTTGCTGGGCTTGTTTTCTCCTTCACCTATCGTTATTTCTCCTGACAAAGTTTATTCTGTTTATATGTATGTATTTAAGTATATATGTATTACCATTTATCCTTTTTCGAATTATCTATCCCGTATGTTGCACCTGCCATGTTTATCTCTGCATCACCCTAAGGTTGACTGGTAGAAAATGCCTCAGGCATTAAGTCCGCCTTTGTACAGTATTTTTTTACTTGTGCATAAAGTTTTAATAAATAAATAAAAATAAATAAATATCAGGAGTTCCACTAGGTTCTTATATAGGTCCGTAATTGTTACAAATAAATCATAATATTAACTTTGGAATTGTAATTTTGGCTAACGAAGCATTATAGGCCATTTTGGACTTATAAATCGAATCTAACCTTTTTTGTTACAGTACCACCAGTCCCAATAATCCCAATCCTACCATCAGTGAACACATGCATGTCCCTCATGACGGCGACGTCCAACACGTCGACCACGAGCACCGCCGACATGGCGCTCGCCATCCCTACCGTCAACACGTCGCAGTTGCAGGCCTTGGCTGATGGTTGCGCTTCAGGCTCTAACGACCGGCCTATATTATCTACTAGGGTAAGTTTGTCGAGTGGTGAAATTGTGCTTTCTCCACACGGCGATATTATCAAGGCGATCATTTGAAGGCACAGCGTGACTATCGCCGCGATTCTCTCGCCTGTCGAGATGGCGCCAAAGTCGTGTAGGGTAGACCATATACAGTATACAGTATGTTAACTAAAAACCACTCTGTACACGCACACTTGTCTTTCTACGTTGAAATTCAAGTGTGCGTGTACAGAGTGTTTCTTTTACGTATCAATTTAATAGTTTTGTGAATATTTTACTACAAAAAACATTCACAACTTTTTTTTTTTTTGGTAATATTTTTTTGCATGTATAGACGCTATACTATTGCACTATTAACGCACTTCGTTAGATAACATACTGTATTATCCATTGAATGAATTACAAAAAATACCATTTTGGTAATCAGAATACATAGTGTCAAAGATCAACACTAAACAAATACGTTAAAATAAAAATAATAAAATAGCAACCAGAGCGTGGTCTATCAACGTCTATAAAGATCTTAAAATATGTCACAATGTGGTCGATCTATCGCGGTCTGATGGCACCCTAATACCTAAGCTTTTTCTCCAGACTTGACAGCCGATTTGTAATGGATTTTGGAGATTCATCTGTGTGGCACTATCATACCCCGCGTCTTATTTCATAAGCAATAGAAATAAATACACGGTTGTTTGAACTGTTTATTCAGTGAAACTGAACGCGTGGTCACGCCGACAGAGGGCGCTTTCCGGTTTTCCTTACAAAAAGTAACATGCACGCGACCGACCGCTTTTGCGCTCATTCAAATCATCAACTAATTAGTTCCTATAAAAAAATCAATCGTTTTTTTTACCAGTGGTAACTTTTTTATTAAACTGGGCATGTAAATAGATTCATAAGCTAATTTTACCTGTGATAGCTACTTCCATATGAGATGGTCTACTATACAAAGCTATGAGGTCTCTGCTTCATTATTGGTAAAGATACAAGCAAGAGTTTTAATTTTAGTCAGAGTCATAGATAGTCATTTATACATGAACAAGTACCTTGTATCTGAATTTACACAAAAAATACACAATCACAGTAATAAATATTAATATTTTACAATTATTAAATTACATAAACAATTTATAAATTACAATAACAATTTGATAAACATAAATTACAATAACATTTCGATAAAATTACAGTTCTTCTACAGCATATAGACACTACTTTTTTTATAGACTCTTCTTTATAGCAATCGGCCATAAAACTATACATTCTGTCCACAGGTATCACCAATTGAAACACTTAACCCCGTACCAAATCCGGTCATGAACTCTCTAGTCTCCCCCACCAAAGTCATCCTCAACGAGTCTATACCTAACCCTATCATTCCCATAGCAAGTTCCAACATATCCCTCCCCACAGAAATTCCCGTTTCAACACTCCCCGTTCCCATTTTAGGGTTAAAAGCTTTAGAAGGGAGTGTGAATAAAAACAATCATGATATGGATAAGTATGAAAGTGGGGAGTTGATAAGTGATTTGGGGGGGAGTTTTGAAATGAAGAAGGATAAAGAGGGAGAGGATACGGATCAGATTATAGTGGATGATGTGGAGCCGGCTGTGGAAGAACCACAGAGGAATGGGGATATGAGTGTTGGTGGTGAGTATGTTTTGAAACCTTTTTTTTCTTTTTTTGTTTGGTAGGTGCCATATAAATTTTATTAACTTTGCTTGCGTAATTTTTGAGTTAGCTTCAATATTACGTATTTTTCCCACTTAGTTTATCTAGACGATATCCTGTTTGACTCCGTCACTGTTATTTACATAGCAGGTAGTGGTATTCGGATTTGTGTGGGGTAGGTGAAAAATAACTTAAATTTCGGAAGTCGGTGGCAAAAAACGGAAATTGAAAAGCAAAGAGACCGACTTCCGAAATTAAAGTAATTTTTCACTTTTTTAGTGTTTTTTTTTGGAAGTCGGTTGTTTTTTTTTTGTAAAAAGTTTTTCTGTGGTCTGTTCAAAGGGAAGGATGCGCCGTCAGTATTTTTAATTGTATTATGTAGTTATATTTAACTTTAATATTAACGTATTATACACATAAATCTTCTGGAATAAATTCTTTAAACGATGTTGAAAACCTCATCAAAATCTGTTGCGTTGTTTACAAGAACAACGTAGACATACAGACAAACACGAAAAGCGACTTAAATTTATAATATGTGTAGATAGATGAGCGTTTTTAGTGTCATGCATACGGGTTTGCCCCGCATGCGTGTCACCCACAATTCTCCTTTTGAAATACTTGTTTATTATTATGCATGCGCAGGAAGCTGGTTTTTTATTGTGTTTTGCAGCGTAAAAAGCGCAGGCCACACTGGGAACGAAGCTAAGTTCGTCTATAGGTACTCCATTTGAAATAAGATTAGACATTTAAACAAACTTTTTTACAGTCTTTTCAACCGATTTTGACTTCTATGCCGTAGGCATAAGGATGGCATTAAAAGCAAAAAAAAATACACAATACCAACTCTCTACTGCAGCTGCCATTTGTCGTGCCACCAACGCAATAGAAGTCAAAATCGGTTGAACGGAATGTAAAAAAGGCTTATTAAAATGTCTTATCTTATTTCAAATGGAGTATAGGTTCGCTCATAGCAACCGCGTGTTTGCATACTTCGGGATGTGAACCGCGGTAGCTATAAGCGAAGCTTAGCACTCATATTGTTTTACAGCGAATAAGTTTGTTTGTATAAACAAACTACTTGTTTCCACTAACTCTTTTGCTACCGCTTTTATATGCGGTAGTCATAAAATATGCAATTTTGGCCTTCAACTTCATTCGCATACAAATAACCTCCTATATGAAACACTAGCTCCCTCCCGCGGCTTCTACCCTTGTGGTATGTCAATAAAAGTACCCTATGTCCTTCCCCAAGATGCCATCTATCTCCTAACCAAGTTTTGTCGAAATCCGTTCAGTGGTTTAGGCGTGAAAAGGTAATATACAGACAGACAGACACACAGAGTTACTTTCGAATTTATAATATTAGTATGGATTTAGGCGTTGTCTTTAGAAAATTCCTTTCTTACATCTGCACGCTAATTGCATAATACACAATCAATCACAATCTGAATCGGTTTGAAACAAATTACTAATCCATTGCTTTATAAGTTCGAAAAAAAAATCTGCTCAACAACGTAAATAACGCAATGAGTGTTGATGAACTATCAAATTGAAACAGATTAGCCTTAATTGGTTAAATAGCTGTTCTTTCCTTCCAAGTTTAATCCTTTTCAAGTTTAAGCTGAATGTCAACCACTAAGTAACAGAACAGCCCTATAAAATATACAACAGATTACATTTTCTGTTGCCCAGACACGCCACAGACGCTAAGTCCGAGCCGCCCGTCTATTACTGAAGTGGGGGGCGAACCGTTGGATGTGGACCCGCCGTCTACGGCCGCTACTGATCCTGATGTGGTTATGAACGATGGGATGAGTGAGGTGAGTAACTATATTTATTTTTTTAAAGCACAGCCCTATCACATCGTACTTTACACTTAGGCTGCCATCAGACGGACTGCATTTCAACTGTTTCAACTGCAAATTTGCAGTTTGAATGCAGCCACCTGTATGAGTATTGCAGTCGTATTAAACTGCATTCAAACTGCAAGAATGCAGTCCGTCTGATGGCAGCCTTAGACACCTGTCCCATCACCGACGAGGAAGCTACTATACTCCATTTGAAATAAGATTAGACATTTAAATAAGCCTGTTTTACAGTCCGTTCAACCGATTTTGACTTATATAGCGTTGGTGGCATGACAAATGGCAGCTACAGTAGACAGTTAGTATTTTATAACTTTTTTTTGTGTAAGGTATTGCAGGCGGGGACAAACTAATAACCTAGAATACAGTGTAACTTTTGTTTGTCCCCGCCTGCAATACCTTACAAAAAACAAAGTTCAATGCTTGTTTTTCTCTTTCCGGTTATTGGTTTTTGCAGTCGGGTTTTTTGTTTTTTAAGAGAGTATTCGCTCAGCGACTCTTTTATCTATACTGGGTGTTATGATGAAATAGGGTAGACACCGTTATCCTTGAAACTAGTGGTTTGGTGTCATCTATAATATACTTTTTCTATGGGGCCAAACTTGAATACGCAAATAAAAAATCTGCTGTTCCATACATTTTGTCGATTTAAGTGAACACAAATGTATGGAACAGCTGATTTTTTTTTCGCGATTTCAAGTTTGGTCCCATAGAAAAAGTATATTATAGATGACACCAAACCACTAGTTTCAAGGATAACGGTGTCTACCCTAACACCCAGTATAGATAAAATTAAGTAATAAAAACTATAACCCAACTACGACTAAAAAGGTATAACAAGACCTCACATACAGACTTTTTTTTTTAGTTCCTGACTTTATGTCCACTAGAGGTCGTCATTTTTAATTTAATGTGACGTCACATTGCCTATAACCAGCGGACAATCAAGACGCTTCCAACGATACCTCATTTGTCAAATTGTGATGAGTGCTTTAGAAGATATGAGGGAACAGATGAACATACATACATACATACATATATACATGCATACATACATACCGGTCAAAATCATAACCCTCCTTTTTTCTTCACCGTAGTCGGGTAAAAATAGTACTTAATCATTTGCTTGTTGCAGAACGGGTCGATGCAAGTAGAGCCAAGTCACAGTCCCCTAAGCACTGATATGATGGTAGAGCCTGCAGAACCCACAGAAGTAGTCGACGAGTAAGTATAATATGATGTTAGAGTTGGAGCTGCAGAAAAATTATATACTTTGCATAGCATAAGCAGCCTATAATGTTCCCACTGCTGGGACACAGGCCTCCTCTCTGTGAGAGAGAGCGGGCCCAGTGCGGGTTGGTAGATGTCACATGTCTTCGAATTTTTGGTTCTAGGACATGCCGGTTTCCTCACGATGTTTTCCTTCACAGTTTTTGAGAGCAGTTGCGATGAAATAGTTTGCACAAAGTAAAGCGCCTGTCATGGTTCGAACCTACGACCTACAACTCGTAAGTCGTAGACGTTACCACTGGGCCACCACTGCTCCTATACTTTGCATACAAAATGAAAATTCTGAAACGAAAGTCTTGCAACTACATTTAGCCTTTTTCCTAGAGGTGTTAAAGATTATATTCATTTGAATATATTATTTATAATTTACTCGCTGATGCCCGCGTGGATATCGGTTATTACATACTAAAACCTTACTCGTGAACCATTCTATCCATTGGTGAAAACAGCATGAAGTTCGGTGCAGTCGTTTTTGAGTTTATCGCGTACAGACGACAGACAGACAGACGCGGCGGAGGACTTTGTTTTATAATATGTAAGGATTATAGTCAAATATTGCAATTGTTATTTTATTTTACTTTCTGTAATACTTCTGAGTAAAAGCTTTGCACATTTTTACTGTTCTGATGAAAACGCATTATGAATGGGTCATAAAGAAGAAAATAAACATAACATAATATCACGCCTGTAATCCTCGAAGGGTCAGACAGAGATATAACTATAGTACACCCACATTTCGCCAGTTATGTGTAAGAAAATCCTTACTTTAATTTTATAATTAATATTATAAATGCGAAAGTGAGTTTGTTTGTTACGCTTTCACGGCAATCGGCTGGACGGATTTGGATGTTTGGCATAGAGGTAGACCATAAACTGGAATAGGACATAAGATACTTTTTATCCCAATATTCCCACGGGATCGAGACTTATACGGGTGTAACCGCGGGGCGCAGCTAGTAATATTAAAAATGCGAAAGCGAGTTTGTTTGTTACGCTTTCATGCTAAAAGGGCTAAACGAATTTGGATGAAATTTGGCACATTTGTAGATCATGACCTGGAATAGGACAAAGGATACTTTTTATCCCGGTAGTACGTTCCCGTGGGATAATTTCCGACCTCCACGCGGGCGAAGCCGCGGGCAAAAGCTAGTAAACTGTAATGTATGGGCGGCGGACTGATGCGAATCGCGAAGTACCGCGAAACATCGCCACGCCCGCCTCGAGCCGCCATTGTTACGCGAACTGATTATTATTAATTTAGGGTTTTTTCGATCCCAATGTTTGTACAACTGTGTTTAAACTGTTAACAAGTGTTGATACTCAATATACTCTTTACTGAAAAGGTGGTTTCTCTGATAACCTCCCTCATATGTGGCGCCCAATGTCGTTTTTATACTACTTTCTTATTTTTTTCACACAGGCCCGTAGAAAACGATGATCCTTCCATAGACCCGAACGCGTTGGTAGCCGACGACCTGCTCCTACTCTGCGATCTGTTTTACTTGCCGTTCGAGCACGGATCGCGCGGTCTTAGGCTGTTACACGACTTCAACTGGTTGACTACACATGCAGCCAGTTTACTGCCTAGAGGGAATAAGCCTGAGGTATGTAGTGTTAATAAATTAATATATAAGTTAAAAAACCGGCCAAGTTGGAGTCGGACTCGCGCACGAAGGGTTCCGTACCATTATCTTTAATCACGTTTTTTGTATTGGAGCCCCCATAAATATTAATTTTATTCTGTTTTTTAGTATTTTTTGTTATAGCGGCAACAAAAATACATCATCTGTGAAAATTTCAACTGTCTAACTGTTACGGTTCATGAGATACAGCCTGGTTACAGACGGTCAGACAGACAGACAGCGGAGTCTTAGTAATAGGGTACCGTTTTACCCTTTGCGTACAGAACCCTAAAAATAGGGATCTGAGACTTCAGATCCCGTTTTTAAACATACCAATTTTAAACCTTCCAACATTAAACACTACTTCAAATTGAAGTAGTCTTTGATGTGGTAGTAACTTATTATTGATAAATTACCTGTTTATCCAGTTCTTGAATTCGATATTTAAAAGAAACTTACCCATTAAACGATTTAAAAGCTGCATTAAAACCAAACTTTGTAGAAAAGGGTACTATAAAATTTCAGATTATTTAGAAGACAAAAAAGCATGGGATTGAGCTGCTCGCTCTGCTAAGCATTGTAACATTTTGAATAATATGGAAAATCAAAGTATATCAAACAGTTTTATTTACAAATTGACATTATTGAATATTCTATACAAAATGACATGATTACTTTGTAAAGTATTTTATTATGGTGAATGTGAGGACTATGTGAATTTTTTTAATTTTTTTTTTTCGTTCTCAGTTAATTTTATCAATGGTCTGGCAATTTGAGAATTTTATGCGGCCTACCCAAATGTCCTTTCTTTGGTATTGTTCGTCGAGTCGCTGAGCTCCTTAAGTTCTGAGTTGAGCTCCGCCATTACTGACAAATGCTTGCACTGACTGGACAGGTCCACTCAAATCTGTGTGGTTCTTTCCTCAAAAGACCATTTCAGACTCGAATTTACATGGTCCTCATATGGCTTGACCAAGATTATGTCTGGACTTTAAAAGAGACTGTGACCTCTGAGTTTGTTTCGGCCTTTCTTCTCAGAGTAGTCAGATAGGAAACGCCGACCTCATCTAGCTTATTTTTAATTTTTTTTTTATAATATGACGTGTAAAAGTGATTCCAATATCCTATTTACAGAATAAACCATTTCATTTCATTTCAAAGGAAAATAAGTTTTAGTTTTAATTGACTATTCAGTCATCAATTTTAGTTTTTAGTTAGGTTAATGTGTTAAAATTTCTAATATTGCAAAAAACTTTTAATATCTTGCGCTAGTACATTACCTATGTTTAATTTTGTTGGATAGCGTAATATATAGTATAGTATGCAATTTGTGAATAAAGAACGGATTTCAAGCGAGGGCCATAGATGAATCACGAGCCAGTGAAAGTAACGACTGAATCACGACCGTAGGGAGCGATTCATGATGATTGAAATTGAATGTCTATTTTCGCTTAAATATTTATTTTACTCAAAGGCTGAGTAAAATAAAGAGCTCCTGAGAGAACGCGCACCGCGCAGGCGTAATGAACGGCGGATAAAACAAATGTTCGAGATGTTCGAACGTGTCCGGAGTGCGAGTGGGCGCGCGCATTTCACGGCGCATATGACGTTTCTCATTATACATGCCGCGATAACTTTGTATGAACGTATACGTATGAGATCGACAAATCAAATTCATAATCCTCATGAATTATTATGTTATCCATACACTATAACAATGAATATCATTCGAAAGCACCAAGTTTCACTTTATATTGGAAAAATGCGCTAAAAAACACGAATTAATGGTTGATTAATATTCTGAAAGGACGTTATTACAATGTCATGTCTTTCGGTTCGTTGCTATGGCAACGGTAGTGTCGTGGCAACAAACCTGTGGCCCTAGTGAAAAGGGGTATAAGTCCAATTTTGTGGAAAATTAGTTAAGTATACAGAATTGATCACAAAAAAATGCTTTATTGTTTGGTGTAAACGGATCTAAGCTATCTCTAAAAATAAATTGAAAATTGAAAACTCTTTATTTCGGACACAAAATATCCATATAGTGTTAGTAACATACATAAAGTGTTAGTAATATAAATAAAGAAGTTAATTTCTGTATAAGGGTCCAACTGACACTAAGAAAAACTACAAAAGTCGGTTTCAAGTACTTTTGTTTACTCACGTTTTAATTTGGTTGGTGTTTACCAATACAACAACACCTGGTTCTTAAAAATGGTTTAGTGAGTAATGATATTATTAGACATAAATCCGTTTTCACCAAAATAAAGGGAAAAATAACTCGGTTGAGATTAGTATTGTCATAATCATTCCAAATGCATATCCATTTCCACTTGTGTGAATTAACATTTAACACAGGGGAGAAGGGGTATAACTTATTTAATACCCTCAAGGAATTCATTTTGTGGTTAGTCGCTATCTTAAAAACTTATAACTTTACATAAAAAATAACTCTATATAAAAAGCATGAATTGTTTACCTATAAAAAACATGACATGTATTTCATTTGATAGCGGTTTATATGTCACACGAGATCAAACACGCAATTTGAAGCGCGCAGAGTGCTTTTTGCTTCTCCTGTAAAGTTGCATTTTTGGACTTAGATCTCTTTTCACTAGGGCCACATTACAACGGCGGTGCGCCGTCAGTCAGGACGCCCCGTCGGATAAATCCGCTCCGCAATGCGCCTGCGCGGTGCGTCGTGACTCAGGACTCATGTTATAAAGTATAGAATGCAACTCTTGAATAAAACAGATTTATATTGAGGGCCATGAATCACTCTCGTCGTTCAGGATTAGGTCGTGATTCGCTTTACTATTCTTCAAGAGTCATAAAAAACCCTGTAAGAAATCGACACGTGTTTCACGTCTCAACGAGAGAATACACTCTGCGTTCAGCGCTCAGTGTGGCAACACGTCGTGTTCGGGTTTGCGACTGGTCAATCGTCATTTTGAGGATGCAGCATTCTTACAGGTTTTTTTTTTAACTCTTGAAGAATAGTTAAGCGGAATAGGGTTACTAAATAAATCTACGTCTATTGTATTTTATAATGGATTTCTGCAAAGTCCGCCTGAATCAATTAACTAGCTTAAAATTTCGCGTAAATTCCCCGGGCTATGTCTCGGTAGCGGCACCGCTCTGCGTGGTCGTGGCTGAAGTGTTCTGTCCCCACAGACGAGCGAGTGGCGCCGCCGCCGCAGCCGCTTCGCGTGGTGGCTGTGTCGCACGCGGCGCCTGGCGCGGCGCCTGGCCGCGGCGCGCAACCAGGAGCTGCACGCCGAGCTGCAGCCCTACGTGTGGGAGCTGTGCGCGGTGCTGGCGCTGCTGGACGGCTTCCTGAGGTGGCTAGGTCAGTGTTGTTACCATAGCTGCACGCCGAGCTGCAGCCCTACGTGTGGGAGCTGTGCGCGGTGCTGGCGCTGCTGGACGGCTTCCTGAGGTGGCTAGGTCAGTCTTGTTACCATAGCTGCACGCCGAGCTGCAGCCCTACGTGTGGGAGCTGTGCGCGGTGCTGGCGCTGCTGGACGGCTTCCTGAGGTGGCTAGGTCAGTCTTGTTACCATAGCTGCACGCCGAGCTGCAGCCCTACGTGTGGGAGCTGTGCGCGGTGCTGGCGCTGCTGGACGGCTTCCTGAGGTGGCTAGGTCAGTCTTGTTACCATAGCTGCACGCCGAGCTGCAGCCCTACGTGTGGGAGCTGTGCGCGGTGCTGGCGCTGCTGGACGGCTTCCTGAGGTGGCTAGGTCAGTCTTGTTACCATAGCTGCACGCCGAGCTGCAGCCCTACGTGTGGGAGCTGTGCGCGGTGCTGGCGCTGCTGGACGGCTTCCTGAGGTGGCTAGGTCAGTCTTGTTACCATAGCTGCACGCCGAGCTGCAGCCCTACGTGTGGGAGCTGTGCGCGGTGCTGGCGCTGCTGGACGGCTTCCTGAGGTGGCTAGGTCAGTCTTGTTACCATAGCTGCACGCCGAGCTGCAGCCCTACGTGTGGGAGCTGTGCGCGGTGCTGGCGCTGCTGGACGGTGGCCAGGTCAGTGTTGTCAATACTAGTACTACTCAGACCAGTGGCATATGTACCCTATGGCCAAGAGAGTCAATGGCTAGCTGGAGATGTGGCGTTCACATGGAGAGCGGCAGATGAACGCCACCTCTCGTTATCTGCCGTATTTTCTTGAACAAGCAGTACTACTCTTCTAGCCTGCCGCCCTGTATTTTCTGGATGTTACAATTTTCAAGATCGCTTCACTCGCCCTTGCATTATTTTCTCTTCATTTTGGAAATTTTATAAATTGACTAGTTAACTTTCTTATCGTATGTATCCGTATCATGTAAAATCTAACCTATAGTCAGTAATCTACGTTTTTTGTAATTTGTAATACTACTTTTTTGTTTTAGAGCTCGGCAAATACCCACAAAACATAGCAACAAATACACAAGGAAGTTACACTTGTAAGTTTTACTTTTTTTTTAACTTCATGTTTTCAAACAAAATATACCTAATTTCTATTAGATCGAAATTTCTTTTGTTTTTGTAGTAGCATTGTAGCAAGAATATTTGTGCAAATACTCCAATGCAAGTGCCAGAATAAGAAAATGAATGTTTTTAAGCAATTTAATAACAACTAGCCTTTACCATGGCTTCGCCTGGGTGGATGTCAGAGAATATCCCACGGGAACATACTCAATCAATCTGCCTAGCCTTTTCCCAACTATGTTGGGGTCGGCTTCCAGTCTAAACGGATGCAGCTGAATACCAGTATTTTACATGGAGCGACTGCCTATCAGACCTCCACAACCCAGTAACTGGGTAATACGATACCCCTTGGCAAGACTGGTTGTCAGACTTTAGTGCTTCCCGTAACGATTGTCAAAAATCCAAGAATGACAGCTGGGATCAACGGCTTCACGTGCTTTCCGGGGCACGGAAGACAAACGAACAAAAATTCTAAAAACTATACAGTGTGTAAGGGTAAACACCGTTGTCACTCAAACCATGGGTAGTTGACTAGTTGACTTAAATATAAAAATAAATGACCGACAAACAACAAATAAAAAACGTTATTATCATTAAAAGATTTTTAAAAGTTTCATATATCCGACACCGTGCTCGCTAGCGAAACAGCTGACTGACTGAGGGAGGGGTTGCGCTCGCGGCCGGTCAGGTCACGTCCCGCGTACCCCACCCGTGTTGAGACGCAAGTTCGTTGCCCTAGCCTAGCGCATAGGGTGAAACGGTGAAATACTCTTGTGGTAAAATGTAGATTTAAAAAAAAGTTGTTATTTTCCATTGATTTTACGTTCTATAAATGAAACCAAACCATTGGTTGCAAGGATAACGGTGTTTACCCTAACACCCTGTATTTTCGGCATCAGACTCGTACCCCACACCTCGTAGGAATTACTTTTATTCAAAAATATTTAATGTACACTTCGTTACTATTTTATTATATGTATAAATAAGCATAGATATTACCACTATTTTGCCTATTACACGCTAGTAAACTCATATTTTCCCTCAGGGTTTTCAAAAGGCTGGCGCGAGGCATTTGAGAGTGGTTCCCAGGAACCCTGGGTGTTCCGAGGAGGTCTCACAGCAGACTTACGAAGATTATTACCGGTAGAGTGTAACAGCGACGCGTTGCGAACATTACCACCGCCAACGATACTACCACTTACCATTAGGCCTTATTCTACGGCTGATGAAGAAGCGGTAAGTCTTGCTTCGGAAATATTCGGCTGTTTTCGTCAGCTGGTATCGTCCGTACTTCATCTTGCTGATTAAAAATAATGATGTCAAATCAATCTGCCGAGCCTTTTCACAACTATGTTGGAATCGGCTTCCAGTCTAACCGGATGCAGCTGAATACCAGTATTTTACATGGAGCGACTGCCTATCTGACCACGATAATACGATACCGGTAATACGATACCCCTTGGTTAGACTGGTTGTCAGACTTTCGGGCTTCTGACGACTCGTAACGACTGTCAAAGATCCACAAATGACAGCCGGGACCAACGGCTTAACGTGCGTTCCGAGGCACGCAGGAGTGATGTGTGAAAATGGTCACCCATCCACGGACCAACCCCGGCAAGCGTAGCTTAACCTGATGGAGCGACCCGAGAGGCTGTTATTACTTAATATTAGCGCCGTTGTATCCTACCTTGTAGCGCAGGAAATAATAAACGTTTATAACGTTATCATTTTGTTTCAGGTTTGCGCGATATGTCACAAGACGTGTCGAGACGGGTCTGACTGCAGTGATCTATTTCCTAGCGATCTACAAACGTTACCGGCTGACAGGTATGTTATTTTAACTTCTATTTAACAGGTTTTTTTTTTTTAACGGCCAAATGCGTGTCACTCCACGCTTAAAAAAATGTTACATCAAAGACTTCTTATAGGTTTTCCTGTAATCTGTAAGTAAGTATAGAACGATTCTGTATTTTTTTCAAAAAAGTACTTTTGAAAAGATAAAAATTAACAAGACAATGTCTCTCCCAGGTTGGTAGCACCATTCCTGACGCTAGTTCCTGAACTATGCATGGTGATAGAAGACGACGAGGAGTGTATTCCTCAGGAGGTGGAACAGTCGGATGACGATGACAAGCGAACCATCGAGCCTAGAGTTAACGGTAAGTCATATTTCTATAGGAGGCTCTAAAATGTAAATATAAAATGATGATCTTTTAATAATAATAAAGTCGTGTCCAGCGCTCGGTGTGGTAACACGTCGCGTTCTGGTTTGCAATTGGTCAATCGTCATCCTGAGGATGCCTCGTTGAGAGGTGAAACACGTGTCGATTTCTTACAGGGTTTTTTATGACTCTTGAAAAATAGTCAAGCGGTTACTAGTACGGTCAAGTAGGTTACTAAATATATCTACGTCTATTTTATTTTATGATGATCTACTAAATATTTCAATCATGATTTAAACTGTGAGGTCATTTGTGTAAAGTTCATAAGACGTGAACGTCGTACTTCACGTAAAACAAAAAGCGCACGTCGGCCCCAACAAATAAATCATCGTATATTTTCTTTTTGTCGTGTTTAGATATCGATATCCATCACGATTTCGGATTTTTTTAGCTTATTTAATTTCACCCTGTATACTATAAATTCATTCAAATTCTGACTATTTTTTCTCCTCATGCTGATGATGCGCATGACATTGCGCATTCTATAATATTTTTTTGGCAAACTTTCCACAGACTATGATTGTGATTCTTGTTGAAAATAAAGAACCAGTAATAACAAAATTATCATCCTCAAACAGGCATGAAACCGGAAATAGTAGGATATGCGTGCGCAGTACTGAATAGCAAGGAGTTCTATAAACGACAGGAAGTGGCGTGGATACCGGAAATGTGCACCAAGTACCCGGAACAGCTGACCCAGAGAGAAGACCTTAGTCAGGCGGCTAAGGTATGTAAATCAACTGTACAGTCGTTGCCAGCACATCAAGTTACTACAACCTGTCAAACTTTAGTCGATTTCGAACTTTATCGCTAAAGCATTAGGTTCAAGCTTGATTGGGAAAGTTTGACAGGCGTAGCTTGATATGCTGGCGTCTGTACATTTTTGTTTAACCACTACTGTCTAATTACAAAATGAGTTAACTTTATTCCGACTAAAGTAATGTCTAAATACAAAATTGTTATATACATTTGTCCCGTGACGCGATTGGTAGCAGTGTTCTGTCATTCGGCATTTTGAAATTTATTAGTATAGAAACTAAGCTTGACAAGCAATAGTGCCAAGTTGACGGCAAGGGACAAGTTATAGTGAATGGTCTGTAGTCCCGGTTCTAAAGTCATTTTTTGTCCTTTTTGTATGAAGAATTTTTAGTTACCTTAGTGAGAATAAAGTTCCAAATACAAAAACGGCTATTGCTGTCCCACTGCTATAACTGGCAGTTCCGAACTACGCGCAGAAGGCTGCGTATTAACATTTTTTATGAACGAAATGATGACATGACGCCAGTATGAGTGAGAGAACATGCGCGAAAGTTCGCAGAACCTATGTTCAGACCTGCCAAGTTATGTCGGCCGTATTGTAAAAGCCACCCTCATAGGTTTCACGCGTCGCCCTCTTACTTTTTTACTCTAGACGTCGTATTGCAAAGTTTTAGTTTATAACTCTTATCTCTTGTGAGGGATGTTACACAGTTGTTCGGGTCGACATGATTCGGCAGAGACGGGTGGCACAATCGAATAAATGCAGATATATTATGTTCGGGGAAAAGGCCGCTTGGTGCCGTGCTAATGGTGCCGAGCCGACTCGAACAACTCTGTAGCGTCCGTTACATAATCTGTTTGATTACTGGATGTTTTTTACTTTTTTAAGAATGCGTTAGTAACTAACTATAAGGTATATTTTCCTTCTTTTAGGAATGCGTGCGCCACTTCCACCAGTTCAACGTGTGCGAGCGCGCCCCCGACAGCGTGACGCGCGCGCACCCCGCGCTGCTGACGTGCTGCGTGCTGGCGGCGTGCCGCGACCCGCTCGCGCCCGCGCGCCTGCTCACCTGCGTGCTCGCTGCGCTCAGGGCTCACGGTGGGTGGCACGTGTCATACTAATATAGCGACAGCGTGACGCGCGCGCACCCCGCGCTGCTGACGTGCTGCGTGCTGGCGGCGTGCCGTACGCAAGTTTTTAGAGTTGCATCTATTAACTGTTTTTCCAAATCTCTCATTCAGAGACACCCAGACCCGAAATCATTACCTACAAGATAATTCTCTGGTGATAACGACAGCATTAAACAAAAGCTTTCGACTCAAGCCCGTGTTCAATGCATTGCGCCATTTTATTTATTTGTTTTTATAAAATCCTGCTATTATCGACAAATCGGCGTTATATGAAGCTAATAATAGTTCCTCTCGTTTTAAAATGTTGTCAATCTGTATGGGCAGGCGCCAGCGGCGTGCACGCGTGCATCAACGCGACGGACCACTACCTGCACCAGTTCTACAGCAAGCTGGGCTTTGTGGAGCTGTCGCGCGGCGCGGCCGGCCGCGTGTACCTCGCGCGCGCCTTCTAGCGCGGCCGCGGCGCGGGGGGCCGGCCGGGGCCCAGGGGCCGCGCGGGCCCCGGGGGCCGGCCGGGCCCAAGGGGCTGGCCGGGCCCGCTGGGGAGGCCACGGAAGCGCAAGCTGTGAGGTTCTGTAGCTCGGTTAATATTAAGAAAGGAGATGCTTCCGCTGCATGTAAATCACTTTTTTTTTTTTCAAGTATTTTCGCGCATTAAAACTTCTACGCTGTATTTACGAGGTCGTAGCACGAACGAATGACGTAAACGTAACGCAAATTCGAATTGAAAATATTACTATCATAAAGCATTTTGGTTCAATTTTGCAACATGTATGTATGTGTAACAAGTATCTCCCATAGATCTTAATAAAGCCTTAAAACTGTGGCGGCCATCTACATCGCCACATGTGAACTACCCATCACACTCACGTTACGCAAAAACCTGCATCACGCAAGCAGAGTTTACCGCGCATATATACAACATCCCGACATCAATCGCCGGGCAGTAGCCCACCAGACACAACACCCGTCTGGTTGGAGCATCCTCTCTTTTCTATAGAGGATGAGTGAACTTTACACCTCAAATCCCGAATGGAGTATTTTTAAACTTGAAATCGTTCGTTTTTACGCAACGTTTACTCCGCGCGGTTGTGCTATAGCCTGACCGGGGCCGGTGTTCCACGGCGAGGCACGGTCAGTGTTGACCAATGAGTGACACGCGAGGTGCGCGCGCCGTGTGCGTTGACGAATGAGCGGCCTCACTGCCCCCCCGTAACCCACGCCCATACTGCAGAACAGCTCAGTCATACTATACGACCTCGAGAGTTGGTTGCAAAAGTTGTTTGAAGCTATGAATATATCATACCTAGAAGGGGTGCCAATGATTGCAATTACAGCCTCTAGAATTAATAATAAATCTTAGCTCATTTATTATAGAAAGGTACTAATGCAAGAAAACTGCCAATATGATTAATATCTGTGTATTATAATGTCATGGTGCATGGCTGCAGGCGGCCTTCAGCCTGCATGCAGTCAACCGATAATCCTACATGTTGTAATAATTGAGTCATATGCATGTCACCGTAAGATTGTGAGAGCCGTTAATTTATCTGCATAAATAGCGACCCGCCCCGAATCATCGAGATTTCTTTATAATATGCAACTTTAATATCAATTTATTAAACACATAAACCTTCCGGAATAAATTCTCTCAATGGTGGTGAAAATAATATCAAAATCCGTTGCGTAGTTTAGAAGAACAACGCGGTCACATAGATACAGAGCCAAATTAAATTAGCTAGGGAAACTCTGCAGACGTGCAGATCGATATCTAAGCGCAATAAAACAAAAAACCGGCCAAGTGCGAGTCGGACTCGCGCACGAAGGGTTCCGTACCATTATCTATAAAATCATTAGAAAAAAATCACGTTTGTTTATATATGTATTGTATTCTGTTTTTTAGTATTTGTTGTTATAGCGGCAACAAAAATACATCATCTGTGAAAATTTCAACTGTCTAACTATCACGGTTCATGAGATACAGCCTGGTGACAAATGGAAGGACAGACAGCGGAGTCTTAGTAATAGGGTCCCGTTAGGGTGAAAGCGATGAGTTTTTTTTTTTATATCAGATTAAAAACAAAAAACATCATTAAATGTTTTTATTAGTTTAGATATCGATACCTATCACGTCTGCGGAGTTCCGTTAGTTAATTTAATTTTACCTTGTATGATATCAAAAACAACTTAAATTTATAGTATGTATTGATTCTACACATAGGTAACAAAACAATACAAGACAGCAAACCAATAATGATGTTTTAGTTTTGTTAAACTAGGGTTTTCTAAAACAGCGGTGGCCGCAACATAGCGTCCGCAATTTACCGGTGAATGACGTCACTGAAACATTATTTATGAAAGTAAGTTGGTGTGTTTCTCACTAGAGAGCGTTTTTTGACACCGTAAAGTCAACGCTGCTATCATTTTGATCATAATATTTTCATAACAGCCGTTATATGGCGGCCACCGCTCTTCTAGGAAAACGTAGTGCGTGCGATCTGCTATTCGCTTTAGCGCTTCAAATACTACTTTAGAGACATTATTCATTTAAAAAAACATTCTACCCTCATTTATCACTAAAACGAGCGAGAAGCGAAAGCAGCATCAACGTTGAAGTATTTTTAAGTATTGAAACTGCCAAATTGATCATAATATTTCACCATGGCAACTTTACAGTTTTTTTTTTTTTTTACATTGCTATGATCTGATGTTCACTTAGGATGTTCATATCAAACTATTACTTATAGTCTGGCCAACGAAAATTGATCCTGAAAAAACGCGCGAATTTATAAAATAAAACGGCTGTTTATCCCTGTACATAGTGGGATAACACGTGTTGATACTTGAAATTGTATTTTATTTAAATTAAATTTAAATTATCAACTCGAATCTTGCGATTTCAACTATCAAAATTTCGCGCGTGTTTTCAGGATCAATTTTCCTTGGCCAAACTCTAACGAATAATGTTCTATTTCTAAGCTGCATTGTATAAGTAGAATAACGTGTACTAAAATATAAATAGTAGTATATTTATAAATTGTATATTTAGCTTAATGCTTTATAATAATATTAAGTATCACAAGTTCACTATTTGTTTATAAATAAATCTGTAACTATTGAATTATTCGTTTTATGTTCTGATGTTCAAAGAAATTATGAAATAGAACCTTAATAAAAATCAAAATAACATCACGCCTCTATTCCCGGAAAGGTAGGCAGAGGTGTACCCTATAGTACACTCACAAAATCCGAAATATATTTTTCTTTGGCCCCGATTCAGTAACTTATCATAAATCTTAAGGCCTGTAATAAAATGTCCAGATAGACACTCTACTAGATAAATGTGTGAGATAAATCAGAACTTATAGAAATCTCAGTATATAGAGTCTGACCAACGAAAGCTGTCCAAGAAAAAGGCGACAATTAATAAAAATCAAGAGCTGTCAACCCACTGCTTAAACGGAGTCGATACTATTTATTATTCAAGACATATTATGCGATACTTCCATCAGTATTTCATATTTATATAATAATTAGACATGTTATATTGTATTTAGAAGTGAAATAAAATATTCAACAGATAATAATTCGTGGTCAGCTTTCGTTGGTCAGACTCTATCAGTACGCAATAGTCTCGAGTGCGCGGCAGTTACACACGGACGCGGAAGGTTTATCTACCGAGCGGCCGGAGGCAATTATTTCAAGATCGCTGCCGATATAATACTGTTACTTTATTATACTGTGATACAGTCCTTTCTCCTTTCACAGTTATTTTGCGTCACTCAAAATCACAGTGGTCTTTATTCTAGTGAAAATAAGGATGCTGTTGGGTTGCTGCAGTCAGAGTTGAAATAACTGTGAAAGAACTGTAATTGCAAGTATCCAAGCATAATTCTACTGAAGTGTGGTTATCGAGGAGAGAGAGAGAGTTTCGGTATTGAACTAAACTAGGATATTAGAAGAGTGATGCCAATTATTTAAGCCAAAATATTTTGCCTTCCATTTTAAAAGGCCATTTAGATAGTAGTAAACTAATAAAAACTTCTTGTTTCAAAACATAAATACCTACGATACGGCCGGTCTGAACATAGGCTCTCCGAACTCTTGCGCATGTTCTCTCACTCACACTCGCCTCAGGTCACCATTTGGTTCCTAAAAAATGCTATTGCGCAGCCTTCTGCGCAAAGTTCGGACCGGCCATGATTAATCGGCCGTATTGTATTGTACTGTAATGTTTTGAAACTGAGTATTCTGTATTTCTTAAAGATTTCGCAAATAATACAGTGTGATTCTTTATAATGTGCACATATCAAAATGAGGGATATATGCTTAATTTGGTAAGTATAAAAAAAAAAAATTAAGGTAATAAAAAAGTTAGGTAATGGGGCGTCTTATTGAGAAAATTTACAATTATTGTATTTTTTTTTGCTAAAAATACATGTTTATTTTCAATTAAGGTTTATTTTCAGTTTTTTCCCACAATTTTCGTTTTATGAGGACGCCTAATTACTTACAATCATTATGGAGTTGATCTATCGTGATAGATAATTTAGTTTAAAAGTTTCGCCCTTTTGTTTACACTGATGTAAAAAAAAAAACATTTTTTTAAAATATTTTTGCCGTCGATAAAATGAAGCATAGATTCCATCATTTCGATATGTGCACATTATAAAGAATCGCACTGTTTAACACAATGTACGCGGGTGGAGACACACGTCATAAAACATTTTATAAAATATTTTATTAAACTGATCAAATGTTTTATTAACGTGTGTTTTTGGATATTTAAATCCTAGTCAAGTGTAGGTAAAGACTGAGTTTAGTGACAGGTAAATAATAGGGTTGATGACATTTATTTTTATTTGAAACTCTAGAAAAAATTTTTTGTAATTAGTGCAAACAATATTTAAAAAAAGTGTAAGCTTAAACAATTGTCACGTTGTAATTGTTTTAAAATATCTGCTAGACAAAGGCGGATTATTATTATGTGGGTCGGACTTGGCAACTATGTATATAGTATTGAAGATAATCCTTATAGGACAGTAACTTTGATTTCATTCAACTTTATTATTTCTTTGGTAATCAAAAGTTTGTTTAAAAAAAAAATATATATATACCTAGAAAGCTCCTCATTCTGATGGAGTTTTCATTACTTAACAATTGGTAATGACGGAGCATTTTATCTCATATTTGTGTAAATAAATAGAATGTGTTCACTATTATTTGAATCAGTTTTTGTTCTCGTATAAAGTTACTGTGAAATCGTGAACATCATTTTATTTTCAAGAATAACCAATCAATCCTAAGATTCACCTGTAAAAGATTAACATTGTATCAGAATAAGTTTAGATTTAAATTAAGACAAGGCTGGGTAAAAGAAATAAATAAAATCTTTCTTATTCCAAACATACGACTCAAACAATCAAAGAAAACTGAAACCGTGAACAGAAAGCCGTACACAAGAAAAAAAAGATGCTTCCCCATTTTTATGTAAACATGTTTGTGTACCTATAGGATAAATTCGTAGGTAATGAATTTATCCTATATATTGAATTTATCCTGCATATTGGCATAAGGCTCCTATTTTTCAGTAAATATTGCTGTATCGCTGCTAGATTTTACGGATAATACAGGGTGTAAGGGATAGCCCTCTGCAAATGAACAGGGGGCATTCAGCTCCTTATTTTGAATAATTTATTTCATGTACCGGTCGTTTTAGTATCATCTACTGAATTCATCCTATCAGTTTGCGGAAGGCTGTCCCTTACAACCTGTATAATAACATCGTTCACACTGTGTGATGTCGATTTTCTAGCTAAGTGTCGTCACAACACAGTGTGACCTTGGCTTAAAAACTTCAATTGCAGCTACAAAAGTAAGGTTTTGTATAATTATAGTTATAAGCATGTGAACAATTATTGTATGTAAAGAAATCGTTTCAGTAGATTGAATACTGCATGTATAGAAATGTTAGAATAAATCGGAGTGAAAATGTGATTAGCCTTACTTTGATTGGTTTACGCTTTTGCAGTCAATTTGAAAGAGAACTAATATTTTTAAAGTTCTTCATTGATTTATGCCTAGGTGGGCAATTTTTTAAATTTAGAGCAGATTTTGAAGTGAAACTTCTTGGCAGCGATTCGATAATTGGACGAGAATAAATTGAGAGTGAAATTTCAAGGATGCGTCACATTTAGGCACATTTCGTTACATGAGAGAGAAGAAAGATCAGATCACTCGCCATTTTTTTTTTTTTAGAAGTTCACTTCTGTCACATATATGGTGTACGCTTTCTACAGATCCTACCACATTCTGGATCTTAGATGAAAAATTAATCAGTTGTATAAAATCAATAAATTGGTATACATTTTATAAACCGAAATAATTTGTTTTTTTTGTTTCTTGGCAACAATCTCACGTATTATTTAACTTCTCTGTATTTCATAATCAGAATTACTTATGTAGTTTTTATTCATAATTATGCAAAATCTATTTAGTTAATATAGAAATATCATTTATGCAATATTTTATCCTATAGTATTTCATTGCACAATTTTGCATTTAAATTGCTTTCTATATCAGTTATAGAAATAAGTTGAATGATATTGTATTTTTTAAATTTTTGTACCGTCAATCGTGTGTAAACGTCAGTAAAGTACTTCAGTATTATGAAAAATAAATAAAAATAACATTTTTGTAAATTGTTTGTGAGTTTTTGGTACATTACATCAAATTAATTGTCCAAAACAAAATGAAAACAGTAGTTTTTTAACAGAATGTGTAGTCACTAATTAAGGTAAATTAACAATTTTATATGTATGTGTAATAAAATATAAATAAATATGATGGATAATTCAATTGTAATGTTCCTTTTATATTATTTTAGTTATCAAAAGTCTGTTACAGTGAGCTTCAAACTTTATGGCGCAGTACCCCATACTTCACCCCCGCAGTCACATGAATTTGTTACTGCGCCTGCGCAGCTACTCGCCTCGTGTTCACCGCCGCCATAGAGTTTGCATCGAGCTGTAATTTTATGTAATGGCTAAGTACTTTTAAAACGGCGTATTGTGTGTAACCATGGTTATTTTAACATTAGTGTCAGGTATATTTTGTGTTATTTATATGCGTTCTATTATGGTGCCGGCCATTCTTATGATAAATCGATAATTAAAAGATAAAAATCAGATACCTATTGCTTTTTATTTTCCAAACCTCGACAAGTTTTTCCTAACAATATTATATTATAATAAAACTAATTAAAAATTCTCGTCATTGTAAAAAGTTCGCGAAGTCCTTCATTCAGCTTCTACGGTTCTACTGTTGGTAGTCGAAAGCTCCATTAATTTCTGCTTTATTTCGGAGATCTAGAACAAAATAATTTAGTTAGAACCGACGAGATAATATTCAAGTAAGTACAGTTCGATTCAAACTTAATGGCGGTTCGGAACATGAGGCGAGTCGCTGCGCAGTACCAATTTCATGTGTCAGCAGGGTGAGGGGTGGGGTATTGCGCAGTGAAAAACTAACTTCGAGCTGCCATTAAGTTTGAATCGAACTGTACATGCCTATCGTATTTTTGTACCAAGAACGTAAATAGAAATTCGAAGGAAAAACAAGAGTAGTTTTGTTCTCAACACGAACGAACACGGGACCCAAGGTTATGACAATAGTCCATGAACCAAAGTTATGACAATAGTCCATGAACCAAGGTTTTTACAATAGTCCATAATCTATATATATAAAACACAAGGGTGACTGACTGATTGACTGATCTATCAACGCACAGCTCAAACCACTGGACGGATTAGGCTGAAATTTGGCACACAGATAGTTATTATGACGTAGGCATCCACCAATAAACGGTTTTTAGAAATTCGACTTTTAAGGGGGTGAAAAGTGGGGATTTTGTTTGAATGAAAAATCTTATTCCTTGAGTTAATAGACTGGAAACTTGGCACGAATATGTATCTAAGTAAATTATAAAGTTTGTCATCTTTCGTTTTTCTAAACTACCCCCTAAACGGGGATTGGGGGGTGTCAAAGTTTGTATAGAAGAATTTTAACGCGCGGTCCGATTAACTCGAAACTCAGCATTTATAATTAAAACCAAAAAACAAGAATAATGTGCAGCAGGGATTTTCAAAAATTTACCCCTAACGGGGTGAAAAGGGGTAGTCTATATCACAGCTCAAACCACTGAACGGATTGGGCTGAAATTTGGCACACAGATAGTCATTATGACGGAAGCATCCAATAAGAAAGGGAACTTTAAAAATTCGACCTTTAAGGGGGTGAAAAGAGGGGGGGGATACAAGTTATACGAAAAATCTTATATTCATTTGGTTAGTAAACTTGAAACTTGGTACGGCACTAATACTTATAACAAAAAATAAAAAAGTAAGTGGTTCGGTGTTTTAAAAAAAACTGCTCCTAACGGGGTATAAAAAGGTAATAAAGGTTAAAGGGTAAAGATCATAAATAAATCTAAAGAACGTAAATATTAATTTTAGAAAACTATCTTTCATAGGGGGTGGAGGGGTTGTTGAAGTTTTCAGAGGAAAGTACGAAATCCACGCGGACGAAGTTGCGGGCAAAGTGCTAGTTTAATATAAAATTAAACTGTACAGTCAACTGCACATCAGTGTAACTAGAGAATGTTGAGGTAAAAAACAGTCGCCCGTATAGCTACGACGTAGGGCGCCTGTCTATGTCAAATTGTTACGACAGACGTACTGTTTACTGTACCATTGTTTTACAACCACATATTTATAAGTACCTTTTGTATCTCATTCAATAGCATTTTCTGCTCTGTCCTAGGCGTCATATCCTTCCTATTTATATCAATAGCCTCTAAATTCTCAAACAGCTGTTTTATTTTCAAAGCTAAATGGATATCGTTGTTACTCTTCCTAGGAACCGTTGGCTTGCACCTTCGTATCAAGTTCTTTCTATATTTGTCCGGCAAATCTTTTTCTAAGTCATGTCTGCTTAAAACTGTCATGTAATCAGGATGGGTGTCGTAAGGGTAATCCTTTGGGTCCAATTTGTATGAACTGTTGGCATTGCTCTTACTGGAAATGTAGTCTTTTCTCCAGTTTTTTTGTAGTTCTAGGTTTCTGGAAGATGTAAAAATGCTGGGTAATAGTAATGTACAGGTAAACCAGAAAAAATGTCCACTTCGGTAATCTTCGAAAGCAAACGACGAGCCATAGGGCAACGCTTCTAGTTTTTGGACTACCGCCGCTACCTACCGCGCCTGCACAGTGCGTTCATTATGACTTGACCCGTGACGCGATTGGTAGCACTGAATTTTGCAGATATGTGGTTGGCAAAACTCCTCTGGCAGTCGCCAAGTAGGCCGCGAAATTCAAGTCAGGTTGTATGTTGATCTAAATATGATTTGCGGCCGTAACAAATATGGATTTACAGAATTATAAACATTAGAATCAGCAATACAACTCTCTAAGTTCATGTAAGTGCATTGAATGACTATTTGAAATCGTCATTCAATGCACTTACACGTCACAAACTGCAAAATTCTGTGCTACCAAGCACGTCACAGGACTCACGGGTCACATAACATTGCGCGCTTAGTAGGTAGAATATAGTTGGTATGATTAGGTATATGAAGTTTTCTGTCGGGTTACCTACTCCGGTCGCAGATTGTCATTTTTCACTCAAAAATTTTAAAAGTTTCCGTAATAGTATGTTGCCTATTTTGTATAATTATGTTTACAAAACTAAATTATAGAGTATCATTCTGGAATCATGGTAATATTGGTAATACAAAAAAGGCAAGTAATTCATGCACGTAACAGTTACTTAAGATTTCGTCAAAGCGCGTTCTAATTTCCGAAGATTCCGAAGCGCATACTTTTCTTGGAATAGCTGCAAGTTTGGTAATAAACAGTGACATGTGCAAGAAAAAGCGTAAATAAATAATTTAAAAAGCAATGTATCTTTAGTTTTGTTTCCTATTTTATTTGCAATACCTACTTTTAGCCACAGTTTTGTTACCACTAGCAACCAAAAACAAAAATCCGACCAGAGTGAAAACAATTGTGCGAAATGCGAAATGTAGGTGGGTACATATACAATTGTTTAAAGAAAAGAACACACTTTCTCCCTTGCAGAATATTGTCTCTCGTCGCTAGTAAATCTTTATGCTTCTTTATAGCCAAATCTCTCAAATGGCTTTGTTTTATTTTAGCCTCAAAAACATTATACCCATCCGACCTTGATGGCTTAACATATTTTGAACTTTGGTAATGTGTCGGTATAGTATAACGACTCTTTGCTAATTTCGGGCACTTCCCTTTACTTCTGGCATATAAATCTTCGTCTGAATCGTCCAAATCTTTCTCATTGAAATGAACCGACATATTTTTTTTCAATTTGGCCATATCAATAACCGAATTGTAGCTCCGGCCTCCTTGACTATAGTTTTCAGGACTAATTCCGCTTGTGCTTACCGTAGTTTCAGAATTATCGGAGCGGGAGGCGTTTTCGAACATTTCGTCAATGAATTTGTGGTTAAGAAATTGTTTGACGCTTAAAACTCCCGCGTTTATTATTTCTCTTGGCGGGTACATAAGCGGGTTCCCGCTTAATTGGAGAGCTTTCAAGTTAACGACCGTCCCTAGTTCGTTCGGGAGTGACGTTAGTTTGTTGTTTTGTAACAACAGATGCGTGAGGCTCGGGTGGTGATTGATGGATTTTGGTATATCGGTTATTTGATTGTCTCTCAAATCTAAGTACATGATATACGGTAAAGAGGGAAATAATTCATCTGGTAAAGTTTTAATTTCGTTGTTTTGAAGATACAGGATCTGTAATACAAAAATGTGTTTTAAATTGCAAACCGAAGACGTCCGTTTTTTTTTTATATTTATCTAAAGATAAGTACCTATAGGTATCTAATGGTCGAGAGTGAACAGGTCACTCCTGCCTGGGCAAGAACACATGAATTCTTGTGGCAGGAGTACACCATCTTCGACCGCATCATCGCTTACCATCAAGTGAGAATATGGTCTAAAGCGAGAATCCCAAATAAATAAAAAATATAAGAATCTATGAAATAGTATTCAACACTTACACATAAATGGAGATTATTTATTTCGGGCACACATTTCAGTCCTTGGGATGAGAGATCCAGTGTTGTTTCTTCATTTATTTCTTCTTCATAAATATTCGACGGCAGGGTGATCGACGCTTCAGACATTGTTTACACGATTATAAAATTGTAGAGCTTCACGCTAAAATAATTAGTAAGTTATTGCTTCAGATTACAGAACAAAATGTTAAAGAGTACCTACAAGAGTACAGCAGTTTTGTTCTGTAATCTGAGGGTAATGTTTGATCAATAAAATTATTATTACAAAAACAAAAAAATTAAATATGGCGCGTACAAATACTTCTCTATGGTTTGCCAACGTCATTTTGACAATCAAGTCTCGGCAAGAATATTCATAGAGAAGAAGTTTTTTTTTGTAATATCTTTCCTTTCGCATTCCTGCGAGAGGAAATGTCAATCTGTGGAAGTGATTTCGTGAAAAGCGACGGAAGTACGTAACAAGAAGCCCAAGCGCCCGCTATTTTATTGGACGAATGAGCGTGCGCAGTGGTAGACTTGGCTGTCAGAACGAACTTGAGAGAGACCCCGCCCGATATAATGTATACTGCACAAATCGGCAGTCACAGGCAGTGTACAGGTGAACGTGAGATTTTATAAATCACCAGCGAGTAAGCGGTGTAGCGATGGGCGTTGGATCAACGAACTAGTTGAATCTACCGTTGATCTCCGGTCAACGTAACGTTAACTGTTTACGAATCAACTAGTTGAATTCGTCAATGACGTTTATGAATTTTCCTCGTTTATTATTCAACTAAATTCGAGAACGCAAACGCAACGAACTGAGCAAATTAAAAAACTTCCGTTGAAAATGACATCATATATTGCGAGCGACGGTCATGTCAATGTTGTTGTTGGATCAGAATGTTTCAAAATTATTATTATAATCAGGTCAGTAGATGTAGCTCAGAGACTCGTTTAGTTCAACTCGTTAAGCGTCTTGGCGTTGAATAAAAACCGTTGAATGAATTAACGGTTTACTTTGTAAGTTGAAGTTAGTACACGTTAACTCGTTGACGAATTTAACTAGTTGACGAACGTAAATCAACGTTGACGTTCCGTTAACGGAAAAACCTTCAACGACCCAGCGCTAAAGCGGTGGCAGTGATTGGCGACTAATGACGCTGGGACGCTGCGTCTATAACTAGGTTATTAAAGTTTTCAAGTTTTGAGAAACTGAAAAGACAAGCAGCAACTGCAAACAGCACTCTGACTTGCTTTCTACGGCATGTAGGTTTGTGTCTTTGTGAGAATATGATCCTGCATAGACAAATTGATGAACTTGCTAGTGTTGCGTTTCAAACATAATGCGTTGTCGATTTTATCGAAATGACAGCACGCTGCATGAAAAAATTGGCAATAAGAGACAAAAAATACTCCTTTTATGTTATTTTCCAATTTTTAACACTGAATAAGTATTTCTAAAAATATTATTCATATTTAAAGCTATATATAATTAAATGATTATTTCTGAAGAGAATAAATATTTTTATCGATCTTCGTTCAAAAGTATGTTCAAAAGACACATGGCGAATACGTCACTATTTCAGTTGCAAGATGGCGAACGTTCGGGATAGTGACACATCTTTGTGGCTCCACAATAAACTCGGTACTTCGAATGATTCGTGGACAAGCGGCTCAATTTGTACACAATTAAATGCCGAAGTGTTGAAAAACATCAAGGACTGTTTTCCAGATTTGCAAACGCAAGTGAAATTGAAATTATTGCTAAGTTTCTTTCATATCCCGCGCAGAAATGTTGAGGAGGTAACTTTTCTCTTTGATGTTCTATGGTTTTGCGTAACTGTATTGTGTTTTTTGTCTCTTTCTTTTCATAATTATAGCTATGAGTGGGAATGAGAAGCAATATCACGCATGTATGTATTAGTTTTATTTGTTGTCATGTATTGAATTTACATGCTAAAAAATTTTGTTGAATTTATTTTAATAGCATTTTTACAGCCTATCAATTAGAGATAGCAGTATCCTACCTATTAGATTATCTTATAACATTGTCGGTTAACATCTGCCTGATAAAAGGAATAATGAACCGTTACGACCTTAGAATATACTGACTTGCTATTTATGTTTGGTAAATTACGAAACAATTCAGTTTTATTAGTAAAGTACTATGTTAAGAGAGCCTAAGAAACCTCAGTTTATGACTGGTGCTATGTTTACACGAAGCCTGCGAAATAGATATAGCCTTTACTATCAATATTATTCTAATGTTGTGTAGTGGGTTTTCAAGGACCATTATGGTATATTGTATTAGGCAAAGACATTGATAAACAGCATAAAGCAAACAACAATTAGATTTCAATTAGAGTTTTCTATTGGAATATATTTTCTGAGCGTATTGATGCTGGTAAAGAGTATTGTTTTTATAAATATTTAGGCTTACAATAATGTTAAAATTGATGTGGTTCTGCTAAGTCATACAACAATGATACATAGAATGGTATTAAAATATGGATATGAAGAGACTGCTAACCTACTCTCTAGGTAGAAATGGAGTATTATTGTTGACATTGAAATTATACATGGCCAAAAATCTTATTAAACAATGATAATATTTAGTTGGCGAACTGTTCTAGACATATGTCTCACTGTCTGATTTAAAATTCTCATAACATAAAACTAGATCTATCACAGCCATGTTAAAAAGCATAGCAATTTGTAGCCCATAAGATTTGAATGGTAACATTTCTGAGATAAAACAACAATACAGCATGTATTATTATTTTTAATTCAACATGCGGCATTGTGAATGAAATTGTCAGCCAGTTGTCCTAATGACCATGAACTGACAAGATTGACTGACACCTTGAATTGTAGGTTCTTTTAATGAATAGTGTGTGCTGGTATCATTAAACTAACAGCATATATAATCACGAGTAAATGTAAGTTCTGGGCTGTATTTGTATGCTCAACAACTTCTAGAACAGGTATTTAAGTTGTTTAAAAGAAAAACACTTGCAAAGGACAAATTGAATTTCAATATGGTACAATGTAGTAGCCTCTAATACCCAATTTTGAGCTTATACAGTGATAACAGATCAAATTATTTATGTTGGAACATAGATCTTTATTGAAAGACATGAGTGAAACAGACCAAATTGTACTGCACAGAATTAACATTTATTTATAAAAAATTCAAAATCTAATAATCATCACTTTCCTGATATCTTCTTTCATTATCACAGAATTTGTGAAGAATGGATGAAATAGTGGCAGTACATTTGATCCATTTGTTACTCCCAAACCCAAGTGTAACTTAGGATGTCAACATCCAATTATGAACAACATATTTTAAAAATGATTTATTTATTTGACGTTGACTTTGACATATTATAAAACAAAGTCCTCCGCCACGTCTGCCTGTCTGTCTGTTCGCGATAAACTCAAAAACGACTGCACCGATTTTCAAGCTGTTTTCACCAATGGATAGAGTGGTTCTCGAGGAAGGTTTTAGTATATAATTTGTCAAGTGGGCGAAGCCGCGAGCACCAGCTAGTTTATTTATAAAGGTACTCCAACGGCTTATGTGCTAGATAACAATAGCCTCGGACTTACACAGTCGCTAATTACAGGATAACCAGCAATCTCAGAAATAGGTGATAACACATAATAATACTAAAGCTAAAGAATTAAGAAATTATAGCAAAATATTACTTAAACTTAAGATTAATGATAACTTTATTCCCCTTTTCCAGTGGCGAAATGAACTCGAAGAGATCATCGAAGTGGCAGCAGTGGACTCAGACCTCTGGGTGGCCATGCTGGCAGAGACCCTCAAGACGTTCCCGTCAGCAGGCACCCTCAACACAGAGATAGCAGAGTTTGATGAGACCAGACCGATCTTTAGTGATATGATCAGTGAACTGCGACGAGCATTAGCCAAGCATTCAGACTTAGGACTGTTACCGCTAGAGTGCCTGTATTTGAATAAGAATGCCTTAGTTTCTGTGGTGAGTTGTTTAGAAGAATTATTTTATCATTACCATACAATGTGGAGATGACAATAATAATATGACGTTAATTTAAAAATCGTATAATATCGAATGATGTTCCCAGTATGCAATTCAATCAAATATAAACATTAGTTTAGTCAATATAGCAGGTCGAAATCCATAGTCAGCACATCACTTCAATTTAGTTTTTTTGGGAATTTTTTTTTTTTTTTAATAAGTTACTAAAACCAGGTCATTGTCTACCCATGTGCCAAATTTCATCCAAAACGTAATCTATACAAATAAATAAAATTGTAAGTGTCTGTTTGTAAGGTCAAAATACCAGCTTTTTATTAATATGCATATGAAAGTACATATGGCACAAAAAAATATTGAAAAATAAAAATATTCTGTCTGTCTGTTTGTTCCGGCTAATCTTCGGAATGGCTGGACCGCTGTTATAAGTAGTAAGTTAGGTTACTTTTATTTTAGAAAAAAATAATTAAGTTCTTAAATAATATAGTCTTAGGAATAAAACACCATACTTACATTTATTTCAGGTGGGCCAGCAACCTAATCCAGTAAAGCACTTCACTTTAAAACGCAAGCCGAAATCCGTAGCCCTACGTAGCGAGCTATTGGCTAAGGCGACGGAGGTGCAAGCCAATCAGAAGAAGGCTCAGGCGCCGACCGTACCTGTGCGCAGTAGGGGCATGCCTAGGAAGATGACTGATACTAGTAAGTTAGAATTATGTTTTATAAGTTATAATTATGTTTTATAAGTTATAATTATGTTTTATAAGTTATAATTTATGTTTTATATTACACTAGCTGAACCGACAGACATTGTCCTGTCCAAATTTTTAATAATTCATACAAAATTCCCGAATTTTCAAATTGTTCCTTTATTAGTAAGTTATTCTAGTCAAGCGCGCGCTTGCGTGTATGACCAGATGTATGAACGTAAACGCATCAAAAGGAGTATGTAGGGAGCGTAGCACGTGGCGTTCTATAATTTGTGTCCCCCCGCAGCGCCGCTGAAGGGCCTGCCGGCGCGCTGGGGCGGCGCGCGCGGCGGCACGTGGCGCGGCGCCGCGCGCCCCGCGCCGCGCGCCGGCATCAAGCTGCTGGACATCGCGGAGCAGCCCGCCACGCACGCGCAGATCAAGAAGAGGAGGAAACTTGGTATGTACTCGCATACCTACTTCACTTTAAACATACTTTATCGCTAACGCGCTATGACAGACCGTAGCGACACGACTTTTTTCTATGTAACTCTTATGAAAACGGTGACAGGTGGCAATTTCGCCATCTACGGAAGTGTTTTCATAGAGTAACATTCGTCGCCACGACGCCGGCGATGTTCGTGCTAGTATGAAGATTACTGAAGCATACCTTTTTTAGTTTCATCATTACCATCATCAGCCTATAGCAGTCCACTATTGGACATAGGACAGGCCTCTCCAATCGCACGCCATTCATGTCGAATCTTGGCAACTCTTATTCAGCCGCTATCAGCCACCCTGCGAAGATCGTCGCTCCACCTGTCTGAGGGCGTCCTACCTTACGTTTGCCGATTCGCGGTCTCCACTCATGAACACCGGTCTACCCCAACGGTCATCGGTTCTACGGCTAATACGGCCGGCCCATTGCCCCTTCAGCTTGCTCATTTTTGAGTTAACGGTACTTAATTCAAGTACATTTAGATAATGCCTTCTCTCCAACATGTAAAAGCCTCACACACATACAGAACCCAGTTTAATCACAACCCCTGTCCGTACAGAAATGGAGGAAGGAGCTAAGAAGGCCGCAGCGGCCGCCCCGCCGTCTCCTCCGCCGCCCGACTACGCCAAGGGACTCAACAACTACACCATGCCCAAACCTGACGAGAACACTAATGGTAAGTGTAACTCAAACCATTTGGGAGGACATTACCTGAAGCTATGGGAAAATTCGTCAAAGAAACGCCTTTATGATGATAGAAAGAAAGAAAGAATAACGTTTATTTGGACACAGTTCATGAAACACAAAATACAAATAACAAAATAAATAATAAAAATACTTAATGTTTTTACAACTATAATTGTCTGCCTCACGGCTGCGCCAAAAAGGTTCATTTCAGCATTAATGCCAGACAGAATATACTGTCTGACGCTGGTTTTCTAATGAACCCTTATGGACAAAGTGACGGGAAGTACAAACAGCTTCAACATACCTAATAAATAATTAGTCATAATATAAATAAACTACTAATAAAAAATAATATGATAGATTGATATGCGGCAGATATTTTCGACCCTATAGCCGTTTCCTCGCTGGTAACATGAACTATGGTCTTCCTACAGCCACCCCCAGCACCACGGCCAGCCCGCCAGCCCCGCCGGCCCCGCCGTCCCCGCCAGCCCCGCCGGCCCCGCCCGCGCCCAGCACGCCGCCGCTCACCAGCCCGCTCATTGTGCACGTGAGTACCTCTTGGATTTGGGTTATCTATACCATTTTAGGGATCAGTGCATCCAAAATGTTTCGACTTTCGACAGGTATGTTGCTCTCCAATTGTGGGAACGCGTATGTGAAAAGTAACACAATAAACTCAGCCTATCGCTGTCCACTGCTGGATTTATAGGCCTCTCCCGGGCTGCAAATTGGTCTTGAAACTATTCCCTCATCTTCAATAATTTGTTACAAATTGGTAGGTTTTCGTTCATAAAACTCTTCTGAAGAAATTACGACTTTATATCGCTAGCTATACGAGTAATCCTATGGTAAGACTAAGGGAAATCCAATTGAATTCGCTTAGTACTAGTACTACTATAGTAATCAACCAGCAATCAATTTATTCGGTTCGTTAGACACGGTCGTTACTGACGATATTACAGTACTTGTTCTCGACCTACGAGCAATTTAAATCACACGCTAATCCATCATTTTAATAGGAAACATATTTTAGTTCCAATTGGCAAAAACAAAAAAAAACAAAAAATATATGTAACGTCTTCCTCTCGCTTTCCTGCAATCTGTGGGAGTGATTTCGTGAAAAGGGACGGAAGTATGTAACAGGATAGCCGGGGAAGCGCGCGCGATTAGTTTTGACCAATGACCGCGCACGGTGCTAGAGTTGGCCGTCAGATGGTACCAAACCATTTTCCGAGAGGTTGCTACTGTCAGCCAAGATGTCAGATGTTACACATCATATGCGACTACTGTAACGCTCGCTCGTTTTATTTTATACACATAACATTTCGAACTATGACATGTTTTGTGAGATATTATTGTAATTTAATGTTATATGTGTCACATATTTTCGTATAAGTTAAGTTTTTTTTTATAAGTTAATGCTTGATTCCATTATTTATTGAGATGTTCACAATACTTAGTTAACTTCTTTAAACGTTAAAAAAATAATACTTTAGGTAAACGAAGCAAAATCATTATGTAAGGAGTGTTAAAATTGGCGTTCTGTATTTTCTGCCTACCCCTATAGATGAGTTTATGGAAGTATGTAATATGTTATTCTAAATCAATCGTCTATTTTACAGGGCACTGGCGCAAAACCAATAGTAATAGGCCAACAGCCGAAACTCCTGATCGCCGGGCCGGCAGGCGGGAAACCTCTACTACTGTCCACACAGAACTTACTCAACACCTCCACAGTCATACTGCAGCCGGGCGGCAAAGCAGTGCTTCTGCAGAATATCAAACCCGTGAGTATGATACAAAAATAAATATTTTGGTGGTCTGTCTGGCCAAATTGTTGTCACACACAAAATTGTGCCCAAGTTGTGGGCACCATGTGGCCAAAGTATAGTCACACTCTGAACATAATATTGTGGTCACTGTCTGGCCAGGTTTGGACACTATCTGGCTAAATTGTGGTCATTATCTTGCCATGCTGTGGTCACACTCAGGTCCTATTGTGATTACGCTCTGACCACACTTTGTTCCCACTGTGATTGTGACCATACTGGCTTATTAATTTATTAAATACCCTTTAACAAGATAAAGTAGGACTCTTTTAAGTTGGTCTTGACTTGCGATATCAATTTTGGGAGTAGCTCTTTGCTAACGCTGGTACTAGTAGTTTGTTACGTTCAGAATAGCTAGGGTCTTCTTTTTTAGAAAAACTAGTCAATATATTTTAGCGTAATGTGCCCCCCCCCTCCCCCCCAGATGGGCGCGGCGCGCGCGCCTGCGCCGGGTGCGCACGCGCAGCCTCCTCTGCAGCACCAGATCGCGCAGCCGGTACGTTTATCATGTTCAGATATTGAAAGAAAGCCGAAAAAAGCAGTTTCTATAAATAGAATATTGTTGTAAACTTAAATGACGAAGGAGTAAGACAAAAAGGAGTAAGTATATAAGGATCGGTGGCGTTCTGTAGTGTCTGTCTACTCCCACGGGAAGAAGGCGTTAGTTTATATGTGTATGTATAATGTTTTTCTATGATTTTATTATGTGTATTATCTTACAAAGCTGTGGATTGAATACTCATCGCTTGACTGCCTCGTTTGTGTTGTTGTCATAAGCGCGACTGCTAAGCGTGAGGTGCTGGGCTCGATTCCCAGTCTGGACAGTGTCATTGGGTTTTTCCATTAGGAATTTTCCTAGTAGCAGCCCAGAGTCTGGATTTGTGGATGTTACTATACAACCTGTACACAACTCGTCGGGAAACACGGGCGTAATGCTATGTTTATGTAATTTCCATAAATTATATTATGTATATTTACTTTGAACAGGTACAACTAGCGCAAACAGTGCAATCTCCTCAAGTAGTCCAGGCGGCCAACCCCGCGCAAGCCGCGCCGGCCGCGCCGCCCACGCCGGCGCCCGCGCAGCACACGCCGCAGACGCCGCTGTTGCCGCGTAGAGGCCTGTCACTCACGGTACGCTTCATTTGCTATTTACTTTATTGAGCCTTTATTGGCCTGGATATGGGTGAAAAAAAAAGCTTAAAGATAATGGTGCCGATTCTCTTGTACACCGAACTAAATTATAACTAAAATTCCTTACTTTTGGGGAATCTTAAAGCTAAAATCCTAAAGCTTTCTGCAAACAAAATTCTCTAAATTTAAAAATTATTTTGATACAACTAAAATCGAATTTGACAATCGCTACTCCACGTGGTACTTGTTTGCCCTCCCCGTGATTTTTTGTTAGAGCCGGAGGCGCGGAGGCTTGTCAGCCACGACGTGGTTTATGTGGAATTTGGGGTTTGACAGGAATAAACTAAATTTTGGTGATTTTTAGTCTAGTTTGGCGGCCATGCATGCATGTCGCATGCATGGCCGCATTCTCAAACGCAACTCGTTCAGTCCTGCTGAACTGAATTTAAAGTTTTAATGTTAGGAGTAGGAGGTGTCCGTAAATTCGATGGTAAAACTGCTAGAGCCAAATAAGGGATGTATTCTAAGTACTTGTATGCTCAAAATGTTCGTTTTTATTATTTTGTACGTGTTATTGTTTCAGCGAGAACAAATGTTGGAAGCGCAAGACATGTTCCGCAACGCGAATCGCGTCACGAGACCCGAGAAGGCGCTTATACTTGGTTTCATGGCCGGCTCCAGAGGTAAGCGTTATCACTTGATTATAAACCTTAACACTTAAACATAAAATTTATAATCGTTTGCAATATATATTTATTTTACTACTTCGATTCAAAAATAACGTCGTTTTAAAATAAGAACAAAAATATTTATGGAAAAATAAAACTTAATTTCTAAGCAACAAGGTTGAAATAACTATGTTGCAAAATACTCATCGGAAATCTAGCCCTATTGTTGATCAAAGAATTGCCTTATTTGTATTATTTTAGGAATTAATAAATGAGTTCTAACGTCATTAGAAAAAATACTTCGTAACTCCTAACTAATATTATAAATGCGAAAGTGAGTTTGTTTGTTACGCTTTCAAGCCAAAACGGCTGAACGGATTTGGATGAAATTTGAAGACCATGACTTGGAGAAGGACAAAGGATTCCTTTTATCCCGATATTCCCACGGAATCGAGACTTATGCAACTGAAACCGCGGGGCGCGGCTAGTTAATTATAAATGGGTGAAACCGGGGCGTACCGCGTACCATGCGCCTGTCAACCAGAGGCTTATGGTACGCGGTACGCCTCGGTTTTAATGATGTGAATGATGTGCAAACTATTAAATGATTATTTAATTTTCTGTTATTAATTAGTTATTAATAAATTCAAGTTCCATCATGAAAGGCACAAGAGTCTAAACAAGAACATTTTTCTTCCAGAAAACCCCTGTCCGAACTTAGGCAACATTGTTACAATAAAACTATCAGAAAACATCGAGAATGTTCTACAATCCGACGACACATACCTCACGATGCTCTCAGAGATGCATTTCCAAATGAACTACAACAATGGCCAGTGGACACGACTCAAGAAATACAGGCATATAGATGGAATGGTCCCGCAGAAAATACCCCCCGGCTCCACAGTAATATCCACCAATAACCAGCAACCTATAGTGTCGATAGCCAATCAGAGTGTTAGCTAACTCAGTGTGACAGTGACGTGCAGTGTTCGGAGTTTAAACAACAGAATATTAAAAAGATCGAGTTATGTTTCGAAGTAAGTCTGATTTCTGTTTTTTTCAAGTGTAAAAATTCTTTAGGCGCGTTGAGCGATTTTTGGTAGAGGATAAACTTATGTATTCGCATCACCGACATGCTCGCGTCGTAGTGCTGTACTATAGAATATAGATGGCGCTAAAACCAGTTTTATGTTTTCACTTATGTCGGCTTTCCCCATGACTGCCTTTATTTTTTCTTTGTTGGTTTCTGAAATGTGTCAATTAGTTTTTCATTGATGTTTTGGGGCGATTTTATGATTTGCTTGTCCGATGGTCGGATCAGACAAAAATTCAGATTTTTATAATAGCTTTCGTTAGATATTTGTAGCATAATAATTAAACTTATTAATCTGTGTTAGACTTTAGTTAGAAATGTCTGATCAGCCAGTTGGACTAGCAGATTGGAAGTCTGTCCTCAAAAAAAATAATTTTAATGATTTCTATCCATCAAGATTTTTTATAAAGCGCGCGTCAGATGAAGTTTGGCGGCATGTCATATCAGGGGACGAGGATAGAATCTTATTGGAAACCAGCATGTCTGATGTTTGCAATAAAAATTGGCCAAGTGCGAGTCGGACTCGCGCACGAAGGGTTCCGTACTATTATCTATAAAACGGCAAAAAAATCATGTCTGTTGTATGTCCCTTAAATATTTGTTTTATTTTCATTTATTTATTTATTTTTAAAGTGAATATTTCAAGCGTCTGGTGCCGTTATCAATATCGAGCAAAAACGAGCAAAAAATCACGTTTGTTGTATGGGAACAGAAATACCATAATCTGTAAAAATTTCAACTGTTTAACTATCACGGTTCATGAGATATAGCCTGGTGACAGACGGACAGACCGACAGGCAAACAGACAGATAGACAGACAGACAGCGGAGCCTTAGTAATAGGGTCCCGTTTTACCCTTTGGGTACGGAACCCTAAAAATTCAAACATTATAGAAATTACAATTATACTCAAGTTGTGATTTCAACATTTAGTCAACAATTAGTCACTACTTGTCCCTCTGCTGTGTTCTAGCGAGATTCTCATTAGGTAATCATTTTTTTTATGCAATCAGGACTATCCCAACTAGATAGGTTTATTACCCCTATAGGAAATTATCGGAAAAAGTATTTTCTAAAATTATGAAAATTAGTAATTCACATACGATACAGTTTGATTCAAACTTAAAATGGCGGCTTGGAAGTTAGCTACTCTGTGCGCAGTACCCCACCCCACATGAAATTGTTACTGCGCAGTGATTCATGTTCCGAGCCGCCATTAAGTTTGAATCGAACTGTAATTGTGTGGCGGTATCTACATCGCCACATGCGAACTACGCATTAAAGACCTGATGTCACACAAAAATCCTGACGTCACATAAATCCTGCATCGCGCAATTAAAGTTTACCGTGCTATGAACATATATACAAGAACACAACATCAATTGTTGGGCAGTTGCCCGCCAGACACAACACCCGTCTGGTCGGAGGATCCTCCCTTTTCTATGGTGGATGAGTGAACTTTACACCCTGTTCCTCTTACCCCTAAAATTTATTTAAATTTTGAATTCAATTTTCTTATCGTCATAAAAATCTGAATGACCATAACATTTTACATTTTAAAATTATTATAATAGATAGTGGCCTAGAATGGTTTTACAGTCCTAGCATTTTATACTTTTAGACGAAGGAATAAGGTCCAAAATTGCTAGGTTTCACCAAAAATCCTCACATACAAGACGCGGCTAGGAGGAGGCGATGTATGAACTTTGTCCGTGATGGATGAGTGATGACATGCGGAATGATTTGCAGAAACAATAGTACTGCCACTGCCAACAACTTTCTGACGCACGCTTAAGGACGTGAAATATATTTTTTTGTTTACAATTTTAGTTGCTGTAGTTTCGTATGGCGATTAGCATAAAACAAAAAAAATCGACTGACTTCGAATAAAAAATAGTCGATTATAAGAAAATCGTGTTCCTTCTCTAATGGCGTCAAACTATTTCGCGCGTAAAAGTTTAATGTCGTCGTAATACGCAAATTATTCTAAGTGATATTTACGCGATTTAGTAGAGTCACAGATGAATACAGAACAGATGGTTCACTCCGCATTTTAGTTATGAAGCTACAAGTACGCGGCGTGCTCGTCTTTTCGGTCCAATTCAATGAGCGTAACGTAGTCACAAAATATAAGAGTTACGCGATAGAAAGAGAGGCAACTTCTAGGTGAATACAACTGTAGGTAATTGGCGCTGTGCGACCTGAATTGCACTTTATTGTGTCGTAACAAGAATCGCTTTTTATTGAAATGATTTTGCAGAGTGAGCCATCTGTATTCATCTGTGGTACAGTCAAAATATTTGGAAGAAAACTTTCTTTTAAGTTGTGATCTCAAAGGGATTTGACATAGAAATTGGACATTTTACTTTTCAGTATAATTTCTAGTGCCAAAATAAGTTTCGGAAACGAAAATCTTGAGTAACATAACATTTTGTGAATTAGTTTGTATGAAACCTTTTATGTATATTAGATTAGATTTCGTTTTCAGTAGATTTGAATATAATATAAATAAATATATGCCTACAGAGCCTTTCTAATTAACTAAGGGTAGTTATATCAATAGCTTGCACGTTTTTGATGGAGTGGTCAGTGAAAGAATGATCAGAAAATGTGTGCTAAATTGAGCCTAGAGATTATTTTTTATTTTAAACTAACAAAGGACATAATAATACGAATTTAACAGTGTTTTTAAGACACATAATATAATACGTGTCCTAAAAATGAGTTTGTAGTTTATTGACATAATATTGACTGGTATTTCAATTCGTATACTACTTAAAGGGTGAACAGACATAAAAATAACAAAGGAAGAAAAGAAAAAATGTTGGTAAACATGACGCGAAGAAAAAACACGAACACAAAACTGGCCAAGTGCGAGTCAGATTCGCTCACGAAGGGTTCCGTACCACCGTAGAATATTTAGCAAAAATGGCGGAAAAAAAACACGTTTCTTGTATGGATCCTTTTATTTTTATCTTAATTTTTTAATATTATTTGTTGTTATAGAGGCAACTTCTTGTACCTACTATAAACAAAATCTTAAATTCATTCATTCACTGATAGACAACGCACAGCCTAAACTGCTGGGTCTAGAAACATGTAAGTTTGCACAAGAGTTCCTTATAATGCTAACTGCCTCGTTGATCTAGTGGTAGCAAGCTCTACTGCTGACCATGAGGTCCTGGGTTCGATTCCCAGGTCAGGCAAAGTGTTATTGGCTTTTTCCATCTGAAATTTCTCAGTAGCAGCCTGGAGTCTGGATTTGTGCCCGGTTGATGGCAATAAGCTCGCCCCCTATTACATGGGACTCAAATAGACAGGAGAAAGTTGGTTGTATTATAGGTACACCTCTGCCCAAACAAGAATGCAGGAGATGCAATGGATGCAATGAGATGTTATGTTAGTTCCTTGTATCGGATTTTTGAAAATAAAATTCATTCCTGATCAGTACCTACCACCTCATGTATCCATATTCTGGCAAACAAATGATTTGATTTGATTAGAGAAAGCCGCGCGTGACCGACGCGCGTCTTCGGGTCATAAGACGTTGGAAGGTTTTGTGTTCGAGTAATCCTAATCCTAAATTAATATTATAAATGCGAAAGTGACTTTTTTTGTTTGTTACGTTTTCAGTGAAATCTGTTCAGTCGTTTTGGCGTGAAAAGTTTTCACGCTAAATAGGCTGAACAGATTCGGATTAAATTTGGCACATGGGTAGACCATGACCTGGGTTGGGACAAGGATACTTTTATCCTGATATACCCACGAGATCGAGACTTATGTGGGTGAAACCGAGAGGGGTTCTAGTAATTGATATAAAACAGGCACGCCAAGAAAAATCTCCCAATAAAACTACTTTCTTCCTTATTTATCAAAAATGTGCAAGCGATACAGGAATGCGAGATGGCATGAATCTGTTCACTCTGTGTGTAACATGCTTTAGATGTTAATCCTTCATAAATGACCAATTGTGCGAAGTAAGATTGTTAGCGTTTTATTATAACATACATAACTTTATCGACGCGTCAATTTGCGCTGTTTTCAATGAAAGTGTTCTTTTGCGTATAAGTAGTTCAATGAAAATCATGCCTTGTATGCCTCGGAGAGTCATAAAATAATCGTGAATTCCTCGAAATGAAAAATTAAATTTATCAACTTTATTTTTTTTGACAAACGCCTTTACTATTTTTTTTTATTCATTTCGTGGAACCAACAACTAATAGTGAATAATTAATTTGTAAAGAGTTTTAAACAATGTCAAAAGTACTTTAGAGGTATGTAGTGGAGACGTTTGTATCCGATTTTGTATAAACCAAAATAATTGTTAATATTGATATTGTGAAACTGGGTTGGAGTTTTTTTTTATGCGAGCACGGTGCCTTTGTATGATAAGCCTTATAGATAGATGCTGGTTGATGACATAACTCTTTTTTATGTTTGACAAGATGCAAGTTTTAAGAGGAAATAGGGTGGGTCCTTTTCTCCATACAAAAAGAGTCGAAGAAGAAGTCGAAGATTCGATGTTCGGCTCTCGTCTATTTCCTCCTACAATATTGGACCTATTTAAAAGATATTTTATTGAATAAGAAGGATATTTACTGTGCCCCTATGTTGTTCTTTTTTATTAATAGTTGTCAAATTATTACAATAGGCCTCTGATGACACCGGTCTGGAAGGCAAATTTGAGCATTTTCTGAGGGTTCTAGTGCTTCTACAGATAGTTTATCATCAAAACGGAAAACATAGGGGCACAGTAAATATCCTTCTTATTCAATTTATAAAATATCTTTCAAATTGGTCCAATTTTGGAGGAGGAAATAGGCTAGAGCCGAACCCCGAGTTATGACTTTTTACCCGACTGCCCCAGAAGGAGGGTAATGTTTTTGTATGGGGAAAAAGACCCACCCTATTTTCCGAACAACGCTGCACGCAGCAATGCTGCTGCGTCACTACTGGTCCCCATACATTTTCTATAGGTTTATATGAGAACGGCGCGTCACATTGCTATCGTCCTCGGAATGTTATCCATACTAATATTATAAATTCGAAAGTAACTGTAACCTGTCTGTATGTTACCTGTTCACGCCCACAATAGATGGCACCCTGGGAAAGGACATAGGTTAGTTTTTATCGACAAACCGCGCGGGCGAAGCCGCGGAAGGAAGTTAGTCTCATATAAACCTATAGAAAATGTATGGGGACCTGTAGTGACGCATTACACAATGGTAGTGACGTGCAGCGTGGTTCGGAATCGAAATCATACCTTTATAAAGCTCCGAAGATAAGGAATAATCGTGTTTTTAAACGACTAGTCCGTATGAAAGTATATTTATTACAAAGTTCGGAAAGGGCCTGAATAAGTAGCGACACGTTAATTTTAAAATGATTTCTGAGATATTTTTTTGCAAATATAATCGCATTGAAATTTGAACTTCCGTCCAGTTTCACGCACTTCATCTTGTTCCATATTATTTTGGGAGCTATTCCAACTTAAAAACATTTCCTTACAGCAATTTAAAAGTATACTGTCAGAAGAAACATTATTTTCTCACACTCTGATATAATTATGGTAAGTATGTACAGTCACGAACTTTAATTGATAAGCCACTTGGCAATGTTCGCATTTTAGCCGTGTAATGCAAATCGGGCTTAGTCGGTTATACTCGTACATATACACGGAAAGTCATGCCTTCGTTTATAGATGAAGAAAATTATATTTAATATCTTTACCGGTTGACTAACCTGAGAGCCAGAACTACAAACTTGACAGCAGAGTGACTACCCAAAGTCAACCAATTGCAGGTTTAGCAACCGTAACTTAGCGACGATTGTTTTAGCCTAGCCATATTAACTTTAACGTACGGAGAAATTATAATTAGTTATTTGGACAAATTCGAAAATAACGTCTCTGACATCGACATTTCAACTGTCATTATCTTCGGATAGGTTTTCAGAATTATCGAGTTATATTATATGAGCTCAGATTCAAAGGAGGTCAGTATCAAATAGATTCGATAAACATTGTATTTATGTTTTATTGAGAACTTATTAGTCAACCTCTATGGATCACTATTTCCGATTACTAGTAATTTTTCATCTTGTTTACGAGCATGCGATTTGAGTTCGTGTTTAATCGTGTAGTCTCGTGAATGTATGAAACTGCAAAATTGAAAAGTTTGAAAGTGGCTCATCAATTAAAGTCCGTGACTGTACCTAAACAAAAAGCATGTATTTTGTATTTAATCGAATCTCTAATTTATCCAATTTTGTGCTCCTAAAAATATTATTGAACACTCTAATATAATGATTGCGCCTCTTTTATTAAACCTCAGATAATTCCTATCTTGGGGTCCTAAAAATACTAAATAGCGCAGTTCTAACCCAATAAAACCCATTTGTTCAGGGTGCCAAGTTTGTTACTGCGACCAAATGTGAGAAAAGGCCAGAAAGCTAAAAAGAGGCTCAATTATTTAAAATAGTGTGCGTCATTAGAAGCGCAAAAAGTTTTTACAGGTTCATTAATTAAAAAAGTGTATCATTAGAAGGTCATTATGTTTTTAGATGCTCAGTAAATATTTGTCTAAAGAAAATAATTATCATAATGTAAAATAGCTCTCATCATATTTCGGACTACTGAAGAAAACTAAACAATTTAAGTTTTTTTATATTCATAAGCAAATGTGTGTATGAGTTCAGCGGGAACCGTGTTATTTTAGTATTCGCGTTAATTCTAAGTTTTGTTGTATGATGTTTTTTTTCTATAGATATTTAATATCCACATTGTATATAGTAGATAGTACAAAAATATAAAATGAAAAAGTTAAAATTATTTTGTGATTTTTATTTTTCTTAACAAACACTATTTACATGCTATGAGGTTATTGAAGATTCGCCGCCGATGTGTTTTCTGTAAGTGTCCACTAGTGGTAAGCATCGGGATATAGCTGTATGAAAAGAAATAATATATGTATTACTATTTATCCTTTTCGAGTGATGAATCCCTTATATTGCACCTACCATGTTTGTCTCTGCATCACCCCAAGGTTGACTGGTAGAAAATGCTTCAAGCATTAAGTCCGCCTTTGTACAGTATTTTTTTTTTTACTTGTGCATAATGTTTTAATAAATAAATAATTCAAGATTTGTTGATAATATCGACGCAGCAGAGTCCATTAAAGACAACAGAAACTGTTGCGACATGCACCCACTCGCTTTTATGAAGAAAGATTAAAATATGCTCATATTAGGAGCGTTTTCACATTGTCCGATTCGATATCGGTGTTGGATGCCGATACGATATCGGGGCAAGTAAAATGTATGAAGTATATGATCCGATATCGGATAGGACAATCTGAAAGGCAGGTACATAATTCTAAAATTTTACTTGCCCCGATACACGTTTTTCTTGCCTAGAAAATCTACGGTTTATTCGCCGCATATGTGTAGGGAGGCACGTCAGTGTTGTATAGATCACTATGGAAACTTGTTGGCAGACACGTTTTTTCTACGGCGCTGTTTATACGCCATACTGTAAAGAAACTTAGACAATCAAAGCCGAAGCACTGCACGAAAGTGTATCTTTCAAAAATTGCAAGTAGCTTCTTTTGCTTATTTTTTATATACTTATAACTAGAGATGAAACGGATATCCGCATATTTAATGGCTATAATTTAATTAATATAGCCATTAAATATTCAAATCGCATGCTATAAAGCACGTTCAATTATTGCCATTCAAGAATTGCATGCAAGTGTTTACACGCGTGCGATTTCTATAAAATGGCATATAATAATTGAATACAAGTTTTGCCATTCAACAAAATTGCATGCGACTTACACGAAGGCAATTTGCAAGGCGATTATTGCATGCAAGATTTGCCTCCGCTTCTCAAGATTTTTTTAAACTTGTTTCGTTCGTAACACACACATCACTCATCGCACTCATGTTTGAGTGACAGAAAATGTTCATACCAGAATTGAATGCGATTTTATTGTACGTGCGAATATTGTATGTGCAATTTTATTGCCAGTGCAATGAAACACTTGCTAACAAGACCGAATTCACCCGAGTCCACTCGATCGTTCGAGCGTCACCTACTACCCTAGGTCGCTCGTTACGATGTGCCAATCGGCAATGTTATGCCGGATACCCAAGTATCCGGCTACAAGGTGTTCGGATATCCGGTATCCAGCCAAACAGCTATCCGCTTCATCTCTACTTATTTGTATATATAATTGGACTCCCAATTTCTTAAATGAATAACCATAAAATAAATAATGGCAACAGCAACAAGACTAAAATAATACCAGCATATTATTGTCCCACTACGGAGCAAAGCCTTCTCTTGCATAGAAGGCACGGTTGGCGATTTCACGACTTATATTGACTATAAGTCCAGATTTCCTCTTGATCTTTACTTCACTGATATCAGTATATCCAAGATAAACTCGGAAAGACATTAAATTAGTAGGTACTTACCTGGATTTGTTCGATTAACTATATTATTAACCATTCGATATTATGAACGTTCCGAGTACCTATTTAGACGTTCGGGTTATAGTGGGTGAGAATGGTGCCTACTCAATCTGAAATTATACTCTGAGAGATTTTGGGTGTATAAAACTTGAGCTGACAAGATAAAGAAAAGATCGAAATGAAAATAAGAAATGTCAAATCCACTGGGCCATCATGACGTTTTTTTTAAACCCACGGCAATAACCAAGAAAATGAGTGCGATACTCCCTGGCCGCGCCACAGTGGAAAATTAAAAAGAGTTGTTTCTAGATAATTTGTACGTTAAATGTACTATACGGAACGTGTAATGAAAATAATTGTACCTCAACGAATAATGAAATATAATGAAGTTTATGTGGCGCGGCTGGGGAGTATACTCCTTGGCCGCGCCACCACGGTTCTTGTAAACTATTAGGCGCACCTGGACATGGTATACACTAAATAAATGTACGCAATACGTACTCCTCCGTACGCTATAGAGAGATTCGGAAATTTAATTACTTTAGAAATTATAGCCGTGCGTATGTGGCGCGGCCAGGGAGTATGCTCCCTGGCCGCGCCACAAAGAGTTATTAGGCGTACCTGGGCATGGTATGCACTAAATAAATGTACGTAATACGTACTACCCAAAAGGGTAACAATATTACGGAAAAACGTAATATCTTAAGAGACATTTATTTAGTGTATACCATGTCCAGGTGCGCCTAGTAGTTTACAAGAACCATGGTGGCGCGGCCAGGGAGTATACTCCCCAGCCGCGCCACATTCGCAAGGCTATCATTTCTAAAGTAATTAAATTTCCGAATCTCTCTATAGCGTACGGAGGAGTACGTATTGTGTACATTTATTTAGTGTTTACTATATTCGCCTAGTAGTTAACAAGAACCATGGTGGCGCGGCCAGGGAGTATACTCCCCAGCCGCGCCACATAAACTTCATTATATTTCATTATTCGTTGAGGTACAATTATTTTCATTACACGTTCCGTATAGTACATTTAACGTACAATTTATCTAGAATCATATCTTTTTAATTTTCCACTGGCGTGGCCAGGGAGTATCACACGAAAATGAATAAAGAAGCTCACCAAATAAGAAGCAAACTTCAGTGATGAACCCGATCAGGCACGAGGTACCCTCCAATTTGTATTTGAAGAGGAAGTCGACAATGTTCACGATGAGCCCCAGCACGACAAACGCGAGGGTGTACCACACGTACAGTTGTACTAGGATTGCACTCTCCTGTGAGTCAATAGAACATAGGTTTATTAAAGCTAGGTATAAATAAATACCTAGTGACTTAGGGAGCTCGCCGTTTCATTTTCCCTACCTACTAAAGTATAGGATAATCTGGACGCACCCTGGTAAATGAGCAATATTTGTTTAAGTATAGATTTGTAATCATGTTCTCGAAAACGCCTCTAAAAATTTCGATACAAGTTGCAACATAGGGATTTACAGAGGCGAAAAATCGATCTAGCTAGGTCTAATTTCTGGGAAAATTCGTTTTCTCTTCGAGCAGAACTCGGTCGCCCACCTAGGTACAGGTATATTACACATAAAGTTTGTTATATGACAAGACCCGACCACTTTTTACTTTTACGTTATTCACAATCGCAAAGCGCACCACGATCCGATGGCCCGTCGAGGCTTCGCGACCGCCCGCTTTCTCACAGGCCAGATCGCGCCAGGCCAGGCCGACAGGCCGTTGGAACCGCCGATGAGGCCCGACTCGGAAATGCCCGCAGGAATGCAATGCAATGCAATGGAATGCAGGAATGCTCGGCACGGGCCGCGACAGTCCTCGACAGGCGGGGCCGCGATAGGCCTCGACAGGCCGTGGGACCGCGGCTTTAGAAGTTTATTTCAAAAATAATTTATCCGTTTTTTAGAGGTACTAACAACAATAGAAGCGAGCAATAAAAGCAGGTTTGCCATTTGAAACAATGTGATTAGGAGCTGTTTCGCGCAGTCCACTTGTGCGCATAACAATGTCAAGTTTTCGGGACACTCGTTAGGTTCATTCGTTGTTATCATGTCCAGGATACATGCTATCTGTGAAAAACAAGATATTAGTTATTTATGTGATATGGCTCCGTGGAATGAGCGGTCCGAGCAATACACGGTCTGATTAATTGATCACAGATTCAAGACCGGCCGGCGGCACGTGTTTGATTTTTTTTGTAAAGCTTAAATTGCTGTGTACTTAGGTAAGGTAACTAAGCCTGTGATCATTATGTTCAATTTATTGTAAGAAATTGAATAAGGTAGTGTGTACCTATTTCTGGAAATAGTGTAACCTTTGTGTTAACTATACCCAATTTGAAATAAGATTAGACATTAAAACAAACACTTTTACAGCAACCGATTTTGACTTCTATACCGTAGGCATAAGGATAGCATTAAAAGCAAAAAAAGGTACACAATACCAACTATCTACTGCGGCTGCCATTTGTCATGCCACCAACGCAATAGAATTCAAAATCGGTTGAACGGAATGTAAAAAAGGCTTATCTAGGTATACGTCTAATCTTATTTCAAATGGAGTATAGTGTAAAATTCGTTGCGGGTCACCCAAACTCGACTAGTTTATCCTCATCAAAAGGCGAACGGATTAGCCCACCATAACAGAGCATCGAAGTGTGTTGAAAAGAGAGAAGGGGCTTTTGCCCTGCAGTGGGACAATCCAGGCTAGACAAAAAGGTGAGGCGAATTATTTACATAAGTTTACGAACCAAACTGATAATCGATATGAGAGCGATCATGCTTCTATGAGGAATGCAGCAGCAACTGCCATCGCCACACCGGGATATGACCGTCAGCGCTTCCATACGCTAGTCACATAGTAAATTCTAATATTATTTGATAATTGGCAATAATATTCCTGTTTGTAAACTATAAATGTATGAAACAACTATTTGACAAAGCCTTGACAAACTTGGTGAATTTGACAGAAAAAACACGAAGAAATCCTGACACAGAAGTTTTCTTTAGCTTTCTTGTGTATCTATGACTAGCTTCTGCCCGCAAATTCGTTCGCGTGGAAGTCGTAAGACACCACAATACCAGTTAACTAACAAAGGGCATTCCGTAACCTGCAATATAGTATAGCGTCTATACATGCTGCGGAAAAGAAACACTCTGTACACGCATAATTGTATTTCAACGTAGAAAGACAAGTGTGTGTTTACGGAGTGTTTCTTTTCCGTATCAATTTAATATTTTTTGTGTAATTTTTTAATATACTTTATTTTACGGTAATATTTTTTTAGCATGTATATATTGCGGGTTAACGGGAACGCGAAGGTACACTGTATACTAAAATAACCCTTTTTTTTTTCTTTTTTGAGTGTGGGAAATCATCAAATGACTTCTCCGTTCGCTCCGGTACGCTCCGGGCGGACCGGAAGGGCGTGTCAGACTTTTACTGACTAAAACCCACCCGTGTTCCTTCAATTGCCTGTTGCCATGGTCCCGGTATCCCTTTCGGACATTCTCGCAACCCTGGAAATAACCCTTCCTTGGCAGTCGTATATCAGCCACATTTTTGTAGTTTTGGTCTCAACAGCAAAAATAAGAACAGAGTCAGGACAACACGAGACCAAGCGACGACAGGTGTCCGTGTGAGAAGCAACTCGTCCTGGCTTGCGCAGTTTTTTGTGAATTAATGAACGCCTGCGTCCCTGCATTTTTTTAAATGTTATCCTACGCTGTCCCCCTGCTGAGCAAAGGCCTCCCCCAAATCCTTCCAAACATCCTTTTCCAGGGCCACCCCGATCCAACCCTTGCGGTATGCGTCTAGATGTCGTCTCGCCATCTCTTCCTGGGCCGGCCTCGGCGGCGCCGTTCCTGCATAAATTATCTTTATGGCATAACAATGATATTGATAGGTACTGTATAATAGACTAGCGATGTGATGAGTGATGATGTACAGACGCCAGCACATCAAGCTACCCGAAACTGTTAAATTTTCCCAATCAACCTTGAATCTAATGGTTTAGCGATAAAGTATAAAATATATTAAAGGAAGACAGATTGTAGTAGCTTGATGTGCTGGCGACTGTACCTTCTGGCGGTTTCCACGCTGTGGGATTGGTTCTAGCTTCATAGGTCCATAGCTAGACGCGGGTAGGTAAGTACTTACCTACTATTTATTCCTATATGCCTATAACATTAAGGTACACTGCTACAGGGATCTTTTGGCGCTCGAATGACGTTGACACGGCGGGGGGCGCTATTGTTTTTTTTTTTTGCAATTGTTATGTGAAATGTATTGAAAAAAGAAGATGGCGGTGTTAGTTCCGATTTTGGCCACGCGCCAAAAGATCCTTGTGGCGCTATATTTAGAACAACATTATATTAGTTCGGTACATAAGTACTACCTACTTCAGTTTGTGTTGTCGCGTGGGGCTCAGTTGATACGATAACCATTATCTATGTGCTTATTCTCAATTGGTTACAATATTTATTAATTGTAAGTTATAGTAACAGTATGTACGATTGTACGTGTGCAACAAAATAATAAATTATTTTTACAATTTATCTTTCGGCATTTGGCCAATAAGGCGAATTGCTCAAAGAAGATACCGATTCCATTCGTAACTCGTAACGTTAATGTTTCTGTTTATAAGAAGTTTTTCTTTTTGACTTTTACAACAACTTTCTGTCAAAAGATGTTCATGTTGAAACCAAAAATGTCGCGAATTTTAAATTTAATATATGTGACCGTGCTACTTTTGGACAAAGAAATAACAGGAGCAGGTAAGTTTCAATTATTTAGTCAATATTGTTCAAATAGTCGTGTGTGCCGTGGGCATCATAAAAGGCGTTAATGCGAGCGTAGCTGTGCTTTCCAATCACCTGTCCGCTTTCTAAATTGTACTTAGCGATTATTATAAGTACATTACTCCTTAGTTCTGAGTTGAGCTCCAGTATTACTGACAAATGCTTGCACTGACTGGACAGGTCCACTCAATACGTTGTGGTTCTTTCCTCCAAAGACCATTGCAGACGCTAATCTACATGGTCCTCATATGGCTTGACCAAGATTATTTCTGGACATTAAAAGAGACTGCGACCTCCGAGTTTGTTTCGGTCTTTCTTCTTATAGTAGTCAGATAGGAAACGCCGACCTCATCTAGCTTATTTTTAATATTTTTTTAATATGACGTGTAAAAGTGATTCCGATATCCTATTTACAGAATAAACAATTTCATTTCATTTCTTCTATAACTGTTTATTGTGAGACGTATGTTCAGCAGTGGCGTTCAGGTGTTTACAAGCTGTTCCTACTTTTAGGGGTCACTGTCTTTCTCGTCTAGCGTAATACCGTGCATTGGGTAGCACTGTAGCAGATGGGTATCATTTCTAGAGAATAGTGGATTCCCATTCCAATTTTTTTGCTTACTCATTCCTTATTACAAGTTGCCAAAGTCCGGCTTGCTTTTAGTGTTAAGTGAAACTGCCTGTTTTCGTTAGAACAGATTTTGACAGATGATTCACTCCGCAAAATCATTTATAGAAAAAGCGACTCTTGCTAGGACACAATAAAGTGCAATTCGGGTCGCACAGCGCTAATTTCGTACAGTATTATATTCACCTAGAAGTTGCCTCTCTTTATATCGTGTAGGTACCTAACTCTTATATTTTCTGACTACTGCGTTACGTTCACTGAATAGGCCCGACAAGACCTTCATACCTTGTCACGCCTTCTGTACCATTCTTTGTCGTTAGTAAATAAATATGGATGTTGCTGGCCCTATTTTCTGCTAATCTATCCGTGTAACTATCTGATGGCCGTCACAGCAATCGGTCTGTTTTCTGTAATTCCATTAGGTACCTAGATGTTAATAGTTAATCAAATAAAAATATTACTCAATTTATAATTCCAGTTGAAGCTGACTTGATGGATGACCAAGAGTTCGACACCATCAACCCTGACATGGAAAAAGCATTACAGAAACTAGAACACCTGACTAGTACTGCTTATAAACTAAACCAAGTCGACGCTGATGTTATAATGACGGAAAATCCAGAGAGCGTCTACAATGACATGATATACATACTCAACGATGTCATAGAGGCTGTGAAAAATTCCAACAACGCGTACAAGTTCATAAAAGCTAATGGTTTAGACAGAATCATCCAGCAGATTCTTGGACTAGATTACGATAAGCTTAAAACTCGCATTCTCATACTTCTTAGAGTCCTATTTGATGTCGCACCGACAACAACAACCGCGGTCATACCCATAACTGTAGTCGATAGAGTTCTAGATATTTTCGAGGAAGGTAATCTAGCTTTAAAAGCTCATTCGTTAGATGTAATGTATGTTTGGCTGCCTGGTAATCCGAAGGTGCAAGCTAGAGTGATGAAAATCAAAGGCTTAGCACCATTCTATGAACAAGTAGCTAAACTAGACACGTCAGTGATAAAGACTCTTTTAGATCTATTCAATACAATACTGAAGGAGCATATAGACGCAAGAAATGATGTGCAGAGGACTGTTATCGATAGAGACCAACTGAAGTTCTACAAAAGAATAGGTTTACTTGAACACATGGCTACTCCAGTTGTCTGTACTGGCCTGTTCAACATATTTAGGAAGACCTGGTCTTACAGCACGAATGAAAATAACATTCTTTTAACAGTTTTCGAGATGCTAAAGAATGTTAAAACGTTTTGTTTGAAGAATTACCGCGGGAAGGACGAAGCTAAGAAACTGTTCATTGCGATACAGAAATATATTAAAGATCCTGACAATTTTGAGTACTTCGAGTCGAACGGCTACAATTTGACTGAGATCTCGCAGGTGATTGACGAGTATGTCGGAAAGTTGAAGTATTCTATTAAAGATGAAATGTAAGGTTTATTTGAGCGTATATTTAGTTAATTACAGTCTTAAATATGTTATAAAGGCTACTTTAATTGATTTTCCTGAATTTGCAACTCATCTTAAAATTAATATAAAAACTTTTTACAAAAAAAAAAAAACAACAGTCGGTTGTTTTTTTTTTTGTAAAAAGTAAAAAACTTTTTAGTTGTGGTTGCAGGAACTGGTATTCGAATTTGTGTGGGGTAGGTCCCCACACAAATTCGAATACCACTTCCTGCTATGTAAATAACAGTGACAGGGTCAAATAATATATCGTCTACATAGACTAAGTAGGACTAGGAAAAATACGTAATTATTGAAGCTAACTCAAAAACTACGCAAGCAAAGTTAATAAAATTTATATGGGACCACCTCTGAAGCATGACCTTCCAAACAAAAAAAACGAATCATCAAAATCGATTCATATTTGACAGAGTCATCGTGTAACAAACACACAAAAAAAAAAACATACAGACGAATTGAGACCCTCCTCCTTTTTGAAGAAGTCGGTTAAAAATGGAACCACAACTCCTCAATTAGACCATATCTCCAATAGACAACATTACTTAGGGTCCTGCTCTCCCCAAATCGTAGCTTGATATAAAGTTCAACCCCACGTGTGGTCTAACCGCAAGGACGATGACACTTTCAGCACTATTGTACCGTCCCTACACATAGGGGATCGAGACGTACGCGCAACAATGGCGACCGGAGTTGAATGAGATACGTCCTTCGATTGTTGGCGCGAAATTTATAGCTTTTCATGTTGATAGGATGTTTTATTTAATTCATTTAATGGGCTTTGGTAAGTTGTCCCTAATATTATAATGGGAAAGTGGTACACAGTATTGTAACGTCCTGACAGAGTAAAAAAAAATTTAGTAATAAAAACTAAAACCCAACTACGACTAAAAAGGTATAAACAAGACACCACAAATTAAAAATCCGGAGTCACACGTGTATAAATCGAACAGATTACGTGTGACTCCGGATTTTTAATTTGTCTGTCTGTGGTGTCTTGTTTATACCTTTTTAGTCGTAGTTGGGTTTTAGTTTTTATTACTTAATTTTTTTTATATTCTTTAGGGTTTATAATATATATATATTTGAAATGTGCTCATTAAACCCTTTCATTTGTTTTCAATTTTTTTTTTCAATTTCCTGAGTTTATGTCCTCTAGAGGGCGCCATTTTTAATTTAAACGTCACATGCCAGGCCTATAGCCAGCGGACGGTCAAGAGGCTTCCAATGATACCTCACTTGTCAAATTGTGATGAGTGGTTTAGAAGATATGAGGGAACAGATGAACATACAAACATACATACATACCGGTCAAAATTATAACCCTCCTTTTTGCCTCGCCGTAGTCGGGTAATTAGAGTAGGTAGTAGTAATTCTCGTGGATCACGTTATGATTTCGCCCACTTTACCACCAGTACCTACGCGTAGCATGACCACTATATAAATGATTGTATATCTGTCATTTTGTCTATTCTTCCGTCGACAAACTCGGTAACTATAACTTCATGGTAACTACGGTGCCGGTGGTCATTCTACGCGTGCTGAAAAACGGTTTCATCACAGAATGCTTCACCAGCTGATGAATAGACATATCTACCGTGTCTTTCCTTTCCTCGTCACAGAGTTGTTCAGCCATCTTTTACAATGTTCAATGAAGATGGTCGATAATGTTATATACAAGGTTGAGACGAGAATAAAATAAACTGCGCACAAAACGGCCGATATAAGTATTTTGGCAAGTCTGAACATAGGCTCTAAGCTCTAACTAAATGGCGACATGAGGCGAGTGGGTGTTTACACACTCGCCACAATTCACCATTTACATTCATGTCACCATTTGGTTCCTAAAATATGTTAGTGCGCAGCTCTCTGCGCGAAGTGCGGAACTGCCGTATTGTACTTATATCTAGGTAATGCCGTTCCCAGTCTGCACGAAAATTTAATGGACTATAATGATCCAATAGTTTAGTCGCTAGTCAAAGATTGAAAAAACTCAGTCATCACTATTACATCACTTTTTAATTATGATTCTAGGATTTATTTCATACTTCCAAAATACCTAAGTACCTATGCACTAGTATTGCCACTGTTTTCATTTATTGTCGTAACTATTGTTGTCTCTACATTGTTTTATGAAATAGTACCTATATAGATCCTAGCTCGAGGGATACCAACCAAGTACCGATTTAGTTATATAAGTATGCTGACTGATGTATTGGACATTCTTCAAAATCATATTTCAATTAATTTAATACATAGTTTAACAAATTAAATTAACAAGAAATACTAGATAATATATACATAACACAACTAACTATTTACATAAAACACTAGAACTTAAAGAACTAACTAACTATAACTAAAGTAACTATTTCAATTTAGACAGCCTCAAGAAAGGTCAAACAGATTGATCGAGGATCCTCATTGACTAACCATTAACATTCACGCAATTATAAAACAAATTTTATTTTAAACCGAATAGGACGCGTCTATTCCAATGATAGCGAAATAACAATGCGATGCGATCTCTGTGCAATCATTACCACAATGACAAATCACGCGCCATGGGTGGCCGCCATGACAGTTTGTTGCGTTTTCCCGCGCTTCCGTTTGAGCGGGAAGTTGTCATTAGTGATATTTTTTATTATTACTTTTGTGGTAGAATAATTTGGATTTGATTTATATTTATTGCATCGCAAATAATTCTGTGCAGGTATTTCGTATTGACTTATTTCCTTGTTGTTATTCAAATTCTTGTTCCTAAGTACCTAAAGCGAAAGTTCATAAATTCTTCTGACTTTATTTTTCGAGTTTTTTATTGTTTTTCTAGTAGAAACTAGTGTTAGTACTTACTAGCACTAGTTTCTAAGTCGTGTGTATACTAACCAAATTGACTCTATGGTCCGAAATAAAAAAAAAATATTTAAATAATTTAAAATCTTCAAAAAAAAATTAACATCTCTGTTGAGACTTGTGACTGCTGAAGAAAATACACAAAAACACACCCTCTTTCTGAGGCAGTCGGGTAAAATCACAGTCGTCCATATTGCGTGGGAGTCTCAAAAAGGTGCTACAAGTGTCAAAAATTACACTTACAGTGCACAAAACAAACTCAAAAATCGAATCGAATCGATCATCGTATTTAAAAAAGGCACCCATTCATGAACCGTCAAATCCATAGAGGTGCAACCATGGTACAACCTGACGGATTCCGGAGCGAATTTGCGCAAAAGTCAAGTACTGTGGGAATAACAAACTTGTAATTATTTTTTGCTCTAAAAATGTATGAATGAGCATTGTAGTGTAATGGACGCGGTAAATAATCCTATTTGTATTGTTGGTGCCATCTTTAGCGAGTTGTAGGTGGAGTGTAGGGAGACCATAAGTTGGGACCTTGATTTTTGATGAGGTAGTAACATCACCTTATACCCCGTTTTCCCTTATTTTCCTAGAACTTAGCTTGCATGACGCATATGAATGATATCTAATTTAATAAATAGGTATTCTATTAATTTTGTCTACGGATTATTTGAAGAGGTTAGGGTCGAATTTCACCAATGACGTTGAACGCGTTCAGCACATCTAAACCGCGTTATAGAGCTTTCAGTGTCAAAATTGTTGTGGAATATTGACATTGACAGCTCTTGAACTTGGTTTAGTGCTGTTCGCGTTCAATTTCATTGGTGACATCCGCACTAGGTAAGCTGTAGCTAAGCAGCAAAAGCCCATCAGCACAAAAATCTTCTATGAAAACTTTGATATTATTATTCTTTCTTCTACGTTTCCCTTTTCCCATTATTTCCTCAATATTCTGCACCAAGACAACCTGTCTTGATGATTTTCTTATTTTTACAAAAAATCCTCAATCATCATTTCTATTCCGGATTGTCCTAACTTGACCCAACTTTGTGGCCCCAGTCCACGGATAGTCGCTACTTACTTCAGGTAGCAATAGCCGTACTAAAAAGTCTATTCTGTAGGCGTGACACGGCCCACAGACCCACCTGACCGATATTCCCATGGACCGTAGTATTGTACTGTAGTCAGTGTAAGACTAATTTATTGCGCTGGATAAAGAGTCAATTATTTCTTCGAAATAGTTTAATAGCTACTGTGTGAAAGAAAATGGAGTTATTCTTCTGCTGAGATAATTATGAAGATACGAATTAAATCATTATTACAGTTGTAATTTGCATTTTTTTTGAGTTAGCTTCAATAATTACGTATTTTTCCCGCTTAATGTATGTAGACGATATATTGTTTGACTCCGTCACTGTTATTTACATAGCAGGTAGTGTATTCGAATTTGTGTAGGATAGGTACCACAACTAAAAAGTGAAAAATAAAAACTTTCAAAAAAAAAAAAAAAAACAACCGACTTCCTTTGCTTTTCAATTTTCGTTTTTTGCCACCGACTTCCGAAATTAAATTAATTTTTCGCGTTTTTAGTGTTTTTTTGGAAGTCGGTTGTTTTTTTTTTTTAGTTTTTTTTTTTTATATTCTTAATCTGACATTATTTAAACTTTATCACTTGAACTGACATAGGTATAACTCTGACATCTATTAATTAATTTGTTCCTTATAATCCTAATGCATGAGATATTATTTGTTGTTGCTGACTTATTAAAATTTAATTAACATTGGGAAAAATTTAATATTTGCGCATACAAATTGTAAACCTACATTCATGCGAAAAATGGATTTGATTTGATTTGATAGCAATATTTATTTACGTAAATCTTACCTACATCTACCTTTATAGATCTGCAATCCAATGCGATAGAGTGGCCTTACATGCTATTCCTTAATCTACATCCTATAAAATTACATAAAATAAAATAAAATTACACAATATGAGTTGTATGTTATTGGTGTGTTATTCTTGTCAGTGTATCCCTGTTGCTAAGCTAACGTAAGCTTTATGGTACCAGAGGTGTTTATTGAACTCACGGCGTTTAACTCATAATATATCTACGCCTAAACTGTTGCAATGGGTTATTGACTAAATATTTTATTCGATATTTCAGTAAGTTTATTTACATCACATACCTACAAGCATAAACTCACGCCTTCGTCCCATGGGGAAGGCAGACTACAGTGAGCCTAAACCGGTCACATTAGCAATTCCTCTAAAAGCATTTCATTTCCTGAATTTCCAGCTGTCATTAGCAATTCCTCTGATTTGACAAAAAGCAATTCATATTATGTGGACCATTTTACGAATCTCCATAGAAAACTGTCAAACAGATGAATTATTTCGTAGTATGAATCGCACGCAGATCATATTATGAATGGTCAGTTTGTGACATTTTACGATGATTCATAATATTTTCCTATTATGATTCTGCCAAAGTGACTGTTTTAAGCCCCCAGAATGCCATCTGCTACGATCCTTACATAATCCTGTTGCTTCGTTTACGTTTATACATGGTCATACACGCACGCCGGTTGCAAGCGCACCTTAAGTTTATTAGTCGTATATATTTTAGTAAGTAGCTGGTGGAGGTCAGATATGCAGTCGCTCCATGTAAAATACTGGTTTCTATTCTGCTGCATCCGGTTAGACTGGAAGCTGACCCCAACATACTTAGTTAGGAAAAGGCTAGGCAGATTGATTTTAGCAAGTAGCTAATTCATGGCTCCGCTGATGAATTTTGTAGTCCGTCATACTGAAATCCTTTTTTGTTTGGGCCCATCTAAAAAAATTTACTCTTTGGGCCCATCCAACAAAAAAAGTGGTTTTTTGCGTTCATTAAATTAATCTTTTCTCACATTATTTCGCAGGGTTTAATCGGTTACTCCCTTATTTGACGAATAAAACTCACGATGCATAACAAAACCAATTCTATCACAAACAAAAAATGTTTACACAAATTCTATCATTAATTTCCTAAGCTTTGTCGCGAAGGTTTCATTCAGGCTATATCAAATGCCACCTGTGCCTAAAAAAAGTAGGTAATATCGATTTTTTACTCTAGCAACACACACTGACCTTATACGTCCAATAAATTATCTATTCAGCGAATTTGTTCGGATTGTAGGCGGGTTGTTATAAATAACTTGGGATTCCTTCTGTTTGTCGAAAGAATTAAAAAGATTATGCTCTACGGTTAAAAAGTAGGGTCACACCTACGCTGGCGATGTTGGATAGTTTTTTGGACGTGGGAACTATCCGAACTATTGAAGGATTTACAAAAGGTCGCGAAATAATATTTACATGGATGATTTATATTTTTGAATGGATTATTTTTTATCACTGCAGTCTAATTTTATCTATAATTATCACAAGATTTTATGACACATTATTCTTTTTGCATTTAGTGAAAAATATATCACATAAAGATACTACCTATACTGTCTGTAAGTAGGAACCTTCTAACGCTTGTCTGAGCTGTTAGCAGATGACAGATGTATCTAATGCTGTGGCCACATTGTCGCGGTATGGACAACACTAAGGGCACACATGTACACTTCGCGCGCTTGTAGTTGGCGTTATCGCGACGATATGTAGCCGTAGCATAAAAGTTAGTGCATTTTGTAAGCTGGATAGTGAAATACACAGTAAAAGAGCCCATCGATCAGATATTTCAAAGCTTGGTTCCTTTTGCTTCACAAGTTAACTTTACTTTGTTAGTCAACTGCTCCATTGGCAATAACGGAAGTCAAAATTCAACAAAAGAACTCACGCAGCGCGCAATGACAACACTTCATTCTTCCAATTAAATCAGTGTGCCTAGTGTAAAAATATCTCAATTTCTTGTTAAGAGTCCTGCTGGGTTTTTAAACGGATGTCCGAATAGTACGTTTTTAATATATTTAGGGATTATTTGGGGCAAATGTAAGTGAACGTGGGAAAGTAGCTAATTTGTTTGTTGCTTTCACGCGAAATAGGCAATCGTTAATTTATTACGTGTTTATTGTGCATTCGATATTTATTAATAAGACCTTATTTAGGGTAGGTACCTAAAAAGATTGAGTAATACCTATTTCTTGAGACTGCGTTTAGTAAAGTTTTAGTTGGTCACAGCACAGCACAGAATAGGTACAGACTACATCTACCTACAGATGCTTAACTCCGGCTTTTTAGGAATGAAGATACAAGTACGCGGCGCGGCGCGGCGCCGGCGGGCCCGTTTTATCGGGGCAATTCCGTGAGCGTAATGGAGTCAGAAGATAGAAGAGTTACGAGATAGAAAGAGAAGCAAGTTCTAGGCAAGGTGAATATAAATAAGTATATGTAATTAGCTCTGTGCGACCTGAATTGCACTTTATTGTGTCGTAGCAAGAGTCGCTTTTATTTACATGTATGATTTTGCGGAGTGAACCATCTGCATGGTTTAATTCTCCTTGATCTGCATTCATCTGTTGTCACAGTAAAACAGAATGAAGATGTCTTCATTAGGTGATTAATTTGTCAATTACAAAAGTAGGCCTATTACGATGCCTGCCAGGGTTGCGGGAATGTCCGAAAGCGGGACCGGGACCTTGGCAACAGGCAACTGAAGGAACACGGCTGGGTTTTAGTCAGTAAAAGTCTGACATGCCCTTCCGCTCCACCCAGAGCGGGAGAAGTCATTTGATGATTTCCCGACCCCAAAAAAAAAAAAAGGCCTATTACGGTAGCTAGGTACCTTTCATTAGGTTGCACGATTACCTGCACACACTTGCATAACATTTGTCCCATTATCTTCATGGCCAAAAGCAGTGATCAATCATCAACATAACGAAATCAACCTTGATCAAGCCTATATTAACTAGTTTAAATTTTATTCATTGACAAATTGAGATGAATCGCTGTGTATTGTCGAGGAGCAAACCCGGTTGCTCTAACTGTGCGTTTGCACTGGCGAAACAGTCCTCCCCTGCGTCTGTCTGTCTGACTGTTCGCGGTAAACTCAAAAACTATTGCACCGATCAAGCTGTTTTCACCAATGAATAGAGTGGTTCTCGAGGAAGGTTTTAGTATATAATTTGTCAAGACATCTACGCGAAGCCGCGGGCATCAGCTAGTTAACTTATAAACATGTTGAAATCTCTATTTCCTGTCAAAAAATTTGACAGAAAATAGAATGTTTCGCCAATGCAAACGCACAATTAGATCCATCGATGTGTACAGACAAGCTTACTATTCTCACAAGTTTTTTGAGAAGCTAGTACTTAAAACACTTGTGAGATACTATATATAGTATAGGGAAGCTCTTCTAGCATCGAACTCGGGTTATAAGATACTTCTCAGATAGCTAGGCTGAAAAGCATAGTCTGTGCCGTATGTCTTTAGAACTTCTCATTAGTTACTCGGAAATATTGTACGCGAGGGGCCGAAAAGTATAGATATGAATAGCAAATATTATTGTGATTAACAAATCAATACTGTAGGTTGGCATAAGTTACTTTTTTTTAAATTAAATGTTATGTTTGAAGTTAGCTACCTACTAATACATTTTTAGGCCACTCGCGTACAACTTCTGAGAGCTCATAAAGTTTGGCGTGAACCGTAACGTGTAATCAGTGGCTTCTCGGTTGTTTTGCCATTTTTTCAAAGGCTCCTTAAGTTCGAGGTAACTCAAACCCTCCTTTCGCAATAATGATTGCATAACGAGTATTTCTCAAAAATCTTTTATCGGCCCAAGTGTGCATCTTTTTTATAAACTTTTCTTTCTTTGACGCAAAAGTCAAAATATTTGGAGAATAACAAATTGTGTTACAGTAGGTATTTTCCATTCATGTATTCATAGAACCGGAAGTCCGTACTCTAACGCTCGGCTATTTTATTTGCACAAGGTTTTTTTTTATTTGATTCCGATTTGTATGAATTGGATGATGAATCGATTTTATAATACTTTTGAAGGCGATTCGAAGTTCTTTTGCTTTGTAATTGTGTTTCTAGAGGCTCGATTGTGATTGTGCAATATCTAAGTTCCTTGTTCAAGCGTTTTTGATAGGTTTTTGCCTGTTCTGTAGGTACGTCTTCCTATTCTTTAGGTAGTACGTATTATAAATCGTAAAGTTTGTATGTCTGTCCGTAAGGCAATTAACACACGGCACCGCGCACCGCCGCGGTAGGCGGTGGAGCGGATCTCATGTTGCATTGGCCTTTAATAAATCCGTTGATGCCTAAGGACTCAAAGTCTCAAACACATAAACACGTTACGACGACACAATGTGACGTCGTAACGTGTTCATGTGTTTGAGCCCTAACACACGTACACCGCCCGACCGCGCGGTCGAGCTGAGGCCCTAGTGTGAGTTTCTTTTAACTATCTCGACTTTACGCATCGACCGCGTTCGGCGCCCCGATTGGTCCTTCACTGACGAAGGGCCAATCAGAGCGCCGAACGCGGTCGATGCGTAAAGTCGAGATGGTTAAAATAAACTCACACTAGGGCCTCCGGTAGAGTCCGCGGCGGTGCGCGGTGCCGTGTGTTATTGAACTTAGTGCGCTTTTGTTAGAACTCGAGGATTTTACGTGTTTTTTTATCTATTCATACCTATGTATATGTTTTGAATACCTATATTAAGCACACGCAAGCGATGCTGCAGCCGCTGCAACTACACAAGCATGACTTACAACTGGCAGTACCTACCTACTAGACATTAATTTTAATATTTCAAGAACTATACATAAAACCGACTAATGGTTGTCAATGGTTCCTTTCCATAGCCTACGCTTGTTTATGTCGAGAAATAATAGCAATGTATTGAACACAAATGATTGAATACAACCATCGACTGTCTGCAGGGTGTTTGGCAGAACGTTGAACATATGAAAATGGTGGATAGGTGGGGTCATCTGCTACTTATTCAGCCCTAATTTATTTGGCCCTGCTCCCCTGGATATATTTTTATTTAATTTTTTCTTTCTTCTATTTTCACCACTTTCTTAACTTTAAGGTGTAATTTTTATTAAAAATGGGTAAAACAGGCAAGATTTTTTTTATTTTTGTATTTTTTTTTAAATTACCCTTTGAAGTTGAGAAACTGGTGAAACTAGAAGAAAGCAAAAACAATTTTTTTTAAATATCCAGGGGGCCATGGCCAAATAAATTAGGGCTGAGTAAGTAGCAGATGACCCCACCTATCCACCATTTTCGTATGTTCAACGTTCTACCAAACACCCTGTATACTTAGATAATCTTTAAAAACTTCAAAATAGGTACTCACGGCTACACATCAAGCTATACATTTCCGGTATAAGCTTACCTCGCATTGTACGGAAATCCTATACAATGTGAGATCAGCATAAACTGGAAATGTGTAGCCGTCTGTTCTTAGTTTAGATTTGAAATACATATAATGGTACTTACACGGAGAAAATAGACTGTGCCGGCTTTTCACATGGGTTGAAAATGGTTTTCAAAATCTATCATCATATTCTTTTCGTTTTCTGGGGGCTAACTCTACTCCATATTCCTAGTAGGTAACCTAGTATATGTAACCTACTCATCGACGAGGAATAGGCTTGAGCTGGTCAGAAAAAAATATTGTCCATGCGATAAACGGGAAGAAAAAATGATTCGCCTCGTTTCGGTTCAGATGACGCGTCTCGATACCAAGTGGAAATGAATTTGCATCGTACCGAATTTGCTATAGCCGAAGTGACCGAAGTGACCGAAGTGTGGTGTTCTGTGACGGGCTCAAGCCGATTCCGGTCATTCCCTAATTCGTCTCAATTTGAGATCGGGAACTCCGGGTTTTTATTACATAAAACATTGATGAACTTTCAAATCCGTGACGGGCACAAGCTGATTCCGGTCATTCCCTAAATCGTCTCAATTTGAGATCGGGAACTCCGGCTTTTTATTACATAAAACATTGATGAACTTTCAAATCCGGGAACTCCAACTTTTTGTTCTTCAAGAGTAAATTAAAGTTTTTCTGAAAACTGTGGTGCCTTAGGGTGGTGAAACTGTAATAAGTAATCAGTATTAGCTATTTTTTTTTGCATAGACTAGTTTTTTTTTATGGCTGTGTAATAGTCTAGTAAATTAAAAAAACGTAATAAGCGAGGGTAACAAAAACAATTAATTTGAGTAAAATTCGAAAAATATATTTATTTATCTTTCTTACAACTACATTATTTTATTCACAACCATCTTACACATCGTCGTGGAAAACATATGTACAAAATATTATTTATTTACCTACTAGCAATATTTACCACTAAAATATATTTCTTTATAAACTTTTTGTTATTTACAACTTACAAGTATATAAGTACCTACCCTAAACCCCTGCATCACATCGTATTAGAACATAGGTTTATTTATTTCACTAAAATTACATTTTCAAAAGCTCTGCCTATTAAAATAAAAGCTCAAACTTCTGTAAAACTCGTCTTGAATTTCAAAGAATACGTCTTCATCATTAGAGAATGGAGATATTTTTTTTTACCAGTCCAGATTTTAATCTAGAAAAAAATCTTCATCATAAAATTTCAGTAACTTTTCCTGTCTTCTGAATTTCTTCAGAAAATCTCAATTGTCTCGAACCTCAATAACCGTATAAATACGGGAAGCCAGGCATATGGGGAACCGCTGACAGTGGTACGAAAACCGGCATCATCCGCTCCGCTTGAACAAAATGAGTCCGTGTATGTTTCTTCAAATGGTCTCGTCTGCCAAATTTCTTCCCACATGTGGAACAAGGGAACGGACGCACCCCAGAATGGATCCTTTTATGTCTCGTCAGCTCTTCGTTTCTCGTAAAGGTCTTTCCACAATTTTTCTCATCACATTTATAGGGTCTTTCCCCAGTGTGGATCCTGATGTGGCCTTTCAGTTGTCCGTTGTTTGAGAACCCAACGTGGCAATGTGGGCATTTGTATTTCTTGGGTCTTTGCTTTTTCGCGTTTATTTTCGCTTCGTTCTCTTGGTGCAGGATTCTTGCGTATTCTAGTTCCATCGCGTATCCTTGTGCAAGGGATTCGAGAAGTAACGGGTCTGTTGGTGGTACTCCCAATGCGTGAGCTATATCGGCAGTCGGTAAGTAGTCTGGCATAAATGTCGCGTTGTACGGCATCTGTGGTAGTTGCGGGTAAGGTTGAGGTTTTAAATCAACCTCTTTCGGCTTTTCTATTTTTTCTTTTTTTGCTGAAGGAGGTTCTTGAAGCAGCCTGTCACAGCATAACGTTAGTTTTTCCACAGGCGAATTTATTTCAGTGATAGCAACAGGCTTAGTATCTTCATCACCATCTCTAGTAGTAGTGGATACAGTAGCGTCTTGATGAATTGGGTCAGACTTCTTAAAAGTCCCGCGAATTTTCCGTAAACGACTCTCCCTTTTAGTTTCGTCGGATTTCCTTTTCTTCGCCTTGATTTCTAAGTCTGTACTAATATCACAGTTTGTCTGTCCATAATTTTTACTCTCACTCACATCCCAAGGTCTGAAAAGCCTCGAGTAACTTTGCTCGGAAAACATATTTGAACACTGGTATCACTCACGATCGAAATGGAACTGGGACCCTTTTTCATTTCAACAACTTTTATATACATTCCTTTGACAATAAATTTAATAAAAGCGCCCAAAAGTAGAGGGACTGTGTCTATTGAATGGACGAAAGAGACGAAATATTTTTCAATTGTTGCACACTTGACGTTGACTTAACTTTTTTCGGGAAAGGCGCGTTCGTTTTCGCGCCAACTTGAGTTCTGCGTTCGGATACACAAGGTATGGTTTGGGTTTATGGTTCAGTTGGTAGTTAGACCTTTTATATTGTTGAAGGTGTCATAGTGTCTGGGATAGGGGTGTGTATTGTTATTTATGTTGATTTTTGTGCGTGCTCGGGGGGCGGGCCCGGGGGCCGAGCGTTACGCTCGAGTGGTCGCCGCTCGCAGCTGCAATCCTGTTTGTTTTAATGGTTTCTGCAATTGTTGCGGTTCCCGATTTATACTAATGTTATATACGCACGCATGTGTCATGTATGTAGGGATATTGTTAGCAGTTTATGGGAGACTTGGTAATTTTAGTTTGTTGTACCGTTGGGAAATGTTCTAATCCATTTACAGCTCTATTGCTCACATAGGTTTAAATAAAACAAGACTTTACTAGAACTAACTTGTCCGAATAGTGCTGTCTATTAGGCTTTAAAATAGTATATATCAGAACTGCGAAATACCCTATCCCTTGCTTCAACAATCAGAACTTCGTAATAAGGACTAACCAGGATCACATGCAACTATGTGTTACTCGAATAAAGATCGAGTAGGTAACACACTGGTTGCATGTTAGGCAGACGAGTACTTATATAGTATACCCACATTTCGCCAGCTAAGTTTAACAAACAAACAAACAAACTTCCCATTTAGATGACCAAATAAAGTAGCAGTGTGCTGTTCGCTATCACGATAGGTACTTGTGAAAACCTTTAAAATTTTTGGCCGAACCTTGCAGTACCTTTATGAATTAATAAATTAAATACCTTGTAGATAAGGCATATACCTACTTCAAGCGTTACAATTAGTGCTATTAAAAGAACATTTTCAATTAAAATAGTAATTATTGCATTCGAAAATGCATATCTCTGTCTGAGCCTGAGTGAGTCTGAGTTTTTCAAGTGAATTCAGGAAATAATAATAGCAGGAACAAAATCATCGTTTCCTGGATTCCATATAAAAAGCTAACTGTCCGCGACCACAAAATGGATGGGTCGGATCAATCTAAACAAATCAAGTTACATCAATTCAAATACAATAGACTTGATTGGGCTGCTTTTGATGCATTTACGAAGATATCCGAACTTATTTTGAAAATGGCGCGATCTGTCAGAATTGGCGCGCATGATCGATTGGCCGCGTTCATATTTTTATTAGATTGTACAAAATTGTGTTTACGTAAAAAGTTGTTGTTTTTTTTTCCGAAAATCATATTTTTATTTTGGATTGAATGAGATTTAATCGTGAGAAATTTTGGTAGGATATAAAAATTCGTACGTACAAACACAGGTGCGCAATCCAAGAAGGAATACATATCTTGGCAATTAGGTACGTTTTAGTAGGATCCACTAAATTGGAATGTGAAATAATTAATAAATACAATACTAACTATACCTAACACGAGAGATTTGTCATTATATTAATTTAGTACAAAATGAGCGAACAAAGACGTTGGCTAAATTATCTTCACAAATCCTATCGCAGTCCACATTATTTTTCGGGGAGAGCAACAGAGCAACATTGGTTTTTTTTTAAATGCTTTTTGCTTAGTTTCCTTTTTTCATCAAACTATGGTCTATTTACAGCGGACAGAATGCAGTGCAATATGCTTAAGTCAACCTATAACTTTACTCTATGGACAAAAAAAATAAAGTCTGTGCAGTACATAACTTTCTTCCAATTAGTGTCGTTGGGTTCTTGGCACACTCCTTCCTTATCTATGGTACCCTTAAAACGATGAAGTCCATTGTAATCACAAAGAGGCTCGATTCGTCAAAATTGTGACAAGGAATCCATCGTATCTATCTGGTAGGATTCCGGTTATTTTGATGTTTTGTTATGTCGCGCCTTTAAGACGTGCTACAGATGATCGATGTGCCGTTATGTATGCCCCAATATCACTAACTTTTGAAGAAGGCAAGATTACTGTGAATAGACGCATTAATAAGGACTTTTTCATAAGAACTTATTTTTCCGTTACAGTACGACAAAAGTTAGATGTAGCATAGGCAAAATTCGTAAAACAGATCACAATCCAAACTGAGTGCGCCTAAATCTCCAATCTTTATTACTGCTTTATGTGAAAATGATCTCTACGGTAACGAAATAACTTGTAAAGTTATTTATCCAAATACATTCATAAAATTGAAATGAATGAATGCAAATTTTAAATTTTTATGCTACATCTAAGTTGTGTCGTACTGTACCCGAGCCCATTTTATTATCCACTAGCTGCGCCCCACGGTTTTACCCGCGTAAGTCTCGATCCCGTGGGAAAATCGGGATAAAAAGTATCCTATTCCAGGTCATGGTCTATATCCCTGTGCCAAATTTCATCCAAATCCGTTCAGCCGTTTTAGCGTGAAATCGTAACAAAAAAATAAACAAACTCTCTTTCGCATTTATAATATTAGTTAGAATATCAGAACTTCAAACTTTATATTTTATTTCTGATGTTAGGGCTGGTCCAAGCTGTAATGATGCGCCCCACTACGTACTGTACGTTACCTACTAATACGTATTCTACTAGTGGGACACGTAAATTCAGCATAGACGAGATTACCTAGTAGAGCTAGATAATCTCGTCGGCAATATAAAATAGTAAAATCGGAACGTGGTATGATATAGAAAAACCTATTTTGTTACAATTTCTCAATTGCTTTGCTTGTTTTCCCAAAACAATTGGAGATGAGTGAATTTTCCTGTTGTAGCTGTAACATCCACCTAGATTTGATAAAAAAATAACAACTTATGAACCAAAATATCACCCAGACAGGTCTACCGATCAAAAAATAATACCTTTATAATTATTATCTTGAACGCGACAAATATCATAGCTATTCCAATTTTGAAAACCATATCATTGAATGGACATATTCCTTGAATGAAAATCGAATTATACCATTCATTCGACATATTTAGTTCAATAATAAATCTTCTACAATAATACTAATAAAGTTCGTGGTTTTGCCTCTATGTCTTTATAAAATTCATATAAATCTCTCATAAGAATGCGTTGGTAAAATATTCGAGTATCGTTTAGTAGAATTTCTCGAGAACCGTGACGAGTTATATCGATTTTTTGTGAGTTTTGTGCCAGTCTTTCGATGGACACTCATTGTGGGCAATTACTACGGGTGTCATAAAATGTAGCACGACTTGTGAATGGGAACCGTGTAGGTGTAAATAGGGTGTTCAAAATCTTCATCTTTTCGTGTGGTTACCTAGTGACTAACCTGGCGTCAGAGTTTTAAAGCCGCCCAAGGGCTTCTGAGGGTCTCTGGTATTCAAAATGTTACCAGCATTTAATTTCGTTTTTTTTTTTTAAACTCAATTTTCTCTCTTTTGGTATATTTCAGTTTTTGGTTACAGCGTGGCTAAAGATGTAAAATAAAATCTAAATTTGTGGCGAATATGTGCCAAAACGTTAGCCTATTGTTCAAATGATTCACTCCTATGTTACATTTATTTAAGGCTCTTTAGTTAGTTTTAATCAGTAATTTAATTTATTATATAATGTAAATAGTTAGTATAGTGTGTTAGTTTATGTAGCTTAAGAAGTTTGTCATGAATTCTGTATATCTTTTGTTCGAGATCATAATTAATAAAATTAAGGAAGGTGGTAAAAAAAATTGTTCAATTCGGGATTATTTTTTCATTTTCAAAATAGTTTTTCAGAGTATATTTTTCTTAAGAGCTACTTTAATACCTATAGGTACCTACTAGCTGAATAATCAGCGGTAGAAGTAAGAATTCTCTAATCTCCTCTCTTCAACTCTTCCTCAGTATGTGTTGCCTTATGCAGTATGTTTTTGGTATTTTAATTTTCCGCCTCGCGGTTTCACCCGCATAAGTCCCGATCCCGTGAGAATATCGGGATAAAAAGTATCCTATGTCCTAACCCATGTCATGGTCTACCCATGTGCCAAATTTCATCCAAATCCGTTCAGCCGTTTTAGCATCAAAGCCTAACAAACAAACTCACTTTCGCATTTATAATATTAGTTAGGATTATTAAAAGAATCCTCCTTTTATGATCTCCGATTAGAAAGAAAGAAAGAAAGAATAACATTTATTTGGACACAGTCCGTGAAACACAATAAACAATAAAATAAAAAAAAGTGAAAATAATGTTTTAACAATAATATGTGCCTCACGGCTGCGCCTAAAAGGTAACTGTAACTTAGGTGCTTCCACTAAATCACTATAAATAATTTCGGTACACACAAACCTCACATTCCCTATTTGCCCTATTACTGAACACCCTGTACCACAATATTTGCACCTTCCGTGTGGTCCGACACCTATGGTGCAACTATAGCGAAACCTCATAATCGTGGCGCAAAACAAAAAGCGCCATAAATCGCTCGTCGCCATTGTGGCCCTGCGACCCATTCATACCGACGCGCGACGTAGACACAGTGACGCCATGAAGGCTCTATGTTTACGGTGCGGTTTATGTTGGAAAGGTTCAATTGAAGATCTATCGGTTTAAAATAAACTTGTCACTTCAATCTTGACTGGTCCGAATATTCCTGAATTAACGTGTCATGTTTGTGAACGGGCGGCGTCAGTTAAACTGGTCACCTCTTATTGCCAGAGCTAATTTTTAATCTTAAATTTTGAATTGTTTTTTTTTTCTTACATTGTTCCAACATATAGAAGCAACAAGAATACTGTACCCAGGATTTTGTAATATCTATTTCCATATTTAAAAGAGTGTCCTTGGAGTTTCTTGCCCGTTCTTCTCCATAGAGATCTACGTTTTGGAATGGGTACCTAGCCTCAACTCTCTGACTAACTGACCGACTCTTTGACAATTCAAAAGTGCCTGTAAATGGTTTAATTGAAATAAATGCTTTGAGTTTGAGTTTGAAAACTAGCTGCCCGCCCCGGCCGCATGGATAGCACCTACCCTACCTAACTACCAACCTACCCTACCTACTTACCCTATGAAAACTTCCGATGAAATTCATTAGAGTACCTAGGCAATGTTTAAATCAGATTATCCATAAAACAAAACCAACAAAATCTTTCTTCCTTTCCTGGATCAAAATGGAAATCGTTCCCAAAACGTTTTCATTTACAATTTTTAATTCCCCACGGTAACCGCAACACGGTTTCAACACGACCCCACCACACCACGATACCACTATGGTGTTTAAACGAGGGTCAGTCAGTAGGGAGGAGCGTCGCCCCACAGGGGGACCTCCTGGCTTGATATGTAGGGTTAGTTTGTGATATTATTACTTTAACTTTGACTTATCAATTTGTAGGGCATGGTAATGGTTTAAGTTTGGAAGTTTTAGGATGGGCCTCAATCCACTTATGTGATGTTTATGAGTATCCCTTTAAGTTCAAGTGAAAATTGTATAAAAAACTAGGGAATTTAGATAACATTTGTGTTATAAAAAAAATGAATAAAATAAAATCCTAAAAATGAGAAAATGAGTTTGTTTGTTTGTTACGCTTTCACGCTAAAACGGCTGAACGGATTTGGATGAAATATGGCACATTGGGAGACCATGACCTGGAGAAGGAAATAGGCTACTTGAACCACATTCCTATAAAAAATTAAAACTGCTCATATTTGATAACTAAGTAACAAATACCACAGGTACTTTGACCAGTGTTAGTGGAAATCAATGGTTTTTTTTACTCGCAAAGTGATGCATCTCAATTTGACATCAAAAATGTGTAAATAAAGGGTTGTTCATCTCGTGATGAATATGATTGATCACTGGAATTTTACAGATAGAAGTACAACCAAGACATCTTACAATAATTGAAAGGGACCTTTCGGTTTTGAATAAAGTTGTCGTAAATTCTAAAATTACATGCAACAGTAAGTATGAGGCATCATTTTGTCTAGGAATGCATTTTCATATAGATATGACAACCGACGCTAGCTTGTTGGTGCTCTAAATAGAAATAATTTATTCAGAAGAGATACGTCTTATGGTACTTATACTGAAATCCTAACTCAATCAATCTGCCTAGCCTTTTCCCAACTATGTTGGGGTCGGCTTCCAGTCTAACCAGATGTAGCTGAATACCAGTATTTTATATCGAGCGACTGCCTGTCTGACCTCCACAACCCAGTAACTGGGTAATACGATACCCCTTGGTTAGACTTTCGGGCTTCTGACGACTCGTAACGACTGTAAAAGATCCACAAATGACAGCCGGGACCAACGGCTTAACGTGCTTTCCGAGGCACGGAGGAGTCTCGATATGTGAAAATGGTCACCCATCCACGGAGCAACCCCGGCAAGCGTAGCTTAACCTGATGGATCGACCCGAGCGGCTGTTATTACTTCCTCTTCACTGAAATCCTAACTATCCTTACGTATTATAAAACAAAGTCCACCGCCGCGTCTGTCTGTCGTCCTGTTCGCGATAAACTCAAAAACTACTGCACCGATTTTCATGCTGTTTTCACCAATGGATAGAGTGGTTCTGTAGTAAGGTTTTAGTATACCACGCGGGTGAAGCCGCGAGCATCAGCTAGTAATATTATAAATGCGAAAGTGAGTTTGTTTGTTACGTTTTCACGCTAAAACGGCTGAACGGATTTGGATGAAATTTGGCACATGGGTAGACCATGACCCGGACAGGGACATAGGCTTCTTTTCATCCTGGATCGCAGACGAAATCGTGGGCAATAGTCACCTCTTGACTTCTGTAACTAGCCGTAGACGGCAGATATCTCTGTATTCGCTAACAATATAACAATGTTTAAGTTGGTAGGTGTGTAGGCCGTATACGTAAGTTGATGTACATATAAAATACCTACTGTTTTCATGTTACAACATACCATACTTGTTTCCTAGCGTGTGATATAACTCGCCAGACCGAACTTAGTTTTAAAAACCCGGTCACAACTAAATCAATAGACTTGTCCGGAAGAGTTAAAGCTATAAGATATATGCGGGCTTAGGTGTTTTCAGTTACTGGTGCCGATTCCCTTGTTCACAAACTAAACTAAATTTAAGTTCAGTGCATCTTTTTCTTTCTATTTCATTATGAAAAGAACAGAAGATAAATTTTAGTTTAGTCCTGTCAAACTGTCACTACTCCAAACAAGTTTAGACGCGATTAAAAACTTGCCTACTAAAATTACGTCAATTTACGTTAGGCGCTGATTAATTTGACAGGACTAAACTAAAATTTATCTTCTGTCCTTTCCATAATGAAATAGAATGAAAAAGATGCACTGAACTTAAATTTAATTTAGTTTGTGAACAAGGGAATCGGCACCACTGTATTGAGTCGCAATTTAAACACATAATATAGTTAAATCCACGGATAAAAATTAATATAACACAAGCAGCGAGTGTAGCACGAACGCACAGAGTAATTATGGAAAATCGAACGATTTTAAAGATGCAAATACATACATACATAATATTTATTTAGTTTGTTGACCTTATTCTTACTTATGGTTGACTAGCTGCGCCCCGCGGTTTCAACCGCGTAAGTCTCGATCCCGTGGGAATATCAGGATAAAATGTATCCTATGTCCTATTCCAGGTCAAAGCCTAACCCTGTGCCAAATTTCATTTAAATCCTTTCAGTAGTTCTAGCGCGAAAGCGTAACAAACAAACAAACTCACTTTCATCAATTGGTATCCTAACTTAATATTATAAATGCTATAATATTAAGTTAGGATACCAATTGATGTGCTTGTCGCAAAATATAAACCGCAATAGGATAGTTGTATGTTATGTTGCGCCACTTCTTCCCAGCTTAAGCACTAGGAAGTGGTGAAGGGTGGGCGTTTTGGGGAACTGTCTTATGTAATTTTGACGTTCGAAAAGTGCTGATTCCCAGCCTCGTTTGAATAAATGACTTTTGATTTTGATTTTATATTTCGATTCAAAAATCGTTCGAATTTACGTTACATACGTAGTAACATACATATCTTTTTCCCCAACTGTCACTGAATGTTTCTACCTTAATCCTTCTCAAACGACATCTGTACAAGGTGCGCTGACGCCGACAAACAAACAAACAGACAAACATATCGTTGACATGACAGAGGCCGCCGACCCGCCCACCGCGGTGACTTTGAAGCGGCGGCCATCATTGTTTGATTGAGACGGCTTGGTACTTGAAGGTGTTGAAATTGTGTTTAGTTTGTGGGGCGTTCTGAAGTTCTGAAGTTCTGATAGTTGAAAAATCAAAAGAGAAAACTCTATTGGTCACTCGGGGTAATATTTTCTAACGCAATGCTCAGGTATGCATCTCGTTAAAACCAAGAAAGACGTTCATCACAGCTTTATTTAAAAAAAAAAAAACATAACTCTAATCCGGTTTTAAATTGAGATTTACCTATTGCATCATTTGAAAATTCGTGCCTTGGACTACAGATTCTAATTTATGTTATAACAAACTGCAATAGTGTGTTAGGTTCTTGTCCTTATCATCTGGGGTAGCAGAATTCCTACATATAAATACACACATAGATAAATACCTGTTAAACTCATAACCCCTTCCTATGGGTTTACCGCAGTCAGGTAAAAATAAACTCAACATTTCTTTGCTTACGGCGTAGCATCCGCTACGACAACGCTACGCATTTGCTTCGCTCTAATTGGTTACAGCTAATTATATTATACTTGGCCTAATGATATTGCCTCATATTCTATGCATTTCGAATACTAAACAAAAACTCCAAAATCAACCGAAAACTGTTGCCCATAAATAGACGCAACATTGTTCCACTACATTGAGCTACATCCTCACACCTGAACAAAAATGTCACCTAAAAACCAAACAAAAATTCGCCACATCAAACTGCCCGACAACTTTTAATTTAATTTACAATCACAGTGAGATCCTATAGTTTGACACAATAAAAGTCATTGTGACTTGTATAGAATGACAGTTGAGGGCGGAGCGCGGTGACTTTGTCGCATCGTTCAAGCGGCTTCTTCAAAACGTTGTCGGTCCAGTAATCGTTAGTCAATACCTTTATTGGATGACGTGTATGTTTGTTAAAGTGTAAAGGCTCTTTATTCCATGCATGTTTAAATGCTTTCAACATACCGACTTTGGTGAGATGAAATGGAATTGCAAGTGGCGAAATATTTTGAATGAAATTGATGTCAGCAAGTTCTTTTTGTTGTGAATTGTGTTAAGAGGTTTACTTGTTGTATTCTTGTGTTATCTAAATTAGGTGCCGCTGCTTTCTTATAATATTCGCAAATTAAAAAAAACTATTTGTTTTTTATCATTTTATGCGACGGGATGGGATAGTATGGATGAATGTGTTAAGTTAAGTACCGCGTCGCGAGTTAACTTAAATCTTTTGTATAGGTAATTCCTAAACGGTATTCTGCATTTGTATTTCAGTTGAGCAGTGGTGGCCGAGTGGTATCGGCCCCGACTTACGAGTTGTAAGTCGTGAGTTCGACAGCCAGGCTTTACATACGTTTTATGTATTTAATTTCATCACCATTCTCTCAGAACGTTGAAGGAAAAAATCGTGAGAAAACCTGTCCTAGAACCAAAAATTCGAAGACATGTGACCCGCACTGGGCCCGCGTGGTGGATTATGGTCCATTCCATCTCACAAATAGGAGTCCTGTGTCCCAGCACAAGGAACGTTATAGGCTGATTATGCAGAAGTTTGCAAATTATTGTTTCGACTTGAGAGGCTTGGTTACTCGAAATTATTTATCTGAAGACGATAACGACTAGGTACTCCACCTCATTTTCCTTCGAAGACAGCGTTTTCCATGCACAGAAGCAACATGCTTTATGTTTTGCCCATAACAATAGACTATCGACAATTTTCTTTAATTTATTACAAAATTTTATTTCTAAGCTTTTCCCCTACATAGTCAATCAAGAACAAATGTGTCCCCTCGATGCGGTCAGCCCTGTTGTCACAAACCCATGCCGAATTCACGCGCGACTTCACCGCGACTATAGAGAATACAAATCATTTGTTATCTGTAGTTGCTTATATACTTCATGTTTGAGCATCAGTGTGCGGCGCCTTTGCCAGTTGGTGCAGAAGAAATTATTATTATTTATGATTTTTATTCAGGTAATACAGTTGCAATACGAAGGGAGAAGATCCTCGTTAAAAAAATTAGAATTTATAACTAAAATAACTAGCTATTAACACTAATTTTACAAAGCTAAGGCTAGCTATTAGCCACTAAATATTTAGATTGGTTAGATACCTAGCAATCACATATGTTTTGTGTTCTATTTTGAATGAATGCCTTCAAACTAGGAGGAAAGATTGATTGCAGTAGCAAGTTCTTCTAAAATGTTTTTGTAAATTTTAATTTAGAGATACCTGTCATTTTGGGTTTTCCCTTGTTTTTGGCAAATTATAAATGAAAAGACATTATTTATTATTTGGAATAGTAGCCAGGTAACTTCTCAAGTAAAATCTTAATCTATTTACTTTTTGGCAAAATGTATATATAATATTTATTTATTTCTTAAATGCGAATGTTAACCGTTAGACCGGACCATTAGAAGTACATAGTCGCCCATATACCAGCTAACCGATGGCAACGATCGTCGGCGAGTGTCACATGTGGCCACAAACACAATGCGATATGAGATATTGGCTTTTCAACGCACAGCTGCCATCCCGCGGCAAAAAATATCATATAAAATGACTTTGACACGGGCCAAATTATAATAACTGCAGCCAAGATCGTTGACTTGTAAGTTAAGGGACCCAATAAGAAAGAGAAACAAAAATGAGGCTTGTGGCCAAAATGCCTTTGAAAGGTTGTTATCGTTTTATTTATTTATTTTATAAAAGTTAGCTTCACAGCTGACAGTAAGTAAATCATTATTATCATTCTAAACCCTACGCCAATAATGAAGTAGAGACACAGAAAAATAAGAATGGCTAAGAGTGACAAAATTATTTATATTTATAATAAGTTCGTGCGTATATCTGTAGCGGTGTGTATCATGTGTGTTTGTTAGCAGAATGAGCAAGTCGGATTGTTTTGCAGAAGCATGGCATTGATCTCTCTCTAGTAGGTTTGTAGCAACATTACTTTTTAGAAACTGCAACACGTTATAATGCAAAGTTTCTTCTTGTTTTGCTTTTTTGCACGTTTTGGATGTTTACATTTACTATCTTAAGGTTAAGAAGTGATAATATTTATTTTTATTAAGTCGACCTCTTATTTATTTTCTTCTTTTCATGCCCCAGCCGTGTTTATATTTCCTTTCACTATTTAACCTTCTTAAATGTAGGTACTTATCTAAGTTTACTTACCTTTCCATCACTGAACGATGTAAGTTTCAAAACTACTAAATCAATATTGTAACCATTTAAACTTAATACAGTTCAATCCTATTGAACGTACACACCTGTTGATCCCAAACGAAGTCAAGCACTCGATACTAAACAAAACAACAAACATTACTAATCCGATTACAAACAATAAGCTCTAAACACTCAAAACTCATGAATTGAAGTGTCAAATATAAGTTTTAACCCAATTTACTGAACGCAAACCGACAAAAAAATCTATTCAAACCATTCTTATTATTTACCAACTTACAAGGTTCATTTCATGCAACCCCTATTACTATTTACTTAAAGTTTACATTCGTGTATTTGTATGTCACAATAACTTTGCAGTCCCTTTAGTACCGTTGACGTATATCATAGAAGATATCCTTTTGTGTCGCCACAATGGCTAATGCACTCATGATCCTTTCAACATTGTCATCTATACTAAGTACTTCAACCAACATACATTATTTCCAATTCTATACTTACCTACTTGCTCTTAACAGAAGGCAATAAGGTTGAGGATCGAATGGCTGATGTTAAAATTAAGGTAAGGTAAAGTTGGTGTAAGTGCGTAATTGAAATTTTGACTTTGGTAAATCGTGTGACGGGGCTGTGGTGTGTGTCGAATCGGCGAACATTTTAATTGACAGCTCAGCTTGACACCAGAGATAGTTGTGAAAATTGTCACAGAATTTGTAACAGATTGTTATTATTAGTACAGATTATTGTTGAAGCTTTTTGCTCTAATGTAATCTGAGCCAATATTGTGAATGAATTTGTTATCTTTTCACGACTTGACTGACACGAGTTGACTCAAATCTGTGTGGTTCTGTCCTCAAAAGACCATTTCAGACTCTAATCTACATGGTCCTCATATGGTCTGACAAACATTATGTCTGCACTTTAAAAGAGACTGTGACCTGTGAGTTTGTTTCGGCCTTTCTTCCCAGAGTAGTCACATGGGAAACGCCGACCTCATCTAGCTTATTTTTAATATTCTTTACGTGTAAAACTGATTCCAATATCCTATTTACAGAATAAACAATTTCATTTCATTTCGACGTGTTATCGAGACGCAGCCTGCGTCTCGTAGGTACGTGTGAATCCCTCGGAGATTTGTTCCCGTGTTTTATCAAAAACGACGATTGCTAAGCTTGTAAAAGGACACTACCTACTAACTTGCTATAAAAATAATTGTAATTAGATTTATTTAAAAATCTGTTTTAATCCTGTTGTAAAAGTGAGTAAAGTAAGTATATCCTAATTAAGTACCTATCTTATTTTAATCAATTTCTCTGAATACAAAGTAAACGAATGTTCTATTAATATTCTATAATCATGAACTAAGTCATAATAAACAACAAACATTCGCCCAGTTCATGTAACTTTGGAAGTTCAAACATAAGCTATACTAAATCAAAGATGGAAGACACTTAAAATACAAATAAAAACTACAATTACCCTAAAGCACATCACATCTGTTCCGCCACACCCATACATTTAAACTATTGATATTAAATCGTCACCCCGCTACAAGGTTACGGCGCGCAGACAATTGTTGCGCTAACCGCGATGTCGGAAATTAATAGACGGATTTATTATTAGTTATAGGGTATTACTAACTATCTTCTGCCCGCGACTTGGTCCGGGATAAGTATCTTGTTTTAACACTCGGCAATACTTTAGCTTCCCAGTGAAAGAATTTTCAGAATCAGGGGGCTTAAAACGGTCACTTTAGCAGAATCATAATATGAAAATATTATGAATCATCGTAAAATGTCACAAACTGACAATTCATTTATGATCTGAGTGTATTTCATACTACGAAATAATTCATTTGTTTGACAGTTTTCTATGGAGATTCGTAAAATTGACCACAAATTGTGAATTGCTTTTGCGTCAAATTAGAGGAATTGCTAATGACTGCTGGGATTCAGGAAATGAACTTCTTTTAGAGGAATTGCTAATGTGACCGGTTTAGGCCCCCAGGTCGGTAGTTCCAAAGATTACCTTCCTACAGACAGACTCACTTCATTAAACAGTACCTATCTATAGCTTATTAGTTATACCAATTGAATCTCCAAAATGGATTGTATTTCCATAGTGAACATTTATTTATTGGTATTAATAAACACTCGTGTTGTAATCACCTTGGGTTATTTAGGTAGCCTAGGAACCTTTATGTACCTAATATGAAGGAGCGCAACGCATCATATTGTCTCAATTCTAAGACCTTTGGCCTCGTCATATTAAAATACTTACTCTGATTTTTTAATTTGCTAGATTAAAATGACATTTGAAGCCGACTGTTAATAATCTAGTTACCAAGTGAGTGTGAGACTCAAGGACACTGAATTAACTGTTGTCGTGTTGTCTCTATAAAGGCTCCCACAAACAGGCGCGCGCCAGTATGTAAGAGCCTTAACTAGCTGATGCCCGCGACCTCGCCCGCGTGGATGTGGTTATAATATACTAAAACTTTACTCGAGAACCACTCTATCCATTGGTGAAAACAGCATGAAAATCAGTTCAGTAGTTTCTGAGTTTATCGCGTATAGGACGACAGACAGACGCGGCGGGGGACTTGTTTTATAATATGTAAGGATATAAATAGTTGCTTGACCTTAACACTTCTTAACACATGATACCTACCTGTATGAAGTTATAGAACCTAAGAGCATGGTTTATTTTGTTGTTTTTTTTTTTTTTCAAATTTGTGAATAATTGAGTGCCTTAGAAAACCTCAGTCTATTACAAAACTTCGATTTTTAATTTGCCAGACCAAAATGACACGCTGCGATCGACGACCGTTAAGCAGCCAAATGAGCCAACATAATCGTCCGTCTCCCAACGATGTACTGCCATCTATACTCCGTCTTTTGAAACGTTAGCGAACAACAACTTACAACTTAGGTTATCACGAACCAGGAAAACTGTGTCTGCTACCCGCTCACAGATGGCGTTGTTATAAGTTTAATAAATGAAAAGTTCTTGATAAAAAACACTCGGTATTATATCACAAAGATAGAAAGGTATAAGGTACTTTTGTGAAAATAGGAAAATACCAGAATCTCTGGCACATCATAGACGAGTAATAATGAGGGTTCAGGATAACGTGTCTGCTACTGAATTCTTTTGATACAATGAAAATACGTAACTCATAGACAATTTCTTATCTTCTACGTCCCGGGTAACCTTATCGATAACCTGACAGACTATGGGTCACCATATTTTGTTCTTCGTTTATCATTACCTGCTTGCTTAGGCTTTACCAAAATTTTTATGGTGCTCGTGCGTTGTTTGTATAAAAAGAGGCCTGGCCTGGGCCTCCGTTGCCGGCGCCGGTTATTGAATTGGCTGCCGGCGCTGAATTTGGTTGTCAGTTTGGCGTATGGAGTAGATACTAGATAGGCATAGGTAATTAAAAAAAACGGTAATAGAGCTTTTTTTTTTTCATATTCCAGTAATAAAGTCATAAAGTACCCGAAACCGAACTAGTAAGATTTAGTTTAATACTTTTAATCGAAAAAAAGGTTAGGTTTTAGGTTAGGTTAGTTCACAATGGCGTTTTTTTTTAGGAGCCGGCGCCGGCAGCGGAGGTTGGTACTCCCTTATAATAATTATTTTTATATATTTTTCATAAAACCATTACAACTCTGAAATGTCACAAACATACAACAATAATAACTTCAAGGATTGCATTTTCAAGTTTACAAGTTAAACAATAAATTCCCCTGCAGTCATTTGGCGTCGTGCCAGCTTCACGTACCTAATAACAAACAATGTGCAATGGTTTGAAATATAAAATACCAGCCACTGTTTTGCGATCCACGCTAACGAATAAGTAAGGAATGTGTTAAATATTTTCTTAGTTTTCAATTCCTTATTTAAGAATTTATAACAGGTCTTACAGTTTATTACTAAGTACTGTATTTATTACTAGCTTTTGCCCGCGGCATCGCCCGCGTGTGTGTCTGAAAACATCCCATGGCATTGCCCTATCTGGATAAAAAGTATCGTCCTATCCCAGGTCATGGTCGAAATTCGAAATGTGAAAATGTGTGTGTGTAGTAGTAATGGCAATTAATGCGATGTTGCATTAATTTCATTAGCATGTGAATTCTTGCGTCTTAGCATGATAATTGCTATTGCTATGCTAATTGCTGATAGCTAATATGACGATAATTGATAATAATGAAGTATGTGAATTTTGTTAATTTTGTTAATATGGGAATTAAAAAGTGTGTTCGCCTTAGGACGTCTTCTGGCGTGTATTTATTGCGTGCATATTGGCGTGTATATATTATCTATTGAAGAATATCTACCGCTGCGTGCGTCGACGCTCTGACGATGAAAAATTACGAATAAATTCACTAAGCATTTCACAGAATTTCGCAACTACATTTTATTTGCTAAATGCTAAATGAGAATTCTCTTGCTAATAATGAATGCGAATGCTAATTAATCCATCACTAGTGTGTAGCAAACAGACAGAGAGAGTTATTTTCGTATTTATAATATTAACTAGCTGCTGGCCCTCGCTTCGCCCGCGTGAAACCTAATTCTTTTTTGAAAATGAAAGCCTTAATTACTCTCTATAGAGAGTTATGAAAGTCTTAATTACTCTCTATAGAGAGTTATGAAAGCCTTAATTACTCTCTATAGAGAAAGTCCCGTCAAAATCAGTCCAGCTGTTTCGGAGAACAAACAGTTAGAGAAAAGACAGACAGACAGAGTTACTTTCTCATTTATAATATTACTAGCGACCCGCTCCTGCCTCACATGGGTTTTACGACTTGACAAAATATCGAGATTTCTTAATTATATATTATAGGTATGTAACTTTAATATTAATGTAATAAACACATAAACCTTCGTGGTTTAGCAGAACAACACGGGCATACAAACAATCAAAAGCAACTTAATTTATAATAATTATGTATAGATTTAGCTGCTGCCCGTTATCGCCCGCGTAGTGTACTCACGAAAGCTATCATCAAAGAAAGCTCATTTTATCCAGTTGCCAAGCAGGATTGAGACTTTATTTGTAACTTAAATATAAGCCAAACAAAACACTACACTCAATAGAAGCTAAACAAAATAGTAACCTTCAGAAGTAAATGTTTACAGTAAGTTACAGAACTTTAATACCGTACAACTAAACTAACGGCTATTAGAATATACTTGATAAGTAACAGCCCAACCACAAACTTACAACTCAGTGGGTCTCGCTTAATGGAAAACGACCTCGCGGCAAGGCTAGACAGAGATGGTTGGATGAGGTGGACTCTTTCAATAAGATTTGGACATTGGTAGCTCTGGACAGAGAGAGGTGGAAAGAGAGTAGGGAGGTAATGGCTAAGCCAGCAGTGGGACAGTAATGCTTAAGTAATAAAAAAAAATTGAATAGTAACTATTAGGATTTTTCAGATTCAGAAGAGCAATTGATTTTTTGGATAATTTTGATTGATATTCTATAAGCAAATAAAGGATTCAGACGTTCATGATGATGATTGAGGATTTCTTGCAAGATAGAGGCAGTCACTTTATGTATACTGGTATTCAGTTAGACTGGAAGCCGACCCCAACATAGTTGGGAAAAGGCTAGGCAGAAGATGATTCTATAAGAAAATTACAATCAGCCTTTTACCATCGAATTGCGGAGGATGTGCTTCTCATAACAATAAGATTCTTAACATTTTCATAGAATAATACATCTGCTCATTTTGTGCTCTAGGGAGCAAATATCGTAAAACAACCTAAAAAGTGAATGTATTGAACGAACACTTTGGAGACAACATTACTAGGTCCTCAGCTTTCGACTTCGGATGAATGTATGTGCAACTGTACAAGAATATTTTGACGTGCGGCAAAAATCGGAACTAACGCCGCGCCATCTTGTTTTTCAATACAATTTCCCACAAATGTATACCAACAACTCCTGTAGCATTTTAGGTACTTACCCCAGCTGCCTTCTGCAGTTTGTCAGCCATCTGGGTATGTACAGACGCCAGCACATCAAGCTACCCGAAACTGTCAAACTTTCCCAAACAACCTTGAACCTAATGCTTTAGCGATAAAGTTTAAAATCTACAAAAGAAATTTGACAGATTGCAGTAGCTTGATGTGCTGGCGACTGTACTTCATTACCAACGGCGACTCTTCACAATCGCTTACAGATTTTATTATCATGGCCAAATATTTATCTACCCCTCGGTATCATCTTTTTATTTCTTAGCATCGTCATCAAAAAGCCCGTTTACATTCGACAAAAACCATTTACTTAATTAAAAAAACGTTTTACAAAAAAAAACATCCGACTTCCAAAAAAGACACAAAAAAGTGGAAAATCATTTTAATTTCGGAAGTCGGTGTCTTTGGTTGTCAATTATCGTTTTTTGAAACCGACACTTTTTAGTTGGGATACCTACCCCACACAAATTAGAATACCACTACCTGTTATGTAAATAACAGTGACGGAGTAACTTAAAACATCGTGGATATAGACTAAGTGAGAAAAATACGTAATACTGAAGCTAACTCAAAAACTACGCAAGCAAAGTTAATACAATTTATATGGGAGCACCGTCTGAAGCATGACCTACCAAACAAAAAAAGAATCATCAAAATCAGTGCCTAATTTGACGGAAAAATCGCGTAAAAACACAAAAAACAACACACGAATTGAGAACCTCCTCCTTTTTGAAGAAGTCGGTTAAAAACGAACCAAATACAAGCTACGCAGCTACACTGAAACCACATTGTTATTATTCCAACTGGAACTCTCAGCTTTACTAGAAAAATACTGGCAAATTCAGCAGCGTACTTAGTATTCCCCGGGGTCCTTGTCCTAATTAAGTGCGAGTCCTTCATAAGGGAGGTTAGACGGCTTCGTCGGGCTGGCTCTGACGTCACGGAGCCCGATATAGGCTGAGCTTACACTCAGCCACTTTTATCGATATAGCCGAAGAATTACCGTGGGTAGGTTACATTGCTCGCAGAATGGATGTTAGATTGGGCCAAAAGGTTCTGGAGTGGCGAGCGGAAAACGCATCGTTGGAACTTGTGAAGGCCGCGGGAATCCGCTGAACGCGAGAAGCACATAATCGGTGGATCGACGCTTTGGGGAGGCCTATGTCCAGCAGTGGACGTGTTTTGGCTGAAATGATGAAGATGATGCTGACTTTTAGCTTAATAATGCACTAAATTAAGCCTTTAGGGCGCAACACTAACTGTGTAAAAACAACCATAGTAGCTGTTTGAGCTCGTGGCTAAGTAATAACAGCCGCACGGGTCGATCCATCAGGTTAAGCTACGTTTGCGGGGGTTGGTCCGTGGATGGGTGTCCATATTTACATACCGAGACTCCTCCGTGCCTCGGAAAGCACGCTAAGCCGTTGGTCCCGGCTGTCATTTGTGGATCTTTGACAGTCGTTACGGGTCGTCAGAAGCCCGAAAGTCTGACAACCAGTGTTACCAAGGGGTATCGTATTACCCAGTTACTGGGTTGTGGAGGTCAGATAGGCAGTCGCTCCATGTAAAATACTGGTAGTCAGCTGCATCCGGTTAGACTGGAAGCCGACCTCAACATAGTTGGGAAAAGGCTAGGCAGATGAGGCTGATGAGTAGCTGTTTGAAAAGTTCGGTTGAAGTATTTTTGGTTCCGTTGGGTGACTTCAACTTTTTTGTTTTTGTAAGTTTTATTTTAAATTAGCTTCCACCCGCAGCTTCACCCGCGTGGTATGTCAATAAAAAGTCTATATCCTTCTCCGGGATGCTATCTATCTCCTTGCCAAATTTTATCGAAATCCGTTCAGTGGTTTAGGCGTGAAAAGGTAACATACAGACAGAGTTACTTTCGAATTTATAATATTAAGTATGGGCTAGTTGTGCCCCGCGGTTTCACCCGCGTAAGTCTCGATCCCGTAGGAATATCGGGATAAAAAGTATCCTATGTCCTATTCCAGGTCATGGTCTACCCATGTGCCAAATGTCATCTAAATCCGTTCAGCCGTTTTAGCGTGAAAGTGTAACAAATAAACTCACTTTCGCATTTATAATATTAGGTTTAGGATTTGACCTGGTTCATTACCTGTGTTCTCTTTAATCTGTGTTTTTCTACTGACTTAATTAATGATTTACTTTGACTTCCAACAGCTGTGCTGCTGGGGAGTTTGTTGCGCCACTTCTTCCCAGCGAAAGCACTAGGAAGTGGTGAAGGGTGGGCGTTTTAGGGGACTGTCTTATGTAATTTAGACGTTCAAAAAGTGCTGATTCTCAGCCTACGATGAATAAATTACTTTTGGTTTTGGTATATTATTACTTAATTAAGTAGTTGACTCATTGAGCGAATATCTATCTTCGCCTATATTACTTTGCAGAGGCCCTAGACAAAGTGACATTCTATCAGCGATAACGATGATGGAAAAGGCAAAAATGTATAGAACTGACATAAGCTATCGAAAAGCTTATGTCAATCCTGTTGAAATTCGTTGTAGAAATACGAAACGCTTTCGAAGCGATTGTCACTTGTCTAGGCCCTCTGGTCCCTTTTTTAACCTAACACCCTGTATCATAATACAGGGTGTTAGGTTAAAAAAGGGACCAGAGGGCAAGATCATTAAGATATAATATAATAAGATCATTAAGATATCATGTGATACAATAAAGACGGACATCATAATTCTTATAACAATACATAATTCTGTTAGTAAAACGTACATTTAATATTCCAATTAACAAATCATGCAATATTAAGTATCTTATTAGAATACATCTGCTGAAAGAAATGAGTTTATCATTTGCAGGTGCTACATTGTAATATTGCACATATAAATAAATATATAAATAAATTAATTGCATTATATAAATAAATAAAATTGAAGTGTATGTTTGTAATGTCAAAATAACAGCTTTTTTACTAAATTCCTAAGAATGTATAAAGGATACTTTTATTTAAAAAAAAACAATTTAAAAAAAATTGTCTGTCTGTATGTTCCGGTGAATCTCCGAAACGGCTGGACTAATTTTCACTGGCAGATAGCTAATGTTATAAGTAGTAACTGAGGCTACTTTCATTTGAGAAAAGAGTTTCCACGCGGGCAAAGCCGCGGGCAGGAGCTAGTCTATTAACAATATTGATAATTATGTCATAATGGTTGCATATCGCAAATTAAATATCTAAATGAAGACGGATTTCATGACCTGTACATAATTGATTTAACTGGGCTACGTAAAAGCTACGCTTCGTAGCGTGCGGCCTACGAGGGTCTACGATGTCTACGAGAGCGTAGCAAATATTATTCAGTGAAGCGGAAATTCGCTTTGTTTTAATGTTGGTTGTTATTTTGCTGTCAGCGTTATAATATTATTTGCTGTTTATGGTCGCTGTTATAATGTTGTAATAAAATTTTAAAATATACTTGTATTATTTTTAATTCACAGATTTTTGAAGATAACTAATTAGTGTAGTTACTACCTCATTTTCATTTTTGGAAGAACATTTTGTTAAGGTCAATCCCAAACCCAGACATGTTTTAAAACAAAAGCAAACTGAATGATGATGAATTTATAAAATCAAATGTTTTGACAAATGAATGAAAAATAGGCGCCATCATGTCTATTCTTCCGTCAATGCTGAAACAATGCTCATCTAGAACAGAAGCACGTAACACCACATCTTACTAAAATCAACCTTATTTGTAGAACCATAAGAGCGATAACCACTGAAAGAAAATGTCGCCCTCAATTTTACACTGCCCTCAAGTAAATTTCAACTTTATCGTCGTAGATATAAAGGTTAAACAATAACACAATGTAGCGACTTTGTTTGTATGCGTGAAGCGCGCAGTCGCCCCGTGAAACCGGCAGTTAGCTCGGGGGCGCCACTGAGCACGGTTGTATCAAACCTCCGCGGAGCCTGCACCACAACGACATCACAGCCAAAAACTGTGAACAAAAAAAAGAAAAACCCATAGTCAATTCCCGCCTTCCATTTTCAAGAAAGACACTTCCACTTTTCTTTAGACACAAGTGTGAACACAATCAGCCCAGTGTTATTCCTTTTTTGACTTTAAAATAAATCTGGCAAGTTATTTTTATTGGTTTTAGAGTAAAATGTGCGTTTTATGAGTGTAACAGTCAGAGGCGGCAAACGTTTTGGCTGTGTCGTGTATTACGTAACGGTTCCGGGGAAAATCGATATCCTGGGCGTATAAATAGCGGCGTACGCTTGAAACAGCTGGCCGATCGCCAGTATGCAGCCTACGGTGAGAACTTGCCTTATTTTATATTATCTGTGGTCTGGGAGAGCGTCAGCGGATGAATGATGATCGATGAAGCGTCTGAGAGAGATTTTTTGGTTTAGTACCCGTTTAGTGACGTTTTTTGTTCAGGATGTTTTTTTAGCTTGAAACTATTTAAATGAATTAGAGGCAAAGGTCCTGGCATTTAAATGGGAACTTTAAAATCAATTTTCATTTTCTCTAACGTTATAAAATTAATTTTATGTAGGTCACTAATGATTTTGTGTAATAATTATAGACGATCAATTAATAAACTAGCTTGTAGCCACCCACTGAAGCTATTATTTAAAACCATACCATAGTTTATTTACTATAAATAGCAAATTTAAAGGTTTAATAAAAATCATTACGAGTTCGGTCAAAAATCAGGAATAAAATATAAAATAATATAAAACAGGGAGAATTAAAATAAGTCACATACCGCTGAATCACAACCGCTGCTCAAGAAAAAATCCTATTCAATTCACTGACAAATACAATATTATAATCTGTCAAGCCGTAAAACTCTGCTGAGCTTACGGGACCCTTCTTTTTGTAGTAAGCTAAGAATTTCGTAGCATCTTTACACAAATCTCGATAAGCCAATCGGTGAGTCAAGGATATTTCCATGATTCCTTTTATGAACGCAAGGCTTTTTGAATATACACCGTGTTCATAATTAAAGCTAAGAAACTTTTCACGTAAGGGAGTGTTTTACGTAACTAATGTAACATTGCCAAATTAAATTTGTTTGAAAAACGAAAAAAACAAACATCACTGTGCCAGTAGATTCTTCGACATGGTATCCTAGAGTTAGGGGTTAAAATAAAAAACTTTTCGTTTTTTGCCACCGACTTCCGAAAGTTATTTTTCAGTTTTGAGTGTTTTTTTTTGGAAGTCGATTGTTTTTTTTGTAAAAAGTTTTTTATTTTTCACTTTTTAGTTGTGGTACCTACCCCACACAAATTTTAATACCACTAGGTGATGTAAATAACAGTGAAGGAGTAAATGAAGACATCGTCTAGATAAACTCATTGGGAAAAATACGTTATATTGAATCTAACTCAAAAACTACGCAAGCAAAGTTAATAAAATTTCTATGGGACCACCTCGGAAGCAAGACCTACCATACAAAAGAAAAGAATCATCAAAATCGATTCATAATTGGCGGAGTAATCGCGTAACAAACACACAAAAAAAAAAAAAAAAAAAAACATACAGACGAATTGAGAACCTCCTCCTTTTTGAAGAAGTCGGTTAAAAAATAACGTTGTATTGGCACTGGCAGCATCTATACTGTTAATAGTAATAGTGGATAGAATCCGGAACGAATCGATCCGGCAGCGAACCAACGTTGTCGACATAGCTCACAGAATAAGCAAGCTGAAGTGGCAATGGGCCGGCCATATTAGCCGTAGAACCGATGACCGTTGGGGTAGACGTGTTCTTGAGTGGAGACCGCGAATCGACAAACGTAAGGTAGGACGCCCTCAGGCTAGGTGGAGCGACGATCTTCGCAGGGTGGTAGCAGCTGAATGAGAGTTGCCGAGAATCGCTGAATGCTATGTCCAGCAATGGACTGCTGTAGGCTGATGATGAGTCGGTTAATAGCTGAGTAGCAGTTACAGCATCTACATTAACTGTTTGGTGACCGTTAGGTCAAAAGGAAAGTGGCTTATTTTGTGAGTGCGGCAAAAGATGACACTTTAGTTCTTACCGTGGGATAATGGAAATGACAAAGACTCAAATTGCTTCAAAACTTGAGCACATATTCCGAAAGTCCATCCAATTTATTATGTTGTCAAACCCCATGTCATCTTTGATCGAGGGTTGTCATGAAAATTCACGCCACCAGTTGGTACCAGCGGCTTTGACAGGAGGTACTTTATTTTGACAATGATTATAGAAGAAATAATGACTTTCATTAAAGAAAGTAGGTATATGCGCTTTGACTGACACTTTTGACTTTTAAGATTCCCGAACCTACTGCCAGAAAATCCTCAATTACTTCATTGTGTGATTGAACAGCAGATTTAATGAACAGGGATAGAAACCATCGACCCCCCCCCCCCCCCCCCCCGGTAATAAATGCTTTAAAACTCCTATGCAATCTACTTATTCAAATTCTCAAATTCATTCGCTCATTCATAGAAATTGCGCAGCCTACACTTAAGCATGAAATGCGCAAGAGTTCTTTATATAACAAAAGGTGAGGACAAAGGATGGATTTTTGGAAATTCATCCCCTAAAGGGATTAAATAGGGGATGAATTTGTGTAAGTTCGTCACTTTTGCCGATGGGAGATCCCATCAGCTTGTACACGGCTTGTGTGCAATAAATACAAATTATATGACGATTACTAATCTTTTTACCAAACATGGAGGTTGATTATACTTTCACTGCATTTAGTTGCCATGCGATAAATGATTAAACATTTACATTACATAATAACCAAACTATAGATTTTCGATTTTTTTTCTGCTTATCCATTCGGCGTTACAGGCGTGAAGTTATGTTTTGTTATGATAACTTGTTATTTTCTTCTATTTGCAAAGAAACATACATGTCGAAACATTTTCTTTGACGTAATTTTTTAGCACTTAACGTTTTGAGCAGCCCTCGAGGCACCTTTGAGAGTGAGACAGGCACTGAGAAGTAGGTACCTTTGATCCCCGCAAAGGGTTTTGCGGGATCAAAGGTACCACTTAGTCCCATATCGTTATCAACATTTGTATATTTAGGCTAAACATACACTACACTAAGTCCTTATTTATTTTATTTTATTTAGGTAATATTTATTTTATTCAGTTTGTTTTTTATACTTAAAAAAAGTGCGTGTTTATTAACATAATAAGTGGAATTAAATTATGATGTACGTAAATAACAAATTATACTAAATTAATAAATAAAAAAACGAAATGATATCCATAACTAAAACGATACTTTACTTTGTTTAACGGTTTATGTGCACATAAACAGACAGGCAGAAGGAACAGAAAAAAACGTAGGTACAAACGTGATGCTTATTTTCTAAAGAAATCAAATTAAGAAATCTCTTCCAGCTTACTCGCGATAGTAAACTACAAAAAAAAAACGTTGATAAAACGATATTTAAACACCGTCAGTACGCATTAGTGGAACAAATATGATTAACAAGAATATCTATTATAGGATGTCCAACCAGTCTTACCAAGGGGTATCGTATTACCCAGTTACTGGGTTGTGAAGGTCAGATAGGCAGTCGCTCTGGGAAAAGGCTAGGCAAATTGATTGATATATTAGGATTTAGTAATACTTAAGTTGGGATATAGCTTAGTCATTGGTGGGTAAACTTTTGATTGATCCCAAGCAAGCAATTAGTCACACTTGGTAAGTTTAAATACAGATAATTGAGGAGGTCACCCCTCAGCCGGCACGCAAGCTGATTAAGTTCAACAATAATAAAAAAATCTATTGAGTCTCGTTACTGACAGATAAGTATATTGTACCGATATCCTATTAGGTTATCTTGTTTGTCTTATGTATATTTGTACAGATAATATCGGAGGATATCTATGTTTGGATCGAATTACATCACTTACGACTCAATAAAATTATAATAATTACATGAAATTACATAAAACTGTGTGTTATCGCAACGGTTCTGAACTCAGGGTCAGACTCTTCAACGGTTTTGTAAAACAAATGATCAAATGGTTTTCTCAACTGTTTTTGTATAATAGTTTTGCGCACTTATCTAGTTTCAGAGCTATTTGTGGAAGTGCTCAAGTGCGGTTCGGAGAAGTGCCGTTGAAATCAGTGCCAAAGGTGGAATACCTCTTAGTAACGTCAGTCAGGCAAATGATAAATGTTTTTATTAAATAATTTACACGTCAAAAACCAGATGAGTTCGATGTTTCCTACCCGACTACTCTGAAAAGAAAGACTGAAACAAAGGTCTCAGTGTCACAATCTTTTTAAAGTCCAGACATAATCTTGGTCAGGCCATATGAGGACCATGTAGATTAGTTTCTGAAATGGATGGAGTGCAAACAATTATCCGTCCAAGACTGCATACTGGGCAAATCAATATTGGCGTTTTTGCATAGTGGGAAGACTTGTATCTAAGTCTTTGCAAAGAATCTGCCTAGCCTTTTCCCAACTATGTTGGAGTCGGCTTCCAATCTAACCGGATGCAGCTGAGTACCAGTATTTTATACGGCCTCCACAACCCAGATACGATACCCCTTAACTGTTAAAGATCCACGAATGAAAGCCGGGACCAACAGCTTACGTGCTTTCCGAGTCACGGAGGAGTCTGGGTATGTAAAGATGGTCAGCCATCCACGGACCAACCCCGGCAAGGGTAGCTTAACCTGATGGATCGACCCATGCGGCTGTTATTACTTAACCACGAGCTCCTCCAAGAATATCTAAGTCTTTGCATATTGGTCAAATCATTACCATCAAGTATTTTATCGGCCATTTTGCTGTTCCCTATCACGGGCTGAAGGTTGTACGTTTCAAGAAAATCGTGGCTACTCATGAATAAAAATCAAATCACCTGAAAATATTAAAGACTTACAAACACGCACGATTTGGGAAGCAATCGATAAGTTCAGAGCTTCACCTTCGCGTCTTGGCGGTCAAGAGTCAAGAGTAGTTATCGACATAATCGGATCGCGTGACCTTTGTGCCTTGGGCTACTTTGTAGGATTTCCTACTATTAGTTATTTATTAGAGTTTTTTTTTTTGGTGTGGGAATACACTGCGAGCACCTAAAAATCTGTTTTTAAAAGTAGTGATAGCCTAATGGTGTGACCGTCGGTTTGCAAATTCACAGGTCTCGAGTTCTAACCCAAGCCACGCACCACTGACTTTTCGGATTCATTTGCGTATTGTATAATTATCATTTTCTTCAAAAACGGTGTAGGAAAACAACATAAGGAAGAGATATTTCTTGACGGCATGTGAAGCCAAGTCAGAGGTCCATGAGCGGCATAAAAACTTTGACACCAGGTTAAGCACTAACCACAGGATAAAGAAAGAAATAGAGTTTTGAACGCTGATGTTTTTTTATTCTCATACGTAGTCGAGATGGGAAGCTCGTGGCTAGGTAATAACGGCGGTCGATTGATCAGGTTAATCTACGCTTGCCTCGGTTGGTCGGTGGATGGCTGACCTCTTTACATACTTACCCCTACGTGCCTTAAAAGCACGTTAAGCCGTTGGTCCCGGCTGACATTCGTGGATCTTTGACATTCGTTACTAATCGTCAGAAGCCCGAAAGTCTGATAATCAGTATTACCAAGGGGTATCGTATTTCCCAGTTACTGGGTTGTGGAGGTCCGATAGGCAGCCGACCCTAACATAGTTTGGAAAAGGCTAGCTAGGCAAATGAGATAATGTGGTCTAGAATCGTCTATGATACGAATGGGATTCTATTCTTAATTCTTGGTCCAGTCTAAATTTAAACCAAAACAGAATTATGATTCAATCTGATATTAAAGTTCACCAGAATCGGCCATCAGTGTCATAAAAACTAGTGTAACACTAATGAAAATGGCTCATGTCATTTGAAAATCTGCTTGAACTCGAACGCAGTCAAATGGCAGCATAAAAAAGCAGGAACTGAAGGTAATTTTCAATCCGAAAGAGCGAATTTAAACCTGGCACTAGCCCAACTATTTTAATTTCGACTCATATCTCCACAACGTGCGAACGACATTCGTTCAGCAGCTCACCAATTTTGTGGTCCACTGTGCAATATTGAATCCGTCTTACGGTGAAAACGGCAATATTGCAGACGGACACGCACGGTAGATGACCACAGACCGCCACGCACTGCGCAAGAGGTGCTTCCGATGTCTGCGATACCCCACACGTACACCTTCCCACGGTCCGTCGTCCGGGCTCGTCAGTGACCGTCCGCAAAATCGCGGATCGTGGGATTTCGGTATTACACCGTGTTAAGTTAGGCTACGTTCACACGGCGTTGTACAGCAAGTTTTTGCAGCGTAAGTCCTTACCCTACCTCAGATCGATCAGATCAGGCGGCTCTCTAGCCTCGAATAGTTTAAGGTAATTGCGTTTTACGGTGAAAATAATGGTAATTACAAAAAAATATACATAAGACCTGCTTTATAGTTAGTTCAATTATTATGCAAAGTTTCATGATCTAATTTGAAGTATTTTTTTAATACCAGCGGTTTATAGTTCGGTTTAGAGGAATTAGTAACTTTGGATTTTGAGGTAGGCTGTGGTAACTCTTCAACATCCTTATATTATTCAGAAGACGATAAAACATCTGCGGAGTTTCCTTAGCTAATTTAATTTGAACCTTAGTGCAAGATCCCAGGGCCACCAGACGTCACGTATTTTCTGACGAAGGAAATGTAGATGATTGAGTAGTGTTAGTATGTACTAAGAACGCATGCCTACCTGCTAGCTTGCTTAGATGGCCAATTTTCAGGTATCAGGTAATCAAGGTACATAAAAACATTACTTCCTATTACCACACGTAAATTCTCCAAGCTTATATTTTAGACAATATACTTAAAAATAAGTCGCCAATACTCGCAGACACTTTCCGTTGGCCAAATTGCTTTGCAAACGCTTTAAAGCTCCCAAAATAATGACTTAACTTCACGTAAATTCTGATGCTCCATTTTTATATATGTCCACCAGACAACTATTTTAAAACCTTTTACCAGAAGACAGACCGATGCAAGGGGCCAATCATCCCCTAAACTCAATTTTAATGCCTCTGTGGGTAGGAGCGCGAAGGCATTATCCACGCGCATGAGTTTTTTTACTAAACTTATTTTGATAGTATTCGATTATAACCGTATTACTACTACTGTAAAAGAAAGTTATATAACTTACTAGCTGCGCCCCGTGGTTTCACCCGCGTAAGTCTCGATCCCGTGGGAATATCGGGATAAAATCCTGTAGTATCCTATGTGTTAATCCAGGTTATAAACTATCTGTTTGCCAAATTTCATCCAAATCCATTCAATAGTTTCTACGTGAAAGAGTAACAAACATCTATCCATCCATCCATCCATACTTACAAACTTTCGCGTTTATAATATTAAAGTTTGATTAAAGTGTGAACGCAGCGTTATGTAAAAGAAAGAAATAAAATGTATTTATTGACTCACAGAACACGCTCGTAAAAATATAAATTAAAAAAAAAACAATAAAAATAAAACATGCGTAAAATAAGTGTGGGCAAACTGTCCCAAGAGTGCACTGCGGTCTTAAAACTCAATAAACGGATGTACGTGTTCCCAGCGGGGACAACGTACTTAGTTTCACAAACAACAAGGTATAGTATAGGTATCTAGGTGTAGCGCTAGTGCAACAAGGGTAGGAAATCGATTTTAGGTCAAACAAGAATTAGTTGGTATCCAACATGGCAACGCTGCCAGCTTTCTAGGTACTTTTCCAAGTGACAGCGATGCGGACGAATTTTTTTATGCGAAATGACCTCTTCCCCCTTTTTTATATATTTTTACATTGTACTCATATATTATTTAGTGTTAGCATGTATATTGTATTTATTATTTATTTAAACTTTCCACACACAAAAAAGGTACAAAGGCGGACTTACTGCCGCTTTAAGATTTGTCATTTCATAAGTGTATAAATACAATTAGTTATGGAGACTAAGATAATCAAAGTTTTATAAATAAAATATTAATGATACGAAAACGTTCCTTTTATAAAAAGTAATTTATTTAGAATATTAATATAAAAAAAAATTGTAAAACTTTTTTTGGAAACATGACACACAGTTTACAAAATCCTCAATTTCTTTCACATTACCCTAATGACATGTGTTCCGAACTTAATTTGACACGTGTCATTTGACAAAGACCTCACGTAACGAACGGCTCATTACTCCTTATTGGCACATGTTTTTTCATCCATTATCCTAAACGAATAATCAATCTTTGGGCTGTTTCCCTTGTAGGGGAAAAATGACTGATTCATGCGTAAAACGTGAATTATGTCATGTATACTTAACATAACATGAGGACGTAAGGAGCTCGCGGCTAAGTAATAACAGGCGCACGGTCGTTCCATCAGGTTAAGCTACGCTTTCCGGGGGTGGTCCGTGAATGGGTTACCACCTTCACATACCGAGACTCCTCCGTGCCTCGGAAAGCACGATAAGCCGATGGTCCCGGCTGTCATTCGTGGATCTTTGACAGTCGTTATGGGTCGTCAGAAGCCCGAACGTATACCAAACAGTCTCACCAAGGAGTATCGTATCCTCGTAAGTCGTTCGCCCGCCTTCTATGTATTTTTTGTCGGGAACGTGTGGACGTAGAATGAAACAAAAATATCGGCTTTACCTTTGTTTTCCGCTTACTTTCATTAACAAAAACGTATTGGATATTAGATCATTATGTTATTTCCGCACAGGAACATGCATTGAAAGCGTAGGTAAATACACAATTAAGTACCTACGTCTGGCGCACCCCTTGCTTTTAACTCCATTACCAGCCTTTTAAAGAGCAACCTTTTTAACTAGTCTAATTCCTCCCATATTATGTACTGTTTCGTTTATGACAGAAAGGATGTTGCTTCTCCTTGGTGTATTAATGGCTATGATAAATGTTTTATTTCGTAAGTAGGATTGTACAGTCACGAGCAATAACATAGAAACGCCCTTAAAATTCAAATTCATGTAAAAACAGTGCCTAAAAATTATGTAAACGTTAATTTTTGTCAAAATTAACTACACATTTTTATCAAATTTTCGTTAACAATAGATTACCAAAAAATTATATTCACTTTTAGTTACATAATTATGTACCCAAGGAAATTTCAAAAACTGTTCTATATACATATAGTACAGTTTCGAATTATGTAAACAATTACAAAGCACCAGTTAGAATCCTGAGCACAGCGAGGGATTCAAAGACACGAGATGCAAATAACTTTGGTCTCGTGTAACACACAACTTTTCACCTCAGCAGCGAGAACATATTAGGGGTTTATATATGAAACTGCAGTCTTGTACTGAAAATCTGTACAGGTTCAACAAGGTAGGTAAAGCAAGCTTCGACGCGCGCTTCTCTCTGCAAATAAAAATCCGGAGTCACACGCGTTAAAAAATCGAACAGATTACGTGTGACTCCGGATTTTTTATTTGTCTGTCTGTGGTGTCTTGTTTATACCTTTCTAGTTGATTGCCTTTTTTGTCGTAGTTGGGTTTTAGTTTTTATTACATTTTTTTTTTTGGTTTTATATATATGTTTGAAATGTGTTAATTAAGCCCTTTCATTTGATACCCAACATGGTATGATTAAAAAATATATTTTTTTAGTTCGTGACGTTGTCCTCTAGAGGGCGCCATTTTAATTTAGTCGTCACATAGCCTATAACCAGCGCACGATCAAGACGCTTCCAACGATACCTCATTTGTCAAATTGTGATGAGTCGTTTAGAACATATGAGGGAATAGATGAACATACATACATACCTTCATACATACCGGTCAAAATCGGTCAAAGACGCGTAAAAAATAATTTTCTCTAATTTTCAAAAAGTATCCATGTAATGTCTACTTTAAAAGCTGAATGCAAAAACAATTGAAAGTCAAAAAATCGGGAAAAAGTGGTTGTACACTTTCAATTTCATTTTAATGTATCCATGACAATTTATATAACTCGTATACAATTGTATACATATTATTGAAATTTTCATGGATACTTAAAAAAAAGTAATAAAAGTGAAAAAAAAGTCGTACACATATTTTTGGAATGGTAGAAGTTAAGATATTTTAGAAAATGTGACAATGTATACATATTATTGCTCGTGACTGTACAAACACGTCAATAATTTTTAGGGTTCCGTAGTCGACAAGGAACCCTTATAGTTTCGCCATGTCCGTCTGTCTTTCTGTCCACGGCTCAGAGACTGTTGGTACAAGATAGCTGTAATTTGATATGGGTATACATATAAATCACGCCGACAAAGTAAAAAAAATCGTAAAAAATATTTTTTTTAGGGTTACACGTAATGTGGGGATGGATTTTTTTTCTCGTCAATCGCATGGTGTGGGGTGTCGTTGGAAAGGTCGTTTAAAAATAATGGGATTTTGTCAGAACCATTTTTGGATTCAGGAATCCGTTTGCGAACAGACACAATGTTTTTTATTTCCATTATTTTCGCCGTGAAGACTTAAACTATCGGCGCCTTGGAGCCTTCTCCCCGCCGCTGATTCTCGCTCTCTCATCCCACGAGTAGTGTGCGAGCGAGATAAAGAGTGAATTTGGCCTGAGGTTTTATGGACTCTTAACACAAAGTGCCCTTTTTTAAGCCGGAAACTTGACCTGAGGATCAGACGCTAAATTAAGGTTATTTTTACGCCAACACATTTTTTTTACGTAAAATTATATTCTGGAAATCATCGATTTAACCTTTCCTCTAATTATGAGCCTCCCATTTCAGCAAAATTAGAACAAAGACGACGTTCTTTTAGAACTCGTCTTTTTTCAATTATATAAACAATATTCACGTCCCTTGAACACTTGTATTTTGTTTAAAATAAAATTAGCCGTCCCCCGACGCTTGGATGTCCCCGACATTTGGATCAAAATATTACCTTCAACTTTTATAATTAAACTTAAAGGGCAATACATATATTTTTTACTTTTTCGATACTTCGTTTTTGTCGGGGGTTTTTTTAATTTTAATTTAACTTTTAATTCCAGCTTTTAAAATTTTATGTTATATTACTAGTAGAAACGCTACGTATTTTTGCCACAGTGAAGTTAAACTCGGGACAATCTAAGAAGTCCGTTTTGACGTTTCGTTCTCGTACATGTAATGAAACGTTAAGCCTCAAGAATCAGTTTTAAGCAATGTAGATAAGTCGTCGATTACAAACTCTCTAAGTATGTTTAATCGATATGTCTCGAGAATCAGTTTATAAGAAACCATTTTTTTTTTCATCGTTTCACAATGTATTTTTATAGCTGTCAAAACGGACTTCTTAGATTGTCGCGAGTCTAGTTATTAATTTAGTCTCATTTATATTTCCTATTCCATCATCAGACCCTGATCACACTCTATCTGTAACCAATTTTTTGGGACCTTCCAATGAGTCCAAACACGATACATCTGCTGTAAGTTGGGTATCCTACAAATTCCAGGTGATGATGCAGCATCAGTTCAAGGTTACAATGTTCTTTTCATATCATTGAAGTAACAGAATACTACATTTCCAATAGATTAGACCTGTGGAAGATGCTCACATTTATTCATCAACTAGAAAAGAGCTGATAATCTTCAAACGGCTGAACCGATTTTCGTGAATCATAGCTAAGAACACTCTCGATCAAGTCACCTTTCAAACAAAATAAAAAAAAAACAAAATCGTTTGGCAGCTCCATCGTAACTGCCAAACGGCTGAACCGATTTTGTTGTTTTTAACAAAAAACAGACAGACACACAGATACACACGTTAAACTTAGAAAGGGCCGTAAATTATAGGAATCGGACATAAACCCATTAACAGATTCTAGAGAACTTTGGTTTCCGGCTTTAGTTGGCACTAATTAGTTTAGTGAAGGGAATTATTAATATTCCTATCGTTTCCCTAAAGATTTCTCCTCAAGTTATAGCTTAGTTTCATTTAGTGAGGCTTTGGTCTCTACCGGCTGGTTTGTGGTACTTTGACGATGATAAAATCAAAATGTAATAGTTACCTTGCCGTAACGTAGTTACATACCTCGAGATTGAGGTAGCAATAAAAATTTCCTAGTTAAACAGGGTGAAAATTAATTAATGGACATTTTCTTAAGGGGTTCATTGTACTCATCATTATGATCAACTTTCACTATAGAACCAAACATCTCATCACACACATGGTACTGTTTTAGATCTGTTTAAAAAAAATGTTTTTGTTCATTTTGTTTCTGCCTTTTTTATTACTATTCACATTATGTTTTAGCTTTTCTTTTAATTATTGTCTTTCATGCTGATCCATGTAACTGGAGAAACCTCAACCCCTGTCATACAGGATGTCCTAGTTCAGGGGTCAAGACCTCATTGATGTAACGTGTAATGAAGTTTGGAAATAAATTACAATTTAAACATGAAATCGTGAAAAAAAGTCAGCTGTTCCCTACATTTTGACGAGCTATACGAACATGTAGGGAACAGCTGATTGTTTTTCGTGTTCTATTTACCACTGAGAAGAAATGCCGAGACAAACTCAGGGGTCAGGGGTAAAGTCATACGAGGACCATGTAGGTTTAGTCTGAACTTTTCTTTTGAGGAATGTACCAGACATATTTGAGTGGACCAGGGGCCCTACCACCACCGTTTACAGCAGTATTATTTTAATATTACTTCAGTGCTACGAGCTGTAGATCTCCATCTCTTTCCTACACTGAAGTAATATTAAAATAATACTACTGTAAGCGGTGGTAGTAGGCACCCAGTCCAGGCGTTGTAAACATTTGTCAGTTATCTTGTAAGTCAAAGTCAAATATTTTTTTTTTTAATAGCCTCGCTCTGTCTCGTTAATTCAGCCATGATCCTCAAGCCTTCGAGACAATATCTAAAATAAATCGAATAAACCAAAGAAAATTAAGGCCTTCAGGGAATGTAATGGAAGCCAAATCTATTATTATGGAAGGAATTATCTAGACTCTGTCTAGACACGTATAATGAAGTGCTTGCCAAACTGTATTGATAGACGGTGATGAAGCTTGCCGCCGAGTGGTATCAAATCTCCTTACGTAATTACTATTGGAGGTTCTTTACCTCAGACATTGAGTGTTTTAGCTAGCAGAATGGAGGTTACTGCTGCTCATACAATTATAGACTGGTAATAGGGACCCAGACTAATTTTATTTCCTTTTGTGAGCTCTCTCATGAATAAAATAAAATAAATGTTATTTCAATAACAATAAGTAAGAAATATACTAGTGTTAGGAACTGCCGCTTTTCCACTAGTTAAAACTTGCAGTATAAGCCATTGAATAGACATTTCATTTTAGTAGGTGTTAGGAAAAGTGATCTGATATAAATAAATAAAAACAAATACAAAGGAATGATTAGTTATAGACGCATTTCTTGTTGAAAAATAGGTTTACTTAGGCTTTTACAAGTTTTGATAATTTTATAAGTAATGAACGGAGACATATCTTTTGACAGATGAAGATTGACTGAATGTAGGAATGGAAGATGTGAATGAAAGTTAAATCGAAGGTATGCTTGAGCGAATGTGTCGTAGATAGTGTGTATGAGTGCGCGAGTGTGTGTGTGTGTTTAACAATGGTATCTCTAAATTATTATAAAACAATATATATGAATATGAATAGCAAAACCAATACAATACAGTGTAGAGCCTGTAGAGTGTAGGTACATAAATCCTTATTTGCTTTTGAACACCCATTGTTGGTACATGGAATTCTTAACACGATAGCCGTTGATTAGATAGTCTACGGTTACCAAAAAGCGAGCGATGGCTTTTAGTTGTCAAATCAAATCAAATACAAAAACTCTTGTAAATAACCCTGAGAAACAGCACTTTCCGAACATCAAATTAACAAGATGGCGTCTTGTTGAAAAGCTGAACCATTTGAATACAGACAGACATACCTACCTCCTATCTTCTTCAAACAAATCCCATTCTATGTATAGAATAGAATAGAATAGAATAGAATACAATATACTTTATTTGCTTTGAATGCAGGTACATACAAATAGGATCGTAAATAACATAATAAAGAACCGTGTACATTCTGCCTTGTTGGCATGCAAACACAATAATTATTATACAAGTTATCAAAATAGGTTATTAAGATGTATCATTTAGGAAATCCTGAACAGAATAATAACATTTATCTACAAGTAATTCAGTAAAACATTTTTTAAATTTCATCAAGGGCAAGGTTTTCATATGATCGGGAATTTTATTAAAGACAACAGGAGCCATACAAATTACATTTTTTTTTAATAAACTCGTTTTAAATGTGCCTGTGTGAAGTAAATTCTGATATTGTGATCTTAATGATGTACTCCGTTTTCTGGTTTCTGGTAATGTGGCAAATAAATTACGGTTTGTTTTAACAAATATTGCTAATTCGAGGATATAGAGGCATGGGAAAGTTAATAGTTTCTGAGACTTAAATATAGGCACACAACTGTCAGTAACTTTGAGGCCAAATATAGCTCTCAAAGTATGTAAGTGAAAGATGTAGCTCTCAAAGTGTGTATGTAAGTGTATTATCATTTTATTTAGTGAATTGTTTTTGATTTTATGTATTTTACTTTCTCTCGAATTTTACACACGGTGTCTACATCTCTTATCTACTATCCTACCGCAGGTGTACTGTAAGAGATTTCTTTAGAAATAAGCATCACCTTTGTACGTATTTATCTGTTCTTTTCTTCTTGTCTGTTTATTATGTGTGTACATAAAAGGTTGAATAAATAAATAACATATCATCCTTATATTAAACTAGCGCAGTGTGTCATTTTGTGGTCAAAATGTAATTTTACAGCCATAACAAGCCACAAAACAATTTAATGGTGGATCAAGATATATGAGCGTGTAATAAAGCTCACACGTCAGAGAGCACCAACATTAATCAGGACAGTGAGCTGGCATCCATTTTATTGCTATACGAGACGATGTATGGTAGCTAGCTAGCTTTTGCCCGCGGCTTCGTCTACGTGAAGGTTGGAAATTATCCCAGACAAACGTACTTCCAGGATAAAAAAAAATCCCACGTCCGAACCCAGGACATAAATAAATGGTAAATGATTTATTTCTGTAAGTGGGTTTGTATAAACACTTTTACACGTTAATCACATTTTTTAAACTAGATGAGGTCGGCGTTTCCTATCTGACTACTCTGAGAAGAAAGGCCGAAACAAACTCAGAGGTAACAGTCTGCCTGCCAGGGTTGCGGAATAGTCCGAAAGGGATACCGGGACCCTGGCAACAGGCAACCGAAGGAACACGGCTGGGTTTTAGTCAGTAAGAGTCTGACACGCCCTTCCGCTCCGCCCAGAGCGGGAGAAGTCAAATGATGATTGCCCACCCAAAAAAAAAAAAAATAGAATTAACAGTCTCTTTTGAAGTCCAGACAACTTGGTCAGATCATGTGAAGACCATGAAGATTGGTGTCTGAAATGGTCTTTTGAGGAAAGAACCACACATATTGAGTGGACTTGTCCAGTCAGTGCACGCATTTGTCAGTATTCGTGCAGCTCAACTCAGAATTTAAGGAGATCAACATGATCTACGGGATCTACCCGTGTGCCAAATTTAATCCAAATCCGTTGAAGCGTGAAAAAGTAACAGTCAGACAGACATTTTCCATTTATAATATTAAAATGAATAAGTATGAAAGTACCTATTATCATATTACAATTTGTTACTTGAAGTATGAGTTGAGAAAATTAGTTTTATCGTGTTTAGATAGCGACACCCATCATGTACTACTACTACAATAACTGCGTTTGATGACCCCAAAAGAAGCTCATCATATGAATTTATATTTTAACCGACTTCAAAAAGTAGTAGTTTCTCAATTCAAAAATAAAAACTTTTTGCAAACAAAAAACAACCGACTTCCAAAAAAAACACAAAAAATAACTTTAATTTCGGAAGTCGGTGGCAAAAAATGAACATTGAACAGCAAAGACACCGACTTCCGAAATTAAAGTTATTTTTCACATTTTTTGTGTTTTTTTTGGAAGTCGGTTGATTTTTTTTTTGTGTTTACTTTTTAGTTGTGGTACCTACCCCACACAAATTCGAATACCACTATCTGCTGTGTAAATAACAGTGACGGAGTCAATAATATATCGTCTACATAGACTAAGTCGGAAAAATACGTAAATATTGAAGCTAACTCAAAAACTACGCAAGCAAAATTTATATGGGACCACTTCTGAAGCATGACCTACAAAACAAAAAAAGAATCATCAAGACCTACAAAACAAAAAAAGAATCATCAAAATCGATTCATAATTGACGGAGTAATCGACACAAACACAAAAAAAAACAAAAAACATACAGACGAATTGAGAACCTCCTCCTCTTTGAAGAAGTCGGTTAAAAATAAGACTTACTGATTTGACAGACTTTTTTTTGTTACCCATAAACATTTAACCTAATTTAACAATCCTCCACGAACATTCATCGTTTTAACAAAATGTATCACCCCATATTTCGCTTCTGTTTAGCCTATACCATAGACAAGTAATGCGGTTACTGTATTTTTTTTGGCAAGCGTCCGCGACCTTACATTATTCCTCTAGTGTCAACTAGCCGCCGAAGAGACGCCATGTTACATCATAGCTGACGTCATAATGACGTACATAATGGCGGTATGTACTAGATTTGGAAGTGTTGCAGTCTGCAATAAAATTGTATTGACAAGAATTAGGTTATGGCATGTCGTTACTTTAGTTTGGGTTTTAAATGGAGTTGTGTTTTCAGATGTAATATTTTGATAGATACTAAGGGCGAATTTCACCAATGTAACTGAATGCGAAATGATAACAGTTGCACGGGTCAATCAAAGGTAAAAAAAAAACAATTGTCCACTACCTATTACGGTTCAAAAGATACAACCCTGTGACAGACAGACGGACGGTAATATTTGGCACCCTTTGGGTACTGAAAAACGTTCAAACACATCACTCAGCTCAAATCCACTTTATTTCAACCCTCTTCCTCAAACTCAGCTGTCAAAGCAGTACAGCAGGTACCCGGACATATCGACCTTCAAAAAGAGATACACAGGTATGAGTGACAAGGACGACGCTACAAAGCCGAACATTTTCTGAAACCCAATGAGTCACATTTAAGCCCGCTACAAATGCCAGCAACGTGCACAAAAGTGCCGATGCCACTGTGCCATAACCAATTCTGATTGGTGTATGTCACAATGGCATGCAAGTAGCATACTTTGGTGCAAGTTACTGGCATGTTTATTCCTTGCTTAAGGGCCGGGTACTGAACGGCACAAACACTAAATATTTACTCCTCATAATGGAGAGCAGAGATACGGCGGCCATGTCCGATGTTGTCTGTTCGTCCGGAAATAAACCGCTTTGGTGTTGGTTTATTTCTAGAAGGTTTTGGATTCGAGATTTTATCGCAAATTGGTTCAGGCTGAGTGCTAAGCGTGTTATACTCGCGGGTCGATATGATAGGTACTCTTGCCGCCAGGCGCCAGAAATGCCAATCTTGTTTTGGTTATTGGTTGGTTTTAAGAACAGTAGAAGAAACCAACGCACAAAATTCCCAGGCGGGGTTTTAAAGCCCCCATAGATGGCAGCTGCAGCCTCCGAACCCGTCAACATACTCAAGATAATTTTAACGATGTCAAAATCGTGAAAAAAGTGCTTGACACAGTTTGGCACTCGCTCGTTTGAGCTTCCTTTCAATTCGTTCTCATTCCGGCACGCGTTTTGACAAGAATCTTACGTATCTCGGCGCAGGTTTCGGATAATACTATGTCATCATAATCAGCCTATAATGATCCCACTGCTGGGACACAGGCCCCCTCTCTGTGAGAAGGAGCGGGCCGTAATCCAGCACGCGGGCCCAGTGCAGGTTGGTAGATGTCACATGTCTTCGAATTTTTGGTTCTAGGACATGCCGGTTTCCTCACGATGTTTTCCTTCATGGTTTTGAGAGCAGTGGCGATGAAATAATTTACACAAAGTAAAGCGCCTGTCGGGGTTCGAACCTGCAACCTACAACTCGTAAGTCGTGGCCGTAATACATGCTAATTCCATGAGTGGAATATATCCAAATAGGTATCTATATAAAAATATATCTACACACAGATCGTCAAACTGAACAATTTTCTCCGTGGGACCAACATTGTAATCCATACTAATATTATAAATTCGAATGTAACTCTGTATGTCTGTCTATACAATGTTAGGGTAAGACTAATTTAAATATTTATAAATTATATGGTAGGTAAATAATAGTCATATTCTTGAATCAACTTTTATTAAATGTTTCACTCAAGTATTAAAAAATGATCCTACTACTTAGTATTATATAATATAGCTTTGATTGCTTATTTTTTATTGAAGTGGGTAATTAACCGACTTAATTTCCACAGCTGGTTGACAGGCTACAATTTTTAAAATCGACTAGAACATTACAATCATAATCACAGTTTTATTATCCTATTCCTCGACGTAGGAATAAAAATTAAATATTATAAATTAATCAACAGTTTTAAAAATCACATATGTAGTTAAACAAAAAGACAATAATAATTTATCACAATATCTAGAAATTGGCCTACAGATATGTACTAATCAACAGTTTTAAAAATCACATATGTAGTTAAACAAAAAGACAATAATAATTTATCACAATATCTAGAAATTGGCCTACAGATATGTACTAATCAACAGTTTTAAAAATCACATATGTAGTTAAACAAAAAGGCGATAATAATTTCTCACAATATCAAATTGGCCTTTACAAGACCCATTTGGGTTTCTTGAATTAAACATAATGTAGGTACTACTCAAAAGTCTTAAACACCACATAGTTAAACAAAATACAATAAGTACTTATTAGTTTCACATAATTTCAAAAAATTGGCCTACAGATATTTGGCCGTTTACAAGTTCCATTTGGGTTTCTTGAATAAACTGATCGCTGTAAACATACTTTTTTTTTTTTCGTTTGTTGGACGGTTCTTTTTTTTGACTTATTTGCATTTTTTTCACAAAGAAAAAACATGCATCTTCTCGAAGAACGCTTAAAGCGTGCATTATGTTTGGGTTTTTCTTGCTCATCGCTGAATTTAGTTTGTGGTGCCACCCTTCGACAGCGTTTGTCGTTCGATGCCTTTCCCCAAAAACGCACCAAACTGGTATAAAATCATCTTTTAGCCATTGTACTTCAACGTATTTCCTGAACTTTCAAATATCAGGATCCGTAGTATCCCTGTGCGTTATATAGAGCCAACCGTTTCTTATTTCTGTCTCGGGCAGTAATGGAAGTACTGTAGTCAATGCTACCTCTCGAAATTTGAATATGTCAGAAGATGTTGTAAGTTTCAAATCACGGCCCTTGTTCCATATTGCTTTTTTAAAGTGTGTGTGACATCCTTTAAGTGTAGCTAACTGGAAATGTCGCTTTTATGGCCTTCATATCAGCTTTCTCAAAATCAATTGAAAACTTTGAAGGTTGCCATCCAGGAACTTGACTTTTGATTAAATTGAAAAGAATTGTATAGGATTCCTCATCACGGCGACTCATGTATGCATAAATTAGCGGAATTATGTTAGTACTATTTTCAGTACTTCTGAAGTCTCCATGTATCGAGTAAAGTTGAGTGAATGGCTTTGTGCAGCTTTTAAAGGTACCATCACATAAGAAATGATCAATCTCACAGATTACATTTTTGGCTTGTTCAATACAAAACACTACAATTCGGTTGCAGTTATATGAATAGTCTGCTAAAAGAAAGTCCTTATAATCTTCTGGAACTTGGAATTCTTCCACATTTTTGCATTTAAGCCTTTTTATTCCAGCGATTGTATTTCTATGTCTGTATAAACTTGACTTGATTCTTTGAAATGACGGTATGTTTTGAATCAAACTTGGTATGACTTTGAATTCACTTACCATAGCGTTGAAGGTTTCTGGCACTGGTGGAAATTGAGGAGAAACCAATTTATCTTTACATTGCTGTATTTTTTATTCTACAAAATTTCTTGCAAAATCAAGTTGGCATAGATGTGGCTTTTCTTCAATTATATTGGTATCCTAGGTCAACAAAAAATATTAATTAATATTTTTTTTTTTACAAAAAAAGACATATCAAATCATCACCATAGACAAAAAGTTGTTTTTTATTCACATTCATCTCACATTACCGTCATACTGGGATTGGTAAACAAAATGGGTGCCCTACGAGTAAACAAAATGGCGGCCTTAATAACGATGTCATCGAATTTAAAATTTCGAACATGCCTACTTATAAAACAATAAACAATTCCAAAATGAGTACTAAATAAGGTGTGATATACCTACTATTGTATTATTATTATGGACTTACCTTGATTTTGATAAGTCCTTTACATTTGTTCTTCTTCCTGTTAGTACACTCCCAGATTATTAAACCACTTTTATGTTTTCGTTTTATTATATATTCATATCCTCCGTGTAATAAAATTGTCCCGCCTTTTCTATTTATATATGTTAAATGCACTTTTCCTGATGAAATGGAACCACTAGTATTTAAATCGGACATGGCTGGTTATGGGAGCGACGAGTGCACTAATGACGTAGTTATAATGACGCATGCTGCGTTTGCGCAAGTAGAAGGAGCAGAGTAGAATAGATATATTTTTTGTCTCTTTTTAACGTTATGCACAGACGCAAAGTATAAGTACGCGTAAGTATATTAAGCTATCCTTTACCGGTCTCTAGATTAAACAATTTAAATTGATGGCCAGTGGGAATCGGATCAAAAGAGTTGTGCCATTGTCCCCCAACGGCGGCCATAGGGAATGTTAAAAAATCCGTGTCGCTGTCCACCAGTGGTGGCGAATGGAAATAATTTACAAAGTTGTGACGCTGTCCCCCAGTGGTGGACAACGAGAATAATGTTTTAAAGTTGTCTCGCTGTCCCCCAGTGGTGGCCAGACAAGTGGTGGACATCGGGAATAATCGATCCAAACGTATGGGACGGCTGATTACTTTTCGCGATGAGGATATTGTTCCTATGGAGAAAGTTTTTGTTTGATGGTCTGTCATCATCATCATCATCATCATCTCAGCTGAAAGACGTCCACTGCTGGACATAGGCCTCCCCCAAGCACCGCCACTTCGACCGGTTCTGTGCTTCTCCCATCCAGCGGATTCACCAGGTCATCGGTCCACCGTGTGTGTCTTCCAACGCTACGTCTTCTGGTACGCGGAATGGTCTGTACCACACCCTTAAATATAACCAGTATGACCACACCTTTAGTTCTGATACATGCTGAAAACACTGACAGCTCGTGAACGTGGTTTAGATAATCGCGTTTAGTTTCATTTGGTGGTGTAATTCGCTTTTAGACACCACAACCACAAAGCGTTATTATTTTCAAATAAGGAACATGACGTGAAATCCGCCATCTTGTCCGATCGTTCGGAACCTTCCAGACGTCTGTTGTCTGACACAACAATACCTGCACACAAAGGTGCGGTAGGATTTCAGGTGTATTATGTTGAAATACTACGGAGAAACCAGGTTTAATTTTGTATCTGTAATTATTTTCTTCTAAGGATTGTAGATCTAGGAAAACATTCAGTAAAAATAAAAATAATAGAGAAACGTTTTCTCTAGCAGTGAGACAATTTGGGCTGAGTTAATCCTTACTAATATACTTTTTGATCCCTATACTTTTTTTTCTCTTTAAAATTTAAACTTAAATATAAGTAATACCTGAAATTTCTCTTTTTGAATTTAAATATTTCTAAGTAGTCCGTTCGCATGTTTTATACTTATCCTAGTTATACAGGGAAACCTATTATTAGCCATACAATACTGTAACACATATTTTGTAACACATTATTATGTATCCCTGTTGGTTGCCTAAATAAAGAAAATAAAAAATAAAATATTATAAATGCGAAAGTAACTCAGTCTGTCTGTCTGTCGCGCTTTTAGGCCAAAACTATTGAACCGATTTAAATGAAATTTGGTACACAGATAGTCTAGCGCCTGAGAAAGGACATAGGCTACTTTTTATCGACATACCACGCGGGTGAAGCCGCGGGTGGAAGCTAGTAATTCATATTTTTCTTTATAATTTAGCAACAACATCTACGACCTGCCCAATAGACTCACACCCTATGAAGGTTCCGTAGCCGACTTCTACTACTAATTTCTATGAAATACCTTCCGTAGCTAGCGACACTTCGGTTTCATAGAAATACATAGAAACCAGTCGTGTCGCTACGACACGTCGCCTGTTGTTGCTGCCTGCGGTCGGCTACAGAATGGTACCTTTACATAGCTGGTAAAATGTAGATGTTCTATAGGTACACCTCTGCTTAACCCTTCGAGGAATACAGACGTGATGGTGATTTTTAACCGACTTCCGAAGAGGCGGAGGTTCTTTTTTGTCATAAGTTCATCGATATTTTCGTCCATTGTGGACCAATTTTGAAAATTCTTTTTTCATTTGGTAGAGAAAGAAAGCTTGCGTGGTCCCATATAATTTTTTTTAACTTTGCTCAGGTCGTTTTTGAGTTAGGTTCAATAATAGGTACGTATTTTTCCCTCTGGTTGGTCTTTAGGGATGATGATTTAGGTTCCTGTCACTGTTATTTACTTATCCATACTTATAAGTAGATGGTTCAAAATCAAAATCAACAGTCATTTATTCAAATTAGGCTGAGAATCAGCACTTTTCGAACGTCAAAATTACATAAGACAGTCCCCAAAAACGCCCTACCCTTCACCACTTCCTAGTGCTATAGCTGGGAAGAAGAAGTGGCGGAACAAACTCCCCAGACATCCAGAATTTTACAGGTATCCGGATTTGTGTGGCGTAGGTACCACAACGCATCATCTGTCTAGCCTTTTCCCAACAATGTTGGGGTCGGCTTCCAGTCTAACCGGGTGCAGCTGAATACCAGTATTTTATATGGAGCTACTGCCAGTCTGACCTCCACAACCCAGTCCCACGACTAAAAACTAAAAATAAAAAAGTCGTTGTCTTTGGTTTAGAATTTTTGTGTTTTGCTACCGACTTCCGTAATTAAAGTAATCTTTTACACTGTAGTGTTTTTTGTTTTTGGAAGTCGGCAGTTTTTTTTGTAAAAAGTTTGTATAATTTTGAAAATTTTTATGGTATGCTTATTGCTTATTTTTGTCTACTTCGGTACTTTGCAAAAAGAAAATCACACGAAACCTTTCTAAGAAAAGATCCCATAATAATTATTATGCAAATTATGTAAATATTTCAGGATTGTATATTTTATATAGGGTTCGTATTCTACGAAGGGCATTTAAAGTCCATGATAAATATTTTCAAACAAAAAAGGGTGAGGTCATTTGTACCTGTCCGACCTGCAATCTGGGCTAGTTAATTACAACCTTTTTTATTATAATGAAAAGTGCCAACATTTCGCTACTTTGCATCAAGGTATTTTAAAATGAACTGGCTGGATTCATTTTTGTATGGCCTTATTCAGTTTTTGTATTAATACTAACAACAATAACCAATAATAAAATCTTAGCTTATTTAAACCCTCCTGCCAGGGTTGCGGAATAGTCCGAAAGGGATACCGGGACCCTGGCAACAGGCAACTGAAGGAACACGGGTGGGTTTTAGTCAGTAAGAGTCTGACACGCCCTTCCACTCCGCCCAGAGCGGGAGAAGTCATATGATGATTACCCACCCAAAAAAAAAAAAAAAAAACCTTATTTAAACCCTGTTAACCTGATGACTAACGAACAGTTTCTTCATCAAAAGTAACAGTCAACTGTTCTTTGTTGAGTGTTACTTTGGCTGTTACTTTTGATGAAGAAACTGGCCGTTACTGGTCTGAACAGGCTAAAATAGCCTATGAATAGTTCATCGCTGACTGTTCACACCATCGCTAGCGAGTACTCATCGTCTGTCGCAGCGACAAGAGTTATCAAAGATTGTACGCGCTCAGCGATGCTCGTTTAGCGAACAGAACACTCGCTTAGAGAGTCACGCTTGGTAGATATGCCTAGTAGCGAGCGAGTTATCGCTCGTCGCCGTCGTGCACTCGCTGCTTGCCAACTCGTTTTTAGTCGCTAGCTCTACTATGCATAAGCATAATCAGCTTATAATGTTCCCACTGCTGGGACACAGGCCTCCTCTCAGTGAGTGGGCTGTAATCCACCACGCGGGCAGTGCGAGTTGGTAGATGTCACATGTCTTCGAAAGTTTTGATTCTAGGACATGCCGGTTTCCTCACGATTTTTTCTTTTACTATTTTGAGAGCAGTTGGTGAAGAAATAATTTACACAAAGTATCGCCTGTCAGGGTTCGAACTCACGACCTTGACTCGTAAGTCGCAGCCGTTACGTCTAGGCCACCACTGGTCCAGCTGTAGCTCTACGTTACTAGTGTGGCGGCGTCTACATCACCACATGCGAACTACGCATCAAAGACCTGACGTCACACAAAATCCTGCAGCACGCAATTAGAGTTTACCGCGCGAACAACAACAAGATTCCAATATCAATTGTTGGGCAGTTGCCCGCCAGACACAACACCCGTCTGGTCGGAGGATCTATAGAGGATGAGAGAACTTTACACCCTGTTCCTCATACCCCTAAACTAGCTTCTCGTTAATCGCCAGCCTTTTACAATCAAAATAACGTTTACCTAACACAATATTCACTGAATACTGATCAATCTCACTAATTAAAGTGTACGTGTGTATCAAGCAAACTGCTTTGTCTGTTTCAATACATTTAGTTTGTGGGTCAACGATCGATCGCTTCCGCTTTGAAGTTAAACACAAAACTTGACAAAACTGTTGCTTGTTTCTGCGTTAAATATTCATTCGTGGTTTTATTATAGATATAAACGTACGTATACATGTTATTAGATGTTGTAAACGAAGCAATAGGATGTAAGAACCGTAGCAGGTGGTGTTCTGTAGTTTCTGCCTACCCCCCCATGGGAAGAAGGCGTGAGTTTATATATATATGTTTATCATTTTATACAGGATGTAAGGGTAAACACTCTTGTCATTCTAACCATGGGTATTTGACTTAAACATAAAAATAAATGACCGAGTAACAACAAAAAAAAACGTTGTTTTCATTAAAAGATTTAAAAAAGTTTCTATGCGACACCGTGCTCGCTAGCGAAACAGCTGACTGACTGAGAGAGGGGTCGCGCTCACGGCCGGTCAGGTCACGCCCACCACCCGTGTTTAGACGCAAGTTCGTTGCCCTAGCGCATAGGTGAAAGGGTGAAATACTCTACTGGTAAAAAAAAAATATTTAAAAAAATGATTTCATGTTCTATAAATGACACCAAACCACTGGTTTCAAGGATAACGGTGTTTACCCTAACCCCCTGTATATTAATTTTCTTGAATTTACATTAGTACATTAGCATCCCAGAGTCTGGATTTCAGCCCCATTTTATTACTTGAAACTGACAACATATCTATTGAAATCTGGGAGAACACAGGTGTACCTCTGCCCAGCCCTTCTTTTAATAAAGGCGTGAGGTTGTGTATTAAATAGATTAAATAAAAAAACCTAGTAACACTATCAAGATTCTCAAGGAATGAATGCAGGAAGCGTAATTCCAGTGAGATGTACCCCTGCTACGTGCGCGTAGCGACGTGCTACGAGCGCTACGAGATGCATTTAGATCGTAGCAAGGATCTACGTGAACCAATTTACACGAGACCATTTTTTTTTATTAGGTTTATTTTTGAGATTTAAGATTTCTTACACTTCTACTTTTTTTACAGTTTAATATTACAAATGAAAGCATTTTTTAAGGTTTACAGGGTGTTTCATTCATGGGCATCCTCTTAATGTACTCATCATTATGAACAACTTTTCTAACTGTACAGACAGCAGTGCTGCTGGGGAGTTTGTTGCGCCACTTCTTCTTCCCAGCTAAAGCACTAGGAAGTGGTGAAGGGCGGGCGTTTTGGCTGTCTTATGTAATTTTGACGTTCGAAAAGTGCTGATTCTCGGCCTAGTTTGAATAAATGACTTTTGATTTTTGTTTTTTTACCATGGGACCAAAATAGAAATCGCGAAAAAAATATATAATAAAAATGTAGGGAACAGCTGATATTTTTTTACGCGATTTCATGTTTAAGCAGGGTTGGGCAACAAAACCAATTAGTCGAGCTATCCAATTTTTTTTAATCTCTCTCTCAAAGCATCAAAATTATCTTGAAAAACAAAAAAAGCACCGTAAAATCTTTCCTGTTACTCGACAATCTATGTAAGCTCCTTATAATCTGTTTACCTAACCCTCGGGCCCTTTACAATGAACGTAGGGATGTAAGAAGTGTCAAAAAGTATCGATATATATCGTATCGATATTTAAATAAAATATCTATGTAGATTTCGATATATCAAAAAAAAAACTCAAACAATATAGCGACATACAGGAATTAAAAAAAAAAAAAACTTTATGTGATTCAACTTTTACAATCATTTATATACCAAATGAATTCCAGCGGTTTTTTAGTGGCGACAACGCTGTTGCTATTGGAAATATATCGTTTTTGATACATTTTCGATACTTGATATTTTATATCGATACATACGAAATAATAAATATCGCCTAAAAATATCGATACATCGAACAAGAACTGTCGATATTTTTTCTGCAAGCCTAACTCTTATTGACTAAAATCCACCCGTGTTCTTTCAGTTGCCTGTAAATTGCCATAGGCCACGGTATCCCCTTCGGACTTTCCCGCGACCCATATTACTAAGCCTAGGCTGTCCGTCTGTCTGCCGCTGCTATGACCCTAACTTATTTTCACGTCTGATGAAACCACTTCACCTTTATCACTTCTGAAATGTGGGTGTACTAGGTAGAGTTGCGCCTAAAGTACACCCACATTTCGCTAGTTATGTGTAAATCCCATGTAATAGGGGCGAGCCTATTTTTCAGAAACGTAGCATAAAATATACGAAATCGTCCGTTTCTTTTCAGTAGGCATATAATAATATGACCTTTCCTACAACTGACCCGTATAATCTACGAGGGAATGAAAGTATATAGCTGATACATTACTTTAACAATGAAGAGAAAATGGGAAGATGTGAAATTACTCGGCCGCAGGGGTACTTTTTAACCGACTTCAGAAAGGAGTAAAGAAAAGAAAAGGAGAAAGGAGTAGTAGAAAGGAATTTGTTTTTTTTTTTTGTATGTTTGTTACGCGATTACTCCGCCAATTATGAATTGTTTAAGATTTTTTTTTTGTTTGGTATTTCATGCTTCAGAGGTTGGCTCCATAATTTTTTTATTAACTTTGCTTGCGAAGTTTTTGAGTTAGTTTCAATATTACGTATTTTTTCCCATTTAGTCTATGTAGACGATATATTATTGACTCCGTCACTGTTATTTACACAGCAGATAGTGGTATTCGAATTTGTGTGGGGTAGGTACCACAACTTAGTTTGCAAATAAATCTTTGACTTTAACTAAAAAGTGAAAATAAATATTTTTTGTTGTAAAAAGTTTTTTTATCATTCCGTTGCAGCATCCCAAAAAATATGAAGAGATGCTTTTAGAATTTATTTTCGAATCTCCACCTCTGAGCGGGTCAGTCGGAAAGTTTGGAACGAAATCGTGGCTGTTAGCTAATCTAAATATAGAATACCTTGCCCCCGTAAGCAATTAGACTCCCACGGTTCTGACTATTCGAGATCTCGTTCATTTAATATTCAAAGAGCCGCTTTTAGAGCGGCTTATTACAAGTCTATATCTGACGTTATTTATGCTGTTCAACGTTTACGTTACATTATGTCTGATACGATACTAAAGTTTTCGCCACTCGACCCAAGATGAGTCAAATCATATTCAAATGTTTTTCTGGACTCATTTTGACGCAAGTTACTTACGCTACGGTCGTCTGGCCTCACGTTTAATTTAACCGGTTCCAAAGATCATTGATAAGGCTAGGCATAGATAAATTATCATCGTTGTCCTGCCCATATCTGAACTTATTTGGGATCAGCTCAGCATCATCTTTCCTTCCATACTTCTCTATTAGTCGTCACGTCAGTATTCACTCCCTTTCTAGCAATATCAACTTTCACACAATCCAGTCATCGTTTCCTTGGTCTTCTCCTACTCTTATAGCCAGCCACATCCATACTCAAAACTTTCTTCACGACATTTGCTTCATTTCTCCGCATCACATGACAACCCAGTCCCATATCACACATATTTTCAATCACAGCTGCACCGTTGCCAATTTTATACCGAAAATCCACGATCCGCGATTTTGCGGACGGACACCGACGAGCCCGGACGACGGACCGTGGGAAGGTGTACGTGCCGGGTATCGCAGACATCGGAAGCTCCTCGGTGCGCGGTGCGTGGCGGTCTGTGGTCATCTGCCGTGCGTGTCCGTCTGCAATATTGGCAATCGGGGGATTCCACGATTAGACTTCCTTTTATATACTCACTACCATCCGCCCGCGGCTTCGTCCGCGTGGTATGTCCATAAAAAGTAGCCTATGTCCTTTCTCAGGCTCTAGACTATCTGTGTACAAAATTTAATTTAAATCGGTTCTGTAGTTTTGGCGTGAAAACGCGACAGACAGACAGAGCTACTTTCGCATTTATAATATTAGTAACAGATTTCTTATTCTATCCATTCCTGTAACAACACATATCAGCATTCTCATCTCAGCTGCATGCAATTGCCTTTCATTCATCTTTTTTGTGGCCCAACATTCTGATCCATGTATATTTTGACGCATAAATATAGTGAGTCGAGTAAAAACGAATCAGTTCCTTAGCGAACAGGGGGCTTAAAACGGTCACTTTAGCAGAATCATAATATACTGACAATTCACAATATATGATCTGCGTGTAATTCATATTACGAAATAATTCATCTGTTTGACAGGTTTATATAGAGATTCGTAAAATGGTCCACAAATTATGAATTGCTTCTAAGTCAAATTAGAAGAATTGCTAATGACAGCTGGGATTCATGAAATGAACTGCTTTTAGAGGAATCGCTGATGTGGCCGGTTTAGGCCCCCTGTACGCGATATTTTAGTGACACTTCCGATTGCTTATTGGTTTATTGGTCACAAGCTCTACTGCTGAGCATGAGGTCTTGGGTTCGATTCAGGGCAGACAAACGGGGTGTTACTGGGTTTTTCCATCAGGGATTTCTCAATAGCACCTCAGAGGCTAGAGTTGTGCCCGGTTGATGGCAATATGCTCGCCCACTATTACATACATGGGACTTATCATAACTGGTGAAATGTAGGTGTACTCTAAGTCAGGCGCGGTCACAGCCCATGGTTTGGGGGGGGGGGGGGGGGCACCATTGGTACCGAGGAATATTTTCAGGGAAATCCTAATATCCTACTAATATTATAAATGTGAAAGTTTGTGTGTTTGGATGTTTGTTACTCAATCACGCAAAAACGGCTGAATGGATTTGGATGAAATTTGGCAAACAGATAGTTTATAACCTGGATTAACACATAGGATACTTTTTATCCCGATATTCCCACGGGAGCGAGACTTACGCGGGTGAAACCGCGGGGCGCAGCTAGTGGTTACATTATTGATAAGTACTCAAAACACTTTTTTTTGTATATGCCCATCGGGGTCACTGTTGCTCAAGTACCTACAGTTTTTAGTTAGTAAAGCACGTAAATTATTCAGTCTCTCGACAACTTGAATGATTTTGGGGGGGGGCATGACCCCAGGACCCCCCTCGGACCGCGCCTACTACACCCCTGCTTAACTCGGGGAAATCGGGGGTGATGTTGTGATGTGCTATAGCGATATTTCCAACTCCAACCCACGTTCCATACTGCCAGTACGTTAAAATCTCCCAAGTGTTACGTGGGCGTAAGATTAACTAAAACTGCTTAAATCACAAATTGTTCAAAGTGGGGCTTTTGTATTGCACTGCACCCTCGCCCACGCACTTTCACCCACGCGACATACCAAAAATACTCGCAGCTACAGGGGCAGGTTGGAATTATCTTCCCACTAAAAGCTGAGTAGAGTAGGTAATATTCCAGCCATGACAAGAACAAAATGAAATGATTAGAATACACTAAAGTTCCTGCTACACGATTGCCAACCGCGTCAAAAGAAATATAGTAGGTAGAATTGAGGACTTATTATTTATAATTGAACTTATTCTTTAAAAAAAAACATACCTATATTAGTTACACACATAATTTGCATTGTAAGTATTGAATAACGTATTGAATAAGATATTTTCATGAATATACAACGACTACAGTAATTGAAAACAGCTCGTCTTTAAAAATATCTTCTTCATTTTCAAACATAATATTGTTCGTAGTTATGAAACTCATTTACATTTTTGTCGTACGTGCTTTGAGAGCTTCTCACTGTCCTTTGTCTGAAGTGCAAAGCACTTTCCACTTACATAAGTACACTAGCAGCTATATTAAATAACAATTGTGATAATAAGTCTTCATTAGCTATCGCATTTCACATTCAGGGTTAAGGCACACCCCTGACACTCCATGTACAGGGTGTCAGGTACCTAATTCATCGATAACCTTGATAGTCCGGTCAAGTTACCCGAAAAAATAGGGGTAGGTTAACAAAAATTCGCATAGAGCTGAAAATTGGTACGAATGTTCCGAACACCATTAAGTGTGGGATCGATGGGGACTTTTATATTTCATTTATAATGGTGTTCCGAACATTCGTACCAATTTTCAGCTCTATGCGAATTTTTGCACTTTGAAATGTAGTAGACATTGACTAGACTATGACTGACTCAGTGCTATGCGAATCCGATTCGAGTACTGCGGTTTCGCTGTTATGGTTTCACGGCGGAGGTGTGCTACTGGCGTAAAATGCACTGTATCCTCCCCTAAGCACATAGTCCTTAGTCAATATTGTATTTCCTGTCTATTGTGCCCAGTTTAACACAACTATCCTCTTTAAACTATTTGTATGTGGTTAGGACAAAACCCCGCTGCGTTTGCCTTTTTACAACCAATCAAGCTAGTACAGACTGCCGCGGCCAGCAAAAAGGGCATTGATGGATGATTTGAGCCGAGGCGAGGCCGAGGAGATATCCGAGAATTACTAAGATCGGACCTTGAACTTCACGAAGATCCTTAGTTTAATTCCATGAATATTGCTTATCGTTGCCATGCCGATTTTAAGTTGAACAATGCTATAAATGTTCGCGATCTCTTTATGTTATGTTTCGTGATAAGAACTTACAAGGACAACCATGAAAATGTCGTAATTTTCTTACTGTGTATTAATTTTTGAAATTCATTATCTTGCTTAGTAACAGCAGATATTATATTGTTTATATGACTAAGCTTTTGCCCGCGTCTTCGCCCGCGTGGAGGTCGGAAATTATATACATCATCATCTGCCTAGCCTTTTCTCAACTATTTTGGGGTCGGCTTCCAGTCTAACCGGAAACATCTGAGTACCAGTATTTTACATGGAGCGGATATTTATTCCTTATAATAATAATTATAATTATTATTCCTACGGGGAATTCCTACTGGGATAAAATATATCCTAAAAAATACAATATACGCAGATATATTTAGTAACATATTCCATTTAACTATTCCTCAAGAGTCATGAAAAACCCTGTAAGAAATCGACATGTGCCTCTTAACGAGGCATCCTCAGGATGACGATTGACCAGTCGCGAACCTGAACACGATTTGTTGCCACGCCGAGCGCTGGACATCATCATCATCTCATCTGCCTAGCCTTTTCCCAACTATGTTGGGGTCGGCTTCCAGTCTAACCGGATGCAGCTGAATACCAGTATTTGCGCTGGACGCAGAGTAAAAAGTATCCTACGAGGTGTCTAAGCACCTAGCTTATAGACACCTCGTAGGATACTAACTACTACTACTTTTAAGCCTTAAGGGGGTATAGTTGACATCATTTAGATTTTGAGCATTTTGATCCATGCATGTCTGAGACGAAGTAATTTTTTTTGGTAATTTAGCTACTATTTTTTATTTATAAATAACCCAATTTCTGACATGTAATTGCCAACAGTGCCCCAGTTGAAGTTGAAAAAATTGTAGACACTTTTGATGTCGTAGAAAACTAAAAAAATACTGGTAAAAATAAAGTAGATTATGATTTCAAAAAAAAAAAACATTAATAAGGTAGCCTCAGTTGTTTAAAACTTTATAAAAACATGCTCAAGATGCTCCAAATTGTGTCAACTATCATCCCCTAGAGGCTTTGCACCCAGCTTCCAAACAGGAAATACAAGGAAACAGCGTCAGTTACCATTGTCCGCATTTTGTCTTCCGTTCCAGTCAGTAGTCAAGAGTAGGTCATTTCAAAAGCACGCCTTTTTTTATTTTTTTTTGGTTGGGAAGTCATCAAATGACTTCTCCCGCTCCGGAAGGGCCTGTCAGACTCTTACTGACTAAAACCCACCCGTGTTCCTTCAGTTGCCTGTTGCCAGGGTCCCGGTATCCCTTTCGGACTATTCCGCAACACTGGCAGACATCGGTCCTAGACCCCGCCAATTGTGCTGACATCTCTTTGAGGCGCGCGTGACGTATCCAATGTTTAATTTTTATTTTTTTTGACATGCCTAATTTAATTAATTTGTATTCAATATTCATGTTCAATAATATTACTTGCATGATCATTATAATTTATTATGAGATAAAACCAACAATGTTTTGCATGACTATTTTAAGGTAAATTGTACAAGGATCACAACTTATTTTAATATCTTATGTCATGTACCTACAATTTATGCAAATAAAGCTTTCTTTCTTTCTTTCTTAATTAAAAAAAGACTCGGTTACCAGCTATTCCTTAAAGGAGAGTAACACACAATAACAACCAATTACTGTCAGAGTTACAGCTCTAACAAGCTGTAATGATGAAAAAGTTTCCGTAAAAATACAAAGTACGATCCTACCGTACCCTTATACAAATCAAAGAACAGCTTTATACCTACTTTTTGAATCTACTTCAGTATTTATCAAATGATTTCTATACCCATTCAGATGAAGAGGGGATTATCTTCACAAGAAAAATCTCCATAATTTTCCTTTTTCCTTATCCTGTATTCGTGTTTTATTTTTAACAAAGCTTTTTTATCATTTGTGGCTCGAATTGATTTATTGAATAGATTTTTAAGGGTGTTTGAGGGAGGAGCTCGTGGCTATGTAATAACAGCCGCTCGGGTCGATCCATCCGGTTAAGCTACGCTTGCCGGGGTTGGTCCGTGGATGGGTGCCCATTTTCACATGTCGACACTCCTCCGTGCCTTGGAAAGCACGTTAAGCCGTTGGTCCCGGCTGACATTTGTGGATCTTTGACAGTCGTTACGAGTCGTCAGAAGCCCGAAAGTCTGACAACCAGTCTAACCAAGGGCTATCGTATTGAACAGTTTCTGGGTTGTGGAGGTCAGATAGGCAGTCGCTCCATGTAAAATACTGGTATTCGGCTGCATCCGGTTAGACTGGAAGCCGACCCCAACATAGTTGGGAAAAGGCTAGGCAGATTGAAAATTTTTAAGGGTATTTGGGTATGGTTTTATTTACTTAACATTTTTTTTATTTTTCAGTATACATAACAAACAAGATCACGCCATGTTTCTCCGAAGGGTTACATAATTTCAAAGAGTGTCCGTGGAGTTTCTTGCCCGTTCTTCTCCTACCTACAATAACGCTTTGGAATGGGCAACTAGCTACATATCTCTGACTAAATGCTTTGGGCCTAAACCACAAAAACTTAGACACTTGTTCAACTCCTGTTTAATATCAGTTTTATGTCAAACTCCATATAGAAATGTCATGTTTTAGGCTAAACAACAGATATACACGGTTTTGTGATATTAAGATTTGAGTTAGAGGTTGTCAAATGTCAATCCCTAGCATCATCAGGTGGTATGACAACGCAGTGCAAACTCAATTCACCTATGTTTTCTTGGAGAAATTTTTACAGAATAGATTTTACGTATTGGACACAACCCAGTCACTAGGTAACATTACCCCTTGGTAAGAATACTACCCAGTATTAAAAATACGGAGTCACACGTACTCTGTTTGATTTATGCCCTAATACGTGTGACTCCGGATTTTTAATTTGTCTGTCTGTGATGTCTTGTTTATACCTTTTTAGTTGACTTTTTTGTCGTAGTTGGATTTAGTTTTATAACTTTTATTTTTATTTAAATTTTTTTGGGGTCATAAAATTATATATATTTCTGAAATGGCCTCAATAAAATAAAATAAACATCATGACTGTATATCCTCTAGAGGGCTACGTGACGTCACATAACCCTCTAGAGGACGCTTCCAACGATACCTCATTTGTCAAATTGTGACGAGTAGTTTAGAAGACATGAGGGGGAACACATGAACATACATACATACCGGTCAAAATCATAACCCTCCTTTTTGCTTCGCTGTAGTCGGGTAAAAATACATAAATATCTATCAACTTCTGTGCGACTCATGTAATTTACCACGTTCCCATTTTCCCTTTACTAAAAAAGTAATGTATCAGCTACTTTCATTCCCTCGTAGATTATACGGGTCAGTTGTAGGAAAGGTCATATTATAAAGGTACCTACTGAAAAGAAACTGCCTATTTCGTATAATTTTGCTAAGTTTCTGAAATAGGCTCGCCCCTATTACATGGGACTTAAACGTAACTGGCGAAATGTGGGTGTAGGGTACGTACAGTCGAATAAGCTATTTGGTATACAGGCAGATAACTTGCAACTACTTTAAACAATTTTGTGAGTGTTTTCAGTATAGGTGTATTCAACAATCCTGTTACGTCACTGGCCTAAGCCATAAACTCAAAAAGTAACATTACACACACAATCAAAACGAATTTTGGCAGTGTAGCAGAAAATGAATATATCTTGCCTGTATACCTACCAAATAGCTTGTTCGACTGTACTATAGGAACACCTCTGCCGTTCCCTTCGGGGATTACAGGCGTGATGTTATGTATGTATGTAGGTATATAAGTTTCTGAGGGTTATTCCTAATGTTAGTGAATGGTATGGCCAACAAAGCGACATTCTTCTTCTTGTCGTGTCGATGGCAATCTAAATCCGTCGTGTTCGTCTCGTCCTTGGTGCGCAGGGTACGGGGTAGCCCCAACATCGTACTGGCGATGATTGCGGGAAGGCTGGACTGCCCCTTCATACGGCATTGTTCCAGCAGACATGTTGTTGTACCAGTGTCGGATAGAAGGTACAAATTTTATTGTTTTTTTTATATTTATTTTATTGTTTTGAATACGTATGTATTTATTTTAATTTTATTTCATTTGTTTTTTCGTGGATTTTCTTTAATTATTTTATTTAATTTGATGTTTGTTTTTATTCTATTGTGATTTTTATTATTGTATGTCTGGCAATGGGTGTTATTTACTGGCACATGGCAGTTTCCTTCACCGTTTTGAGAAGAAACAGTGGTGATGAAATTACTTACAAAAAGTAAAGCGCCCGCCTGAGTTCGAACCCACGAGCTACAACTCGTAAGTGAAGGCCGTCACCACTGGGCCACTGCTCAAATATCACAAAGAGCCTTACAACTAAATTGGGTTAAACGAACGATGAAACTCGAGATACTTTTAGCTATAAGTGTGTGATCATCATTGAGGTCAAGTATCTAATGTTTATTGGTAGTAACACTTCCAAACTGAGAGAAATATCGAAATCTTTCTCATATCGGAAAAATAATGTTAAGAGGGTAGAGTGCTTTTCGTATACTTGGTACAAAAGTACCTAAATATTGGTAAAATTCAGAAATGTATGAAAGAATTCCAATACGCAATCATGAACCCATAACCTAATTATAAGACCTACTGTATCACCACAAATCACATTAATAAATACTTTGACTTTGATGAATTATTATTTGGTAACCAGTAGCAGCAGTATATAAATATCCTATTGAATGACTATTTCATGAAATCATGAAATTTGAGGATTATGTCAAGTAAAGTGTAAAACCGCGCTTATGCAAAAAAGTTTTTTTGGTATTGCCCCACTTATATATAATAGAGTACCTAATATTATAAAAAATTTGACTACATTAGAATTTAAAAGGGCGCTAAACGACATTTTAATTACGAAAACTTATTACAAGATTGACGATTTTCTTAATGACGATTCACTTACTGATTGACATAATGTTACTTTGATTGACATAATTATTGTGATCCAGGTTCACTTACCTTTTATTTCCATTTGACATTATTATTTTATTTTATATTTTTTATTGCTGTGACCACACTGACATTTTAAATTTTTAATATTTTTTTTTATTTTTTTTATATAATTTCCAATGACCTGCAGCTTATTTTTGTTTGAATTGTAAACCTTTGCATGCTCACGTGACTGTAAAATATGGAGAACTTTATTTTAATCAAAACACCTATGTACTATACCCATGTTTGCAAAGAAATAAATGAATTGAATTGAATTGAATTGAATTGATTATTCCAACATATGGAGTTGTATTGCTGATTCTAATGATTATAATTCTGTAAAGCCATATTGGTTATGGTCGTGAATCATATTTTAATCAACAAACAACCTGACACTGACCTGCAAATTGCAAAAACGTAAAAAAAAATATAATTTCGCAGGCTACCTTAGCGCATCCCCCTTAACTTGTCAGTCTTCTTAACTGCCGCTAATGTTATTAGAGTTTCATTGACGTGATCAAGTAATTGATCCTTCATTCTTAAGGCCGTCCCTACCTCCGATTTTATCTCGCTCGCACCATACTACTCGCGACCTGAGTGAGAGCGAGACGGAGTGGGGCGCTAGCGGCTCTCAAGCCACGAAAAGTTTAGGTAATTGCTTTTTAGGGAGAAAATAATGGTAATTAAAAAAAAAAAAAAACAAGGCCTGCTTTATAGATAGCTCAGTTATTATGCAAAGTTTCATGATCTAATTTGAAGTATTTTATGAATACCAGGCGGTTTATAGTTCTGTTTAGAGGTAACTTTGTTTTTTTTTTCTATCGAGATGTAATCGTGTTTTCGCCAAACATAGGACCTAGCATCAATCCTCAACTTTAACATATATTTATTTCAAAATGAATGCTGCAGTATTTTTGGCATAACGGAGGATCATGCTAAGCATTTTGAGGTAGGGTGCGCCCTTAACTTACAAAGCGTAAGCCTATTATTGCTTCTAACTTAATATCTTGCATTACACTAGAGACAATTCTTCAACAATAAAACTGCAAACAAATAACTCCGTCGTTATCAAACTCCCATTCAACGTAAAGAGGAAAAATTGCTGTCATATCTACCCCTTCAATAAAATCCTTGAAGCATTCAATATTTTTCATCTTCACTCCACAAATCGTTCAATCCTCATTCCTTCCATTCGATGATGGCCGTCGAAGCGAACAACGCATTCATTCCTTTTGAAGTGCAGTGTAAAAGGAGTACGTTGGAGTATTGATCGAACCGGCTTCCCTGTGTGTGTGTGATTCACCATCAGCGTACCTACCCTGTGTACCGACGTAACTTGAACCGTTGATGTGTGCAACATTCAGTTTGTGTTAACAGATTTTAATACGGCGAAAAGGACGGGGGAGGTCAGGTTATAATGGTTTATTCAGATTATAATGTTCCTGTGTATGTAAGTACAAATGTGGAGACGTTATCGCTTGGTTTAATCCTACTAATATTATAAATGTGAAAGTTTGTGTGTTTGGATGTTTGTTACTCAATCACGCAAAAACGGCTGAATGGGTTTGGATGAAATTTAGCAAACTGATAGTTTATAACCTAGATTAACACATAGGATATTTTTTATCCCGATATTTCCACGGTATCGAGACTTACGCGGGCGAAACCGCGAGGCGCAGCTAGTGGTAATATAAATGCTTTTCCCTACATTTATGTTCGCATATAACTCGTCAGAATATAGGGAACAGCTGATTTTTGTCTCTCGATTTCAGGGTTGGTCCCGTATTGAAAGTTGTTCATAATGATTAGTACAATGACCCCTTAAGAGATTTCGTGTATGAATAGATACACCTTATACAGGGTGTAAGGGTAAACACTCTTGTCATTCAAACCATGGGTAGTTGACTTAGGTAAATATAAAAATTAATTACCGAGTAACAACAAAAAAAAACGTTATTTTCATTAAAAGATTTTAAAAATTTCTATGCGACAGCGTACTGGCTAGCGAAACAAACAGAGAGAGGGGTCGCGCTCACGGCCGATCAGGTAACGTCTCACGCCCCCCCACTCGTGTTGAGACGCAAGTTCGTTGCCCTAGCGCATAGGTGAAAGGGTGAAATGCAATAGTAGTAAAAAGTAAGTAAAAAAAGGCGTAATTTTCCATTGATTTTACGTTTTATAAATGACACCAAACCACTGGTTTCAAGGACGGTGGCCACCCTAACACCCTGTATAGTAAGGATAAGGATTAGTTAGGATAATGATTACGATTTAGAAATACCTACACAAAAATTACCTGCACCAATTGGGTAAATATATCTGTATAAACTAACACTATCAAATACCCAGTAATCTAAAAATAGACATGCCAACGAAACCAAAAAAAGCTCGGCCATTTCAATTCAGATGGATTAAACAAATCCTGGAAGCGTATCAATGTTATATGTATTCTCGTCGCTTGCTTGGCTTCCAATTTGTTACACGAATTGGAGGACCTGCAACATGATACGGTGAATTCTTATCCTGCTGACTGTTGGTCGAAGAAATTGCTCGGTACTGGGAAAGTAATTTTCTCGGGATGTTATATTAAATTGGATGTCAGATTCAATCAATCTGCCTAGCCTTTTCCCAACTATGTTGGGTCGGTTTCCAGTCTAACCGGATGCAGCTGAATACCAGTATTTTACATGGAGCGACTGCCTATCTGACCTCCACAACCCAGTAACTGGGTAATACGATACCCCTTTTTAAGACTGGTTATCAAACATTCGGGCTTCTAACGACCCCTAAGGACTGAAAAAAAAGGTGCACGAATGACAGCCGGGGCCAACGGCTTAACGTGCTTTCCGAGGCACGGAGGATGTAAAGATCGGAGACGGAGGATGGTCACTCATCCACATACCAACCCCGGCTAGCGTAGCTTAACCTGATGGATCAACCCGTGCGAGATCATACCAAGACCCCTCCGTGCCTCGGAAAGCACGTTAAGCCGTTGGCCCCAGCTGTCATTTGTAGGTTTTTGACAGATGTTACGGGTCGTCACTTCGTCAGAAGCCCGAAAGTCTGACAAAAGGGGTATCGTGTTGCCCAGTAACTGGTTTTCAGTTGCATCCGGTTAGACTGGAAGCCGACCCCAACGTAGTTGGAAAAAGGCAAGGTAGATGATGTTATTATGTACGTAAACCAGAAACAAAGTAACGTTGGTACAATGGCGGTCATTTTTATTGACAAACATGGAACCTACGAATTTGGTTGATTAATACTCGATAAAGTGTACAGGGAATTCGGTATTTTGAATATTGGATTTGTGAATGGGAAATACCTGGTATTCGAAATTATCATTTGTACTTAACTCGTCATTTGCATGTATTGGTCCCTTATGAACGCGGTACCATATGTATACCTAATATAAATATGCAAATTGCAATCATTGGTACATTGCCACTGTCGGCGAATACAATTTGTTTCATGAATAAATAGTTGTCGTATTTTAGAATTCTTTCTGCTTTCATTCGTTGTGAAAAAAACAATGTAGAAATTAAATTTCGTATAACATATCGCCTGAATCCCCGAAAGGGTTAGGCAGAGGTGTACCTTAGAACACCCACATAGACTATACCCCATTTGAAATAAGATTAGACATTAAAACAAACCCTTTTACAGTCCGTTCAACCGATTTTTACTTCTATACCGTAGGCATAAGGATGGCATTAAAAGCAAAAAAAGTTACACAATACCAACTATCTACTGCGGCTGCCATTTGTCATGCCACCAACGCAATAGAATTCAAAATCGGTTGAACGGAATGTAAAAAAGGCTTATCTATACGTCTAATCTTATTTCAAATGGAGTAGATTTTTCTTCTGCTTAATTCCAATAAACGTATTTTTCTTTCTTTTCACATTTCGCCAGTTATATTTAAGTCCCATGTAATAGGGGGCGAGCCTATTGCCATCAACCGGGCACAAATCCAAACTGCGGGCTGCTGAAAAAGCCCAATAACACTTGGCTCGGCCTGGGGTCGAACCCAGGACCTCGTGCTCAGCAGTAGCGCTTGCGACCACTAGACCAACGAGGAGATATAAAACTCAAAACGCTTCCTGAAAATAAAACAAGGACTACAGTAAACATTCAATATTTACCCAAATAAACTCCCAATCCATAAAAACAAACACTTTAATACAAGTCAGGCCACAAAAAAGGGAACAACAAAAAATCTTAATACGAAGTACGTGAACATGCTCAATAAAGCCGACAATTGCAAATATACCGTGAAAGTGGCACAGTTTGTGTTTGTACTGACGGTATTGGGTGGGTGGATTTTCAGCTCTCCAGTACACTTGCGGGTCGAATGCGGCGAACGTGAATTTTTAATGTGCACACGTTACGTTTCGTTAACGTGCTGACATGTCGCCTTTTTGGATGTTTGTTTGAATTGAAATACGTGTACAAAGATTTGCGTTTTATTATTCATGTGCATGAATGTTGAACTCAATATGTATAAGTGACGTTAAAATTACTTACTTTTTTAGGGTTCCGTACCCAAAGGGTAAAACGGAACCCTATTACTAAGGCTCCGCTGTCTCTCTGTCTGTCTGTCTGTCCGTCTGTCACCAGGCTGTATCTGAACCTTGACAGTTAGACAGTTAAAATTTTCACAGATGATGTATTTCTGTTGCCGCTATAACAACAAATACTAAAAAACAGAATAAAATAAATATTTAAGGGGGCTCCCATACAACAAACGTGATTTTTTGCCGTTTTATAGATTATGGTACGGAACCCTTCGAGCGCGAGTCCGACTCGCACTTGGCCGGTTTTTTTCTATTAGCGATATTTTCAGGAACAGTGGTGGACCAGTGGTAACGACCCGAACTAACGATTTGTTTGTCGTAGGTTTGAACCGAGACAGGCGCTTTACTTTGTGTAAATAATTTCATCACCACTGCTCTCAAAACGGTGAAGGAAGACATCGTGATGAAACCGGCAAGTCCTAGAACCAAACAAACTTGATGTGACATCTACCAAACCGTACTGGGCCTGCGTGGCAGATTACAACCACTCCCTCTCGAGGCCTGAGTCCCAGCAGTGGGAACATTATAGGCTGATTATGCTACCTAATATACGTATCTTTTTAAACCTATAAAATATTTTACCGTCTTCTGCAATTTTTCCAAAAACGGGCTTAAGGCTGTCAATGTAGTGACAGCTTTAAGGCCGATTTTGGAATTGTCAGTTAGGTTATGTATTATGTGTAGTAGCGGGCGAAACTATTACTCAGCCCATATCCAGTTACTACCATTTTAAAAGTCAAGGCCAAAAGTCACAAACAAAACTATATTTCGCCCTCATTTATTCAGCTCAACCGAATTCCCAGCCAAAACGAATCGTGGCTTCCACGAAAAACAGAGATTCTCTTGAACCAAATATTCATCTTCTATACATTATTATAAATTAAAGTAGCTTTTCGTTTTTGTCTGTATGTTCGCGTTGTTCTTCTAAACCACGCGACTTTGTTGAGGTTTTCACCATCGTTTAGAGAATTTATTCCGGAAGGTTTTTGTGTATAAACAAACTTACATTTAATAACGCAATCTCAATATCAATCTACCTGCCTACTACGTTGGCCCTACTATGTTGGGGTCGGCTTCCAGTCTAACCGGATGCAGCTGAATACCAGTATTTTGCATGGAGCGACTGCCTATCTGACCTCCGCAACCCAGTAACTGGGTAATACGATACCCCTTGGTAAGACTGGTTGTCAGACTTTCGGGCGTCTGACGACCCGTAACGACTGTCAAAGATCCACGAATGACAGCCGGGACCAAAGACCTTTTTTTTTTTTTTAGGATGCGAAATCATCAAATTACTTCTCCCGCTCTGGGCGGAGCGGAAGGGCGTGTCAGACTTTTACTGACTAAAACCCACCCGTGTTCCTTCAATTGTCTAACGTGCTTTCCGAGGCACGGAGGAGTCTCGGTATGTAAAGATGGTCACCCATCCACGGACCAACCCCGCCACGCATAGCTTAACCTGATGGATCGACCCGTGCGGCTGTTATTACTTAGCCACGAGCTCCTAAGTTACGTTAATAATGCAATCTCAATATTTTGTCAAATCGTGCGGAGCACGAAGCAGGGGCGGGTCGCTAGTGACGTAATAAAATAACAATGCTTACCTAACGATGCTCTCAAGTGTACAACCGCGCGATGAGCACAATCTGCGTCAGGGGACGTGCTCAGATGCTCGCGTGTTCTCTACGATACCATGTTCCTACCCTGAGGGCAAGCGATGACTTGTTATCTTACGAGTGAACATTGGTGGAACAAATCTCTGAAAATATGACTTCCATCTTCTTGAACGAGGTGGGTCTTGTTAGAAAAATCACTGTTAAAATGTGACGTCACGAGCTTTTATATCTTTACTTTCTCTTTTTGAATAAGATTTGCTTTTATATCTTTATTTTATCTTTTCGAAAATATACATATTATATATATTTTAATTGCTTTTACAAAGAAACTAAAAAATATGTATAATGTAATGTATTTATTGACACCAAAATTATTAACACTATGCGTAAAATGAGTAGTCTATAGTGAAAGTAATAATATATATTTTAAATATTATAATAAGAATTTTCAATATTTTTTCAAGATTTATTTTCAAGTTCTTTTTATTTATTTATTTATTTATTTAAAACACATACAACTATCATCACAGGCTTACCTAATACAATAGTGTAGTTATACTTAATACTTTACAAAGCTTAGACTTAGGTACAATATAATTATTATTCTGAACAACTAAGAGTAATTTTATACAATGCGGCCCGTGTGAATTCACTCAGAGTACAATTGAAACAGTCAATCTGTTGTGACACCATATTGAGTGTACGCAGAGCGCGCGTCAGCGGCGCGTGCTGCAGCAGGTTGGAGCGAGCGGGCGGCACCCACAGCAGGGGCGGTCGCCTCCGTCGCCCCACGTGCCCATCAGGTACACACAACCCAACCGTGCGTAGAACGCCTGGGTTGTGTATTTTACCACGCATAATCTTAAATAAGTAAGTGGCGAGAGCTAATTCCCTTCTTACTTCTAGTTTATTATAGCCTACCATGCCCAGCACAAATAAAGTAGGATACAACAGCGGATACCCTGGATACACACCATACTGCTTTAAGTACAGGAATCTCATAAATTTGTTCTGGATCCGTTCTAGCATTAGTTTGTACTTGGCTTCATGTGGCGACCAGACGACAGCATTGCATTCCAAATGACTTTTTACAAGCGCTTCGTACAACGATCTCAGAGCACTGATGTTCGTGAACTTGTTTCCTAGCCGTAAGACCAACCCTAAATTGCGGTATGCTTTTTTACAAACATCAGTGGTATGCTTACGGAAATTTAAATCTGTTGTAAAACGCACACCTAAGTCCTTAACCTCTGAGACACGTTGCAGTTGAGTCTTCAATTATAATTATCACAAAAGTCGTGAAGAACGGGTTTCGTAGTTTCTTACTACCATTGATCTGTACTTAATTGTTGTTCCGTCTCTTTAGTTATTTTTGAAAGTTAAAGTATGACATCAATTTTGGAAATAAAATCTTGTTAAAGAGCTCGTTTTATCCCAGAAATAAGAAACTGAATGAACTAGAGAACTTGGAAAACGTATTACGATCCTGTACAGCCTGTTCCTTGCTATCCTCCCCCAGCGACGCCCTAAGCCGAGTTCGTACCCCACAAGGATACTTAGTGGCTTAGATTTTAAGTTTACACTGGCTTTGGCTGGAGACACCCACAAGATAGCCCAGTTAAGCTGCCGACAACCTCTTAGGTTGATCTGCGAGATACCATACAAAAAAAGGAAAACGTATTTATAAAAGTTTCACAAAAAACTGACTTGAAACTCAAGGTCCGAACGAAAGGAAATCTCCTACCGACATGGACAGTGTTGGACATTTGCCAACCTTAAGGCGAAATGGGACTGACGAGAGCCGAGGGGGGTGGTATGACCCCGCCCGCGCGCATTTCTACTGCACTATGTTTACAAATATTTAATTTTAAAATTTTATTTGTGTTTATATAAAAAAAATAAGTCCATAATCCCTTAAAGTATTTAATAGTGAACACGTAGATAAAATTTTATTACAATTGCTTTGACAACAATCGAATGGAATAGGTTTTTCTCTTTAAAAAAGCAGATTTTAAGGTAACTTTGCGGTTTTTTTGTATCGAGGAAAGTTTTGTCAATCGTGTTTCGGGCCTCTACTTCACTAAAGACACTTCAATTTTCGTAATCATAAAAAAAATACGCAAATACGTTGTTTGTTGAACGAAAAAATTGATTTTGCGTGAAGTCGAAACGCGTCAAATCATCTGCTTTGGAACCATTTCACCTTAATTTCATCTTTTTTTAGGGTTCCGTACCCAAAGGGTAAAACGGGACCCTATTGCTCAGGCTCCGCTATCTGTCTGTCTGTCCGTCTGTCACCAGGCTGTATCTCATGAACCGTGATAGCTAGACAGTTGAAATTTTCACAGATGATGTATATCTGTTGCCGGTATAACAACAAATACTAAAATATAGAATAAAATAAATATTTAAGGGGGCTCAACAAACGTGTTTTTTTTTTGCCGTTTTTATAGATAATGGTACAGAACCCTTCGTGCGCGAGTCCGACTCGCACTTAGCCGGTTTTTTTTTTTTTTGAGGCTGGGGAATCGTCAAATGACTTCTCCCGCTCTGGGCGGAGCGGAAGAAGTCATTGGGGCGTGTCAGACTTTTACTGACTAAAACCCACCCGTGTTCCTTCAGTTGCCTGTTGCCAAGGTCCCGGTATCCCTTTCGGACTTTCCCGCAACCCTGGCAGGGAGCCAGCCCCTCTGATGTCAGGCTTGGAGATTATACTATGATGTCAAAGTGGCACCAACTGGTCTATAAGGGTCGATACAAACACTTTTACACTTTTTCAATAATACATCACTGTTTATCTACTATCCTTTCGCAGGCATGCTGGAATAGATTTCTTTAGAAAAAAATATTTAAAAAACAAAAACCCGACTGCAAAAATCTATAACCGGAAAGAGGAAAACAAGCATCGAGCTTTGTTTCGGCAGACGAGTTTTTTTTTAAATATATTTTTTTGTTTCAAGCTTTTTAGATTTATTAATATAGGTATGCATATATTTGGAATTAACTCATTACTAGCTTTTGTTTGATACCAATATTGTTGTATAATATATTTAAAAAAAACATTCACCTCCGTTTTTTTTTTTGTATTTGCAGATGTAATATGTAAAAAAAAAATATAGCCTATGTCACTCCCACAATTAAGACGAACCTAACGACACCTCGTATGTTAAAATCCATCAAGCCGTTTAGGCTACAGAGTATGCCAAAGAAATAGACATACATACATACAAACGTACATACATACATACATAGTATCGAAAAACATTACCCTCCTTCTGGGGCAGTCGGGTAATAAGCATCACCTTTGTACGTAATTTTCGGTTCCTTTCTTTTTGTCTCTTCTTCTTATTTGTATGTGGTTAAAAATAATAGCTGAGCTAAGATTCGACAGAATACCTATAAAGCCTCCAACCCACCTATAGATATTGTACACCCATCCCTTTACATAATCAGGATGCGTGTCTACCCACAAATGCCCCCGAATCGTCACGGCTTGACTGGACAAAAATATGTAAAACGACTTATCAGTACAGCCAACAAGATTGCCGAGCACAATCCTACATCTTATTACTGAGTCCTTTTGATGTTAACTATGCAAACGGACATTTTCCAACCCATCATTCATATTTAAAAAGATAGACACGATTATTTTGTATGGACATGTCCATTAGGGAATATGCATGTATTTTTTAAATATTTTTATTCGATAGATAACATCGCCAAATTAAAAAAAAATCTACAGCTAAAAGTAATTTAAACTTAATTTGTACTTAATTTTTTTTTATATCCAACCGCCCCGTGCTATTTAAATGCCTTCCATTTGGCGCGCTTGGTGTGATGACGTGACAGTCTATGACAGTTGTTGATTGACTTGACATTGACATTTTGATTATTGTCATAGACTGTTACGTCACATCCGCTCTGACCAATAGCGTCTCTTTTCAAGTATATGAATTTCCCACCGTTTAGTAGTAAAAAATAATTTCTCGCTCAAAAAGAAATATTATTCAAAAATATTTGATGGAGGCATAATTCTGAAGTAATATAGTTTACAAAAAAGATACTTTACCTTTATTTGAATCACACATGCATAATTCGCTTTTCTGTAAGAAGCTCGTAGCAAGCTGCTACGCCGCTCGTAGCGAACTGCTACGGCGTAGACCGGCCTATGAGGCTACGCTACGATGCAAATTCCTAATAATATTAATACCAGCCTTAATTACTGTCCCACTGATGGGCAAAGTCCTCTTCTCATACAAAGAAGGCATGAGTATTGATCATTGCGCTTGCTCAAGACGGGTGGCGATTTCAGACTTCTGTGAACTATAAAGTACAGGTTTCCTCACGATGTTTTCCTTCACCGATGTCAGCAATGTCCAAGATAAACTCAGAAAGTAGAAATAAATGTTTAAATAAAAATGTTTTATTCAATATTCGTTGTTCTCAATTATGGGTGCTCAGAAAATCGACCTTAGTCGTCTTATAGATTTTCAGCATTGACTTATCAAGGCCATGGCCGAATCAAAAACATTTCCAGTATCTAAATATGTGTATACAATGTGCACATTATGAAAGTAGTTTGTTCAGAACCGTTTACTGAATCGATTTCTGTAATTTTTTATCCCAAAAATAAGTAAATTTCAGTCACACTTCCTCTGTACCAACAAACCAGCATGGACGAAGTAGCTACTACGCTAGACCCTTATACGTGTGCAACTGTGTGCGTGAGTAGATTAGTATTGTGACCACAATTTTCTCCCACAATCATAAATGTTATAAATAAACAAGTGGTGGTGGTGTGTCCTGCCAGGGTTGCGGGAAAGTCCGAAAGGGATACCGGGACCCTGGCAACAGGCAACTGAAGGAACACGGGTGGGTTTTAGTCAGTAAGTCTGACACGCCCTTCCGCTCCGCCCAGAGCGGGAGCAGTAATAAGACGATTACCCACAGTTTTTTTTATTTTTATGGTTCGGGTGTGTGTTTCCAGGATATGCTGTATGAGTTTAATTTTTCTAAATAAGCGTTTTAGTTTCTACGTTCAGTTCTGTTCCCTTTTTAACACGCTTTTATGAGCCGTTTTGTTAATACCATTATTATTCCACTGCGAAAAAAGGATGGTGCTATCGGCCTTGTATAGGTCCGTCTCTCACTCACACTGGAAAAATGGTGGCATTAATACGTCATAATACGGCCCCAGGAAGACCTTTGAAACTATGGCCGCTTTAACAAAAAATAATAAAAATTAAATAAAGTTAAAAATTAAAGCTGGTATACAAAAAACGTGTTCAAGAAATATACAGTATGTTAAAAAGGGCGTTCCTTTTAACCCGAAATAGTATAGCGTAAAATTCACCCAAAACTATTAAATTGATACGTGAAAGAAACACTCTGTACACGCACACTTTATTTCAACGTAAAAAGACAAGTGTGCATGTACAGAGTGTTTCTTTTACGTTTCAATTTAATATTTTACTATAATAAAATATAAAGAAATCTTTTTTTTATAGGAATTCCTTTCCAATTATTATTAATCTTTTTTTTTTTGTTATAGTAGTTTCTTTAAAAAAACTTTTTTTTATGATAATATTTTTCAAATCAAATCATATATACTACGCTATACTATTGCAGGTTAACGTGAATGCCCTTCGTCAGATTGCATACTCTACATCGTTAAATATTGTACCCTCCGTGTGCGACTCCGACTCGCACTTGGCCAATTTTTTTTAGAAAAAGCAAAAGCCATTTCAGACAACTCGACGAGTGTCGTCAATCGATGTTCTACGTCAGACACGACGATCAATAACACGTCGCGACGTCAAGAAATCGCGTCGTCTGTTCCCGCCCTTAGTCGTCTATCAGCCACATCGTGCTGACGTCACTCTTTAGTGATTGATCGCGCAAAGGAAACGCTGCGTCATTCCTATGTCTACATTTTTATAGACGGTGGAAGTCTGTACATGGCTTTATTTTGTACAGTATTAAATGGGTATTGAACACAGAACACTATTACTTCTAGCGGAGTTACTAACCGATGACCAATACGGTACTGACTATAATGTTTACAGTTTTTCGCAGGTTTTCTGGTTCAACCAAGTAGTTTCGACCTCGAACGGAGATCTATCACTCAGTAATATTACTGAGTTCGACTACTCGTACATTTCTTGTTTTGTTGACTTTCGATCGATATCCTAACCCAGTGTTTTTCAACCTTTTTCATGACACGGCCCCTTTAGTACGAAGAAATATTTCGCGACCCCCCGTAACCGTTGCTTTTTTTTTATATAAGTACTTTATTTTGTGACAAATATTCAATCCAACATATTTTGAATAAATATGTTTTTTAATTTCACAATTAAGGTTCGGACAAATTCATAATTAGTACGTAAAACACATTTTTTTAAATCGAAAGCGTCGCCAATAGATATCGCAATTTACGCGCATACGTACCACCACGGTCGATGTCACGATTTTTTGTTTATTTGATACAAATGATTATGTCCTTTAGTTAATAATAACTTAATTTTTTTTTTTTTACTGCCTTAGCTTACCCATTCTTTTGCAACCCCTCAGGGGGTCGCAACCCACACGTTGAAAAATACTGTCCTAGCCTATATTATCGCAGTCCATTGCTGGGCATTGGTCTCTCCCAAGCTGAGCCAAAACACGCCTTCCATCCAGTCTGTCCCAGCCACTTTCTTAAGGTCTAGCTGGGGGGCTGAGGGGGCGGTCGATCTATATAATACATACTAATTCCATGACTGTAGCGTTGGATGGACAAGGTGGATCGGTGGCAGGAATCCGCTGGATGCGAGAAGCACAGAACCGGTCGAAGTCGCGGTGCTTGGTGGAGACCTATGTCCAGCAGTGGACGTGTTTCGACTGTAACAATGATGATGATGAATTCTTGACTCTTACATTGTATAATATACTTTCCATAAACGAAAAAATAACCATCATCATCATTGGCAGCCACTGCTGCGAGGCCTCCTCCCTGTAGTACCATGCTGCTCTAGTCTGTGCGGGTCTCATCCAGAAAGCCAATTGTCGTACTTAAAAACGTTCACATTCAAGTTGCAATCTGTCAAACTTGTTAAAAATGTCGGTAAATTGATTATATTTTTGACAGATTGCGAATGAGATGCAAATGTGAACGTTCTTAAAAATTACGGGATTTGCCCCTATGGGGGCTTAAAACAGTCACTTTGCCAGAATCATAATAGGATAAATATTATGAATCATCGTAAAATGTTACAAACTGACAATTAATAGTATGATCTGCGTGCGATTCATATTACGAAATAATTCATCTGTTTGACAGTTTTCTATAGAGATTCGTAAATTGGTCCACGTAGAATGAATTGCTTTTGTGTCAAATTATAGGAATTGCTAATGACAGCTGGAAATTCAGGAAATGAAATGCTTTTAGAGGAATTTCTAATGTGACCGTTTTAGACCCAGTGGTCTTCCCTGCGATCTTCTGTAGTTCGTCCAATCAGCTATTGGTCTGCCAACGCTCATCCTACGGTTCTCGGCAACCATTGCGAATGTAAAAAATGAAATTATTTGTCCGATCATAATGCGGCTGTTGATAGCATTTTACTATGAATGTTGGTTATTTAACTATGAAACGATTATATTTCATTAACTGATTGCCACTTTTACCCGACTGCCAAGGAAGGAACATGTTTTTCTTTGATATCGACATTCGGTGCATTTCTTAAAAGTCAGAATAATTTTTCTGTGTCAAACATAAAAATATTACTTTCGTGAGATATATGTTTATTATTACATAACATCACGCCTGTAATCACCGAAGGTTTTAGCAGAGTTGTACACCCACATATCGCACAGTTATGTTTAAGTCCCATGCAATAGGGGGCGAGCCTATTGCCATCAACTGGACTCAAATCCAGACTTCGGGCTGCAACTGAGAAATTCCAGATGGAAAAACCCAATACTGCTCGACCTGGGAATCGAACCCAGGACCTCAGCAGTACCTGCCAGGGTTGCGGAATAGTCCGAAAGGGATACCGGGACCCTGGCAACAGGCAACTGAAGGAACACGGTTGGGTTTTAGTCAGTAAGAGTCTGAGACGCACTTCCGCTCCGCCCAGAGCGGGAGAAGTCATTTGATGATTTCCCACCCAAAAAAAAAAAAAAAAAGACCAGCAGTAGCGCTTGCGATCACTAACGAGGCAGTTTAGTACACACATGTAGTAGTTTCAGAGTATCCCGACCAATTTCGGACTCAAATTCCGAAATTAGGAGGTGGTTGCAAGTCGAACTCTTGTCTAGACCGAGGGTCAATTTGAGATTCAAGAGAGCAGTGGACAACGATAACTGAGACCATTAAAAACATGTCCATTTATCAAAAATATCGAGAATATTTTTGTTCCTCGACCGAAAAATCAAATATCCAGCCTTTACGTCTCTTTTAATAATTTTATCAAAGAGTTTTCCGCACTCACGTGAAAATAATGCAAAATAACACAGCGGCCCGTGTACCACGCGTCACCATCGTTATTTTTGCTACAGCCGTAATTCCGCTCCGTATTTTCAATTTTATTTGCTGTGCTTGCATAAATATACATTTATCTGTTGAACTTACAGTTACGGTGCTAACATACAATTCAGCGGTTTCAGATAGGAAACAACGTAAATTTTTTCTTTGCAATGATGACAACAATTCCCCCATTTTAAAAAAAAAAGTTGGAACCATAGACCTGGAGTATGAATGACTTTAGCGTCACAAAAGTGACCACTCTCTAGAAAGATACAAAGCGACTTTGCGGCCACATCTCTCTCTTTTCTACAAACCTATAATAGGCGTAAAAAAGACAACTACTGGCCGCACATTCGCTTTGTCTCTCTCGCACTTTCCTGACCTTGTTATCAATCAATCTGCCTAGCCTTTTCGCAACTGGGTTGGGGTCGGCTTCCACTCTAACCGGATGCAGCTGAATACCAGTGTTTTTCATGAAGCAACTGCCTGCCTAGCTGACCTCAAAAACCCAGTTACTTAGTTAGACTAGTTGTCAGACTTTTGGGCTGCTTACCCGTAACGACTGTCAAAGATCTACGAATGACGACGGGACCAATGGTTTAACGTGCTTTCCGAGACACGGAAGCTATCCACAAAACGACCGCGGCAAGTGTCGCTTAACCTTCGATAGACGCGTGTGGCTGCTATCATTTAGCCATGAGCCCCTGTCGTTTACACTGTCGATGTGTAATATCCTAATCCTAACTTACTATTATAAATGCAAAAGTGAGTTTGTTTGTTACGTTTTCCCGCTAAAACGGCTGAACGGATTTGGATGAAATTTGGCACAGGGGTAGACCATGACCTGGAATAGGACATAGAATACTTTTTATCCCGTGATCTCACGGAATCGAGACTAACGCGGGTGAAACCAAGAGGCGCAGCTAGTCTACAATAATTACCATGACAGTCGGGTCTTCGCCTTCCCTACCTACCCAATTTACTCAAACTGCCTCCTGACCTTAATATGTATTCAATAAAATCAATATCATTAACTATTATAAAAAAAAGTCGCCCCGCCATCACCGCGTCTGTCCGTCTGAATGCGATAAACTCAAAAAATACCGAACGTTTTTTAATACAGTTTTCACCAATGGACGGAGTCATTCATGAGGAAGATGTAGGCGTCTAATTCATAAAAGTGTTGTGGAATTTGCTGAATTATTATGTCGATGATTGTTGAAGATATTGGAAAAAATCATGCCGACTCGACTGGGAGGTTTACTGGCGTGCGACGCATAAACGAATAGTTAATCCCGGTAGTACGTTCTCGTGGGATATTTTCCGACATCCTCGCGTAAGACGCCGCGGGCAAGAGCTAGTAAAACATAAAAACAGCCATAATTTGCCACTCCATAAACTACAAAGTTTATTACGGTTATATTTTTACGGACAGATATAATAAAACGATGTTAATCGCTATATGAAGTGCTGTTAGAAGCGATTTCGATTTAATATCAATAAAGAGGGGATCGTGTCTACATAATAACAGCCGCACGGGTCAATCTTCAGGGTTAAGCAACCCTCGCCGAGGTCGGTCCGTGGATGGGTGACTATCTATTACATACCTAGACCACTCCGTGTCTCAGAAAGCACGTTAAACCGTTGGTTCCGGCTGTTATTCGTAGATCTTTGACAGTCGTTACGGGTCTTCAGAAGCCAACCGCCGTCTGACAACCAGTCTTACCCAGGGGTATCGTGTTACCCAGTAAATGGGTGGTTAAGGTCAGATAAGCAGTCGGTCCATGTAAAATACTGTTATTCAGCATCTGCCGGCCAAATCAAGAAAGTGAAGCCGACCCCAACGTAGTTGGGAAAAGGCTAGGAAGATGATGATGAAAGAGGTTGTATTCCGGCTGATTATCGAGTTTACTGAAAGAGGTTTTATTCTGGCTGAATAACGAGTTTCCTTCGTCATTATATTGAAATATTAAGAAATGGTAATGTCATATTGATAACGCGTGCAAATTCTGAAAGGTTGATTATTTCCATGAAAGAAAATGTAAAAACGAATTTACGAAGTAGGGTGTTTGGGTGTTCTTCATGCGCTTTATAAATCCTTACGTTTGATTTTGTATATGTTTAAAGAATAATCATTAAGTATACTTATGAATATCCACCCGCTCTGTTAACATTTTTGAGGTAAGCAAGCAGACTTGTTTGGACTTCACCAATTTGGTTGTACGAATGTAAACTATTTAGATTTCCATCATTTCAGAAAGTACCTTCCTCCGTTTAATAAAAGCTGTTTGGTACTAAATTAAGAAACAAGCTATACTTAGTTGTTCCTGGGAATAGTTGATAATTCGAAGCGCGTCGTTTCGGCTGTTTTGTGTGAATATAGAATACTGTTACTTATTTAGAGCGGGGGATCTTATTTACATTAGCGCCTATTATTCGTTCGTACCTGTCCGCGCGGCTACCGCCACTCAACCGCTAGAAAACGAATTGACGCGGTCGCTGCTCGGATCTATTTACTTGACGTATCTATTATACTGTCCCCGTGCGTTTCGTTGTGATTAAAATGACGTCATCAAAATCCCTTGTCTTAACACCTCTATCTAAAGTTCCACTCTCTCTTTCCATTCCAGAGGATGAGAAGACCTCGCCGGCACCGATGGCTGACCGTCTCCGTGTTCTTCATCGCCTACTCGGTGTTCCAAGCGGTGTACAAACCGTCCAACGCTTCTGAACCTATCGACAAACCGGCAGAAGTAACCGGTCCGGTCTTCGGACCTACTAATAAGCCTGAAGTTACTGCCAAAGAGGAAACGACTGCGGGTAAGATAATCAGAATACAAAGTGTTATTGATATAACTGAAAACCTGAATAGGGATCCTACTTAACTACTAAATAAAATGCTTGAATTTATTCATTCACTGACACACAACGCACAGCCGAAGTCGCTGGGTTTAGAAGCATATAATGTTTCAATCGAGTTCCTTATAAATAGGGGTGAAATAGGGGATAAAAGTTAGTATTGAAGTTCGTAATTTTTGCCGAATGGAAATTTCTTTTCTATGGGGCCTAGCACAGAAATCGTGAAAAAAATATCGGCTCCTCCATGCATTTCTGTTCCCATAACTCTAAGAAAATGAAGGGGAACAGTTGTGCTATTCTGTAAAAATCTCACCGTGAAAACTAAGTTAAAGTGAGGTTGGAGTGAACTGTCACTGCCTTAGCATCAGTAGGTATCTATGACAATGACAGCTCACTACACGCTCACTTCACCTAAGTTTTCGCGGTGAAATGGTTACAGAATAGCAACGCTGCTGTTTTTTTTAGCTTTGGTTCCTTATTTACAGCTTCGTTGTTCATAATGATGAGTGATGAACCTCTTTCAGGTTTTCAGTTAGTACAAACACCTTGTATAAATACTTAGTAGCTGGTCCACCGAGCTCTGCTCGAGTGAAAATAGATAAACATATCGTCAAGGTATACCAACGTTGTATTGCATTCCCGAGGCGAAAATAGAGAAAACGAATTTTCCCAGATATGAGACCTAGGTAGATCGATTTTCCGCCCCCGTAAACCCTTATGTTACAACTTTCATCGAAATCGTTAGAGCCGTTTTCGAGATCGTGATTACAAAATATATGTCGCAGTTTAGGGGTATAAGGAACAGGGTGTAAAGTTCACTCATACTCCATAGAAAAGGGAGGATCCTCCGACCAGACGGGTGTTGTTTCTGGCGGGCAACTGCCCAACGATTGATGTTGGGTTCTCGTATATATGTCCACTGCACGGTAAACTTTAATTGCGCGATGCAGGATTTATGTGACGTCAGGATGACGCCAGGTCTTTGATGCGTAGTTCGCATGTGGCGATGTAGATACGGCCACAGCAGTAAGATTGTTATAGCCGTGATATAGGTAATTATATCCCTAGGGACATATTCCGTAATATAGTTATATGAAAGCGGTTCATAATTGTCTTACTAGGAATATAACTATTAGGGCATTCCTACCAAATAGGATAGGTTAAGTTAGCACGGTGACCAACTACGCGCGAGCCGAGCAAGCGAAGCGAGCGATGCCGCAGCAGCGGCCGGCAAGCGCTACGTCGATAAATAATCACGCTTTTTAGCAAACCTCGAAAATATGCTTAGTTTTGCTTGATTTTTGACGATCGACACTTGTGGTCAAACAAAATTGGGTAAATGTATCTATTTTACTGTGTGTAGATAATAATGTTCATAAATGAACAACGTTTTATTTATATTATTTGTCAAAACTCCGGTTAGCGTCGAGATTACACAAAGCAAAGCAATACAATCGATACGCATCGATTTAAATTGGACTCCTAACTTTGTGAGGCCACGCTTGAAATTCAGAAATCGTAAAACGAGATATTAAATTCTTACTACATATTACATACTTTGGAATTTGGGATCGTCTACTAATGGATTATGTTACGACGATATTAAATTGTCGGGAATCCTTCGAGATTGCGAAATAGCAGAAAAAGCCAATAAGCAATATTTTAGATCATGACTACCAACTTAATAATAGTTAAGTATTTAATCTTTTAATTACGGACGTTTTTAACGTGCACGTTTTTCAACATTGTACTCACATGTATAATTTCAACATGAATGATGTAACCAATACATTGTAACAATATTCTGATTTAAAAGAGTGTCCGTGGACGTTCTTACCCGTTCCTCTCCATAGGAACTACTACGCTTTGGAATGGGCAACAAGCTTCATCTTTCTGACTTACCGACCCCTTTACCATTCAAAAGTGCCTGTAATTGGTTTATTTGAAATAAATGCTTTGATTTGCAATTTACAGAAGAAAGCTCCATTGCTGCACTCCCAATCACTCCTGCGACCGACAAAGAGAAAGAAGAGGAAAGCCCTCCGGAAGGCAAGAAGGAAATGAAGGGTCTTCCAGAAGATGACGAGCCCGACAAGAAGGGGCAGAAGGATGCGGGGTATATTGAGGTATGGAGAATTATCTTTCTTAAATACTATGTTTAACATTTTAACCTAAACATAACTTAGCCTTTTTTGACTGACTAAAACCCACCCGTGTTCCTTCAGTTGCCTGTTGCCAGGGCCCGGTATCCCTTTCGGACTATTCCACAACCCTGGCAGGCATCGGTCCTAACGGACCCCGTCAGGTGTGCTGACATCTCTTTGAGGCGCGAGTGGAACACGACGCGCCATCGACCAGGGCCTGGTCCTTATCGGACGGTGAGCTACCCATTGCTCGCCGCCCGCAAGCCCGCGCCTATGGTGGCCGGGAATCCGCCTGGGATTCCCGACACCCAGGGTGTCTCCAGCGGCGGTGGTTAGGAGCGTGAGGGCGCAAACTTTGCCTCTCCCTCACGCGTTCCGCCTCCTCCTTCGCGAGCATCACTGCTTCGCAGAAGGAGGTGACGGCTTCCCATGCCCTCTTGCTCCGTACCATGGCCTGGACCAGGGCCGGACGCGAGAGGTCATTGCCGCCAATCGCCTCCACGAGGACACGGCGGTGCTCCGCCCAAGCAGGGCACACCTCCACCGTATGCTCCACCGTGTCCTCCGGACGATCCACACAGTGGTGACACCCGGGCGTTTCCTCCCGCCTAATCCTACACAGGTACCTCCCGAAGCTGCCATGTCCGGTGAGGACCTGCGTCAGGCGGAAGGTGAGGACGCCGTGGCGCCTCTCCAGCCACTCCTCAAAGAGGGGACTTATCGCCGCAATTGTGGCGTGCCCAAACATAACTTAGCCTAGCCTGGCTTTTGGCAAATTTGAAATTTTTATGAGCAAGGAATTTGTATTTTTGCGAATAAATTTTCATTGATGTTTCCAATGACCTTTAAGCTCAAAACACACACAAAGCGAGTGCGGGGCGGGAGCGGGTCGGGTCGGGCGCGGTACGGCAGCGGGTCGAGCGCGGACATATTTAAAATCTTCATAATCCAGAGATCCATCGCCAAACAGAAGATTTTTTTTCATACAATATTCATGCATACAGATCAATACAAATATAATAATAGCTCCTTGAATTACAATTTATTATGCACGGCGTACTCCCGCGCCCGACTCGCTCCCGTCCCGCTCCGCGCTCGACCCGCGCCCGCGTTCTGTGTGTCCATATAATTCCTTGTATTACAATTTATTATACCCGCCGTACTCCCGCGCCCGACCCGCTCCCGGCTTGTGTGTATTTTGAGCTGTAGTGATGACTGTGAAACAAAGTCAAATCGTATGTTCACATAACTTAAATAGCGATCGATCTTACTATAAGAAAACACATAGTTAACAATTAACTGTGTCACTATATAACCCAAACTTACTGAACTGTACCGCCAACCCTCTTAACTAACCATAGCAACCCCATTTTCAATTTACATTTCAATTTCACTGTCGTATTTCAATCATTACTTCGCTAGAACTCAAACATGGATGAAAGTTTGAATAAACTCATATCCCCAGGTGTTTAGAAGATCGAGGCCCCGACGGAAATTGTCATTTGTACTGAATCGATGTGCCAGTTGTGAGGTATTATAGGTTATTTTCGAAGTATACAGGGTGTAAGGGACAGCCCTCCACAAAGTAACAGCATTCAGCTCCTTATTTTGAATTATATTCCACCGGAAATTTTCTCAGGAAAGTTTTCATTTTTTTATTGTTTTTTTCTGTTACTATTCCTTTATTTCATGTAAAATTACATTCTATATACGCAGAACTCCATTTTATAAATAAAACAGCTAAAATAAACAGCAATGGATGTTAAATACTCGAGCCCCCCCCCCCCCCCCCCCGACACGGTACCCGAGCGCGCTCCCCGACATGGGGAGTGCGGCTGCGTGGGTTTTGCCACGATACCATACATTGCGCGTGAGGTAATAATACAAATCAGGTTTATTGGATTCCCATAACGTTCCTGAAATAATTTCATGTACCGATCGTCTTAGTATAATATGCTGACTTCATCCCATCAGTCTGCGGAGGGCTGTCTCTTACACCCTGTATAGTAATTTAACAGTTGAGTAGGAAGTACAAATAGTAAAATTGGTTTATATTTGGTCATAACTCAACGATATTTGGAGATTAAAAGTTGGGTTTTGCGTAATCTAACGTATTTATGGTAGATACGGAAAGTCGAGTTATAACGCTAGGGAAATCAAAAGTTACCTATGTTTGGTTACAAATGATAAAATGATTTTATGTCTGTACGTAGGTTTGTATAAACTTTTAAAAATAAGTAGTAAAATTATAGATGACTAGCTGCGCCCCGCGGTTTCACCCGCGTAAGTCTCGATCCCGCGGGAATATTGGGATAAAACGTATCCTAGGTCCTATTCCAATTTTCAAGTCATGGTCTACCCCTGTGCCAAATTTCATCGAAATTCTTTCAGCCGTTTAAGAGCCCCTATCAATTTTGCGGTCTAAAAACAGAAAATTCAATTTTTTTCGGCACAAATTCCTCAATATCCTCAACATATCTGTTATCTTTTTTAATGCAAAATTATTCATCACCTATTTAACTAGTGACTTGACGAATTAAAACTTAGATAACTACTCAATATAAATTACGAAAAATAAAAATCTAACACACGTTTTTACGTAAGTGCGAAACACCTGGTTTTTCAATTGGTTTTATAGCTTACTGGTAGCAAATATCAATCTGAAAAAAATCCTAAATACTGGGCATATAGTATACTAGTGAGCCCACAATTTAATTTTTTAAAGTTTATTGAATTAGTACTATCAAAAAATGTTATCCAGGCTGAAAACACGCAATAAAATCATGTGAAAAATCATCGTCTACGCGTGAGAATATTGATTTAAAATAAGAATAAGGGTTAAATATGAAAAAATTGAGGTATTTATCTACCAAACTCAATTTTTATATTTTATTGTTGACTACTAATTTAATTACAATAAAAGATCTAAATAATGCCTTATAAACCGATGCGCTAGCTCAAGGCAATCAGTCGCGCCCGACGGCTTCTCGACGTCGGACCTGTGTCGCCTGTGACGTTCGCCGCTGCCGCCGCTCCCGACGTAATTCGCGGAATCGCGCGTACTTTTGTACTAGACCTAACCAGTTTTGAGACTGTGAGTACCTATATAATGTATGGTGTCACACTTTGTGATTTGCTAATGATATACATATTAATGTTTTGTATTATACTTACAGTAAAATAGAGTTAATTTTTTTTTATGGTTCGATAATGTGAACTTTATTTTCACGGAAGAATCAAAGGTAAAAAGAAAAAAGTTGACAAAACACGGAAGGTCACTCACAATGAAAATAAAGGAGAATGCCAGGGTCTCCCACAAGACTCGGCCCAGAACCGACAAAGATGAACTATATTTCATAAAAAAGGAAAATAAATATAGAATTTGATAGTAGGTATAATTCGTTTTCTATTTGAACACAGCAAAAAAAGTTTACATAGTTTTTTTAAAGTTGACCACTTGATACTTCTGATTTGAACGTTATCATGAAATAAACTATTAAATGATTAATTAAAATAATGACTTTAAGCACATTATCCTCAGTTTCAACAGCCAAGGTTGTTGTAAATGGTAGAAAAATCGGGGTACAGAAACACAGTAATAAACAACACAATAATCACAAAAAAATACGAAACTAATTCGTTGCTGGTGAAACTGACTGAACTTTTTGACATTGACAAATGCCAGATAGAGTTTTACATCAAATGTTGCCAGCACTATAATTACATTATTAGGAATAAACTATGCTAAACGATATCGATAATCGAATTAAAAAATATGTTTAATTATTACATTACTATAAAATATAATATACTTATTTAAAAATATAACTAAACGCTATTTATTAACAAAATTACGAGTTATGATTTATGTAAGTAATAAATTCACTTACGTATCTTCATATTGATATTTCTAATTGAAAATGTAGCTATGAAATGTGTTGGTAAATTGAATAACTATTTAAAATTACTTTTTAACGGTGTGTTTCTACAGATTTTATTTAAACTGCATAATTCTTCCTATTTTTTAATATGAATTATCATTATTATAGAAAGTCTGTCGGACACTACATACAATTCGAGCCGATTCTTGGCATTGTCTTTTATCACACGTGTAATTAGTTTCAGACTTACCTTATATAGGCTGGTCACACTTTATAGTTTGCTGCTACTTGAGTGAATGCCATATTAGGTAACCATATTTTTATAGGGTACCTAAAATAGCACGTCATAATCACAAAATAAAATCCATCCAGTATTACGGAACCTAGTAAGTAAAAACTCCTAATATTAGCGGTTACGGACCAAGATTATTAGTTCCCGCTACACCGTGCGCTCAGCGCACACTACGACTGTCGGCGATACTTTGACCGCACACAGACACACTGCGCTCCGATATTTACCTAATCTCGTAGCGCGCCGAAATTGATAGGGACTCTTAAGCGTGAAAGCGTAACAAACAATCAAACACACTTTCGCATTTATTATATTAGTTAGGATAGATATATAGATATAGATAGATTGTAAAGTCCATAATTATGTTTATTAGCTAGTGTAAGCTGACCTCGATCTACTACTGTACCCACCTCAGATACTTCAACACTTTTTTTTCGAACACATTAGGTATATGATTTTGGTTATTTATATGTCTAAATACGTGCAGCAAAATAACTAAAACAAACAAACCGACTTTGATAAGCTGGTGTGCGTGACAGCTGTGTCTGATACCGAAATCCCACGATCCGCGATTTTGCGGACGGACACTGACGACCCCGGACGACGGACCGTGGGAAGGTGTATGTGCGGGATATCGCAGACATCGGAAGCTCCTCGGTGCGCGGTGCGTGGCGGTCTGTGGTCGTCTGCTCTGCGTGTCGGTCTTTAATATTGCCGATCGTAGGATTCCACCATTACACTCGCGCCACGTCATTGTACTGTCATTGTGCTTTTCTAGTATTCGTGCATTTAACGGCCAACAGTTGGACGAAATTATTTTCGACGAGTTTACAGCTTTGAATGTCTATCTTTAATTATATTTATTTATTTATATATACTTTATTGGTTTTATTATTATTTAAAAAACCAATATATATATATTATTTATATCTTTTGTTATATGGTAAACTACCTATAAGATCCGAATTTAGGCTATGGCAGTCAACCTCAACGGAGACTAGCCCTCTACAAGGGAAATATTATAGTGCACAAGTGTGTGAGCAGACAGGTACGCTCACGCTTCCCTCACTCTCATACTCCGATGGGACAGCAATCCGACACGACCGGAGAGAAATCAGACGCACTTCAAATACATCAATCTGAGACCAAATAAAAAACCAAGACAGAACGCTGCGAACAATACAATGAAGCATGCCAAAACTACACCTCCGCTCTATGCATACACGTCCACACTCACACATTTACAATCAGAATATACTATAATATACTAAGTGCACACATGTTTACGAAACCGGCCTCATCATTGTTGACAACGATCTGTCTTAGTTTTTTATTTGGTCTGCGACATCAATTGTGAAGAAAACCGCCAACCTTACGTCAATTTGCCACATTACAGCCATTTTATAGAACTGTCAAAGAATTACAGTTTTGATTTGAATATACGGACAGTTTCTGTAGTCCATTTGCATTTCCCTGACTTATTATAAAATGTTTGTTTTTCAGGACAGTGAAACGGATGAGGCTCGCGAAGAGGAGAGGGCAAACTGGAGTGAAAACCCCACCGTGAAACCTTTGCGGGTGAACTGTTCCCCACCAGCGATCGAACAGGTAAGCTAAGACATCGATACCCTCGATACGGACTATATTTGGGTCATGGAACCTGAACAGACTCTTCGCATTATCACCATATGATTGAGACAGAATGTTATACAATGTGCGTAAATTAAGTCTGTTCAACCGCAAGAATTTTAATTTTGTGAGTCGATATTTATATGATTTTGCGCAAGAATAAGCTACAGTTAACGCAAGAATGAGCTACATTTAGCACAAGAATAAGCTACATTTAGCGCAAGTATAAGCTACATTTAGTGCAAGAATAAGCTACATTTCCCCTTGTCTCTTTTCTTCTAGTTCCCAAAACCCCTGCTGGGTCAGTCAGCTCGTAAGCATGGCGGACTGATCGTCCACGTGCTGGTGGCAATGTTCACGTTCATCGGCCTCGCCATCGTCTGTGACGAATACTTCGTCTCCAGTCTTGATAGGATCTGTGAGGGTGAGTCTACACGTATACAAGGCTATTGTGGCGCTTGGCCAAAATCGGAACCATCTCGTTTTTTTTTAATACATTTTAACTTACATTTCACAAAACAATTTCACTATTTTTTACTAACACCGCCCCCTGTCCACATCATTCGAGCGCCAGAATATCCTCATTGTTGCAAATTGTAAAAGCATCCATAGAGTGAATGCTCTGAAAGACAACAGGAAATGCTAATAGATTTTCAGCTTGTTGTTGTGATCAAAAAGGTCAATTATGGAGATGAAAAAAAAATATCATCTAGAACAGCCTTTCCCAAAGTGGGCGATAACGCCCCCTTGTGGGCACTGCAGGCCTAAAGGGGGGCGGTAAGAGACCCAGAAAAAAAATGGGGGCGTTGTATAGTGGCTTGGGGGGCGATTTGTAATTTCATCTAGAAGGACACTTAGACACCGACTGAGCTCTCGACTCTCGACTACAACTTGTGAACATCAACTAATATTAATTAAGAAATTGCTCAAACTAACTCGGTTCGATATTTATGTCCGCGTAGTATTATTAGTCCTTTTTTATTGAATAAATAAAATAAAAATCATGTCAATCGGTCGCTCCGTTTCGAAATGAAAGTAGACACAAACAAACGAATAATAAAAAGGCGACAGACACACTTTCTTAGTATTCCTAGATAGGGGCATTTTCGTAGATAATAGAGCGCGGGCAAACATGTCTTAACAAGTTTTTGTTAAATAACCCGATTTGTGCATTCCTGTATCAATCGGCTGGTTCATAGAATACTTGTTCTTACTTGTTGAGTACGATTAAGCGTCGTATGAGATAAATCTCGGCTAATATAGCTCACAATAATTAATTTAATTTGAAGTTATAGTGGTTTTTAAGTAGGTGAAGAAAAGGGGGCGCCAAAAAATAATTTATTCTCGAAGTGGGCAGTAGACAAAATAAGTTTGGGAACCCCTGATCTAGAGCTTAGCAAAATTCCTAGCTGCGCAGATGCAGTTGCGCAGACGCAGATTGCGGCTTTTTTAAGGGACTGCGGAAACTTCCTACCACTACATAATCTAATGTCCTCAGAGTTGAAGCTGGCTCCGGATGTAGCCGGTGCGACGTTCATGGCGGCCGGCAGCTCTGCGCCTGAGCTCGCCACAGTCGTTATCGGAGTATTCTGCGCACAGGACGATATCGGTAAGGAATCAAGTGGATTCATTACTTAGGTTACGCAATACTCTAAGCTACATGAATTAGGTACGACTTAGGATTTGTTGGAAACTGTATTAGAACAATTAGTGTATAACTGGCGGTGAATGAGGATGCCTTAATAACTGTTCGATGCAATGCCTTAAGGATTTCCTATGATGTCATGACGTGTTTTTTAAGGCGATGATGGACCACAGTCTGAAGTGCATTTCACAAATATGTCATTATTATTTTTAAACGTAAAGTAGGTATACCTTTCCAAATCAGGGATGTAGCGGATGTTTAACGTCTGGGGATGAGGATGCAGATCTCAAGTTTTTTAAGGGTTAAGGCGGCAAGCCGAGTTTTAAAATTTCTTACGTTCTTTGCTCATGCTCATGATCATCATACAACGAAACAGCGCTGCAATTTGCAGCGCTGTTTCGTTGTATGATGATCATGAACCAATTCACAGCAATCACTTATAATAAAATCATTACTAAATTATAAGCATTTAAAAATCTATATAGCTCTATAAATTATGTGTTGGATGGATTCGCTCTCGAAATTATTTATGTGTTTGATGGATATAAGACTATTTCGTGAAAATGTGACGACTTAGAGCTGATGATTTAAATGATTATAATTTCCATTTTGTTCATTATGATTTTACTTACAACCCGTGCGCATTAAGATGGCACCTGGCTTAATGACGTTTGTACCTCCCCTCGCTGCCCCGAACGGCGACGGCGGGGCGCGGCGCGGGTTGCGGGGGGAGTATTGAGTTCCGAGGCAGGTGCCATGTTAATGCGCACGGGTTGTAAATTCACCAGCTATGCAAATTAACAGTGGGACAGTATAATCGGAAGCCACAGTTTTAAACCAAAGATACGGGGCTTAATTAACTACTTACCTATCTCATTCCCATTCTCTCCCCAGGAGTATCAGGCGTCATCGGCTCGGCCGTGTTCAACATAATGTTCGTGATCTCGGTGTGTGCTCTGTGCGCAGGCACAGTGTCGCATCTTAACTGGTGGCCTCTCTGTAGGGATTGCTTCTTCTACGCCATTTCCATTCTCGTGATGCTGTGTACGATTGCTAACTCTATCGTGTCTTGGTGAGTTCTTTTCATTGTTTTTTAACCTTTTACAGTTGTCTTGTCCGGTTTCGAGACGAAATATTCCTTAATTCGTATATTATGTTATAGGTACATAATATAGAATATTCTATTCTATTCTATCCTATTCTAACAAGGAAAATTTGAAATGTTTAAGTCTGTCCTAACGGTGAGGAAAGTGTTTATAAATCTCAAATTCAATGCGATGTACAAGGTCACAGCTTCATAAAGTCTCTTGGACTAGTGCGCTGCTGCCCAAATCTGAGCACCGGGTATTCCAGCTTTAATTGGTTCGTGATCGGAAATTTCAAAATCGCCGAAGACTTGAAATTTCATAAACATAACATCACGCATGTATTCCCCGAAGGGTTGGGCAAAGGTGTACATACACCCACATTTCGCCAGTTATGTTTTAAGTCCCATGTAATAGGGGGCGAGCCTATTGCCATCACCCGGGCACAAATCCAGACTCCGGGCTACTACTGAGAAATTCCTCATATAAAAACTCAATAACACTTTGCTTGACCTGAGAATCGAACCCAGGACCTCATGCTCAGCAGTAGCGCTTGCGACCACTAGACCAACGAGGCTGTTTTAAATAAACCAATTTTTTATGTTTAGCCAGAATCTGGTTGTGAACAAATCTCTTGGAAGTTGCATTAACTAATATCCATGTATTTTTCTGCAGGCCAGAAGCACTCTTCATGTTGATAATGTATGGAGTCTACTGCGTTGCGTTGCGATTCAACACCACTCTCGAGCGCTGGGCCATGACGCTTCCGCTGCCTTTCAAACTGCCTACCAGGGAAGAACAAGCGGCCTTGGTTACATACAGGTATGTATTGGAAGTAATTAAAATGGTAACTTTGATTTTTAATCTAGTGTAAATATAGTGAAACAGCCTGTACTTGGTGAGCCCAGCTTGGGCGCCAAAAGGTTAAATTGGCGCCCAGGGTGGGACCATTAAAAAAATAGTTAAATGTTTCTATAATCAGCAATATTTTTACGACGCTGCGCCGGAGTGCGAAGCAGTGCGTTGTAGCGGACGTGACGACGATGGAACGCTATCATGACTAGAGCTACCAGTAGCTATTTGAATGATTCAACTTGCCGCCCGGCGACGACACCCGAGCACACGCGGCCGTAGCCGAATGGAGCCGACCAAACGTGACAGCAGCCGAACGCAGCCGTCCGCATGAGCGAGGAGCCGACCGGTTACCGCGGTCAGCCGCGGTCCAAGCTGTGCAAAGTCCATGCAAATATCTATGACATTTCAAAACTTTACAATTTACTTTTATTTCGATTTCAATGAAGGCAAATTGCTGAACAATGTCCTTATCAATGCTACCCAGGAGTGCGCCGGGCGGCGTGCCTCCCGCGCAGATCTCAGGCGACAGTGCGTACGCGCAGATGGACGGACAGACCAAGGAGACGCCTCTGGGAGACTCGCGTCAGTACACTTTCATTATCTTATCTTTTTGAAAAGCTTATCTTTTTTTATGATTCTAAAAAAAAAGTCTTTGTTTTTAACTGACGGTGTGGACTGTTTTTTTTTTTAAATTAAAAACAATATCTTTGTCCAATATCTTATTTACTTACCTCTCATTTCACATTCTTTTAAATATTTTTTAGTGATTTATTATTCATTGAGAATAAAAATAAAAAAAACTTAAAAATAATGCTCCAAATATGATTCGATCTTACAAATGGATTTCTTTAATTCTCCCGAATAGTTGTGACTTCAAACCGTAATGAAATACAATTCGTCCGCAGCATCGTACAACCCGGGCGGCGCGTACGACAACGCGGCCTACAACGCCGAGCCCACGCCCGCCTGGGCGCAGCCGCAGCACGACTGGGACCCCAACCGCGCCTGGGACGATACGGTACGAACAAACCTACAAACAATACAACGTGCCGCTACAATGGCGACATTAATTTAACACACGTATACGATTTCGCGTATTCGTTTTATGAAAATATTTAAATTTCATTAAACGTTATTATTTATTGATTTATTTACAATTTTCTAAATTACCATCCTGGAGCAACCAAACTGTACTTAAAGAACTGTAGCGAAGAGGTCGTTTGCTGGGGTCACGGATCATATGTAGGCGAATAAAAGGAAAGCCGCGCAATTTCTTAGAAATTATGCCGACAAACGATTGTACCGATTGAACGTAAGCCAGAGGGTAGGTAGCTTCATGAATGAATCTTTTACACAGAGTGATCTCAATTTTGGTTATGTTTTTATTATTTAGTTTGTTTGAAAATTAAAAATTTTCAATTTACGAATTATTTTATTATAATTTTTATGTTCACTGACCACTAGCCCGTGTTAAATTAATGTCGCCATTGTAGCGGTACGTTGTACAAGATTAAAGTTATTAAGCAGACAAGAGACATGATCCAGTCTCACGTCTCAGTTCACGAACCTGACAAACACATGGTTTTTAAAATTCAATGTAACATACACACGGCCGGGTACTGTACCTTCATAATATATATATTAGCACCAACCACCTCGTTCATATAAAATTCCAGCCTCCATTAAACCAATTCAGCTGTTAAGTTTTGAAAAATCCGCTATTATGACACTAAGGTCAAAGTCAAATTCAAATCATTTATTTCAAATAGGCACATTAAAGGCACTTTTGAACGTCAAAAAAACTAAGAAATAGAACTGATTCTAGTTGCCCCTTCCAAAAGGTAGTTTTCGTATGGAGAAGAATGGGCAAGAAACTCCACCGCCACTCCACTTCTGATTCCACACAGCAGAAGGCCGCATAGTTTGGAGACGCGCCATTATGTAATTGCAATTCTCAGCATTGAGCAAACGACGAAAAAGGGAGATCACCATCTAAGAAAAATATCATATCTTCAAAAATCTAAGTTTCTATATTCAATGGTTTTTGTGGAGCGTTGTCTGTCTAATACTGGCACTTCACATGGCGTATTTGTCAAAATATTCGCGTTACTTGGGTGATACAAAATATGCCTTGTACTTTTTAAAATAAAGTTAAATTTGTATTAATGAAATAACACGAATATTTGCGCAAATACGCGAAGTGAAGTGTCAGCATGATATAAATATTCTGTGAATCTTCAGCCATAATTCATTTTCAAAATTATATACCTGTAGATGTCGGCCCCAATCTACAACGCTCAGATGCCCGGACAGCAGTACTCGCAGCAGCCGCAGCAGCAGCAACAACAGCAACAGTCGACAACAGGCCAGCAACAACAACAACAACAACAACAAGATCAGCCACAGCAGCCACCACAGGTGAAGATTTCATTTACTTATCGCCAAAGCCTGTGAAGTTATAAGATTTTTATCTTTCACTACTTAAGGGATCTCGCGCACTAGACGGCCACGACTCCGGCCAGTCGTGGCCGTCTAGTGGTATTGTATGGTCTGCGGCTAGTTGGCCGCTGCGACCAAGTGCGCGATTCGTATCGGTTTCTATAGTTTAACTGGTCGCTGTCACCACTGGTGGTGGTCGTGGCCGTTTAGTGCGCGAGATCCCTAATACTTACTCTCATGCACATTTATTGTCATAAGATTCGCAATTGGTTGGGTGGAATTCTTTCGCAGATGAGTTGGTTTTTGCACGTTTTGTTATAATTTCCTTGTTTTGATAAATGTTTCATATTTCAGCCGGCAGCTCCTGCGTATTACAAGGCTAAAGAGTACAACCCAGAGACTGCTATTGATCCTCTCGTCAAACCCATCGGAGCCAGTAAGTTTTTTAAGATTTTCTTGTAAATTTTTCCCGATCGTATTCTAGGATTATAGCCGATCTCATCGTAAAATAAAGGATGATTATATATATATTAAGAAATCAAAGAGCAATGGTGGCCCCGTGGTAATGGCCCCGATATACGAGTTGTAGGTCGTGGGTTCGTACCCAGGCAGGCGCTTTACTTTGTGTAAATAGTTTCATTACCACTGCTCTCAAAACGGTGAAGGAAAACATGGTTAGGAAACCGGCATGTACCAAAAATTCGAAGACATGACATCTACCAACGCGCACTGGGCCCGCGTGGTAGATTACACTCCTTCCCAAAGAGAGAAGGCCTTAAAGAGATTAAAGTACTGCAACTTAGTTATACCAATTCAATTCCACTTTAACTCTATGTTTTTACTTACATTAGTCAATCAGGGCAATTCTAAATCCTAAAATCAAAAAAGCCCATTAGACCCTGACGTCACCGAGTTCGTTCCTGCCCTATACCTCTTATCCTCTTGTGCAATATAATATATCCCGCGCCGAAGGTTAGTCTCCGTTGAGATTGGCCGCCGTGGCCGAAATACTGTCTGTCGGTCTGGAGGACTATATTTATTCAGTTACTGAATCTGTTAAATAAACTAAGTATAAGATACAACCCGTGCGCGTTAATATGGCACCTGACTCGGAACTCAATACTCCCCCCGCTACACCGCGCCCCGCCGTCGTGCGGGGAGCTCCATGTTAATGCGCACGGGTTGTACTTAGTTTATTTAACAGATTCAGTATCGCAGTATGTTGCACAAAAATAGACTTTAATAACATTCTTTTGATAGGAGTCAAGCTCATTGATTTTTCTTTATATTCTGACCATGAGCATGTCCGCAGACCACCTGCAGCTGGCGTGGTGGTACCTGGTGTTCCCGATCCACTGGTCGTGTCGCCACACGATGCCGGACTGTCGCGGTCGCTGGTATCCCGTCACCTTCATGATCAGCATGCTGTGGATCTCCTTCTACTCCTACTTCATGGTCTGGATGATTACTATCATTGGTGAGTAAGCTTTAATAACTTTGGATGATTATTGGAAATTTCTTAACTTTGTTAAATAAAACTACTCCGTTTTCTTTTGAACCGATTTTATTCTTATGTTGTACACACGTTCATCTTCATCTTACGTCTTCCTTTAGCACATGCATGTAATGCCATAGTGCATGCCTCAAAACCTGTTGCTGTACGCCGATTCGGCGAATAAAAGCTGTCATTACAATTATGGAATCTCGCGCACTAGACGGCCACGACTCCGGCCAGTCATGGTCGTCTAGCGGTATTGGTATTGTATGGTGGCCGGCTAGTTGGCCGTTGTGATCAAGTGCGTGATTCGTATCGGTTTCTATAGTTTAAAAGCACCCTAACTGCGTATATACACGATCAGTCAGAATTGGAATCGGTTTGAAACAAATGCGACAATCTAAGAAGCCCGTTTTGACGTTTATCATCATACATGCCGCGATAACTTTGTATGAACGTCTACGTAAGAGATCGAAAAACCAAATTCATAATCCTCATTAATTACTATGACTTTTACAAACATTACGTTTGTAAAAGTATCGATTTTCCAGAACATCGATTTTATTCGGTCAAGAAGCGGGTTAAAATCTTCACAACACTACCGTTGCCATAGCAACGAACCCAAAGACATGACATTGTAATAACATCCTGTCAGAATATTAATCAACAATTAATTCGTGTTTTTAAGTGCATTTTTTCAATATAAAGTGAAACTTGGTGCTTTCGAATGATACTCATTGTTATAGTGTATGGATAACATAATAATTAATTAGGATTATGAATTTGATTTTTCGATCTCTTACGTAGACGTTCATACAAAGTTATCGCGGCATGTATGATGATGAACGTCAAAGCGGGCTTCTTAGATTGTCGCGAGATTAATCCATTGCTTCATAAGTTTGAAAAAAAATCTGCTCAACAACGTAAATAACCCAATGAATGTTGTTGAACTGTCATAATAAAACAAATTAGTCTTGGTTACGAAAATCATCATCTGCCTAGCCTTTTCCCAACAATGTCGGGGTCGGCTTCCAGTCTAACCGGATGCAGCTGAATTCCAGTATTTTACATGGAGCGACTGCCTATCTGACTTCCACAACCCAGTTACTGGGTAACACGATACCCCTAGGTAAGACTGGTTGTCAGACCTTCGGGCTTCTGACGACCCGTAACAACTGTCAAAGATCTACAAATGACAGCCGGGACCAACGGCTTAACGTGCTTTCCGAGGCACGGAGGAGTCTCGATATGTAAAGATGGATGGTGGTAGTGGATGGGATGATAAGTTAAGCAATTAGATAACACGTCGTGGCCATGGCCGTCTAGAGCGCGAGAAACCTAACAAAAAAAAACATTACGTCTGCGGAAGATCAAGGCCCAAGGCCCAAGATTAAATAAGAAAATATGTTTGCTTTAATGTGTTTATTGCAGTCAACTCACAATCTGACCAACCGTTATTCCTTGTCAGGTTACACGCTGGGCATCCCAGACACCGTGATGGGCCTGACGTTCGTGGCGGCCGGTGTGTCTGTACCCGACGCGCTCTCCTCACTCGCCGTCATCAAGGAGGGGTAAGTACACACCCTCTATTAGGTAATTATATTAAGTAAAGAATTTTTATTTTTTTAGCCTTATTTTTTATCAGCTTCTACTAAAATAACGTTAATTTGAATCGGCATTACGGTTTGGAATATGGCGCCTTTTAGCTATTTGGCCATGAAACACGTAAGATGCAGTAAAAAGGCCGGATCAGTGACGAAACTTTAGGTCGTACAAAGGCCAATCAGCCAAAAACTTTAGGTCGTATGGCGCAGACACGCTACTAATTTTTCTGATAAAACAAGTTCTGAGGCCCTAGACAAAGTGACATTCTATCAGCGAAAACGATGATGGAAAAGGCAAAAATTTATAGGACTGACATAAGCTATCGAAAAGCTTATGCCAATTCTTTCTGAAGTCTAGGCCCTCTGAAGGCCTATACTCCATTTGAAATAAGATTAGACATTGAAATAAACCTTTTTTACAGTTCTCTCGGTTCTCAGTCCTCAGTTCAACCGATTTTGACTTCTATTACGTTGGTGGCATGACAAATGGCAGCTGTATTATACAGTTGATATTGTGTAATCTTTTTTGCTTTTAATGCCGTCCTTATGCCTACGATATAGAAGTCAAAATCGGTTGAACGGTCTGTAAAAAGGTTTGTTTAAATGTCTAATCTTATTTAAAATGGAGTATAGACAAATGACAATCGCTTCGAAAGCGTTTCGTATTTCTACAACGACTTTCAACAGGATTGACATAAGCTTTTCGATAGCTTGTCAGTCCTATATATTTTTCCCATATCCATCACAGTTATCGCTGATAGAATGTCACTTTGTCTAGGCTGTTTTTTTTTATTTCGAATTAGCTTACTTATCTTTTTATGTGTACGTGTTTCTATGACAAATAGACTTTATATTTCTTTTTCCACAGTTATGGTGACATGGCGGTTTCCAATGCAGTTGGCTCCAACGTGTTCGATATCCTGGTGTGCCTCGGGCTACCATGGTTCATCCAGACCGCCATCATCCACCCGGGCTCGCATGTCAACGTTTACCATAAAGGTATGGGCCTTGAATTACCTACTTAAAAATGTAAGTGTTACAAAATATAACGTCACTCCTATTTTCACCGAAGGGTTAGGCAAAGGTAAAGGTAAGTAGGGTAATAGTCATGTCTGGGGTCAAAATTCGCCTTTTTTCTGCTTCTTCAGTGAGTGACATCTTCAAAGTTAAGTTTGCCAGTTAATAAATTCCTATTTATTTCGATAGGACTGAAAATCATTTTCGAAGAAATGAAGTGAAAGTAGAACTTAGGTAATTCGAAAACAAATGTTTTGTTTCTAGGTTTGATCTACTCAACGCTCTCATTATTCTCCACCGTAATCTTCCTGGTCGTCGCCACACACGCCAACGGCTGGAAGCTGGACCGCAAGTATGGCGCAGTACTGATGGTATGGTACATCCTCTTCATAACCCTCGCCAGTCTCTACGAACTCAACGTCTTCGGATACTACACCCACCCCGACTGCATCTCTAGCTATTAATTTTTCACAATAGCAACACTTTTTGTTAAGTTGGCTCGCTTGGGTGTCAACTATCAAATGCGACGAATTTTTTTTTGTGTGTGGAGCAGACAGACAGGAAATAATGGATATGACTTGTGTATTAAATGCACCTTTAACCATTTCTTCTATGTATTATATCAGCCATCTAAAGCACATTCCAATGATTAGGTTCTAGTTATTAAGATTTATATTTGTTAGTAAAGAAGTTATTATTACTTTAGAATGTAGAACTTACCTAATATTTATATTAGGTTAATTATATTACAAATCTATTTTTATTATTATTTTCATCATTTAATAGAAGTACCTACAACAAATGATTTACTTTCTAGTTTAAAACTTAAATCAACGGCCGGGCCTATATTTTAACAATTTTATTTAAAATATTACAAACACTACTTATAGTTAAGTTTTGTAAAAACGCTATTGTCTTATGAATAAAGAAGCATCGATGTTAGTTTCAGTATATCTTTTATAATATAAGTAATTTTAACATTACCGTGAAGGACTTTAGCGGTCCAAATTAAAATGTTATTTCTACACTTCCACAATAGAAATGCTAGTGTTGATTTATTAATAATATTAAGCGGTTAAGTAGTTTGCGTCGAGTGGTTATTTTAGTTATTGCATGCCTCAATAAATTGTTAGCAAAGAATTGTAAAATTTAATTATGTGTCTATACGAATTGAAAGTCGGCAGCAAAATGATAATGGCTGCCTAAAGTCGCTTTAAAATGGACAAGAAACGTGGAACATGAAGTAGATATTACCTTGTTGTAAATAGCTTTGTGGAGCACTGGTGTTGCTTACGCACAAATTGCTGTTCTCTAACCAAAGTAGGTACTCGTGAGAATCTCATTTAAAGTGGGATCTTAGCTAATGAAAGGTAGAATCTCTTTACTTTACTTAAGTACCTATTAGAGAAATTGATTAATGGATCAAAATTCACCGTACCTATATCTCGTATATTTACACCGGGTGGTGTAAATATACATTACAACATTCACGGTTCAAGAGATTTAAAATTCGTAGCAAATGCGAATACTTTTGTCTACCTTTCTAAACTAAGTTTCTGTAGATATTGTAACTATTACCTGTTAATTTTGTTGGCGTGTTGTCTATGTATATGTGACTTGAAGCAAAAAAGAATAATTCGCTTTAATGTATAAATATCTTATGAATATTTGCGTAGTTTTAGTGAAATGACATTTTGAAAACGTATGTAGTCGCGAATATCGTAATGTGTACTATATAAGACGTTTTTGTTTGTGATATTACGTTTAAAACCAAAAGGACTAAGTCACTTTTCAGAATAATGTATATTTTAGTCTAAATTATTAGTTATAGTGTGAATATAATTTTGTAAATTATATTTTTATCACAAAACATCGATGTTTGACGAATTACTGCAATAGTTATGTGAGAAAATTTAATTTTTTATGAAATTTTGTACTTTTACTACAGCTATTCAAAAAAGTAGCAGCGACTGTAGTTATTTTTATGTAAATAGTACCTACCTACTTGAACTTAATTTTCATACATCTGTTCTTCCTTCCACGACGGATGTTTTAATTTCCACATAATCCTACTATTTATTTTCCATAGAATATTGTATATAGACTTTCTGAATAGTGAATGCCTAAATAAATATATCTCCTAATTAAATTAAATATAACGTACTCCGAGTAATATATTACCTAAATATAATATATGAATTAGCTTAAAGCCTTACTCTTGTTAGTCGTTAGAAAAACTACCCCTTGGCTGAAATCACTCATCTTCCAAAGACCTGTTTTCCATGATGATCCAAATACCTCAGCGTCCCTCTTCCTTACATACTTGTTAAAGCACTCCCCTATTCCAATTCTGTGATCTATTTAGCTGTAATATTATAAAGTTAACGTGTGTGTGTCTATTATAAGAAAAAAAAATCTTAACCAAAAGATAATTAGCCGATTTTTTAGATTAGTTTTTTTCTTGCACCTTTTCTGATATTATTAACTGGATTGTAACGAGACAGTAAATAATCAACATATGAGTACCAAATTACCTTCTTGCCCATAAAACATAGCGTAACCTATCTGGTCATCTTAGCATAATGTGTAATTTACTCGTGTAAAGCTTAATTTAGACCAAAAAGAGCCTTAACATCGCTCAAAGTAACGGTCGTGACAAAAACCTACCGTATATGCCTAGTCAGTGAATAAATAAGTCATAATTTTAGAATATGCGGGTAGTAAAATAATATAGTCTAGTAGAAGGGATTTTGGACGTAAAATTGCTTACAACTCAATCTTAATGTGACAAGTCGCCGCTCATGCTGAAGAGCGGAACTTTACGAAACGTCTATAACAATCTAGCCCTATCTCTGTCATACAAACTAAATTCGATTTGTATTCTACGAATAATAGATATCGTGAATCTCTGACGTGTAGGTAACTGTCGTTGTAAGCCAGCAAGTAATTATAAGTATTTACCAATTTAATTGTAAATGTTCATGATTTCACATCGACATATTCTATAAAGATGACTGTGTCGATGTGATTAAATTATAATTTATTCCAAACACTCATACGTAAAAAGTATACATAATTCGTCCCTGTACTTTATTCATTAACGTAGTGTTATTGCAATGGCGTATCCTCTTTATGACCAACGTAGGTATACGAATGAACAAAGTTGCTCCTCGTTCCAAAATGATTATAACATAATAATTATGTATCAGACCTACTTTAGTCATCGTCAATTAAATATATCTACGTGTTATACGTATTGGTACATCCTTTTCGACAATAATCGCTAAATGTGGCTTCACTTAATATTGGGTGTGTTGCCAGTGTAAAATAACAAGGCTGTATAAGAATCGCTTGTGACAATGTTGGTGTTAAAAAATTTGGTGATGTTCCTAATTTGAAATAAAAGAATGTAGGTACCATTCAAATCACTTGTTTAAAAAAAAATGCTAATGTATCGTCACAGTACTTGATAGATTGTGCTAATTTATTAAAGCTATGCAGGAAAAGAAATGCTTGATTCAGCCATTGACTTCCGAATGCAGTGGGTTCTGCCTGCTTTACATTGCTTATGGTTGGTGCCTGCTTTACATGGTTCAAATATCGCTCTATACCTACCTAACCATCTTACTAAAACCAAAAAAAAACTGTTCTAAATTATTAAAGAACGCATCAATTATAAATGTCAATTTGATGTTGAATTCAATTAAATAGATAGTAAGATTAATAATAATTGTATAAATATCCAATTTCAATGAATGTTTTTGAACATTGATAAAACAATCGAATGTAACAACACTATTTTTAAATGTTTAAAAATGCCTATAACTAGGTATGTCAACCTAGACTACTTAGACTAAATATAAAAAAAAAGATTAATTATGGCAACATCTGAAACAAAATGAGTATAAAAATAAACGTTATTAAATTCACTTATTATATGTAAATAGTAGAGGACCATTATAGAACATGTATTTTTAAACCTATTTATATAATATTATAACGCTGCCACGTTTCATTATGTTATGTATATAAGTTCCGTATATTAATGCTAAATTGTATGATATGTTTGTGTAGTTGCAGAAGCTTTATTCATATCAGTAGGTACGTAGAATTTGCAAGGTGCACCTAATAGTTTTTCTTGAAACGGTAATTTTACAGCACACACTGGTTTTTATGAAAAAAAAAACTTATAATATAAACACGTTTAAACTTCACCTGCTGAATTAACCAGGATGTGTTTTGACAAAGAGCAATGAAAGATGCTGGTAGTCTTTGAACTAGTGTTAAACTAAAAAGCGCTTTTCTTATAGTGAATCAAAAACACGGAAAACACTACGGCGTAGCTAGGTCAATGCTACACTTACTACGCCGTAGCACGGCGCGTAGCAAACAAAAACCTGTAGCACCGACTGTACCTACCCATTGTTAGCAACGCAAGTAAGTACAAGTTTAAAATAACTTACCTACTCATTTCTTGAATTTGTCCGGAAGTTAAAATACATCCTGTATTAAAATAATATAATAAATATATCTGAATAACGCACATTAAATAAAATGGACACACTTACAAAACTTTAGGGCTGTACTTGAGTAAAAGTAATTTTATACTAGCACTGATAACGTAATTAATACGGTAGTTAGCAACGTAACAAGCTAGATTGCCACAGCAAGACTTAATCGGGTCCTAGGCCCTAGGGTAAAGTTAAGAACACAAGGCATAACCTCTGTTGGCCACTCAATAGCCATTCGAACTGTCAAAGTGATAGCTAACAAACAATTGATTTGCAATTAGAGTTTAGAGAAAGCTATAAAAATGTTAAATAGTTCACTCGATAGTACAGTGCGAATAAAGGATCGTGCGGATTCTCGCGCACTACGATTTGATGAGCTATGACCAAGACAAGTCGCACGATCGGCCACAATCTTGACCGCAGAAGTTCCGACTAGACACGCGACAATCTAAAAAGTCCGTTTTGACAGCAAAAAAAATGCTTTGTGTAGAGATGAAAAAAAAATCGTTTCTTATAAACTGATTCTCGAGACATATCGATTGAACATACTTACTTAGAGAGTTTCTAATCGATGACTTATCTACATTGCTTAAAACTGATTCTCAACGCTTAACGTTTTGTTACATGTACGAGAACAAAACGTCAAAACGGACTTCTTAGATTGTCGCGAGTGTAAGAAGAAAGTTTAGCCGCACTACCGGTCGCCCGACCAGTTTTGTTCAAAATTGCAGCCGTTCGTACAAGTCCTCGTTGGTCGTGGTCGTACAGTTCGTGAGTTCCTTGAATTATATAAATAATCTCGTTTCACCAATGCAGAATACGGTATTCATGAGTGGTCATTTTCTTAGGTAGGTATTTTTATTATGGCACTAATACGCAGGGTAGAAACGAAGATACTTAAATAATTTTATTCAATAGTTAGAGATCATCTAACTGCACGCCCCTCTACTAAAATTAATAGACCAACATTGTATATGTGCAATTGTCCATTTCAAATATTTTTCTATTATTTTTAGTGGATGGGCGTGCAGTTTTAAGGCCACCACAGGCCTCACGGTCGTATGCGTCCCAATACAAAATGTTCTAAGAACTCATACCGGAATATCGCAGGACGGGGAAACGCAAAGCGTCCTACTGCTTTTGCGTCGTTATTATCACAGCAGTGTGTAACTTCGTGGCCGCCCTAATATAAAATGTAAGTGCCCTAAAAACAGATTTCGCAATATCGTATCCGTTATTATCGAATGATAAAGATGCGCCTGTGGAGAGCCTTCAAAATACGATCTCTATTATACATATATTTTGTAATTTAAATTAAATATTCTAATAAAAGAAAATATTAAATATTCAACCTATCTGTAAAAAAAAGGTATATTTTAATTCAATTTGTTTTTCCAGGATTAGGGGTTATTTTTTCCACTCTGTATAGATTTTCAACGTAGTAAAGAGTGAACTATTCCCACATTTTCTGCTAAGGTTTTTAATCAATGTAATTTTCAAACACCGCTTATTTTACCTGTAAATCAATCAGATTGGTGCCTACCCATATTTCATCACCTTGCTAGTCATTTATACTCTAGAATAATCTACATAGTTAAATCATAGCCTTTTCACCTGTTAATCTTTTCAAAAATTATGAGTAGATTATAATAAATTTTTTAGAGATTACTTTGTCCAAAAAAAAGTTTCTACGTGATATTTGGTCATATTCTGGTCGTAAAATCAATATTTATTTGTTTAAATTCCCATCAGTCCGAGATATAACCGATAATTATGTAATATCATCGATTTTAATCGATGTAATATGTACCTACCTACTCACTACTTACCTACAATCTTTTTGATGTCTATATTAATTTGTCGTTATAAGATTATTATGTAAGGGTAGTTTGCATCTGTAATATTAAACGCTGTTTTTCCAAATTGTACCTATAGGTACCTAATCCATTTTAGCATATTTAACAATAACAAAAAAAAACCGTAAACTGGTCATGGCTAAGTAGAAAATATTAATTTTCTACGTAGAATTTCATAAACTTTTAAAGTAGGCATAGTGTGTACCTATAGCACATTTATTATACCTAAGTTGCGTTTCCCTATTCGTGTATATTTTGACGGTGCAAATGAACCTTTGGTGTTACTCTCAGTATTAGATACGTACCTATCCTCGTTATGCTGTTTAAATCGGTGTTTTTCTCGTTGCGACTTAGTCTAGGTGTTCTGTACATAGCCCGCGAGGGCTAATAACAATTATGTGAAAATTTATTGTTAATTACTGTAAGTTATATGACAATGTTAAATAAAGTGTAAAATGTAGTGAGTTGTATTCATTTCTTAGAATTACCTACATCAGAAAAATCGAAACACCTTGCAAGTTTATCTTTTGTAAGGATTATCAGAAAAATGTGTATATTTAGGAATATATGTATATAAAAACGGAAGTGTTTCGATTTTTCTGATGAGAAGTATATTTTACCCATTATTTTCTCAACTAAGTATTTTCAATAGAGATAGATACTTTTACCAAGAAAAAAATGTCAACTTGACGAGAACAAGGTGCGCGGGTGTTAAACGCGTCGTGAAATGTGCTCTTACTTTTTGCATATAAATCTACATCCTACAGAAGCTGCGGGCCCGCAAACGCGGTGGGAGCGGGTGAAAACCGCTCCGTGAGGTCTTAGCCTTATAAAACAAAAATAAGACATACAGCAGGTATAGTAACCTTTTGTGAACTTTTCGATCTAGCTCTTGGACTATACCTTACTAATTGAACTCATGTCTCCTAAACTAAGACCCGATTAAATCTGTGACTTGGCGCCAAATTCCGACTAATTGGCGACAAATTATGGGAGAAAACACATCTTCGCTAGGTGTCGTAGTTTTGGAGATATAAATGTGGCCCTGCTGGGGAGACTCCAGATCGGCCACCTATAAACCCTCTTACCTATATCTTTTGAACCAGTGACCGACAAATTCTGATATTTGGCGACAAATTTCGACTAATTAGCGACAATTTTTTTGTGTAATCAAAATTAATAATCCCTGATGGTGGCCCTGCCAGAGTCAGTGACACGGTTACTCTTAGCTTGGCTAAATAATTGGCTTTTACAATATTTTCAAATTACAGTGTTAGGTACGGGAGGACAGTGTAGGCCTTTCAACAATTACCAGGTACTTAACAGGCAGGTGTCAATGATCTTTTCATCGGCTATTAGGTACCTATACGATCATCGCGCTTCCTTTTAATCCCGGTAGTCCGTTCCCGTGGGATATTTTGGGCGAACACGCGGGCAAAAGCTAGTATAGAATATAATTGTTGTGTTTTTACAGTATTTTAGAAACATTCCTTAAACTTGCGACAATCTAAGAAGCCCGTTTTGACGTTTCTCATCATACATGCCGCGATAACTTTGTATGAACGTCTACGTAAGAGATCGAAAAATCAAATTCATAATCCTAATTAATTAGTAGGTTATCCATACACTATAACAATGAGTATCATACGAAGGCACCAAGTTTCACTTTGTATTGGAAAAAATGCACTCAAAAACACGAATTAATCGTTGATTAATATTCTGACAGGATCTTATTGCAATGTCATGTCTTTGGGTTCGTTGCTATGGTGTTGCGAAGATTTTAACCCGTTTTTTTACCGAATAAAATCGATGTTCTGAAAAATCGATTATTTTACAAACAATACCTTTAGAAAAGAAACTAACGTAGGTAACAAATAAATTCTGATCACATATATCTTTAGCTTTCTTTTGATAATTCATATGTCATTAAAGGAAATGGTTAAAGGTTATTGTTATATTTTCTGACTCGGCTATTATGTGATTTTGGTGCTATCGTGTAAACTCGTCAACATGTTTAAAAGAGGAGCGACGATCTTCGCAGGGTGTCTGGTAGCAGCTGGATGAGTTACCGAGAATCGAGCTGAATGCCGTGCAATTGGGAGAGGTCCAGTGTTGTAGGCTGATGATGATGATAATGACGTGTAATAAAACTATATGACTCGAGAATCAGGTTGAAGTAATGTAGATAAAATTGTCGATTACAAACTCAGTATGATAAATCGATATGTCTCGAGAATCGGTTTTTAAAACCACCGATTATTTGTCCCCATCACTACTAACAGTATTTTGATAGGTTCAAAGCGGGCTTCTTACATTGTCGCGAGATTAAAATAGGGATAATTAAACTATTGAGCTATCTCGTCTGAACTACAATCTAATCGTGTCAGGTGTTTCGTATGTGTATTGTGCAGTTCTATGGTATATTATAATAGAAACCCAAAGGATATAAAAAGAAAACAAAAGAATAGTTTATTACTGTTTATTAATTTATAGAGTGTTGACACACTGAGTATACACACAACTGGAGACAAAATGTGTGTGTCCTGAACCAGCGTTACTGAGTCTCGAAATAAAACCGAATTTGAAAGGAATGAGATCCATAATATCACTCTCACAGTAGTCAAACATACCAACATTGTAACTATACATGGTATTCAAACGTTATTTATTTTGTCTCCATTTGTTCACTCACACTTCGTTCGCACTAATCATTCCGGAAACTTATAGTTATGCCTTAGAAATAACAAATGGTGTATTATGATACTTCTAGCATTCAAACTATGGAAGCATTGTTTAGTGATCGTTTAATATAAAAATATTACACACGACGTCGATTGTCGCCGAGACTACACAAGTCCGAGTTTCCTGCTAACGGGAATCACTTCATTAACATTCATTCATAGATTATATGCAAAGGAAGGTTGTATAAAAACATGAATATTACTGAATAGTTCCGTTCAAAGTCTAATCATTGATAGCTTGAATGGTAAATGGAATGTTTTTCATTCGAAAAACTGAGGCGTATGTAACCTCAAATGAAACTCATTCCAGTTACGAGTCAAGTTTCAGAGTCTTGGGAAACCTTATGAAGACTGTAGCCCCGGTTTAGGCTCTTTGTGAGGGAACTGTCGAGAAACATCACGAGCTGTGCGTCTGAGCTGTCCGTTGGAGGTAGTTACTCGCGACAGTATCCGTAACCATCCGACAGGCTGATATTTCTCGAACTACCCGCGAGAGCCCCACTCAGAACAAATCTGGCAGTATCACAATACGCCACAAATCAAACGCAATTAGTGCTTTCTTAAAAAAATATGTAGTGATTAAAACAAGTTTACTAGCTTATATATTTACAATTTTATAATCTTCAAATAAGATATACCGCCATACCAACGTCCCTTTGAAACGCGCCCTGCCCATGTCTATGTACAATTTATAAGTGAAATATGCCAAAGTAAAAGCAAAAAAGTTAAAAATAATCTTAAAACTATGTCTGTTTAGTTCGGCAGGGCACGTTTCAAACGGCAGGAAATCAATTCACTTAGGTACTACCACATGTTCGTATTTTTTTTTTTTAATTTTCCCATTTTTTCATCTTTTGTTATAGACTACTTTATTCATTAGAAATTTGCAAATTTTAATGAACAATTCTAGCCAATATTGTGTTACGCGTCGATTCGCCGGCGGTATTCCGAACACAATTCGCATATGTACAGAGAACAGATTGAAATACCACCGGCAGTAACAAGAAAATGTGAACACTAGCTAATTAGAAAACTAACATCGAAAACTAAACAATCATCGAGTTACATAACTACAAACTGAATTAATAATGAATATTTTCCTAGTGTAATTGTATCAACATCTGTAATGTAATTTACAGTTAAATTTATACAGTAAAAAAAGACGATTGGAACTGTGCCCAAACAGAAAGATCATTATAATGTACCACTGTGACAGTGGTTCTCGATAGTACAACCACAGTGCAGCTATCTATTCCATACCGTCGCCTTGCCTCTGCTTTGCAAGACCTTCGTCTGTACGTGTCCAGAAAATAAATTAAAACGCTGACCTTAATCAGTCGACTGTCGACAAAACGAACTGTCATATGATGTCGCTATCCGCAATAGGGCAGTAGGGACGTGAGCAGGCTGAAGCGTGCGACTGTATGGAGGTGTTAGATAGACTGTGGTATAACGCATAACGCAAGGCCTCGTCTAGTCGAGAGAAAGCAAGTCCGTTGTCATGAACGCGTTCGGCGCCCGTCGGAGAGCATCGTGGCGTGGCCGCATCTCATGCACACGTACACACTAACACACACTCGCACACTACATATGCTATCGCGCTCTCTTCTTCATCGGACCACCCGGGGCTGCCGAACGACGGGTTCTCTTTCACTGTGGAAAAAATAAGGTTTCATTAGTTTTATCACATTATCTGAACAATGTATTATTGAACTTGAATTCATAATCTTAGATAATATAAGCAACTTAGTGTCTCTGACACTACAGTAACAAAAGAAAGATCAAATTCCAGTGCAGCCAAAATTTATTTAGTATGATTATGGCGAATGCGAAATTTTGTCAGTGGCAATTAATATAAGTTATCTAAGATTCTGAATAGTATAGGCAGGTCAATTTGACTAATATTCTAAATATAGTATAGTCTAATATTCTAAAGCGTTAAAAGGTCCGCGTTAACCAATTAAATACGTGGACAAGTCCACCGTGTGAGTTGTCCACGTGTTTGATTGGCTTTCGGTTCTATATGACTAAATACTAATGTGTATTTATAACGAACAATATTAACATGGTTGGATATCAATCGAGTTTATTGTATATTGTAAAATGATTCGATGCTAATGAGTACGTAGGACGTTTCGTTTATCAACTAACTAGTGATTCAATAGTAAATGCCGGTTATCTACATAAAAATAAGTACGTAGCCATTACCGCAAAAATCTCGCGTCTTCCGGGTTTACTTGTACAAATCATACGCATATACTACTAAACTTGAAGGTTTTTTATTCAAATTATACAAAATTCACACCATACCCTGTCGTTATGTTGTACCTTATTTCAAACATTACAGTATTTTTAGTGTTGGCAACACTCATTTTATAATTTATACAATTTTTAAACAATTAATTAAAAATATAAAAATTTGCGATGCAATGTATCGAAAGAGTTTTTTATTTCGTACCAATCAGTTGTGTACCGTTAACAGCAATATGATTGCACAAAACTGAAAGGAATCGTTTAAAACACGTTGCTAACTGTACGCAACTGGCGAATGTATTAATAATACTATCAATAATGTTTTTAAACCTTATAAAGTAAAAATTTACATTGAACAAAACGCACACACACATTCACACCACGTTACGTTCAATCACAGTTGTACACAAGTAAGGAGTTCTAAGGAACGCGACAATTTGACGGACGATGAGGAGTATCCGAAAACGTCCGCTGTGACGACAACGGCGCGAGAGGGCGGAGAGGTCAATCAGCTAATTCACCGCTGATATAATAAAAAATCTAAAATTGCATATGAGTATCTCTTGCCCTTCGCGTTAAAGGAAGTAAACATAGTTCCTCAAAGCCTAAAATAAAGGTTTGATTGTCAAACATTTATTTTGTATAAAACTAATTATCGCACCTACTAAAATTTACTAGGATATGTTACACGAATATGCACCCGATTTCTTGTCAATCGACACAACTCTAACAAGAAAAATAAACTCGAATTTTCGAATCTCATTTTACATTATTTTGTGGCATATTTATTACGACATTAAAGTTACAAAAAAAAAAAAAAAAACGTTGTTTTTGTGAGTATTTTTCTCAATAATGAACAAAAATGTGCGTACGTGACTGTTGTGTGAGTCACACAACTCACCACGACACACAATTAACTAAAGTTCAAGTTATCAATTGTAAACAGTTCTACAAATACTGCTTGATAGGTGTTTACAAACACATTACATTCGACTTTTTGATATTTTTGTGACAATTTATGTAGATCCACATTATGATACAATTTGAAATCTATAGCCTTCTAAACATTAACAGACGAGACAAAACATAACCTACAACACATACTTGGCTTCAGAAAGTTGTAAAAAAGGTTTTAAAACACCAATAGCGAAAGTATTTTTGTTTTGTAAGAAAATAACCATATTGTGTACGTAAGTACTATAGAATTATGGGGTGCATATTCAAGTAACATATATTATAAGATAGTTAATAGAGGGGGGCTTGGCTATATTTATGATATCGCAGTGAGTTTCTTCTTGAGTTGACTGACGGACTGATGTCCCTTCACGGGCTGTTTGTTAGCGGCCGAATCATTTGTGGCGTGGACGGATTTGACCTAGGAAACGATGTTAGGTTAGGAAGAGGAAAGATATAGGGATGATGCCTGGGTAAAAAAAAAATCTATACAGGGTGTAAGGGTGAACACCGTTGTCACTCAAACCATGGGTAGTTGACTTAAATATAAAAATAAATGACCGAGCAACAACAAAAAAAAACGTTATTTTCATTAAAATATTTTAAAAAGTTTCTATCCGACACCGTGCTCGCAAGCGAAACAGGTGACTGTCTGAGGGAGGGGTCGCGCTCGCGGCCGGTCAGGTCACGTCCCGCGACCCCCACCTGTGTTGTGACGCAAGTTCGTTGCCCTAGCGCATAGGTGAAAGGATGAAAAAAAAAAAGGTCGTAATTTTCCATTGATTTTACGTTCTATAAATGACACCAAACCACTGGTTTCAAGGATAACGGTGTTTACCCTAACACCCTGTATAGTCCGTGAGTCAGATAATAAAAAAAAAACATTTTGACACATATTTTTTGCTTTAATGATTAATAAAAAAAACACTGAGATAAAACGCATTAAAGTTCGGGAGTGGGGCTCGCTACGTCACAAGTTAGTATCAAATCTACATATAAGTGTCGTCATGCCACATTTTTAACTCAATGTATCGCCGTAATATTTTGATTACGTAAAAAAATAAAAATATGTGTCCAATATTTTTTTAATAATCTAAATGACGGATAAAATACGATATTTTTTTTGGTTAACTCTTTGTTTACTTTTAGGTAGATCGCAGTAAAAAATCAATCGGTTGCTATACTAATCAAAATCATGGTAGACTTTAAAGAAAGAATCATCATTTCACTAAAGTTAAAACTATTAGCACAGACACGGTTTACAGTTGTCGCGTGCGATCGCCCTTAGGTACAGAATCAATTTAAAGATAATCGGTGTCAATACAAAGATTGATAACATAATTTCAACTTTTACCAGAAACCAACTGACTGATCAAGCATTTGATAATGATCATGACTAGCCTTAAGAAGAGAACACCGCTATTTCGTATACTTGTTGATTCCAGTTATCTTTAAATTGTAGGATGCAAAGCGGATTATATAAAAGGAAAGAGTGGTACCCGGAAACATTATTTGACGCGCGGTAATTTTGGAAACCGTGAGAAACAGCATTGTTAGTTTCAATATGGTTATGTACAAGTCCTTTTTGTATAGTTTTTTTTAAAAGTTGCTGTTATATTATCCAGGGTAGATTTGTTTTTTTTAAGAACAAATTATAGAGCTTTCATGACTTTATCACAATTTAAGTATTAACTTTTTTATTTAGCACAGATCGCATTACACAAGACGCTTGAAGTATCTCAATTTAAACCTTATTGTATGCAGCATGTAAAAGGCCGCAGGGTGTTTTATAATGCGAACGGAATCAAAATAGAACTTCATTTACGTGTTTGCTTCGATATTTACAGCTGTTAGTCGCCACATTCTGCACGTGAGAGTCGACACTTAGATACGACGACGACACGACGATACGTAGATAGATAAACATGCTACCGATAGTTGTAGTAGTAGGTGTTGTTTCGCCTATGAGTTTATGCAGACGGTATGCATCGAACCTACCGACTGACTGTGCAGTCTTCAGACGCCAAACTTGCACGCGGACTGTAATAATTTGCAGGTTTACAAGGTAACGGCAACGAAACTGCCGACTCTAATCGGCAGTTTCGTTGTTGTTACAACGTTGTAATAGCCTTTTGCAGCTAAGTTGTTGTCTAGCCCAGCCGCAGTGGCCGCACGCACCTCGTTGTTGGGCGGCGCCTGCGCGGGCGGCGCGCGGCGCTGCACGGAGGGCGAGCGCCGGTCGGCCGGCGCCGCGCCCGCCTCCATGTGCTGCTTGCGCTGGCGCAGGATCGTCCAGTCGAACGTGTAGTCGTACTGGTAGTTCATCGTGCGGAACAGGATGCGGAACAGCTGAGGATACATGGTGCAAGGTTCGGTTTCGTCATATAGGTAATTACATACATATTATTGGAACGTTCTTTAGCGCAGTTCGCGGCAGGAGTAAACTGGTAGAAATCGTCACGTAACGAACAATCGTTATGCCATCCATTCGGCGAGAGCAAATGAAAATCCAAAATAGCGGCTGCGAAAATTTACAAATTTTTCATCAAGGGTGTCGTTTTCATGGTTTTCGAGGGTGTTAAAGCCGATAGTTACGTAGTAAGGGTTATTTTTTTATAACCAGTAAATAAATATAATTTATCATCATTTAACTTGTTGATTTGACTCGAATTTATAAATCAGCGCGGCCGCTCCGCCACGAAAGTTCGGAAAAACCAAGCAGCCGCTTTTGTTTTTGTACTTCGTCGCGTACATTCTCATATTATTTCAATGGATAGGCTGACTATAATTCGACCTTTAGTTTAGTTCACCTACTGTGAGGCCAAAATAATGTTCTGTTTTCAATTTCGATTTGAAATGATCAAATTTCGTTCGACTCTCAATTTTAATAGAGTACATGAGATTTTGAATCAGTTAAGGTCATTTCAAATGGCTCGTGTAACTACAATACGGCCGACATAACTTGGCAGGTCTGAACATAGGCTTTGCGAACTTTCTCACTCATACTCGCCTCATATAAATGGTGACTGCGCGAAGTTCAGAATTGCCAATTTACATATTATTTATGCCGTATTGTACTAAGATGATAAAATCCTCTTTAAGAACGGCTGTGTTATATAAATTTAAAGCCATATTTAATACGTGAGGAGTACCCAATTAATACAGCTTACTTCTTCGAATTGGCTGCTTCAACTAATTACCAAAGCTAATTAGAACTAGTATCAAACGTGACACATTGTATAGTAGAATACGGTATATAAATGTGTATGTGACTCACCTGTCTAAGATACATGTAATCAGGAGCCTCGTCGAAGGTCAGTCCGCGGCAGTAATTTAAATACATCGCAAACTCAGCCGGGAATCCCTGCGCAAATAATAACGTAATTTAATATAAATTTAGATGATGCAGAAGGGTCTTGTCTTATATTATGAGATTTAGCTGCGAAATGGTCTCGCGAAATTCAATAACAAATTGTTAATTCCAATTTCCGAGGCAAAACATAATATTACTATGGCAATCAGCAAGAAAGTGGTGTTATTTTAAATCCGCTGCTAAATCTAATAACCTTGTAATTTATTGTGATGAAGACGAATTAAAAAAAAAGAGCTTTGTTTCGTATTTTTTTAATCGCGAAAATAATGCTTTTACTCGGCTGTATTTTATTGATACGAACAAGAGTTTATTCAAACAAGAAAAGTTTTTATTTTGGTCAACATTTTAAGCTTAGAACGTGATTCATCTCCATCATTATTTATGGGGTTTACAGTTATTATAATGTATGTATAATGTTTACTTCAATGATGATGGTCGCTTTTAGCGATACCAATATGGCATGGTACCGCTTCAAGCAAGCTGATCCCGTTACGGGATAAAGCGTGTCATGTCAAATCATCATTTTACTAAATCTGTGAGCATTAAAGGAAACACTTTATCTTTATAGTACAATCATGTCTGTAGAATGCAAGAGGGTGGTTGGGTACGGGTCGTACACACAGTGGGAAACGAAAAATGGGCGTCGTTGCCAAGCCAGGCGTGGAAACGCTTGCAAGATGACTTAGACGTGTTTATGGGAGCTACTCGATTCAGACGCGAGTAGCGGAACGTGTATGGTCTTCTCCTGTGCCAAATTTCATCCAAATCCGTTCAGCCGTTTTAGCGAGAAAGCGTAACAACAAATAAACAAACTTACTTTCGCATTTATAATATTACTAGCTTCCGCCCGCGGCTTGGCCCGCGTGGTATGTCGATAAAAAGTAGCCTATGTCCTTTCTCAGGCTCTAGACTATCTGTGTAAGAATTTCATTTAAATCGGTTCAGTAGTTTTGCCGTGAAAGCGCGACAGACAGACAGACAGAGTTACTTTCGCATTTATAATATTAGTAAGGATAAGTCAGGATTACTTTCTTTCATTCTATACTAAACTTTGTTCGCAAAATCACGAGGAATAATGATTCAATACAACCACGAAAAGTGTCCTAAAGACCATATTATTTATTTATTCAAGTCTCACATCCGGCCTATTGGATTACCGATTTTAATTAATTCGCTACACACGAGCGCTCATAATTATTATGATCAGTTAATTGGCTAAAGAATCCTCTACGAAATTATATTACTTTCCCTTTCTATACAGGTTTAAAACTCTGCCGTTTTAATTTCTCCATGCAAGTTGCAAAGTTTGCAAGTTTGTCTAGATATTATGCCCAGTTTCTGAGGTCCTCAGACATACTCATAAACAGCTATTGATTCTACAAAGTTATCTACGTACTATAAACAAGTTCACCCCATAATGAACAACTAATTGCGTAACACACGATTAATCGCAATATGTTTCATTTCGACAGTTCAACAACATTTACCTAGTTGGACAGACCAATTTTTCGAACATATGAAGTAATGGTTTAACAATATCCTTCAAAATGATTCAGATTATTATTGATCGTGTGTTACGCAATTAAGGTGCATTTCTGGACTTTACTGTTTGTTTAACTATTGTGTCTGCTTTGCGGAACGTGAACCTATCAAGAAAATGCTTCCATACTGACTGTTCAAGAACACTATGCAGCCTAAAGCCTGATTTACACAGGGCGATATAATTGCCTGTGAAGTACTCAAACTCAAAACTATTAATAAATACATACAAAGCATGTATTTCAAATAAACCAATTACAGGCACTTTTGAATTGCCAAGGGGTCGGTCAGTCAGAAAGATGAAGCTAGTTGCCCATTCCAAAGCTTAGTTAGTAGGTTCCTATGGAGAAGAACGGGCAAGACAGTCCACGGACACTCAATCAGAATATTGTTACAATATATTGGTTACATCTTAAACTGTGTTGAAGAAACGAATTTGCAAGTTATTTGTTGCTTATTTTATTACATGACATGGGCAAAAATCTTGAATCGTGTAAATGGGGCTTTATACCAAACCAATAGCACTATCGAATAGATAAACTCCGGTTACAATACTCTAGTGATATAACGAACGAGTTAAGAGTTAGTATTTAAATCGGCGACCTTCTTCACGAGGTCGCAAGTTCAAATTCATTACCGCTCACGCGTATGCAGACGTCAGCCGAGTTACTAGGCTATGCACAACGCTTATTCAATTACTGGAAAGATACTGGTTTGTGAAAGGACTCGAGAGTCGAATCTACATAGACGTGATTTTGGAAATTATTTTTAAAAGACTCAAAATGTATACCAGAGTAACTAACAGGTATTTGACTATTTCAGTACAAGTGACCCGCCCTGACGTTACTTGGGCGATTGAATATTAATTTATTTATACTAATAATATTATAAAGAAGAGGTCAAATTTGAGAGTTTTCATGTAGGGGGTAATCTTCGGCACTAGTGATCCGATTACGAACATTATTTAAGGCCCGCCCATTGTTTGATCTGTAGTGCTTTTGTTGTTACCTATTTTTCTGGTGTACAAAGTATGTTTAAATACATAAATAAGTCACATCACAAGCGTACAAGCTACTTACTACATTTCCATAAACTTTATATGATTATGAGCATGCTGTTACGATAATTTGTTGTGCTTACCTTACAGAGCACCTCAACGGGCGTAGACATCTTTTTCTCGCTGATCCGTTCGTACTTCTGCTTTTTGGTGATCGCCTTCAGACCTTGCCACGGCAGCGAGCCTCTGGTAAACAAAAAAAGGAAATTTGATCTGCATCAGATATGCATTATGTTAGCGGCGCCTCGCGGTTTCACCCGCGTAAGTCTCGATCCCTTAGGAATATCGGGAAAAAAAGTATCCTATGTCCTATTCCAGGTCATGGTCTACCCCATGTGCCAGCAGCAAATTTCATCCAAATCCGTTCAGCCAGTTAGCAGACGAAGTCGCGGGCAACAGCTCCATGCTTTATAAATGCGAAAGTAACTCGTGACTGTCTGTTACCTTTTCACGCTTTAACGGCAAAATGTCGATGACATTTAGCACATAGATAGACCATGGCCTGGGATAGGACTTAGAATACTTTTTATGCCCATAGACGCCCGGCCCGTAGTACGTTCTCGTGGGATAATTTCCGAATTCCACGCGGGCTAAGCCACGGGCAGAAGCTAGTTTACCTACCCTTAAAATGAAACTCCCAACATCGACACGTCAAAAACATTGCTAACAGAAATTCATACTGAACACTGCGCTTGCGCAACTCCCGGACACATGTAAAATTAACGGCCTTATTCCGTAGGCTATAACGGGTCGAAACGGGTCCTCGCGTGAGTCACTTGCAACAAGTCGGGACTTGCACAGCGGATCAACTGGCAGCCCCAAACCGGATTACGTACAGTATCGAGTGGTTTTGTGAACGGTAATCGTATTGATTCTTTACTTTTATGGATGTTTCGCCACCTAATAAGTTTTTCTTACCGTGCGTTTGCACTGGCGAAACATTACAACAAAACATGTTGAAATCTCTAGTGCTTGAGAAAAATTGTATGGAACATTGACAGAAAATAGAGATTTCAACATGTTTTGTGTTGAATGTTTCTCCAGTGCAAATGCACGGTTAGTATTTTATGTTAACTTATTTGATATATCATTTTATATAAATGACATTTCAATTTTGAATGTTTCTAGAGCGGTTGTTGGATAAATATGGACGAACTTTTTAATATTATACGATTAAATGAGCAATTATCACATTCTCGATCTATAATAATATTATCACATTCTCGATCAATCTAACTAGGTCTCATATATGGGAAAAATCGTTTTTTCTATTTTCACAGCCCCAGGAATCGGGAATGTGATACAACGTTGGTATACCTGGACGATATGTTTATCTATTTTCACCCGAGCAGAGGTCTGTCGACCAGTTACTGGTATATGAATCATAGATGTCAGAAAACTGGACTTTTCAGAATGCTCCGATCCACGATCGCTTTCATTTTAATATCAAAGCAATTACGTGTATGGGCGAGTGTTCAATAAAAACTGCAGTGTCATGGATAAAGAAAGGTCCTGTACTTATTAGAAACGCACATTGGCAACACGCCCAAAGACTCAACTGCGAAAACAATGTTGTTTATTTTGCTGAGATAAGCATTTTCGGAAATAACCAAGATATCAAACGGTAGAAGTTATATGTTTTTGAAAGACCTTTTTACTAAGGGGTTTTATGAAATCTTCAAAGATCCTGATCGTAATAAGTAGAAGTCAAGGGAGGCCTTTGCCCATCAGGCCATCACAGGAGTGATGCAGGCCGAGAGAAACCAGTAAAACCAATACATTCGCTTCACTTTTTGTTTATTTTTGCCTTTCATTCAGCATCTTTCACTCGAAATGAAACGTCTGAACTCAAAATGAATAGGTAAGTGAAATATTGTTTTATTAGTGAACCGAAATCTTTTACTCACCTACCGAAAAATTGAAAAATAAAATTAAAGGAGCCGATGAACCTTCATTCCTATTATAATTTTGTCGATGTCGTATGAAGGTGGAAAGAAGCAAAAATTGACCTCCTTGGTGTGAATGAATATCATCAGCGCAACCTGACTCATAGAATTTCTAGAAGATTCTGCATGAAGTGCGCGAAAGATACCAGGATATCATTATTTTACTCAAGTTATTTTACACGCGGTTTCAAAAGATCCGTGATTCAAGTTACAATGAATCACAATACTCGGAATCGATATCACCTCAGATATTGAACAGGAGCTACGGTATCGGTATAGATTCCGTGACGTCACTCCATTAACAATTGAAACACGCACGACTTCGGTGAAAATAAATGTACGACGTGATGTCTGTCACTGTAGTTTTCTCATATAAATATCCCATGGCAATCGGTATAAAAGAAAAGCGTGCTTTGCCACTCCTACAGCATGTTCACTAAGAGAAACTAGAAACATATTAAACCAATACTGTGCGAATCCAAAATATGAATGTCCAATTGTTGCTAAGTAAGTTTTACGCTACTCAAGACTGGCCAGCACGCGTAGCATGACCACCATAGAAACGAGTTTTGTCGACGGAAGAATAGACAAAACACGCAATCACAATCTGTAATTGTGTCTATTCTTCCGTGGACAAAACCTGTGCAGGAATAAACCTCGCATCATTTTTCAGGTTCCATCCGGGACAATTCAAATAATATTGTAAGGAGAATGCGATTCAATTGCGATTGGTAGAGGGTTTAACTAAACAATCCTAATGCTGTTTAGGTTCAGTTGTGTGCGATAATATTTAGAGTTTTCCAGATTCCAATTGACTGCTCATTTGTTCAATACTCAATCATTTATTGCATTCCACATGTGGGCTTACGTGGGAACTTGAAATTTAATGAGATCATTATGGACCCAGAGAGGAAGCTTTAAAAACTTATCAGTCTTCTATGAACTATTTTACCTCTAAACACCACTAAATTAGTCTTAATTATCTTGAACAAAAATGTGACTTACCTGTTGAAATACATAAGTACGTAGCCGAGTGACTCCATGTCGTCTCGCCGCGACTGCTCGATGCCGAGGTGGGCGTTTATCGACGCGTACCGTGCCGTACCTGATACAAACAATGTGTTGTTTAGAAAACAACATGTCTATTTCTAAGCAACTCTGGTGAAGAAGAACAAATCGTTATTAAGACCTGCATAGGTATTCACAACAACAATTCAATACGCTTCCGTGCCCGTTCGAACACCAATCAATGTTATCGAAGGAGTCCTCTAAGCCATAACTATCTGTTATTGCTTCATTTTTTTCCCTACTGTGATGTATTAATTTTATTCTAGGTGCATCCTCTTCACATATGTATAATTATATCATGTATACAAAATATTGTAAAACATTTTCAAAAGAGTAAGTAACAGTGGTGTTTCTTGCCCATTCTTCTCCATACGAAACTACCTTTTGGAAGAGGCAACTAAAATCAATTATATTTTTGTGAAAATTTTGTCGTACAACATTGCCTTTTATGTGACTATGTGAAATAAATGAATTGACTTGGAAGCACTTTTCACAAATCCGAGGAGACGTCTGTTATTCTTCTGACAGCTATTTTCTGTCGGGGGCAATGCAAATCAGGTAAGTACATAAACGAATATATCTTTCAAAACGACAGCCTGTCAATTGGTTTTGAACAGCTGGAAGTACAATTTCGTCTATCAATCAAATAAGCTAGCAGGTATTTTATGTTTTTCTGGTTTTATGGACGTCCTTTGGTCCTAGCACTCCTAAGGGGTCTCGCGCACTAGACGACCACGACCAGTGGTCGCAGGCGCAGCGATATAATAACGAGCGATAACAATAAAATACCACTAGACGGCCATGACTGGCCGGAATCGTGGCCGTCTAGTGCGCGAGATCCCTAACAGTGGTTGTTATGGGATCTTGCGTTTCGAGTAGTTATTTTTGCCATATATTTTTTCTCTGATGAACAGGTACGCTCACAACACGCTAAATGTGCATATAAGGGACACCAAATATGAGCTTACTTCGGACAGTCAATCTGCCTAGCCTTTTCCCAACTATGTTGGGGTCGGCTTCCAGTCTAACCGGATGCAGCTGAATACCAGTATTTTACCAGTAGCTTACTTCGGACAGTACTTATTTTAAAATAGCACCATTTATTGCTGATGTTGTAGATATTGTGAAATGCACAATTGCATGATCAAGTTTCCCTGATGCTTTATCAGTGGCAAACTGTTTTGTTTGTCGTCATAAAGTAATTGTTATCTTTTAATTAAAAGATCGGTTAGAAAACCATAAAAAATCAGGTGTTTACAAATTAAATTGCGATGATTGTAATGGTATTTACATAGGTCAGACTGGTCGTAATTTCCAAACAAGATATAAGGAACATATTGCAGCTTATAGGAATAGTTGTCCAGAAAAATCTCATTTTGCTCAACACTTAATAGATTCAGGTCATTCATTAAATAATAATAACTCTTTCAAAATTTTACATACTTGTGATAAAGGATTTAAAATGTCAGTATTAGAGAGTTTAGAAATTATTAAAAATAATACAGCGAACGTTACACTGTTAAACGAATTAAATACCAGTATGCCAAGGTCGCCTTTGTTGCGATTGTTCGCCCCTTATCGCGCTTATCGCACTGATAACGATTCTAGTCAATTAGCGCCGAGCAGCAATCCTATATAAGTGGGGGGTGACGGGCGATTTGATTCACTTTGCGTCCAGCGCTCGGTGTGGTAACACGTCGCGTTCTGGTTTGCAATTGGTCAATCGTCATCCTGAGGATGCCTCGTTGAGAGGTGAAACACGTGTCGATTTCTTACAGGGTTTTTTAGGACTCTTGAAGAATAGTCAAGCGGAATTGGTTACTAAATATATCTACGTCTATTGTATTTTATCTTTTAATTAAATTGCGCCTTTTTATACGTTTGTTTGCATCGCTATCATACAAAATGATAAGACGTAAATCTACACTAATATTATAAAGTGGAAAGATTTGTATTTTTGTGTGTATGTTTGTAACGAATAAACTCAAAAACTACTGCGCCGATTTCAATTCTTTCACCATTAGAAAGCTACATTCACCATGAGTAACATAGGCTATAGTTATTGCTAGAAAAGATTAGGGATCCTTACTAAAACTCCAATAATGTAACCCAAGGTGTAAAAAAATTACCTAAAATATTCTTTACATCGCGAGCGCTGCGAAAACTATTGAGGATAGAATAAAATAATGTACTACGACTTTGCAGAACACATCATTATTTACAAAAAATGTCGCGTCAGCATATGTCTAACTATTATAGTTATGCCACAATAAGTGTTTATTTATTTTGAAAAATTAATTGAAATGACGCCGCTAGAAAAGGCTCTTTATTTGTATCTTGGTAATAATCCTTATCAAAATAAATTACTGAATTATTCAATTCGGACATTCTATTCGAAAGATATCACGAGTTTAAAAATATAACTATAGCTCCAAAAAATACCGGCCCATAGGTTCAGTATACAATGGCTTTTTTTATGATATCTCGGTAGATAGTAGGTAGGTAGGTAGGTAGGTAGGTATATATGTATGTAGGTAGGTAGGTAGGTATGTATGTAGGTAGGTAGGTAGGTAGGTATGTATGTATGTATGTATGTAGGTAGGTAGGTAGGGGAGGTACGGTAGGTAGGGTAGGCAGGGTATGCAGGGTAGGTAGGGTAGGTAGGGTAGGTAGGGTAGGTAGGGTAGGTAGGGTAGGTAAGGTAGGTAGGGTAGGTAGGTATGGTAGGTAGGTATGGTAGGTAGGTAGAGTAGGTAGGTATGGTAGGTAGGTAGAGTAGGTAGATAGGGTTGGGAGGTAGGGTAAGTTGGTTGGGTAGGTAGATAAATGTTGGTAGGTGTAGGTAGGTATGTAGAGTAGGGTAGGTAGGTAGGTAGGTAGGTATGTATGTAGAGTAAGGTAGGTAGGTAGTTAGGTATGTAGAGTAGGGTAGGTAGGTAGGTATGTAGAGTAGGGTAGGTAGGTATGTAGAGTAGGGTAGGTAGGTAGGTAGGTAGGTAGGTATGTATGTAGAGTAGGGTAGGTAGGTAGGTAGGTATGTAGAGTAGGGTAGATAGGTAGGTAGGGTAGGTGCTCCGTAGATAAGTACTAAGTGCTGCCCGTGCGAAGCCGGGGCGGGCAGCTAGTAAATTTAAGTCTATTGATTACTATAACTTTATCACGTGACATCACACATTTCCTGACTGGTGCAATGTAATGTTATAGTTAAGTGCTTAATTTCATCATAAGTGAACACTTAATTTCATTCTTTTTGCCATCGACATGTAAGCTTTTTTCCGCGTCTTTTCATACTTCGGTTCACACCGCGTACTATGCAAAACGAAAACGAAAGTATGAAAAGTCGCTGAGGAAAGATAAACGTACTTATTCGTTTATCGTTTTCGCTTTGTTCTCATCGTGAAGAACGTTCTGAAAAAAATATTCTGACCTTAACACTACAATAGTGTACTAAAACCTGTCCCTCAAGCTATAGATTGCACCAAATAACCAGTCTATAGATAATCTTTATCAGCCATCGTTGGGTAACCATGGCTACGACGCGCATGCTTGGAATACCGACAGAGCACCCGGTGTATGAGTCACTCGTTTATTAAGTTAACTGTATTTATTCTACGAGGGAACGAGGCGAACTTTGCTGTACGGAACGTGTTTCTCTTGTGGGCTATTTATGCTTTACAGTTGAAAAGACTGTCGAGACAAAAGGGGGCTTGAATCTTGACGCGAGTCTTGTTAACGAGCAGTTGCGTCTAAAGTGCTAGTAAAACGTGTTTCAATGAATTGTGAAGCATTTCAACTTTTCTGTTTGACATTTTTGGCTCTTATTTTTATTAAACTTAAGTCCACTACTGCTTGAAATTGAGGATTGTCTCGCTCACTTAGCAACCGCTAGATCATAAGCTAAATACGAATCTAAACATGATCGTTCTTCTCTCGTGTCGAAGACTCATACTATCAGCTGATTATATCGCAACGCGAACGGCCATTTTGACAAATGTACTGCTATGGTATCTTTGAAACGCTCCCTGCAGCTTAAAATATGTTTAGACGTTTACGCTTACGGCAGACATCACCGATAGCATTTAATAGGGTGAACCTTTACAAAGACAATTTTGCTGTCTTATAAAGTGTATGCAACTCAGCGATTGCCATTATACTGAATCTGGTTATATCGTGTTGAAGGCACGTTTTACTTATTATCAGCTCGGTGAACCTATTATCAAACAGACGATTCATTCGTTGCTTGTTGATGCATGTGTCAGGGTACGCGGTACATGATATTGATACTTTTCGGCATTTTATTTTAACATTAAAATACTTCACACAGTGAACCGTTCCTCCGTGGGAAGAATTTGGCAATGACAGCGCCTTTTTTCCACAGTAGTAAGGTTGCTTTTCATTGTAAAAGTGTTACTACTGGTACCATTTAAGGGGGAAGGTAGCCCGCGGAAATCAAATTTGCAATATGCAGGTCAGTTCCAGGTAAAATGTTGATCAAAAAATTATTCACAACCATAATAACTAATAAGTATGTAGTTACAGAATTATTATATTTTTTATTAGACTCATTAATACAATACTCTAAGTTAGAATTGGCCTCGAATGCCATGATTTCATGAACTAACCTGCAAATTGAAAAAAAAAAACGTAAGGAATTCAAATTTTCTTAAGTTTATCTTGGCGGTTTCGCCTTTGTAATACAACAATGTTCTTACAAAATATATGAAGAAAAAAAAACTCACCTGTAAGATTCTTATCCTCGCGATACGAGATGTGTGCACGCGTGCGCAGGTCGCGGAACTTCTTGGCGAGCCCGAAGTCGATCATGTAAAGCTTATTGCAATGGCGGCCGATTCCCATGAGGAAGTTGTCCGGTTTTATGTCACGGTGGATGAAACACTTGCAGTGGATGAACTCTACGCGGCCCAGCATTTGATCTGTGGGCAATGGGGCGGTTCTAAAATGCTGTAAGTTCAACAAAGTTTCAGACGCAGAAGTCGAGATACGTTCAGCGCAGACAGAACAGCAAAATGCTCTGGTAGTTTCAAAATTGATAATGAACTAAATCACAACTGAAATAGAGTTCAGAATAGCGTGCATGTAATGACTTCCCTGTTTCCCTATGGCACGTGTTAGATAGAAAAGAGCAAAGAAAATGCTCAAGCATTTTGTTTCTCTGTCTGCGCTACCGTCACGAGGCAAGTTACCTGGACGAATGTGTGCATAAAAAACAACACTGAAGCAAAATATACCAGTAAATAAAACAGGAGTTTTATCAATTGCTGAACTTTGTGGATCTATACGGTATCAGGTGTAAGGTCAAAGGCCGGAAAGTACTCTCAATACCAATAAACAGCCCAATTCGTAAACCTGCCGCACCTTTTGTGAAGTTATGTAGTGTTAACTTGAATGCATTAGTTGAAGTTGCTAATTAGTTTGAGAAAAACAAGTAATAAATCTAACGCAATTAGTCATAAAACAAATTAGAATTGTGAACAATAATGAGAGTGTAATGTATGAAAAGAAATCTAAGTGAACATAAACATTAACATAAGAGGGGTACTTTACATGCTTAGTATTCCTCTCTTGCATAATATTCGGTAGGTTTATCATTATCAACATAATACAGGGTGTAAGGGACAGCCCTACCGCAGACTGATATTTTTTTTTTCTTAATTATTTCAGGAACGTTATGGGAATCCAATAAACCTGATTTGTTTTATTACCTCACGCGCAATGTATCGTTACCGTGGCAAACCCCACGTAGCCGCACACTCCGCGGCGCTCGCGCCACGTGATTTATCAATGTAAATCTGACGTTAACGCGTCGTTCGCTATAGTATTTTAACATCCATTGCTGGTTTTTTGATTTTAGCCGTTTTATTTACATAAATGGAGTGCTGTGTAGAGAGAATGTAATTTTACATTGAAATAAAGGAATAGTAACTGAAAAAACGATTTAAAAAAATGTAAATTTTCCTGAGAAAATTTCCGGTGGAATATGATTCCAAATAAGGAGCTGAATGCCCCTGTTAATTTGCGGAGGGCTGTCCCTTACACCCTATATACAACATCTTCACAATAATATAAGTTTCTTTGAAATCCAAAACCACTTCTACTGTTAAATAGTTTCTCCGCGGTTTCTAAGATAAGACATTCAAGACCGACAAAAAAACATTCATAAGTCATTGCAATGTAACTCTTATCTCAGTTTTATAAAACTCACGACAATCATTCTGATGTATACTTTATAGCAATGAAATATGAGTTACATTGCAATGACTTACTACCAGTGTTCCATCATTCAAGTTTGATCGTGAATGCGCTGCTTAAGTCTGACCAAATCTCTGTCAGTGTCATATGATCAGTAAATCTGTTGTCAAGTCGCATGTTACATAATATGACGGAGTTTACATACCCACGTATTTGGGATTGACGAAAATTAATCGCGCATTGCACGGTGTATCGTTAATCTGACCAAAGGTTCCAATTGATCAAACTCAGGTTACACCATCAACATAGCGGTTAATTGATGGTGTAACCCGAGTTTTATGATCTGGTTTACCGAAACAGTAAAAAATAACTTGACATGAGATTCGACAACAGATTAAATTGAAAATGCTTTCAAAAGAAATAAAATAATAGTATATTATGCAATTAGTGAATAAAGGACGGATTTAAAGCGAGGGCCATAGATGCATCACGAGGAAGTGAAGGATTCTACGGAATCACGACCGTAAGGAGAGATACATGATGATTGAATCACGAGCATAGCGAGTGATTTAAGTGTTAGAATCCTGAGCGACGCGAGTGATTCATGGCCCTCGAAATAAATCCGTTTTATTCAAGAGTTGCATACTATACTTTATACCATGACTACGAGAAAAAGAACTTGCAACTTTGAGTATGTTATTTTATGTGTAATGTTGTGCCTTATTTTTATAGTACACCGTAGCATAGAATACGTACTCCAAAATGTCGATGATTCTTTTTTTTTTTTCGACAACTCATTAAAATAAGTTAGGAAAACAGACTCTGAAAATGTTCCAGAAGCTTGATTTTCATTTTTCCATTTGCAAAACTCATCGTAGGATTTGATGTAAACCAGCCGTGATTTGTTGGTTAGCAAGTTTTCTACTATATCGGCCGCCGTCTCTTTCATAAACTCAGGTGTTAACACATCTTCTTCATCACTTGAATGCATTTTCAATCGATTGATTATGAAGAAACAATAAACTTTGTGTTCATACAACTTACAGTATTTAAAATAGCGCAATTTACCAATGACAGCAAAGAACACAAAACTGTTTTTATTCTAATGCTAAAACTCCTTGTTGAAAATGTCAACCATCACATCGGAGTTTGTATCGAGTATTTTTTCACAAGGAGGTTGTACAGCATTGAGATGTAGTTTGAATATATTGATGTGTTCTAAATTCAAACACCAAAACAGTGACTAAAAGTGCTTTTTATTCACTGTTTTCAGTGAATTATGTAATAATTATACCATTCCCCCTCTAAAAAGCTTATTTTAGCTTTTTAGAGGGGGATTGGGATAAAATATATTTGACCCAGGTTTTAAGACACACAAAAAGTTATAACAGTGTTGTGCATTTGTGTGCCTCACCGCTGAGCCAAAAAGGCCCAGCACGCGTAATTTATGCTGAACGTGTACACGTGTTTTGTCGACAAAAGAATAGACAAAATGACAGATTGTCATTGTTTATCTGTAATTTTGTCTATCCTTCCGTCGAAAAAACCCGTTTTTAAGGCGGTCATGCTATGCGTGCAGTTCAGCATAAATTCCAGACACGAGTAATCTAATCTATCACATCTATTCAGTCAAGCACTTTACAAGAGACAAATCTCCGAAAGACGAGCTAAGAAAAATCTTTCTAGAACATCTCTCAAATCAACAAAAATAAAAAAAATACAGACCTGCCAGCATAAGAACAGTCTTGATGGTGAACTGGCGCGAACAGAAGTTGAAAAGGTCCTCCAGTGACGGACCGAGAAGGTCCATCACCAGGATGTTGTGGTCCTTTTCGTAGCCGTACCATCTGAAACAATAGAAAGCAGCTATGAGTTACTGATGGTAAAGGACGTGCGTGTCACACGAGTTGTTTTTCGAACGTTGAAAGGCGAAAATGTCCTAGCGAGACGCGGTAGGCGATTATCAGTTCTTGACGGTCGAGAAGATCTCCTCGTGTATTTGTTTTTCTGTAAGGAAATTCTTATCCCCTAATTTAGAGCTGTTTCCTCTAAAATGGCAAAACGCTCGCCCCTATTACATAACTTACGAAACTTTCGTGTTTGTAGACCTCTGCCGAAAAGCATGATTTTCGGGTGCTGATTATGAAGTTTTAGCTCATCCGAAAGTCACGATATTAACCTAGATAAGCTGTTTCGGTTTCAACCCAGTCTTCGATCAAAATGAACAGGGGTAGTATTATGAAGTATTAATGCCATCAGTATTCCACTGCGAAAACGGGATGGTGCTAGCGGCCTTGTCTAGCTCCGTCTCTCTCTCACACTGGAAAAATGGTGGCATTAATTCTTCATAATACGGCACCAGGGCTACGCAGTAAGTTAAAATCTAGGAAAAAACCTTAGAGAAATTGCTTGCGTCAAATATTAGCATGTTTGTTTTTTTCTTCTAGATTTAATAAGAATTAATGTAAATGAGTGTACGAACATCGATCGGTGCAAGGTTATCGTACGTACTTACTCAAAATAGTTACGAATAAATAAAAAATGCTTTTATGGAACACGAAATATTTTTGTTCTGTGTATGAAAAAAGGATTACTGACTAATCTGATAAGCATGCATACATACATGCATGGCCTAAACCATTGAAAATAAGCATGACTCTCGCCAGATTGTTCCGTAGAGGGCGCAGTGATGTTACCAAGAAAGAAGTTTTCGAAACTCGTCTCACGTGGGTTGTTATGCGGACGAATTTGCAAACAACAATTACGACAAAACATACAAAAAAGTTTCAATATAATATAATTTTGCGTAAAAGTCAATAGGATCATTTTCCAGGGCTTCGTCCGTCAAGTTTTCAAATTGCGCAAAAGGAAGAAAACGCCAAAAACGTGAGAGAAGGATTTTATCCGTCAACGTGCCGAATTGCGCAATAGGGAAGCAAGGTGTTTTTACCAAAAATATAAGGGCGTAACAAAATGTACGGGGCCCAACTTAGCAACAGTGCGAAATGGAATCAAATATGGTTGCCAAACTACAACAAGTAATAACAGTTTAGAAAGCGTAGGCTGCAGCCTAGAAATTTATACAAATGCATAAGCAGAAAATGATCTTGAAACTCAACGCTAGTCTGCGGTTGAGACGATGCTATTAGTGAAGATAAGAAGTGTTATTATACACCGGAATCAGAACAGTGGGCGATTACTTTTAATAAACCAGTCCCTTTGATACTTATGGGAGTAATATCGACCGACAGCGGCCAATCGCATGCACGATACTAATCCTACCTTTCAAACTGTCGTCGGGGGATTCTTTTCAGGGATTCCCGTTACAATTTTCCGGGTTTTAATCAACGTTCCACGCGACTGGGTCCTATAGTGATTGTAACAAAAACGTGCAGATTTCATGTGCACAATTTCATGGTAGGTGTGACGGGGTGCGGCGACGCGTAACGAACGTTTAGGCGGATGTAGAACTTTTCTCCGCAAACAATGTAATGCTAGCTTAGGCTGCGTTTCATTGTAGGTAGACAGACGATGAGTAACGACGCGCTGTATTCCTATTCCGTTGTTTATATTAAGAGGCAATATGTTGAAGGATAATATTATTGCGAATAAGCTAGCATATACGGTAAACAAAGCATTGTACTTGTTTAATTAAAAATAACTGCGCATTATTAGCAGAATATTATGAAATCAATTTCGTTTTAAAGACAGGGTTTTCAAATCATCGGATCGAAACCTAACTAATATTATAAATGCGAAAGTGAGTTTGTTACGCTTTTACGCTAAAACAGATTTTACGCTAGAACGTATTTGGATGAAATTTGGCACATGGGTAGACTATGACCTGGAATAGGACATAGGATACTTTTTTCCCGGTAGTACGTTGCCGTGGGATAATTTTCGACCTCCAAGCGGGCAAAAGCTGCTAGTCAGTAATAAGGAGACCTAGTACTAGGCACTATCAGATCCACGAGGCAATATCTATTGTACAAAGTAGCAAGGTTCAAAGATCGTTGCACATCATTATATCATGTGAATGTCACTGTCAACGCAAGGAGGTCGAAATAATGAGATAATAATTATTTAATTTTGTTTTGTTGAACTTATCATTTACCAAGCCAATCTTTTTTACTGTCGAACGTGAAATTTTAATATTCTTATCAACACACGCGTAGAGGTTTGTTTTTAAATTTTGTTTGATGTAGAACATAAAGCATAATGCATGAAGTGTTCTTAATGATAAGGAAGTTCCGAAATGTAATACAGGAAGCGGAAAACCTTATGGTAATCGTACGCAATGAAATCAAGTACAGATTTTATTAGTTAAGTCGAACCGGACGGACATCCAAGCTCTGACCTCTGAGTATGAAACAAAAACTGTTAAGAATGCATCCTATTCTTTGGAAAAAAACTAGTAAGAGTCGTTCAACAAACAATTCCTTTCCAATATTGGCACTAACTAAACAGACGCATAGAATCAAATGTAGCTGTAGCCGAGACTAGGCAGCCGTGTGTAGGCAGACCAAACCTGTTGTTACTCAAATCACTGCATCTGAAGGTTATACTCATGTCCAAACTAAATAAGATAATAAGCACTTACACTATACTCTTAACAATGATGTGACAGTCGCTGAGTGAGCTGAGAACATGTATTCATATGATTCAGACCTTGAGTAATTATATGAAGATACTGTTATAGCAAGACTGACCTTCAAAATGTCTGGATTAACAGTCTCGTCACAAATCTTTTAGCAAAAAATTATGTCAAGTATGTTTGTACAATAGTAACTAATGCTTTAAATGAGTCTGTTTGGATTTTTTTGTGCTGCGCTCTCGACGCGAAATTCTAAGCTGACCTGACGTCATTGAAAGTGATATTTTACGTTGTTTTTCATCGCGAAAAATCTAACATACTTGGGCCAAAAAACACACTTCTTTCATGTCCCACTGCTGGGCTACGGAAAGGAAAAGATCAAAACAAATAATCAAGAGACGTGAATACAGTTAGCGTTAATTAATTTATGCACATATTTTTGTGGTATCATTATAAATTACACAAATATATGCATTGGAGTCACTGTCACTTCCTCACACAGATTTAACCTCAAGTTTTTCGCCACGAATCATTATAGAAGTTTCTCAATTGCCAACATATGGAAGTTTGGTAGGCCAAACGCGAACATCGATGAACGCCTGCGCAACAGAAATGACGTATTTTATCGACCAAAACAGCGACCTTAACGCTTGGTTCATACGACACTTGTCCACACAGACGTAATTATCACAGCGGTCGACAGACGATAGCCTTAATTGCCTTGAGGAGACAATATTTGTGACGTACGAACTCGCCATTCACAGAAATCTGGCAACTGCCGATATTCGGAGTGATCCAATTACCGTAAGGCGTTGGATAGCAGACGATTTTTCCGCGATGATAGAACGTATGGGAAATCGGAAATCTATGCAATAAGACACACGTAGAATAAATAGGCAACAGGATTTCCTTACGTTCTATCATCGCGGACAAATTGTCCATCGCCTGCTCAGCGTCTTATACATCCAAATTCTGCATAAATATGGGCGTACGCCATAAGCTGTGGGTGTGGCAAGAGATGACGGACTTCCTTTACAAACTCGTAGTCACAACATAATACCAGTAGGCGTTGGTCAGGCCGTGTTTGTTTACAGTTTTGGCTAGTATCAATGCTGCTACCATCCCAAAGTTTTTAAGATTGCCATAATCTGTAGCGTGGTAACTAAGCTACGGGCGAAACAACTCGTGATAGTAGACAGATTTGAAATAACTAGTTTTGGGCTACGAACTGAATCATACTGTAAAGATCGACTTGAATTGACTCATAAACTCGCAAAAGGCCTTCAAATTGTTTCTATGCAGCTCTTTTTTGTGTCGAACGAAATCACGGCTAACATCAAATAGCTATAATTCATAGCACAGGACTGTAATTACATTTTCGACGGGATGACAAGCGCCTGATATTATTATTAATACTTCTAAAATAGGCTAATTAGGCCTTCAAAATACAGCCTCGCAGTAACTTAAACAAAAAAAAATCAAGACTTTCAAAAATCAAAATGGTTGCCAAAGCCACATAAATCGTATTTGCGTTCACAGAGTTCGCACGTAACACAAAATTGCAAGTTAGGTAACGCACTTTCTATGGCTTTAGTTATAAACTAAAACTACTTCTAGCTGTTGTTTTATATCGAAATCTGATAAACCTTGTAACGATTTAACATTGGATTGAGGTCAGGCAGTTTGATTCGCTGAAGGTCCTATCGATTCAAGGACCAGGTACCTGTCGTCGAGAATATTTAATAAGTGAAATGATTAACACTAATTGGAAAGATGGAGCTGTGCCAGGATCGGTGATAAACAGGCGGTGACAAGATATTATGATGATAGATGCTTTGTTGAAGCTTGTTATGGTGTCAAGAGTACAAATATAGGTTGTTTGTTTGTTTTGGTCAGGTATAATAAAATTGTATGTCCGCCTGATCAAACCTTAGCTTCCAGCTACATTCATTTTGGCCGATGCCTAAATACGGGCGGTCTTTTAGGTCAATCGGACACTTAATCGGCCCCTTTCGGGAGCCATTTTCGTAGTCCGAAAACGCGCCAAGTACCAACACACAGCCAAGTAGGCAAATCCACGTGGACTGCTTCAAGCCATTACAAACGGATGGACCGATTTCATGAGCGCCGCCGCTGAAAAAACACATGCGTTTACAGTAAAAACCGTTCATTCGGGCTTGGTAACTAAAACTCAGTTTGACGCACCGAAATACAGTTGTGACAATCGTGTTTCATGTTGCGGTTCACCGCGTCCGGGTGACGTTTCATCTATACATAACATACGGGTGTTAGTTATATACCTACGTATCTATAAGGACTTATTTACTAACAGCTCGTGATACGCTGTATTCCTGAATTTTTCTATTAAAACGGTAAACTTTCTAAAACGTGTACATCTTGTTCGTTTATGTCGCAGATTGGCTGGTTTTTAAGTTGTAAATAAATGACTTGTATTATTCACGCCTGTATTCCCCACAGGGATAGGCAGAGGGACGCCTCTGCAAATGTTGGAGTACTAACTGAGGTAGTTTCGTCGGTTACGTTTAAGTTCCATGGGAGCGAGCATCCTACAGATACTTTTTTTTTTCTTTTCGTTTCTGTACCATGGCAATCTGTCCTAGAACAATAAGCCACTGTGTTGACCAATTCAAGTATATTTGTTTTATATTTATAAGAGAGAGCTTCCATTTGTGCGGCGTAGCTCTCATCTCTTTCTGCGAATCTGTCGCTGAGAATGGGAATGTCGCATCTCTTCAGCCTCGAGTGCTGTTGTCCTCGTACTCCACTCAGTGCTAATGCTAACTCATTTGTGTGTTTTGCAAGTCTTTTCTGATATCTTTCGCTATGCTGACTTATTTCTTCCTTTACTGTTCGTTTGTTGAGTATATTTTGAGCTATATTGAACATGTTTCTCAGATCTTTGTACTGAAATCTTCCCAAAATCTCGATGTTGCTATTGCTTGCTGAGCCCCACAGTTGAATGCCATAATTATGTCCAGATTGGCTTATTTATGGCTTTATAAACCATCATTTTACTCTAGCTCCTACTTATACTGATGAGGATGATTATTGAATAAAGATAACTAGCGCAGAATAGTTCTACGATAGATACTTACCTTATGTGTGGTATGCCGATGCCCCCTTGGAGCATCTTATACACTCGGCTCTCATAGAGAAGTTGGGGGTGCCGCGCCTTTATAGATTCAACCTTTACTGCTACCTCCTGTAACAATAGAGAATGACATTGGTAAAAGTCTTCTTGGAAGTTTTAGTTTCAAGCGCCTATGAAAACCGAATTTTTTTTAGGCGCGCGTTCTCTTCCCCCGCTTGTTTTATGCCTTGAAAAAACTTGTGCTAGTTGCTATAGCAGCGCGCGTATACGCAAGGTGACGGCGCGTTAAAAAAACGCCGTGCATTATACCCTTCATGGGGCTCATTGGTTCGTTGAGTTGGCGCATTGAAGAAATAAAATTAATCTGAGCTAATAATAAAGCTATTTTTACTAGTACTTATGCCCATAGAGTCTATGGGCATGGACAAATGGTCTATGGCATAGACCATTTGTGGGGGCGATTTTCGACTGTTAAAAGAGCAAAGGTAAATAAAAAAGTAAATAGATCAGAACTATGTATCATATTCAATATTTACAAATAAGTAATATTGAACTTGTTTGAAGTGGACTGCAATGGTGCTTGTAAATGATCAGACCAATTACGAACAAAGTAGGCCGCGGCGAACTGTATGATGTAACGAAGTATTATCAAACCCAATACAAAGTTACATGTTCAAGTAGCTAGCTTACTACATTTTCACATGGGGCTGGGACCGCAGTATTCATAAAATTTTAATATTCTTGTAACTTTCATGGCACATTAAGGCCTACCTCTCACGGGTGACTTTCAGCAGAGGTAACAACACAAATTCAGGTTACTTATGTTCTAACTCTTGCGAGACACTTTTATACTTATTATCATTTTCGTCTTGCGACCTTACCGCTTCAGAATCTTGTGTCAAAGAGCTCCCTTCGGACTCGCTCGAAACAACAGTTAAACATGAACGATTCTTTCATTATGTAAGTAAAAGCAACTGAAGATGCATCTGGACCACCTATTGAGTATAAATAAAGTCTACAGTCGACGAAATGAGTATGAATGCAACCCCTTAGTTCCCATGGGTATGTTAAAGAACCCACAAAGGGGTATTATCAGAAGACATCCTCTTGAAAGCCAATAATATCTTACGATCTAGTTGCTAGGGCAGGATAACAGCTGTTTAGAGCGAAGATTGACGTTGCTAAAAGGGATTTTGAAGGTTCATGAAACAGAAAAGAAATACGTATTGAATTCATCATCATTCTCCTGACCTTATCCCAATTTATTTGGGGTCGGCGCAACATGTCCCTTTCTTCCATATTTAAATAGGTATTGAATTAATCTGTTCAATATTTTGCGTATACTCTTTACAATTTTGTCATTATTTGATGTGTAATGGACTTATGGAAAGCGAAAGTCACACTGGCTATGTGTTAACGAAGCTAGGCTATTAATATGATAAAATTATTTTATTTCTGTGTAAGTAGGTTTGTACAAACACTTTTACACGTCAATCAATTTAAAAACTAGATGAGGTCGGCGTTTTGATATCTGACGAATCTGGAGGGTGTAGGTACAGAACAAAAGTTAGTCTAAGCTAACTTTTGTTGCCATGCTGGGTAAAATTAAAGAGTAATGCCACAAGATATGACCACATAGCGCCAATGTAGCGATCGAATGCTACATATGGCACTTCACCACCTGTCAGGGCATTAGGTACACACATTTCATAATGGACATCTGGGCCCACTCATTATTGTCACTACTTGGACTGTTCAGTGGCGATAAAACCAGTAAGTTAGGGTATATAGCCAATATTTTATGAATATTTTATAGATTTCAAATGCAAGCATAAGCAAGCATAAGCAGCATAAAAACGAAATGTAGAAAACAATTTTATGAAAATTAGGTCAAGTTTTTCATCAAAACAATATGACAGGAGAACTGGACAAATTAAATGATAAAATCATATCTTTTTAGTGTAATTCCTGCATGCAAGACAATAAATTTCCTACATGTTTATATTATAATTATTATTTATTCAATGTTTTACAAACAGCCTTGTTTTTCTTTGCTGGTGATATAAGTGTACATAGTCACAATAATAATATGCATTGTATAACGAAAGGTCATGACAAATATGTATAATTTAACTCAAGTTTAATATCAAAATAAACATTCCTAACACAAAAGAATATGAGTTTTATGACAAAAATAATTATATTTTTGGAGAATTATTCTGAACCTATACCAGTGAGCTTTTTTATTATCAAACCACATGCATGGAATACCTGTTTTATGTAATTGAGTATTTTACATCAGACTTTAATAGAATGTAGAATTATTTATTTTGTAGAATTATTAATAAGATAATCTAACTAATATTATAAACGCGAAAGTTTGTAAGTATGGATGGATGGATGGATGTTTGTTAGCCTTTCATATAAAAACTACTGAATGGATTTGGATGAAATTTAGCAAACAGATAGTTTATAACCTGGATTAACACATAGGATACTTTTTATCCCGATATTCCCACGGGATCGAGACTTACGCGGGTGAAACCGCGGGACGCAGCTAGTACTAGTATAGAATAAACAAATATTTAAACCACAAAATATAAGTGCTAACATCTAATATGTATTATTAGTACAGTAATCTATACATTATGTATAAGAAAACCTAATATAATAATATTAGATTTAATTCAGAAGACTGATAAGGTTAGTTCTTCAAAGCTTCCTCCTCTCCTTTCTGTGCCCAACAGGTCCACAATGATCACATATAATTTAAAGTTATCACCTAAGCACACAATTGGAATGCAAATAAAATATTGAGTTTAAACTGCAAGAAAAACAAACAAATAGATCCATAAAACAGTAACATTATCTCAAAATAGGTTGATTTGGAGTCCAGAATGGCAAAGAAGTGGCCCAAACTGAAAGTAAGCAACAAAGCCTGAAACTATGACCCGTATCTACTAAGTCAAATTGTGATCTGTATGTGATTGGTATTGTTTCTTAAATATGGTGTGGTATTTACCAAATAATGCAGAGAAAGCATTGCATAAGAAATAACAATCTTTCTATCTTGGGGCATAGATTCTATTCTATTTCTTGTTACTTTTCAGGGTTCATGTATGTATGTATGTGAGTTTCTTTATTGTTATATTTGGAGAGGGAGTTATAATCCAAATAATCCAAAGAGGACTATCCTAGGGATCAGAGTGTAGTAAAAAGTGTGCAAGGATTCATGCTTGGCTAAATAGTGAAAAGATAATTTAAAGTTTACAAATTGTAATTGATTCAGTCTACATTTTAACAATATTTTATATGCATCTATTTGGCTCTTTGTTTTCATGTTACTCAACATGAAAACAAAGAGCCAAATAGATGAATATAAAAACAAGTATGAATAGGTTTTTCTGTATAAATTATCTAACATTTGAATACACACAACTGATTAAGGACATTGGTTTTTCATTTATGGAAAGTTGTTTGGAAAATACCTACCTACCAATGAGTCATATGGAGCCCTAAATATAAAGATATGGCAATGACATGGCAAAACATTTTTAGACTTATGGATATAATTATTTATCATGGAAATTGTATTATTTTGATCATTGAGTAGTGAAGGTTGTTTTTTTTCAATGAAACAAAAATAATAATAAAAATTGCTGTAACATGGTCCTGAGCAATAATCTACCTATTGTTAGCCAACAGCTGGTTCTTCAATGGCTTATTACATGTCTGTAGACATGATATAAAACTCATCAGTGATATTTCACAATCTTCACTCAAAAGCCATTGTTACAACGGAATATTGCGAAACATAACAGTTCTGTGACTGCAAAAATAACGAATTAGCATACAGTTAAAATATCACAAGATCCTTGCAACAGTGACCTCTCATCATTTTGAACAAGGCGTATTTTTCAAACTGCCCTAATTACGTAAATCATGAAACGCTTGGGAAATATCTTACAGTAGGTATCTGCTAAAATTCAAAACTATAGTTTGTGCTGATTACAATCAAAAATACGCCCAGACCGCCATTTTCAAGAACAAAAACCCCGAAATACACGGCCGTCTTGACACAAGAAATCGTTCCTTAGAAATTGTCCAATGAAAAATCAATCTGATAAATGTTATTTACCTCTCCATCGTTGACATTTATTCCTAAAAAGATATCTCCGAAGCTGCCACCGCCGATTTTGCGAATAACGTTGTATCTTTCATTTATAATTACATGTTTCCTGGCTAACAACATGCGTTCAAAGGTAGCCATTTTCTTTTTCCTTCATCACTCGTTGTCACTAAAATTATTGGTGGCCCATCGCACCGAGTGAAATTTTAACACAACACTTAGTTAATTTATCGTTTATTATACTTCAAATACACTATAAACCGAAGAAACACTTCGAAAAACCACTGAAAATCATTTTATTACGAAGTCTAAAAAGGTGTCGTCAGCCTATTTCATGTGACGTCACAATGGCAGTGTTGTCAGCTTTAGGAATGTTCAAATCTACCATGATTGAACGCGCTGATGTTGCCAGAACTCTTTAGTTAATATTACCTGGTAGTTTTTTTTAATTATTTTGCACAGGCATTTCAATTTTATTTCATTCCTCCTGATACATTTTCTGTTGTATTTTTTGTGTAATACTTTTCATAATCTCGATGTCGGATGGCTCACCAGCAATGGCGGGGTGGACAGGGACCAATACTCTAGTGACTAAATACATAGTATTAACTGGAAGACATGAAGGGATGCCATTGCCTACCAGTGGAAATGGAATTGATGACTCCAAATAACAGTATATCACTATTTTTTAGGCCATATATTATATATATACATTTTTTAAAGATCATTTTCACAGAAATATGAAAGTTATTAAAACTGCTCTGAAACTTGTCACAAAAATCACACATTGCAGTGTTTTTGGCATGAAAAGAGATAAGGAATGATAACAATAATATCCAGTGATAATGTTACTTTAGATTGGCAGGTAGCTGATTAAATTGTGATATCTTTAATTCTGTTGTAATATCATTAAAAAAAAACGTATAATTACTGAGAATGACCTCAATCTACTCTTATTATAATAGTTTTCAATTCTGAAACACTAATCATTATTTTTCTTTAATCATGATTAATCCATACTTATATTATAAATTCGAAAGTAACTCTGTCTGTCTTTATGTTATCTTTTCACGCCTAAACCATTGAACAGATTTCGACAAAATTTGGCAAGTAGATTGATGACACCCTGGGGGAGGACGGACGGACGGACGGACGGACGGACGGACGGACGGACGGACGGACGGACGGATGGATGGATGTTTGTTCCTCTTTCACGCAAAAATTACTGAACGGATTTGGATGAAATTTGGCACACAGATAGATTATAACCTCGATTAACATTATATTATATTCCCACGGGATCGTGCCTTACGCGGGTGAAACCGCGGGGCGCAGCTAGTGCTTGTATATTTTTAAATAGTACACTATTATTATTAAGACAAGACAAGATTCAAAACTAAACAAAAATTCAAACATGTAGGCTTCTACTTAAATTTTATAGCATTTGTTTAAAATAACATTATCCTGTATAAAAGTTAGTTGTAAAAATGTTTTAGATTGCATCGTAAAATGGAGTCTTTTTAACAAGAAATATCCTGTGTTATGGGTTTTCCAGTATACTCATGGTAACAAAACTAATTTACTATTATGTTGTACAGATAAGGCCTGAGACCAAAAAATTATTAAATTAGTTCCTGTACCTTTTTAATACTAGCATTAAAGGTTTTTTTTTTTTTTTTTGAGGATGGAATATCATCAAATGACTTCTCCACCTCTGGGCGGAGCGGGAGGGCGTGTCAGACTTTTACTGACTAAAACCCACCCATGTTCCTTCAGTTGCCTGTTGCCAAGGGTCCCGGTATCCCTTTCGGACTTTCTCGCAACACTGGCAGTTTGATTATGTATCGAATCAGCTTGTTATATTTTAATAGTTATTGAGACATCTCTCTCTGTTATGAAATAGGTACTTACCAGGAAATTCAATAGAATGGTAAACATGACTAAGAATGTTTACATCAATAACAATTCTTGTTTATTTCATTTGTAGGATTTATTTTACATTGGGTTGAGCAATAATATACTGAAAATCATTCATGGTCCACATTTATCATGATATGTTTTCAGGCAAAAGAACAAAATAATTGATAACTTTGCACTAACACAAAAGAACTGTATAATTATTTTCAAAATACATAGCAATAGGACATCATGCAAAAGATAATAATAAAGGTAGAAATGAGTAAAAATATTTGTTAAATCTAAAATATTTAGAATTTCCTAGCTATGCTAGTCAATGACCCATTAATCTAGTTTAACCAAGGTCAAAGCTAGTGTTATTTCTGTACAGCTATAAAACCAAATTCTATGTGAGTTTTTCTGTTTTTGTGTGAAGTCTTGAGCATAAAGGTTTCATAGAATATGTTCTATGATGTAATGGTGATGCAGACCCCATAATCCACTGACCCAGTAACAATATTAGGTACAATTAGCATAGAAACATTCCAGATTTTACAACAGAAAAGTGTTAAAAATATACCAAATTGCTCAGATTGAGCTTGAGGAAATCTTTGAACAATAAAAGAGCATAATGAGGTGAAAGCTAACACAGACGCGATTTATGGTAGAAAATGTAAAACAGCACGTCAATACGTATTTTGGGAATGCATCAAGAAATAATAAATTGATTTGTCTGTAGATTAGTCATGCAAAATCCGACGACCCTGGAAATATCACATCAACGTCCAATCTTCATTTCCCTACATAGTACGTCATAGAAAATAATCAACATGCACCCCTCTCCCCGCCATAACGTGCCATCGGTGACGCGTGGGCCTTCATAATGTTACGAAAGCAAATTAATTAATGCAGAACATATCAAATACATGGTATAAATCACGTTACCTCGCCACTCGCGATGTTGATCGCTAAATAAATATCACCAAACGATCCTCCGCCGATTTTTTTCAACACCTTATATTTTCCAGTAATCAATAATTCCTTCCGTGAACTCATAAAAGTCGACATGGTTGCAGTTTATTTGTAATCGTCCTGGTATTTGTAAAATATAACTCGAAAGCACTAATTACGCACTTTTAGAATAAAAACAATAATAAATTCACGGCTACATTTTACGAAACTGTGACTGAATGGAGGACGTAATGCGTTCGAAAAGTAGGCCACACGTTTATCTCAGTACTTTCTTCCGATTAGAATTTTAAAAAATATTTGTGTCTCAAAGGTATTTAAATAACACAACAAATATTTTTAAAATTATTGTGTAACTTTTGAAGTGCAAATATGCGTTTGATACTGATTTATGGTGTTTTCTATTTTTAAATTATCATAAAAATCAATATAATAACGAGCAAGGAGGTAACATCATCTAGTTTCTAAACGTAGCCATTTACGTTTAATGTTGCCAGTTTACAACGATGAACCTTTTTTCTGTATGGTAGAATTCTCAAATAGTTGGATGAATGAAACGTAAACGGCCTATGAGAACTAGGCTTAGAACCAAGTCTTATTTTACTATAGGAAAAGTGTCAAAAACCATGCTTACAACCCAAGAAAAAAAACCCTTAGAATAGACAAGTGAAAAATGTATAGGTTAAATTATGTAGGTAAGTAATGCAATTTTAATAGAATAGGTAATAAAAATTCTGATACTTCATTATTATGATAAATTTGTAAAGCTGTTATTCTAGCAGTAGTTCCTATGTTCCCATGATGCGATGCAATCTGACGCGCGGTTCCGAACCGCTCGTTCGGTTTCCGCTTTCCGGTAACCGTTCAAATAAGCGCGCGTTGACGCACGCTTTGAAAACAAGGCATTGATAAATTATGCGAAGTGCGTTAAAACTCGTAAACGCCCGTCAGATTTGTAGAAATGGGTACAAGGCCCCAGCTAAAACTAGCAAGAAAAATATGTTTTTGAGAAAAATATATTTTTAGTATTTTTTTTGTTTATGTAGGTATGCACTTTAATGATTTAAAAATACTCCCATGCTGTTCAATCTTTGGTACTTGTAAATAATAAGAAAATACTCACATGCTGTTCTATGATTAAATATAGGGAAGTCTTGTTTATTCATTTTAGGTTTTATGTCAGAACTAGAACTATTAAGAAATATGTCTGTTATCATGTAGAATCACTGTAGCTATTGAGTCATTAGAATAAACAGAATGATTGCTAATGGTATCTTTTATCTAAACAAGTATGATTATCATTAGAACTTGAACAGAAACCACTTCAAAAGTTTCCATAAAAGTATTAGTTATTTGTAGGTACTTTGAATTTTGCAAAAACATTGTTTAACAAAATGATTAGCCCTAAAGTTAATGATTCATGATTAGGTAATAAGTGTAATTATTATTTTGAAAATAAATATGAAAAATAATAATTTATCCTTGCCTAGATAATTATATTATAGTGAGTTAATTATAAAGTTTACCTAATATTTTTCCATACCTAGCTATAATATTATTGATTACTTATTTTGAGAATTTCTCAAATAATCTTGTTTAGGAATATAATCATTTTGAAGAAGTTTGGAGACAGTTTCAAAGTATGATCCAGTTATCATTGTGAACTTATACATCCATAGGTTAGGTACCAGGTTCAAAAGTTTCAAAACTAAAACTTTTACTTTGGCTGGTGCTAAAGCGCAAAGTTCGGAATAAATACGTCTCGTGGCGACTAATAATCACTGCCACGGTCGAGCGTCTTAACAATCAGCGACGTCTTCGTGATGTAACTAAGAATAAATTGATAATAGACCGACCTAAACGTATGTAGGTTAACATTCAGATGCCCTTTGCATACCAATACTTTTACTATTATTTGACCACTTTCGCACTTTGAAAACACTTAAAACTCGCTGTATATACAGCCCGATAGTTTAGTTGTTGATTAAATAGAACAATAAAGCCACTTACCTCACCATTTGAAATGTTTATGCCTAAATAAATATCACCAAACGAACCGCCACCTATTCTTCTGATTATTCTGTATTTACCGGCAATTAATAACTCTTTCCTAAAAGCTAGAGCATGTTCAAACGAATTCATGGTGGGTTTGTGTTCGTCAGTTTAATTTAAATAAAAAAAATTGAACAAATTAACACAAAAATACTTCAAATAAACACTCCAACACGTTAACAGCTGCGATCAGAGTTGCCAATTTATTGCAAGATAAAACCAATTTTCAATGACATTAGATATATAGTTTCTGAACGAAACTAAACATAGTCATACTCCTTGTTTACATTTTTGGTCATCGCATAGATTTCAATTATTAACATTATCCAACAAAATAAATACATAGAATTTTTGCTTAATTATCTTTGCCTAAAATCACTCACTACAGGGTGTAGACCTCCTTTCTTTTCTGTCAGTCTCCATGGATTTTCCTAATGGTCTGTATCCGAAAAATAGCATAATGAAACCAATCTTGAAAGAATAGGTACCTATCCAATCACGACCTACCCACCTAGCAATGATGACCTTTCCACCGAGTTGGCCGTAGCCGTAGTCAGGTCAGGATCTAGTTTGCAAGAAATGGGACACTTCCTATTCCAAAATGGAATTGGCAAAATTCCAAAGTCTACCTATGTTCATGCACATCAACAATACACAATGGAAACCCCTTCAATTGTCATTGTAATTCACAAGTTGATGAAGTGATGACGAATTTTGGAAAAGTAGTTAGCTATTCAGATATTTTTTGTAATACGGATTTGCAGGTCAGACAGCGTCAAAGGTGCGGGATGAAACATGATCAAACACATTAATTCTTCTAATAAACATTTTCTTTATTCAGTAATAACGTACAATATTACAGTGGTGTGTTGTACTTATAAAATAACAAATTTGCACAATAAATACGTAACACTTAAAATGATAAAAATATCTAAAATGGTTCTTGTTTATAAATTCGAGTAAAATCGACGTAAAATAAAAACGTTTTTATACCTAGTTAAATGAGTAAAAAAAAAAGTAGGTACTTATTCTTACTCTATTTGTTAATTTAGTATAATTTTGAATTTCGTTTTCTACCAATACTAATATATCAGTTAGATAAACATCTAATTATCTAGCAACCTAATACATGAGTGAAAACCCTAATTAACAGTCTGTCAGTAATCCTTTCATGCCTAAATTCTGAGGCTAAAACTACAGACCTCGAGTTTCAAATTACACTTACGGAACAGCATAAGTAAAAGTATTATTTCTTCATAGAAAACGTCCGAAACGACGCGCTTCGAAAGCCCAGTATATGTATATCAGGGGACCTAAACCGGCCATATTAGCAATTCCTCTAAAAGCAGTTCATTTCATGAATCCCAGCTGTCATTAGCAATTCCTCTAATTTGACATAAAAGCAATTTATAATTTGCGGACCATTTTACGAATCGCCATAGAAAACTGTCAAACAGATGAATTATTTCGTAATATGAATTACACGCAGATCATTTTACGATGATTCACAATATTTTCACATTAGGATTCTGCTAAAGTGACCGTTTTAAGCCCCCTGTACGCAACAGTATCGAGTACGCGGCAGTTACGCACGGACGGGGTAGGATAATTTACCGAACGGCCGTAGATAATTATTTCAAGGTCACTGCCGACATAAAGTACTGTTACTTTATTATACTGTGCTTATGGCATCACCAAGCTAATAGAACCTACCTAATAGTTTAGGAATACCATTGGTGGATGGTACAATACGTATTTCAAATCGTTTTAATTCAGGGTTTCGTTTTCAATGGGGAAGACATGAACCATCAGTCAATAGGTCAATCTGGCAGTATTTGTTAAATTGCTGTGTAAACTCTAAATAAGTAAGTATAATAGTTATTTTATGTTTGGTCAGTCTATAACTAAAATTATAGGCCTTAGTTGTGTAATACTGCCGGTGAATCATGGCCGGGCTGAAATTCGCGCAGAAGACTGCGCAGAAACATTTTTTAGTAACCAAATGGTGACATGAGGCGAGTGTGAGTGAGAGAACATGCGCGAAAGTTCGGAGAGCCTATTTCAGACTGGTCATCATTCATAGGCATTATTGTACGTGATACGCATGTTTATATTTATGTATTATAAATCCACTTTCAATATTTTCTTTGTAACGATCAACGTGCCCATAACCTATTAAAACAAGCTTGGCTTTCCACAGAATAAAAATATTTTTATTGCATAGAAAATAAAAAGCACTTATAAACTATAATAGATGACGTTCGGTACAGTTTCGATTGATTCTTTTAATGTTATAACAAATAAAATGGTTATAAATAATAAAATTTACAAATCCATTAAAAAGAGACCATGGTGACCTGAATGAAATGTGACCAATATTGTACAGGTAAGGGTTCTCTAGCCAATGGGCTAAAATACGACCCTTATAAATTCCGTATGTCGGACTCATATGTTAATTTTGGAGAATAACTAGGACATGGTTCGAAATTGTCAAGAAAAAAATCCGAATTTGAATAAAATAAAGATGGAGGATTCAATAAAAAGGTTTGGTAGACTTCGTCGCTTCCCTATCGATCGATAGAAGTTTATAATGACACGAAGGTTCCCGATTCACTTTTTTTTATTTTGCTCCTCTCTCTCTAACTTTCCTACCGTGTCATCACCAAACAATCTGATTAATTTTAATAATAATGTAGGTATATCAGCTAAATAATAAATAGTTGCTACTTAGTAGACTACCCTACAAAGCGGTTGCCTTGCTGTTTAAACAATGCAAAAGCATCCTAATATTTCACCACGTAATTACCACGATTCATTCAGGCCAGCCAGTTTCCACTACATTTTAACTGTGTATAATATTTATTTATTTAGATTTTTTCTTAAGGTGATGGCATGCACTTGAGGCGTTCAAATGCGGCCTTTTCTAACGCCTGGCGATGGTCGGGGTGGGCTATCTTGATCAGTTCGTATGCTCTCTGCCGGAGCGACTTGCCGAATAAGTTGGCGATGCCTTGCTCGGTCACCACCCACTGTACGTGCGCGCGACTCGACACGACGCCGGCACCTGCAAGATGCAAAATGATAACTTTGTAGTTATTTTAGTGGTGAGAGCGCCAGGGTCGCCCGCGCAGGAGACGCCCTGGGCGTCGGGAATCCCAGGCTGATTCCCAGCCACCGTAGGCGCGGGCTTGCGGGCGGCGAGCAATGGGTAGCTCGTTCAAATTTTCTTCTTTTTTTTAATTTGAGCGACTATTGCGAGGATCTCAAATACATTTTTTTAAATAAATACTTTAAAGATATTTAATACAATAGATGAAAATTGACCATTCCTCCCCTTATCTCCGAAACTACGAAGCCTACAATTTTGAAAAAATACGGTGAATAGATACATACAGATTACAGGAAAACCTATAAGAAGTTTATGGTCTTAAAATAACATCGTAATTAAAGTTGGAACGTATGGGCGAACATGTTTTCAACTACAATGTTAAGTTTATTCTTGAGATAAATTCATCCCAACTACGGAACCCTTCATTGTGCGTGGTCCGACACGCACATGGCCGGTTTTTTTAAATACGGGAATTGGCCTTATCGTATAGTCAACAAATATTAAAAATATACTGACCAACTTTAAGTGTAGGCACGATCTTGGACTCCCCCTTCTTGGTGACAGACACAAGCGCGATGATGGGCTTGCCTCGCCCGTCCACGCCCTCTGCCGAGCCGCGGATAAAGTCTACTTGGCCACCAAAACCGGAGAACATGCGGGTACCTGGAACGAGAAATGAATAGTTAACATAACACCATGGCTGTATTTCTTAAAGGGTTAGGCAGAGGTGTACCTTCACACCCATATTTTGTAATATGGGGCGAGCCTATTGCCATCAACCGGAAATCCAGACTTCGAGAAATTGATAATTTTAGATAATTATTTTAGTATAGTAAAACGCTAGTTACAATAAACAAAGAGGGTTTGAGTCCAGTAAAATAAATTACTCCTTGAAATTTCAGACTACTGTGTACACGGCTCATATTCGTTATTCATTCAGACAGCATACAACGCTAACGTTAAAACGTTAAACGTTATTTTGGCGCGTGACCAAAATCGGAACTAGAGACGCCATCTTGTTTTGGTCAGTAACGATTTTATGTTAATTTCTCATAAGAACTTAGATCACTTAAAAAGTTAAAATGAGATACTAAGTACTTAAATCTAAGTAATTATATTTATCTTATTTGCCTCTGGGGTGTGGTGACATTACAGGGTACATACATGTTAAGTTTTGTTTCCTCTTCATTAAATCAGTAAAGTCTGACAACCAGTCTTACCAAGGGGTATCGTATTACCCAGTTACTGGGTTGTGGAGGTCAGATAGGCAGTCGCTCTATGTAAAATACTCGTATTCAGCTGCATCCGGTTAGACTGGAAGCCGACCCCAAAATAGTTGGGAAAAGGCTAGGTAGATTGATTTTGACTTCTTTAAATCAGTAAATTATTGAACAGCTATGCTGGGAGCAACTAATATTGTTTTTTTTTGTAATTAGTCCATGCCCGTGCCATGCCTTGGAGTCATAAGAATTGATACTTGTTTTTACTTCTTTTGTTGTATGTTATTGCCATTAACTTACCAATAGAGTCAGCACACACTTGTCCCGTGAGGTCGACCTCGATGCACGAGTTGATGGCCGTCATTTTCGGCTGTAGCGATACTATATGAGTGTTGTTCACGTAGTCAATCTCCAACATTTCTGAAAATTTATTACAGATTTTAAGTAACCTTTTACATTCATTAATTAATAACCAACTTATATTTAGTTTGCACCACACATACAAGTAATCGGTTAATACGTACTATTAGTTACACATCAATCATAAAATTCTGTTAAATTACAAAAATAAATTAATAAAATCTAGTAATCTTACTATCTTTCCCGCGACTTCACCCGTGTGGATGCATGCCAATTATATCCGTTGCATGACACGAGCAAGTTATGTGAATTTTAGGTAATCGACATAAGGTTTATATTAAAATGAGCGTGAAAACGTGCGCTTCTGAAATGCAACAACTATAATAATTAGGCATTGCATGAATATTTTGAAGTATCGTAAGAGTACTTTGGAACTAAAATACTGCCCAATAACATTTTGACGAATTGTTTATTTTTTTTTTGTAAGTATATTAAGCTATTGTAAAACGAGTTTTTCCCATTCAAAATTCACAAATTAAAGCTCATGATCTAAGATAATTTAGTATTTAATTTAGTCTTAGAACGCTAACGATACGGTAAGGTTACTTTACATCAACACATTCGTGCTAAGAATGATAATACTGACCAATGAAGGGGTTGTTGTCGACGAAGTCATACAGTTCCTTGTTTCCGACGAGGAAACTGCCTACCATACGGCCTTTGTGCGTCTTCTTCCTGGAAAAAGAAATAATAATCATAATCACACTAGGGCCGTGGGGTCCGAGTGCTCATCGACTATTTCAGGACATCGCTAAGCGATTGGTCGACTCTTCACGTGGCCAGAAGGCTGGCCTATTTTTAGCCCAAAGAATCAGCATTGCCATTCAACGTTGCAATGCTGCCAGCCTTATGGGCACTTTTCCCATCTACAGCGATGCGGACGAATTCTTTGATGCCCAATGAGCCCATTTTTTTTATTTTTTTTATGTGTAACGTGTTTGTATAGTTAGTTAGTGAATAAATAAAATTTAATTTGTCTCATAAAAAAATCATAAATTCATCATCTGTCTAGCCTTTTCCCAACTATGTTGGGGTCGGCTTCCAGTCTATGCGGGCGGAGCCGCGGTCATCAGCTAGTAATTTATATAATGACAATGAAATAAAACTTTACTTGTTGTTGGTAATGCATCCGCGCTTCACGAGGTCGATGACCCCGACGCTGAACATCTCTGAATGGACGCCCAGGTCCTTGTGGTCCTTCAGAGCTGACAGCACCGCATCCGGAATGCTGCCGATACCTGAAAGTAGGAAGAAAAGAGTTAAGATATATTTGTCTTACTTATTTCAAATATACAGGCACTTTCGAATTTGTGAGTGAGACGGTTACCCAGAAAATCGATCATTTAAAAAAAAAAAAAAACTTAAAAAAAAAAAGATCGATTTTCTGGGTGACCTATAATAAATTAAGATAAAGACTCAAAATCAAAGAAGGTAATTAAAAGTATCAAGTACAAGATACTACAGCCCGGGCGGGCGTCTATAGAATGCGTTCCTGACATCTGTCAGTTGGACAATTTCTAGTACACACGGCTACACATCAAGCTATACATTTCCAGTTTATGCTGATCTCGCATTGTATAGGATTTCCGTACAATGCGAGGTCAGCTTATACTGGAAATGTATAGCTTGATGTCTAGCCGTGTGTACTATTATGGATCAAATTCGCAAAACCTATAAACACTTAGACACTTTGTTTAAGGTTGATGCGCTAGGATAGCCCGCGAAATTCAAATTTTCTTACGTTTTTTGTAATTTGCAGGTCAGTATCAGGTTGTATGTTGATCTAAATATTATTAGCGGCCGTAACAAATATGGATTTACAGACTTATAAACATTAGAATCAGCAATACAACTCTCTAAGTTCATGTAAGTGTATTGACTGACGATTTCATGAAATTTTCATTCAATGCACTTATACAGTGGTTTGGTGTCATCTATAATATACTTTTCTATGGGAAAAGTATATTATAGATGACACCAAACCACTAGTTTCAAGTATAACAGTGTCTACCCTAACACCCAGTATATGTATGAACATAAATGTCGTGTTTAAAAGGTGTTTAAGCTAACCAACTGATAAACACATTACACAGTAATTGATAGCGACTTAAGTTCCAATTTTGACCACACGCACAAAATAACCTTATGTACACACCCCATGGAATTTGTATAAACTGTGAAATGTTCTTTATTTAAAATGCTTGTCATACCCATCTGCAGTGTGGCGCCATCTTCGACTAGATTCTGTCCAATGAGCTTCCCGATCTGCGTCTCCTCGGGACTGGCGTCTTTCCCGACGCCGTGTTCAGGCAGAGGCGTGTTGTCTTCGACCGCCATGTCGATGTGAGACATGTGGATGATCGCGTCGCCGAACGTTCGTGGCATGTTTACGTTTACTTGTGCTGTAAATGAATAAAAAATAACATAATGTTAGTAATATCGTAGTAGGTAAAGATATACAGTGTGTTATCTAACGAAGGCCGTTCCCGTTAACCTGCAACATTATAGGGTATAATTAAATGCAAAAAAAAAACGTTTGTTTTTTTTTGTAGTAAAATATTCACAAAAAATATTAATTTTTTTGGAAAAGAAACACTCTGTACACGCACATTTGTCTTTCTACGTTGAAATATAAGAGTGCGTTTACTTACAGAGTTTTTCTTTTACGTACCAATTTAATAGTTTAGTGAATATTTAATTTGTTTCTTAATTTTATTTCCTAAGAATTAATTTTATACTTTTTACCAATTTTGTACCTTAGCTTTAAGCCATTGTAACACCTTATCTACATTATGGAATGCAAATAAAATATGAATATGAATATAGGTACACTTTTTTTTTTTTTTGTGGTAATATTTTTTTAGCTTGTATGGATGCTCTACTATTGACTCCAGAAATCCAGACTCCGGCCTGCTACTGAGAAATTCCCAATGGAAAACCAAATAACCCTTAGACCGACCTGGGAATCAAACCCAGGCATTCAACTCAGCTGCCAGGGTTGCGGGAAAGTCCGAAAGGAATATACCGGGAGCCTTGGCAACAGGCAATTGAAGGAACACGGGTAGGTTTTAGTCAGTAAAAGTCTGACACGCCCTCCCACTCCGCCCAGAGCGGGAGAAGTGATGATGGGGTGATATAACAAGGTAAAAAAAAAGGCTTTATGCTCAGGAATCGTTTGTGATCACCAGACCAGCGTAGTCGCGAGGTAACAAGAATAGTTTTTTTAGTATTAATAAGTATAATAAGACTTAATTTCTGGGACCCAGAGAGGTATAAGGTAAGTTGGCTCTACTGGCAGCCCTGCTTAGTTTAGGTAATTCAATCAATCTGCCTAGCCTTTTCCCAACTATGTTGGGGTCGGCTTCCAGTCTAACCGGATGCAGCTGAATACCAGTATTTTACATGGAGCGACTGCCTATCTGACCTCCACAACCCAGTAACTGGGTAATATGACCCCTTGATAAGACTGGTTGTCAGACTTTCGGGCTTTTGACGACCCGTAACGATCGTCAAAGATCTACGAATGACAGCCGGGACCCGAAGCACGGAGGAGTCTCGGAATGTAAAGATGGTCACACATCCACAGACCAAACCCGGCAAGCGTAGCTTAACCTGATGGATCGACCCGTGCGGCTGTTACCACGAGCACCACCCTAGCCACTAGCCAGCCAGCCAGCCTGCTTAGTTTAGGTAATTAACCGATTAAATAATAAAACAGCTGTCATCAGAGAAAAATCGAACATTGAACACAGTTTACAATATCAGTAGAACAAAGGACCAATCAAATAATGTAAGAATCACGTTCTTAAATCACAGATGACAAGGTGAGTAGCCGATACGATCTACTTTATCTATCTAGATTCTAGAAGATAGATAAAGTAATCTATAGAAAAGATCGTCTACCACTACGAACTAACCAAATCACAAAGTGAGGCGCCTCTGGGAGCAAGTTGAATAGATAATAAAGTAAAGTAAATCTTTATTGGAACAAAAACACATTTTACAAATTGAATTGCGTACGTAAATAGCTATGTTTGTTACAAAATAATAACTATCACTGAACGTTCTAGTGACTTTAACAAAAGAGTCAAGTCTACAAAATGAGCTAAAGAAGAATTTCGTGAACAAAGAACCTATCTTGTAATTATTTTTATGAATCATACTAGTTTTTGCCCGCGGCTTCACCAGCATGGAGCTCGAAAATTATCCCACTGGATCGTACAACTTAAGTAATTAATTTATGCATCGTATTATAAAAAAAAAAATGTATGGCGTAAGTTAGAAATAAATAGGCAAATGAAACCACATGACATATTATGTATTGCATCTAACGTTATACTGGGCGTTAGGGTAGACATCGTCATCCTTGAAACTAGTGGTTTGGTGTCATCTATAATATACTTTTTCTATGGGACCAACTATGAAATCGCGAAAAAAAAATCATCTGTTCCATACATTTGTGTTCACTTAAATCGACAAAATGTATGGAACAGCAGACTTTTTTTTTACGATTTCAAGGTTGGTCCCATAGAAAAAGTATATTATAGATGACACCAAACCACTAGTTTCAAGGATGACGGTGTCTACCCTAACACCCAGTATATGATTTTTCTAATCGAAGAGAATGTTAGGAGATTAGCTATTCAAATGTGGCAGACAGGGCCAGTTCAGACTGCGACGTGAAGCGACGCGACGCTGCGCGCATTTTTTTAACAATTATCGAACTTATTTTCTTCACGAAAAGGTATGATTTCAGTGCGAGCGTTGACACGTGTCAAAGTACCCTGAGATGCGCGGTGCTGCGCAGCGTGTGTACCTTATTGTGTAGTAAATAAATTCGATATTGTATCGGATCATAAGTCGCGTCGCGTCTCGGCGCGAACTGCATTTTCGCATTTTTTGTATATTAGTGTGGATGTAAACTATGAATTTATTAAAGGGCAATGGTTCCATTCTTTAGTGTTATACGAAAAAGAAAATTATAATAAATATTTTACCTATAATAACTTTGGAGTTGACTAGCGCAGCCCTGACGCAATCGACAGACGTTCCCAAACTGCAGTAGCCATGCGCATCGGGGGGAGAAACCTGCAATGTGTGAAAGAATATTATTAGTACGGATACATACAAGTATATGCTGTTCAGGTTAAATTCTTACGCAATCACTCACTAAAGGGAATTAGTAACACATTTATCATTCTTTACTTAGGTTTTAAGTATATATCTCACAATTTTATCCGATACATATTGTTTGACTAAGGCTCCCGCAACCAGGCGCGACACGACTGGTGGAACAATTTCTATGAAAATTCACGGAAATAAAATTGTTCTACCGGTGTCGCGTCGCGCCTGTCTGTGGGAGCCTTAACATAAAATCATCGACGAAGACTGAGGTTATAAAATTAACCTCAATTCAGAGTGATTTAAAATTAGAATTTCGGGTTTCAGTAATTTCTAATCAAAGCAAATTGACCCCTCCCAGATATTTTTTTATCCACTTGTTAACATTTTCTTCAGATATTTTTTGAACAGACCATAGGCAATTAATCACTTGATATTACATTTAAAGTGTATTTGATTATAGTATCATCAGACCTGAATAACAGCAATGTCGGGCTGGATGATTTTCCTGTGGAACAGCTTAGGGATGTCTTGCAGGAATATAGGGATGGCATCCGAGCGGCCCTCGGCGACTGACTTGCGGACGTTCGCGGCCATGAATAGGGAACACGATCTGGGGGTGAGCACACAATATTATTAGGATAATTATATCATCACTATTAATTCGTTCATCATTCAGTCACGAATAAAGAAAATATAGGCGCTTTGACACCTTTGACAGGTGCCCGGACCTGACGTCTCAGTGCTGCCACCTAGTGAACGTCATTTTAGAAAACCCTCATTATTGTGGTGGTGCCAAATTTACAAATGTGTCAGTGGTCTCACAATGATCAGTTTTTGACAGATTTGCCATACAAAATCTGTCAAAAACTGATCATTGTGAGACCACTGACACGTTTGTAAATTAGTAGACTTGGCCCCCTGTTGTTTTGTATCAAAAAAACGTCCCCAAAACCAGTTCATTTAGGTTATCTAATATTTTTCGATGCAATAGGTATCTAACATTTTATCGTTTAATAGCATGTCATAACTAGATAATCGCTTGTTTCGACGTTATCAATCACAATTAATTCCTAATCTGTTTGTGATTAGCTTATCAATTATATCAGTCTTCGCTTAGGAAATGAGGAAGTTGTGTCAATGTAAAATGTTTGTAGGGATGCGCTTGCGCTGCGGTCTGTGTAACATAGATTTTATTTTTATCTACCTTAAAGGCTCCCGCAGGCAGGAATCTAGTAGAACAATTTCTAAGAATTGTTCTACCTGAATAGCTTCGCACCTTCGCGTCGCGCCTGTCTGTAGGAGCCTTAACTGCAGTCTTACTGTCGCTGTAGTTTTTAATTGATTAATATAATATATTTGTATTTTTTATTCGGTGTACAGAATAAAGAGTATCTGAAAGCCGCACGGACTTCTAAAAGCAGTTCATTTCCTGAATCCCAGCTGTCATTAGCAATTCCTCTAATTTGACATAAAAGCAATATATATAATTTGTGGACCATTTTACGAATCTCCATATAAAACTGTCAAACAGATGAATTATTTCGTAATATGAATTACACGCATCATATTATGAATTGTCAGTTTGTGAAATTTTACGATGATTCATAATATTTTCATATTATGATTCTGCTAAAGTGACCGTTTTAAGCCCCTTGATCTTTATCGTTTTTTTCTGAAAGCTGCTTATAAACAGGCAGCTATTAAACAATCTATAGTGAATTGCGTTCAATTAGTAAGAATGGATTACGAAACAAACAATAAACATTCGTTACCGATTGATTGATGAAGAGTTGGAGAGTAAACAACGCAAGGCATGTGTCTGTTGAGTGAGTCTTCTCGACACAGGAAAAGAAGAACAACGAAACAGTAAAAATAACAATAGTTCTCTTTGTTTACCAAATTGACTACTTACAAACAAAATAGGGATTAGTCAATCAGTCAGATATTACAAAAAAATATTAGACACGTATTTTTTGCAAAATGACTTGGATAAAACGCATTAACTGGAACTCAATGTATCGCCGTAATCTTTTGACTATGTAAAAAAAAAAAAGCGCGTTCAATATTTTTTAATAATATAAGTACCTGACGGACCAAAAAAACGCAAAGAAAAATTGTCATCATCGATAAATTGTCAATAAATATATTGAAATCAAAACTGTCATTCTGTATCAGTTGTACGCATGAAATGGCTATAATATAAAGCCTCGTGCAGACTGGCGCAACGCGACACCGGTAATTGATATACCGCGTGAAGTTTATTAGAAATTGGTTTAGCAGAGTCGTGTCGCGCCAGTCTGCACGAGGCTTCGTTATCACGGCTTTACGTAGTGTGTCAAAATTGTAACCAGCTTTTACACTGACTGTACCTCATCCATAATCATTTGAGTCATTTATAACCCTAGTAACATTCACACTCGGTCAACTCAAGATATAATAGTTTTATCTGACAACATCGCATTACACATCATTTGAAGGTATATATCCACTTGTTGATAATAATGATAAGATAAAAGATGGTGTTGATTATTTGAATGTCACCGACAACTAACTTCTAGCCCTCGTACCCACGGGCGTTTTTTCATCGCGCACTGGGTTTTCAACGCACTGCTCAGCGCCGAGAGTTGAAAATCGAACAGTGTACTTTTTGACGCGCTGGGATGCACTCTATTGGAATATCAATGCTCGGCTCAACAGCGAAAGGTGAAAATCAAGTGCGCGATAAAAAAAAATCGTTCTTGCCATCTGGGCAGGAAAAACCGTTTTTGGTCGTTGGTTGCATCGATCACTAATTGATCGATGGGTCTTTTTTATTTATCGATTTTCCAAATGTTACATAATCTGGGAAAATCTACCGATAAAGCATCAGATTCTGATCTAGGTTTAGTGGTTTTGGAGCTATAAACACTAAACACAATACAGTAGATATCAAAATTCACATGAGGCATGCTTTCTACTGAAGTGCAGTCACAGCCCAAGGACTATTTTTGTTTGCTCATTGCACGATATAATCTATTTGAGGTCAATTCGACACTGGTCAAAGTGTATGCTATTTTGATCTTTGTTATCAAGTATATTTTTCTATGCAATACCTAGTCTGCCCAGTGCTTTATTTAGTAGGTATTGATTGTATTTATATGTAATAATTGTAATCCACAAAGGATTAGGCAGGGGTGTACCAAATAGTACGCCCATATTTCGCCAGATATTTTTAAGTCCCATGTACCAATAGGGGGCGAGCCATCAACCGGGCCCAATCCAGACTCCTTGCTGTTGATGAGAAATTCCACAAAAACCCAATAACACTGTCTGACTAACGCGGCAGTCGCTGTTTCAGTATCGTAAATATAGCTAGTGAAAGTTTTATCACAAATACGGTAATCCTTTCTATCTTATCTACGTGAACATCGCTTAATTTCTGGTAATAGGACGTACTACATTAACAGCTTTCTGTTTTAATCAAGCATTTATTATGATAACCTACTTGCTGTGTAAGCAAATAGAATTTAATCTCGGCATACTAAACTCAACAAACACTCAACTCATGTGCTTCAATTATACCGGCACTCATACATTTAAAACCGGTGTACACCAGCGGCGTTACTTCAGATCATAGAAACTGGTGGAACCCGCCTCAGATAGGTACCTACTTAACATTTTCTTTAAGTACATACCGAAATCGGAACTACTTTGTCAACATACAGAAAAGTTTCAGAATTAAGAGAACCCAGGCTTTTTTGTGGTTGCCTCAAATGACCGCTTCTCCCGCTCGGCCCAGAGCGGGAGAAGCGGTGTCAGACTTTTGTCTACTAGCAAAAGGCAACTGTGACAGGCAACTGAAGGAATACGAGTGGGCCACTCGTGTTCATTCAGTTGCATGTTGTCAAGGGTCCCGGTATCTCTTTCGGACTGTCCCGCAACCGTGGCAGAAGAGAACCCAGGCTGCGAGAGCGGGCGAAGCGAGCGCGAAAATTTTAGCACCTCGCCTCGGATTTGTTTCATTTTATTTTGACCATTCATAGTCTGAATGGAGGGGCCCAAGCCCGGACACTGGGTGGGTCCTCATACACCCCAGGTCCTGGTGCCCGGCACAACTTTGCACCTTACTATAGTTACCTACGCTACTGACAACAACGCTGCTTAGTAGAGACGAGACGTTCTAGCAATACGATCGATGTTTTGAATCGATAAATATCTGAACCAAGAACTGGTGCTTGAAGGGACTAACCTGAAGACATCTTTGCATTCAGGAGCGACGTATTTAGCCTCCTTTTCAGTGTGCATATGGACGACCTGGATGTCTTTCATGCTGCCTTGCATGCCAACGCCCGTCATGGCATCGACCAGAGGCACTGGGGTTGCAGCTGCTCCCTGTACGAACACCGTTTGTCCTGTAAAGATGCAGAGCATATTTAGAGGGAAATGTATGAAAATTTGTAGTCAATGAACAACCAACGCGGTGCGCGGTGCAGTCAGACGTCAAACGATGTCAAGATATTATGTACAAGCCATCCACGATGAGATCTCTAATCTCTCATCGGTAAAAATTACGAACTCCTATACAAACATCAAAAAGAACGTAGAATGTGGAAAACATCCTCTACGAATGGGTTTAAAGCAGGGACTTGGAACGTTATGAAATAACGTTAAAATAGCGTAACTTATACATAGTTCCAGTAACGATAATGGTGCCGATTCTGTTGTTCACAAACTAAACTAAATTTAAGTTCAGTGCATATTTTTCTTTCTATTTCATTAAGAAAAGGACAGAAGACAAATTTTAGTTTAGTCGTGTCAAATTAATCAGCGCCTGACGTATGTAAATTGACGTAATTTTAATTAGCAAGTTTTTAATCGTGTCTAAACTTATAGGGAGTAGTGACAGTTTGACAGGACTAAACTAAAATTTATCTTCTATCCTTTTCTTATTGAAATAGAAAGAAAAATATGCACTGAACTTAAATTTAGTTTGGTTTGTGAACAATAGAATCAGCACCAATTTCTACCGTTCCATCCGGATCGTAACTAAATTAATAGTTGAAGATTTCGTTTCAATAGATTGCCAATAAATTAGTTCATAAACGGTTACTGGAACTATACATAACGCTATTACGTAACGTTATCGTACCTCTATTTTGAGCAACGTTTCAATTGTCCCTGGTTCAAAGTCACTCCGGGCGTATGATACGCCCAATTTTGCATCCATATCGAGATTTATTTCTTTATCTTGCATTCACAAAATGAAAAAAAAAAACGGGCGCGTTTATCAATGCTTGAATCAGTCAAATCCCTCCTGACATGCACCAACGGACTAAACCTCTCCTAAGCTATGATGATTGATTTACTTTTCAGATAAAGGTAGGTACTGTTTTGATTGAAGATGTAAATTGACCGTCTCTGCTCTGGCATCATTCTTTTCACTTTGAACGGACGAAATATTACCAAGTATTATCTAACTAATATTATAAACGCGAAAGTTTGTAAGTATGGATGGATGGATGGATGAATGGATGTTTGTTACTCTTTCACGCAAAAACTACTGAACGGATTTGGATGAAATTTGGCCCACAGTTAGTTTGTAACCTGGATTAACACATAGGATTTTATCTAGATATTCCCACCGGATCGATAGTTATGCGGGTGAAACCGCGGGGCGCTGCTAGTTAATCATAAAGTTATCATCATCAACTGCCATAACCCGACTTCACCCACTGCCGAAGATCATAGGTCTCTCTATACTTGTGCCAATCCCGACGCGACGCTCCTGTCCCAGTCTCATCCAGATTCTACCCGCGGTGGTACCAATGTCATCCACCCAACTCGCCTACGGACGACCGACACTTCGTCTCCGAGTCCTTGGACCACTAGGGTCAATAATGCTTGCTTAGCATAAGCATAATCAGCCTATAATGTTCCCACTGCTGGGACACAGGCCTCCTCTCTGTGAGAGGGAGCGGGCCATAATCGACCACCCAGGCCCAGTGCGGGTTGGTAGATGTCACATGTCTTCGAATTTTTTTTTCTAGGACATGCAAAACCGTGAAGGAAAACATCGTGAGGAAACCGTCACGATGTTTTCCTTCACGGTCTTGAAAGCAGTGGTGATGGAATAATTTACACAAAGGTAAGCGCCTGTTAGGGTTCGAACCCACGACCTATAACTCTAAACTATTACACTATTACTCGTATTACGTAGGCTCGCCCCCTATTACATGGGACTCAAACATAACTGGCGAAATGTGGGTGTACTATAAATACACCTTTGCCCAACCTTTTGGGGAGTACAGGCGCGATGTTATGTGTTTATCAGTACCGAATGTATTCCGACACTGACCTCTGATCACAGAAAAATACAAAATAAAGTCATTTAAAAATAGATTTTCGTATATTTTCAGTTTCATTAACGTTTTACTTTAGCCGAAGTGGTAAAATGAAGTCCCGCATTTTAATATAACATCAAACCTTTATCCTGAAGGGTTAAGCAGAGGCGTACATATAGCACATCCACATTTCGCCAGTGAAACAGGGGGCAAGCCTATTGCCATCAACCACCGCATTTTTCTTGTCACAGAAATGCCAGCGGAAGTCATTGAGTAATTATATATTATGTCAATGAATAAAGTGCAAATAAATTATTTATGCTCTGAGAAATAATTAACATTTTCCTATGACCTACAAAACATCATTGCATACGTAACTAGTTTTGTATAAGTGTATAATACATAGCTGTTTTATGTACCTAGTGCATTATGAAGTCAGCGAGATAAACGGATTGTTCATGGCGATGATTGTGTAATGTGCTAGAGCGCCGAAACGATTCACAGCTATCGGATCATTTACTATTGTTACTCTGTACTGTGGTACTACTGTATTGTGGAGGAGCTCGTGGCTAACTAATAACAGCCGCACAGGTCGATCCGTCAGGTTAAGCTACGCTTGCTGGGGTTGGTCCGTGGATGGGTGACCATCTTCACGTATCGAGACTCTTCCGTGCCTCGGAAAGCACGTTAAGCCGTTGGTCCCGGCTTACATTCGGTGATCTTTGAAAGTGACAGTGACAACCAGTCTTACCAAGGGGTATCGTATTACCCAGTTACTGGGTTGTGGAGGTCAGATAGACAGTCGCTCCATGTAAAATACTGGTATTCAGCTGCATCCGTTTAGACTGGAAGCCGACCCCAACATAGTTGGGAAAAGGCTAGGCAGATTGATTTACTCTGTACTGTAATATTCGTTTCGTCTTTGGAAGCAATTTGCGCTCTTTCTGAACGTGAAGGCAACTGAACCGTCACGCTCGGGTCGGTGACACTGAATCGGGTATAGTCGGCTCCAGCCAGTCGGTGATTCGCGTGAAATCGCGTTCCTATTCTCGGTTCCAGTCGTAACTTTGCACTTCTCTCGTGTGACCGTAAGGACACCACCCTCATTTATTTTTCTACGCATTTATTTGACTTGTGCTAGGAGACGTTATAGGGATCACCGTCGTGCGTTCGAGCTCTTTCTCGTCCGCATGGATTTCGAATTGTCCGGTACAAAGTTCAACACTACTAGGCTACAGTGATAAAATGGGTTTATCATTATATGCTCGGTTCCTATAAACAATAACGAATTGTTTTGCTTACCAATGCTAGCATTTTTTATTGCCAAACTGGGCAAATAAATAGATTCGTAAACAAATTTTAACTGGGAGGATCTATTATGCAAAGCTAGTAGGTTTATGCTTCATTATTGGTAACGACCGTATCGTTACGGGTCGTCAGAAGCCCGAAAATCTGACAACCAGTCTTAAAGGCTCGTGCAAACAGACGCGATACCGCGGCCGCGACAGGCAGCGGTACCTTTGTCGACAAAGGTACCGCTGCCTGTCGCGCCCGCGAAATCGCGTCTGTTTGTACGAGCCTTTACCAAGGGGTATCGTTTTATCCAGTGGATCTTTGACAGTGCGTATGGACTGTCGTCAAAATCCCGCAAGTCTGACAATCCGCTTAGTTCTTACCAAGGGGTATCGTATTACCCAGTTACTGGGTTGTGAAGGTCAGATAGGCAGTCGCTCCATGTAAAATACTGGTATTCAGCTGCATCCGGTTAGACTGGAAGCCGACCCCAACATAGTTGGCAAAAGGCTAGGCAGATAGATGATTGGTGATTGGTGAAAGATACAAGAGTTTTAATTGTAACCAATAACGGTCCGTTAATTATAGGAATCGGCCAATAGCCGCGCTTGCCTTAAACTGCTGGCACAGCTGCTGGTTGGCTCATATTCTCCTATACAGTGATCTGATGACGTCTCGCTTAGCTCGTCGACAAGTAATCCTTTCAAAAAATCATCTGCTATTCCTATCCTACATATATATACGAAACGTGTTTTTTTCATATGGAATTAGAAATAGGTTTACCTCAGTGGCAGCTCGGAGTCTGGATTTGTGCCCGGTTGATGACAATAGGCTCGACACCTCACAACTGGCGAAATGTGGGTGTACAGTTTAACAAGGTATTTGGTATACAAGCGAAATATATTTATTTTCCACTACACTGCCAAAATTAGTTCTGATTTTACTTCTTGAGCTTATGGCTTAGGAGAGTGACGTAAAAGGATTGTTGACTACTGAAAACACTCACAAAATTGTTTATAGTAGTTGCAAGTTATCTGCCTGTATACCAAATAGCTTGTTCGACTGTACTATGAATTAAGTACACCTCTGCCTTGGTGTTGCCAGGTCCGATTTGTTTTAAATTGGGGCAGAAGGTAAAACAAATCGGGATTTAGAGTTGTAGATCGGGACACAAAAAAAAATACACTTTGATTGTCTTTGAAAATATTGTGCCATTTTTGGAGCGGCGCCGGCGCACAGTGGGTCGAAACTATGATTTTTGTGACTTAGGGCTCAACTTTGCTTTTTTACTTTTTTCTTCATGTGGATGGATAGAGCTCATTAACCTCAACAATAATTGTTCTGATGTATTTTTTCCTAAACTTTATACTTTGGGTAGAAAAATGTGTTTTGTTATTTTTTTGTATGGAGCGGATCAAATAACCTTAAATTCCTGCTAAGTAGCGTGTGATCCCGCGTTGAAACTTAATTTTTCATATACCTTGTCTAGTCTATTATCATTTGATGCTATTAACGTGTGCATAAAGTTGCAACTCTGCCAAATAAATGGATCGAAAAAAATGAAAAAATATATCGAATAAAAAGCTACATTTTTTACTTTCGTAAGTTCTTCTAAGTTAAATTTGATATGGAATAGTAAGTAAAAGCACGTAATAATACACATAGTTACTTAACAACTAACAACAATACATTTAAAAGGTCCCTAATTAGCTTAAATTTACTAATATATGTAGTATTAGTAAATTTGTAAATTTAAGCTAATCACACTAATCATAATACATTTAAAAGGTCCCTAATTAGCTCAAATTTACTAATATATGTAGTATTAGTAAATTTAAAGCTAATCACACTAATTATAATACATTTAAAAGGTCCCTAATTAGCTTAAATTTACTAATATATGTAGTAGTAGTAAATTTAAGCTAATTAGGGATCTATGAATTTCAATTTCTTTGTTTTAATGACTTTAACATGTTTATGAAATGTTATTTTAAGTTAGATTTAATACTGAATAGTAAGTAAAGATAGGTACATAATAATACAAATTAGTAAAGGTAAACTAACATTACTACAACTAACACAAGCAAACTAAAAACTAACTATAAACAACATCAAACATTACTATTTCCTTTCAATTATGAGTTTGACATTTATAAACTAATAAAAAAAACAAGAAACTTACAAACTACCAAAAAATCTTATTCACTATCGCTATGACTATCTTGTAAATTATCTACATCAATAAAATCTATATCGGATTCTGTGGGAAAAATCAGCAGAAGCTGACTTTTGGAGAGAGAACCATTATATTTTGTTTCACCATTCGAGGTCTTAGACTTGTGATCTTTGGATCAGAAGACAAAAGAAGATTGTGTATAATATCCTCATTTGTCGCCGTTCTACTTACCTTTCTAGAATGACTCTCTCTATATTTCCGGAAATCTTTATTACGAGCTTCCGCTGCCTCTTCCGACAGTTTACCTATAGGTATGGCACCAAAGTGCTTAATTATATCACTCCCATGTACTAACAATTTATGTATACTGGAAGGCATATAATACCAGGGATATAAGTGAACGTACAATTGTGCAGTATCTCTACAAAATTCGGAAAACTTAGAAAGATCCACGCTCTCTCCAGATGCAACCGTCTGAAGAATCACATGAAACCTTTCTATTAAATCTTTATCTATTCCTGTTATGCGAGCTGTTGTTTCTGCATCCCTAAAAAATCTTCTGGCAGTATTGCCATCATTGGTTGTGCCTACTCCTTGCTTGACTACGTCAATAAGTAAACCGCAGTCTTTCTTAAACGCTTGCTGTATAGCGCTCTTTCTGAGTGACATTTTTTCTTTGTCATCGCCCCTGCAACTCCATTTTTTGAAGTCCAAACGATAAGCTGCAAACAAAAAGAAATATCACTTAAATAAAAATCTCACAAGTAACTATATAACGTGAAAAAAATTATGAACTAATAAAATTATATTTACCGAAATGAAGTAAGCACTCCATGCTTCTTATCCAGGCATGTAAAGATGACATTCCATACTGGAACACTTCTTCGTTGTTCTCTTTTTGAGCAAGTGACTCTAAATTGTTCATCTCTGACGGTTTTGCTTTGCAGATATCACAGACAGCTGAAGATGTGTCTGACAAATATGACGATATTTTGCCGTTTATCATCGTCAAGTGCAATTGATGCTTAACTTCAACTTGATTGAACTTGATTGGCTGAAGTCTTTCTATTTCTTCGGTTATGCTAGCTTTTATAGTTACCACTGTTGACTGCGTTTCTTTGGTAAATTTGAACATTATCGGACGGCAATAGAAAGTTGATGAGGGTCGATCGTTTTCCCAAACAATTGTTCCATCACATTGTTGAAGCCTTATAGGAACTAGACTGGCCATGAAGATAGTTGAGTCATCAAACTCTGCTTCAGTCTTTTGGTTATAATTACTTTGACCTGAGGCTCCATCAAAACCCCATTTGCTTATTAGCAGTAACTCAGTTGGCGAATCCAAATCTAAAGTAATCACTTCTAAAAGCCTAGATACCGTCAAGTTGAGTAAAGCTTGCAGTTTAATAGCAGCTCCTTCTTCAGTTATAATTATGTCTTCTTTCCCTGGATAACATTTTGCCTTCGCTTGTTTTATTTTATAATAAGAAGGGTATAAATCAGACCTATTTTCACTTGCTGCTTCTCTTCGGCTTATATACTGCCACTTACTTAATTTAAGTGAAACTAATAAAGACAGTGCCTTATCGGGTGAATATGTACTACTTTTCGGTTTACTTGTACTTAAACACTCTTTAACTTTTTCTAGATCTTCGGGGTGATTTAGTAAATGGTTCATAATTTTTCCTACATCCTCATTTCCGGTGTTTCTTAAACTAGCAATTGTAGTAGCTTTAAGTTCATCCGGGGATAACGAAAGCGATTGGTTAATTTGATCAACGCGTCTTCGTTTTTGCCTGGAGCCCAATTCCTCGAAAGGTTTTCGAGGTGTAAATGTAGATGTCGAAGCTTCTGTAGTAGATGGTGGTAGATTTTCGACATCTTCAGTATTACAAATCTCGAGCCTTTCCTGTTCAGTGTTCACAGCTTCAGGTATCATTCCTTCGGGTCAGTTTATTGCACGTTCCAACCAATCACCATTTTTTCTTACAAACTGTGCTAACGTGCGACTACTTCGTTCCCATCTTGCACTTATATTTGAACAAAAGCGCGTACAGAATTTTTGGAGCTCAACACTGTTCTCTTCGGTCACGTTTATTTTATGTTGTAGGAATTGAAAGAATTTTTGACTATCCGACAGTGACTTGACCTGCTCTCTTAAAATCATAAATAAATCTAAATTGTTAACTAAATTATCCATTATAACGAAAAAGGGACGATCAGAATAACGAGATGTTAGTAGTAGTACGAATAAACGAACACTAGTTAGTATATAATAAATTATGGTCATTTTATACTTCCAGAATCCAGTGACAAACAATGTTTACTAATTTTTCTACTACCCTCATTAACTAATTATCCTAATTAATATTACAGTAATGACTAAAAGTGAAAAACATTGTTTTTTTATAAGGTAAAAGGTTAAGCTAATTACAGTAATTAAACACACAAATAGAAATTAATTGATTTCATATCCACATTTTTAAATAAAGGTCCCTAATTAGCTTAAATTTACTAATATATGTAGAATTAGTAAATTTAAGCTAATTAGGGACCTTTTAAATGTATTGTTGTTAGTTGCTAAGTAATTATGTGTATTATTACGTGCTTTTACTTACTATTCCATATCAAATTTAACTTAAAATAACTTACGAAAGTAAAAAATGAAGCTTTTTATTCTATGTATTTTTTCATTTTTTTCGATCCATTTATTTGGCAGAGTTGCAACTTTATGCATTTGTTTATAGCATCAAATGATAATAGACCAGACAAGGTATATGAAAAATAAAGTTTCAACGCGGGATCACACGCTACTTAGCAGGAATTTAAGTTTATTTGAGCCGCTCCATACAAAAAAATAACAAAACACATTTTTCTACCCAAAGTATAAAGTTTAGGAAAAAATACATCAGAACAATTATTATTGAGGTTAATGAGCTCTACCCATCCGCATAAAAAAAAAAGTGAAAAAGCAAAGTTGAGCCCTAAGTCACTAAAATCATAGTTTCGACCCACTGTGCGGCGTCTAGTCTTTATTTTGCACTGCTGCCTTCACTACTTCTTGACTTTACATTACTTCTTCATAGAGGTGATCCATGTCGAAGAACGTTTCAATTTTTATATTTTCAATCACGTTGACCATTGACGCGTATGTGAATGAGTCGTCCTGAGTTATTGATTTATCGGGAAATTTAGTGTCCCGATCAGGTGCAAATCGGGACGCGTCCCCAGACCCCGGAAAATCGGAAAGTCCCGCGCAAATCGGGACACCTGGCAACGCTACCTCTGCCAAACCCGTGATGACTTGTGCACGGGATGGCGTGCTGTAATGTCTAACGTCATTAGCAAGAGAATCAACGTCACTAACGAACCGGAAGTAGCAGCTAATAATAAACTACATTTACACTAGTTGATATCGTTATCTGTTTGCTTACACGCTCTTAGTTATTATTATGTTGACCCGGCTATTATCGCCATAACGCCATTTCATATTGTTTTAAGTGCACTCGAGGAAAGATTATGTGTGGAAGCGTGTTAACTACGCTAGTATGTCAGAAATTGATTTCGTTTATCAGAAATCTCAAACATACCATCATCAACTCATCATCTGCCTAGTCTTTTCCCAACTATGTTGGGGTCGGCGTCCAGTCTGACCGTATACAGCTAAATACTAGTATTTTACATGGAGCGACTGCCTATCTCCACACCATATCCCTTGGTAAGACTGGTTGTCAGACTTTCGGGCTTCTGACGACCAGTAACGACTGTCAAAGATGCACAAATGAACTAAGAATGATTGACAACAAGATTTGAACGTTGTTCTTACACTCGATGTGTTTCTGCCCGTCAGAAAAATTAAATTCTACACTTGTTTTGACGGATCAACTACTTTCGGACGGGCTCATAAAATCGTTGAAGGACTTAGAGAGTAGACCCCCTGAAGCTAAGAGCAAGAAGATCTATATCTGCCTGTTCCGCAAAACATCTGGGAGCTACAGAGTGTGATTGCCCCGGAGTGGGAACGTATATCACAAGAAACCATTAGGAATATCCTCGATAGCATGCCCATACGAAAGCAAGCGGACATTTTTAGCCACACTTAGGGTTACCATTTGACAGGCATTCGCCGCATTTGACAGGCATTTTAAGGTTTAGACAGGCGTGCGGCCGGCATTGGTCTGAGACAGGCATTTTTAAATTTTGCTAATGCACTAACAACCTACGTTTTCTCTCGTCAACGCCCAGTGGAGTAAAGAAAGAAATCGGCTGACAATTGAATCAGTAAAAGCAATATTGATTACTCAGGAAAATTACAAAACTGTATCTTGTGAAGATTTTTACGGTTATGTTTTAGAAAAGAAAGAACTATTAAAAAAAATAATGTCCTCTGTCAAATATCAGTAATAAATATCCCTTTTCATTATTATCTGTTGGCTTTTACTTATTACTTACAGCGTTTTGCTTTAGACAGGCATTTTTCTGAAAATTCAGGCATTTTAGGTACCATAGACAGGCATCCCTCTATTTACATATGGTAACCCTAGCCACACTCGATAAGAAACTTAAAAAAATGTTTTTTAATTAAGTAAGTATTAAAAACATTACCCTCCTTCTGGAGCACTCGGGTAAAACAATAAAAAGCGAATGTTTTTACTTGTAGGTACACTCACATATAACGATTAAATTAATGATAAATGATGTCAAAGTCCAAATGGTACATTTGGACTTTAACATCATTTATCACTAAATTAATCGTTTGTTGACGTATAGATACTTCTCTCTGCTTCTGATTCTGAGGATACAGGCTACCTACTTAAAGAATTTTAGAGGTATGACGAACAGGGTGTAAAGTTCACTCATCCTCTATAGAAGAGAGAGGATCCTCTGACCAAACAGGTGTCGCGTCAGGCGGGCAACTGCCCAACGGCAACGATTGATGTCGGGATCTTATACGTTGATCGCGGCGTAAACTCTAATTGCGCGATGCAGGATTTTGTGTGACGTGAGGATTTTTGTGTGACGTCAGGTCTTTGATGTAGTAGTTCGCATGTGGCGATGTAGATCGGGCCACAGAATAATCAAATTAACTGACGGTACCAATGCATTACGTTATGTTATGATACCATCGTTATAATCCACAGCCACAGCCAGACTTCACCCACTGCTGGTAATAAGCTTCTCATTTCTTGTGCCAATCCTCACGCCTCGTGCCAGTCTGGCTGGAAGAGATTCCGATCCAAATTTTGCCCGCGATGGCAACAATATCGTCCGACGACTCCTCGTATTCCAGTCGTTTTTTCCACAGACTTTATAATTTCGGAAGTCGAAGGGAAAATACGAAAATTCAAACCCAAAGATACCGACTTCCGAATTTAGTTATTTTGTGGTGTGTTTTTGAAGTCGATTGTTTTGTAGTAAACTGATGGTTAGCCACTTCACAATACAGCCCCAAGTTATGTTCACCTTCATAAATATCTTTGTTTGTCAATGAAGCGCCACCTCATTTGAAATGCATGAGAACAATAAGTATTAATTTATTGATAACCGCTGCACTTGAACTAGATACAGAAACTATATTCCAGTCAATAATCGTTAATTGTATGCATTGATAATGAATTAGTTTTTGATTGTTTATTCCTTTAGCCACATTATGCACTCCAAGTTAGAATTGCATTTGCCCTGGAATGCGCGAAAACATACACGCGAAAATACACGAATGTAAAGTCAGGGAAATGTAATGTTGAGCAAATTGTGGCATAGTCATTACTTCGCCATTTTCATTTTTCATCTTAGTTGCACGATGCACTCACGGCACGATGAAACTCGATTATACGGTTAAAGGACACTAACCTAAAAAAAACAAACAAAAACCGGCTAAGTTCGAGTCGGACTCGCGCACGAAGGGTTCCGTACCATTATCTATAAAAACGGCAAAAAATCATGTCTGTTGTATGGGAGCCCCATATTCTGTGAATATTTCAAGCGTATACCTGTTGCCGTTATAAATATCAAGCAAAAATGAGCAAAAAAATCACGTTTGTTGTATGGGAGCCCCCTTAAATATTTATTTTATTCTGTTTTTTTGTATTTGTTGTTATAGCGGCAACGGAAATACATCATCTGTGAAAATGTTAACTGTTTAACTATCACGGTTCATGAGATACAGCCTGGTGACAGACGGACAGACAGACAGCGGAGCCTTAGTTATAGGGTCCCGTTTTACCCTTTGGGTACGGAACCCTAAAAAACAGTCGAGAGGTGCCGTGGGACACCCGGCTGGGGCAAACTTCCGGTTTTTTTTTCACACTTGGCGAATGTGAATAATAAAGCGAGATAAAACATGTTAAGGCTCGTGCAAACACACGCGAAATCGCGCGCGCGACAGGCAGCGGTACCTTTGTCGACAAAGGTGCCGCTGCCTGTCGCGCCCGCGATTTCGCGTCTGTTTGCACGAGCCTTTACACGTTTTTCGGTCTCGCTCTCATGGTCAATTTTTTAATAAAAATGGCGAAGTAGTGACTATCCCACTAAGTTCTATGCATTACGGTGCCGATTTGTGCCCTAAAGTGTCCCGTTGCCGAGATATTTGGAGGTAAAGATCGCTCTAAGATCTATGACGAAGAATTTCAGCCAGAACAAAACAAGGCCTTTTGAAATAGACTTTGCTGTTAGATAAATAGTGCGAAATAATGTGATTCCACAACATACATAATATCACATTCTTATTTCGAAGTCCCACCTCGCAGTTACCAATGGGGATTTAAAATCGATTCGCTAATCAAGGATTATTATTAGTTTCAAAATTCAGTGTTTTTATCTAGATATGCCCACGATAATAAATAATACCATGAATGCACATTTTCTTGCAAAAAAAAAAACTTTTTCAATGTTATTAGATAATCACATATTATCATAAGAAAGAAGGCTTGACCTCTCCAGCCAATGACGCTCTAAACATAGCCTGCGTTACGTAATCGAGTCAATGACCTTACCCTTCCCTCCCTACCTACAGCCCATACAGCTGTGTGCTTAAAACTACGACATGAGAAATAAGGAATAAAAAAAAAAATGGCTCATTTTGTTTATCAGACGTAACCTAATTAATGTTAGTTAGCGGTTTTTTCCCTCGATAGTACATTTGTTTTTAAAAGACTTGTTGTAAACAAAGATTATGAAAACGACAATAAAATTAAATAACATTTCAATTTACAATAATCAGCCACTCCTCCGAGTTGGCTTTCCACGATACTGTTCTATTTACCTACTTAGTCGGTTTTTTTTTGGTTGATGATTCTGTCTGACCTTTGCAACGACACTATCTATTTTTGCTGTGCATCTTTTATATAGTATATATATAGTACTATACTTACCTAAAAAAAGTTAAATTTAAAATTTAAAAATCCCCCGACAAAAACAAAGCATTTAAAAAGTAAAAAAATAATATGTATTGGCCCTTTAAGTTTAATATAAAAGTTGTAGGTAATATTTTGATCCAAGCGTCGTCGCGTCGGGGGACGGCTAATGACAACGCCAACATACACTAGGAATAATGAATATATGCTATTGTAGAAAGGATAGCTGATGTTAATTTCCTATTTTCATGAGCCGTCCCCCGACGCGACGACGCTTGGATCAAAATATTACCTACAACTTTTATATTAAACTTAAAGGGCCAATACATATTATTTTTTTACTTTTTAAATGCTTTGTTTTCGTCGGGGGTTTTTTAAATTTTAAATTTAACTTTTATTTCCAGCTTTTTAAATTTCATATTATATTACTAGTAGAAACGCTACGATCAACACGCGGCTCGCCGAAATCTGCGTAGCTGTACGTACTTTTACCAAAGTGAAGCTAGTTACTAATTTAGTCTCATTTCTCTTTCCTACTCTATCATCAGACCCTGATCACCATCCATCTGTAACCTATTTTTTGAGACCTTTCCAATGAGCCCAAACACGATACCTCTGCTGTAAGTTGGTGAGGGAGTTGGGTATCCTGCATCCAGGTGATGCTGCAGCATCAGTTCCAGGTTACTATATTCTTCTAATTCATCATTGAAGTAACAGAATTCTATATTTCCAATCGATTAGACCTGCGAAAGATGCTCACATCCATTCATCAACTAGAAAAGAGCTGATAATCTTCAAATGGCTGAACCGATTTTCTTGAATCATAGCTAAGAACACTCTCGATCAAGTCACCTTTCAAACAAAACAAAAAAAAAACAAAATCGGTTCAGCCGTTTGGCAGCTACGATGGAACAGACAGACACACAGATACACAGATACACAGACACACAGATACACACGTTAAACTTATAACACCCCTCTTTTTCAGTCGGGGGTTAAAAACAAAACAAAATTGAATTAAGTAAATACGTATAGTTTCACGAGTTGCCGGATGAGCAATCTACATATCATCATTATCATCTGCTTACTTTTGCCCAACTATGTTGGGGTCGGCTTCCAGTCTAACCGGATGCAGCTGAATACCAGTATTTTACATGGAGCGATTGTCTATCTGGAGGAGCAATCTACATAGTAGAAAAAAAAAACAACCACGTAGGTAGTAGAGAACATAAAAGGCAACGCGACATGCCCTGAAAGATTGGTCTAAAAGCGCGGTTATCAAGTTCCAATGAATCATCATCTCCCTAGCGTTTTCTCAACTATGTTGGGGTCGGCTTTCAGTCTAACCGGATGCAGCTGAATACTAGTATTTTACAAGGAGCTACTGCCTATCTGGCCTGCACAACCTAGTTACTGGGTAACATGATACCCCTTGGTAAGACTGGTTGTCCAATGACAACCAGTATTACCAAGGGGTATCGTGTCAGAAGCCCGAAAGGGTGACATGACAATTCATGTCACCCTTTAGGGCTTCTGAAGACCCGTGTTCAACAGTCAAAGAATCTACAAATGAAAGCCGGAACCAACGGCTTAACCGGCTTTCCGAGTCACGTAGTCGCGAAACCGAACACGATGTGTTGCCACGCCAAGCATAGCTGTTCGGGTTCGCGACTGGTCAATCGTCCCTGACGCTGCCTCGTTAAAAGGTGAAACACGTGTTGATTTCTTATAGGGGTTTTTTATGACTTTTGAGGAATAGATAAGTGGAATAGTAAAATTATACATAGGACAAGTACTCAATCATACAGACAGACTTCTAATAAGACTCTTTCCGAAAGAAAAACGCAAATGAGATGAAATATTAACTTGTCATAATCAAAATGTGTTTTGTTTTACTAGAAATGGCAACATTTGCAACCTTGGAAATATATGCTTATCCTAGCTAGATCCTAAAAAAACAATGTCCTCTTCCTGTAATTCGGTAAAAAGAGGGTGAATTTATTAGACCTAGCAACGGCGCAGGTCTGGAAGTAGGCCAAGATAATCGATTGTTAGGAGCAACGACTTCTTATCATCCGGTACTCTCTCTGGGAGGGTCGGTGCGGGCCTTTGAGCTGTTGAGATGTGAAGAGGCATTCTGCCATGACTAGGTACTTCTTTAGTCAAGAGGACTTCAGGAGAACAGGACCTCGGGTCGGGTTCCTTTGTCCAAAAGCGCAAAAAAATGGAATCAGAAGTATGGAGTCAGGCTTGACGAAAAACATGGTTTCCCCAGAAAGGTAAAAGGTATTACGGTAACGATGATAAGTTGATAACTATCAAAATGTGGGTGTAGTAAAGGCACATAAGTAAAAGGGTGCGGAGTTGTGGACTCGTGGTCACATCAGGTTGACTAACAAAACAAAGGCTTGATGTTGAAAAGTATTGATTATTCATCATAACATAAACGAACCCGCGTGGTAGATTACGGCTTGCTTTCTCTCACATAAAGGTAGCCTGAGATACTGGCAGATTATGTAATAATGTTTAGTAAAGAACCGGTAAGAAACTTCTTGGTTTAATTTGAATTTGGAATTCCCGCGTTACATTACATTTTGGATTTGGACTCGTGCCAAATTATTCCGAATCAAATGCCCACGCATCTCAATTCGCTGTTGTCTGTTTTTGTCTCCAACTCAGCTTTCGTTTGTACCTATGAAATTATGATGTTACAAAATCGATCCTAAAATTTGGTGCTGTTTGTTTTTCTTAAATATTTTGTTGTTCATTGCCTCAAAAACTTTGATTTACATAGAACATGTTTTCTACAAAATAACTGCCTTTGTTGTTAGGTTGGCATTTTCAAGCTACAAACCTACTTACAAACATTGAGGAAAAACTGCTTCAAAAACCTCATGAACGTTGTAATACAAATTTAATTTCAATTTGTAAGCAACTCACACATTTAGCCTTTACGGTCTACAGTTTTAAATTCGCTAAAACCTGTGTTATGCAAGACTGGCTCATAAAATTTCACATGATCTTGTTTTGCGCTCAAAGTGTTTCTTTAGCTTTAAGAGAAATAAGTTCAACGTACCAAAAATGGGAAAAGTGTCGGCACTACAGAAAGAGCAGAACCTGCCTGTAATTTAGTTTCAGGTGATAGGCTAGATTATAGGTAGACTAAGCTGAATAAACATATTTTCACACCACCGTTAAATTTTAAGTCATGGAAAACGTTGCATTAAATAAATAAAATAAGCAATTATATTGTAATGTAACATATTTTACACAACTTACCAATTAAAATAAAACTTATTCGAAAATCGTATTGCTTTTTATTATCCCGCAGAAGTTGTGAAAAGTAGAGTATTCTCCTCGGGGATAAAGGTGTCTTCGCCTTGGGCGAGCGCTCAGGAGTTAACTCTGAACTTGGACCCTCGTTTTGCTCTGGATTCAATGCAGCTTTAGACATAAGACACTGCTTTATCCCCTTGGTAAATAAACTACTATTTAAATGTGTTTTCTCTGAACTGGATTGTACTGTAATACAAAGTTTAAACAATGTAACACCAAATGTGTCACCCAATCCAAAAGAAGATTCATTGAATCAGTTCTATAGAAAAATCTTCCCAAAGTTTGGCAGCAGCATCTAATAGCAACAGACGACCGTGACCCGTGCCAAGGCGGGCCTAAAAGAATATTAGATTAAATTGTGTAAGTGTGGCGGTTATTAGTTTACCTCAAGATGTTTATAGAACATACAGACACGTTCTAAATGGGCGTGTATATTAAGATACGGCAATTATTTGCACACGTTATCGACCGGGCAGAAGTAGTATTGTGAATGTAAGTGTCTGGTTATCAATTCTGTCGCTTTTTTGCTATTTTCACACGGAATAACATGTTTTAAGATAGCATTCAATGAATAAGGAATTCTTTATCGATTCTTTAAATCTATCTATAATACAATCGGGTTTGTTACAACACTTACTTGATACTTATACATATAGGAAATTCATTTTCTCATACATTCTGTATGGAATGGCTTTTTTGATGATATCTCGGTAGATAGGAATGTAGATAGGGTATCTTAGGTAGGTAAGGTTTCTTAGGTTTCCCTTGGGGGCGAAAAACATATTTTTAAAAGAGTCAACAAGATGTAAAAGTGTCAAGCCATTGCATGGAGACGCCTAGCATTTTCCTCGCTGTAGTGAGGCGAAAAGTTGTGTGTTTCGCTCGGCAGCAAAATTCTGCGCCTCGTTCGTACCTCTACAACCTTCGCAACGCTCAGGTTTCAATACAGGTAAAAAACAATTTTGCAGCCCTTAACAAATAACTATGTGTTGACTCTTTTACATCTAGGGGGTTTTGATAGAAATCTTTTTTAATTTCTCAGTAGAAGCCGGGATACGTAGTATCTCTAAGTAGTCTGTGAAGCCCGGAGTCTGGATTTGTGCCCGGTTGATGGCAATAAGCTCGCCCCCTAATAAATGGGAAATCATAAAGGGCGAAATGTGGGTGTACTATATTACACCTTTGCCTAACCCTTCGGGGATTAAAGGCATGATGTTGTGTTCTTTTACATCCCGTTTGCAAAAAATAACTGGTTTTATCGTGCTGTCAATTTCGTACAATATATTTTTTGCTACTGCTCGGCAAACGGTTTGATACAATCTGAAATTTTATTTTTAAGTGCGAAGCAAGTTATTTCGTTTTCCAAATATATCTGTGACCCAATAAAGGGTTAACAACACTTGCAACAGTTGCAACATGCAGAGAATATACGGGATTTTTGCAATTCATACAACCACATAACAGCACGCCTGTATTCCCCGAAGGGCTAAGCAAAAGTGTACCTATAGAATACTCACATTTCGCCAGTTATGTTTAAGTCCCATAATTATAGCGTAATAACTTAGTAAGAATTTGTGTTTTTTCATTGACATACTTATACTTGTCTATTTAAAAAACAAAAAATATTATTAAGTACTTCAATTTGCCGAACAATCTGTTTCCAGGACTGTACATAAAATAGGTAAGGCAGGTAGGTAGGTAGGGTGGGTAGGTTAGGTAAGTGGGTAGGTAGGTATCATAGGTATGTTTGCAGTCAGCTAACTATTAGTGATGGATTATTTAGCATTCGCATTCATTGTTAGCAAATGAATTTTCATTTATCATTTAGCAAATGAAATGCAATTGCGAAATTCTGTGAAATGCTAAGGGAATTATTCGTAATTTTTCATACTATTATACGGCAGAGCGTCGACGCACGCAGCAGTAGATATACTTAAATAGATAATACACGCCAATATGTATGCAATAAATACACGCCGGGAGACGTCCTAAGGCGAACGCACTTTTTAATTCGCATATTAACAATATTCACATACTTTATTACTATCAATTTTATTATCTGCATATTAGCTGTTAGCAATTAGCATAACAATAGCCATTATCATGCTCACACTCAAGAATTCACATGCTAATGAAATTAATGCAAAATCGCATTAATTGCCATTACTACTAACTACAGCCCCTTTTCACCCTATGTGCTGCTTAGTACGTGAGTATTCAAATCTTTGACATGGTACAGTTGATAGGATATTAGGTACACTATACAGGCAGCTAACTTCCCACTACTTTTAAACAATGTTGTGAGTGTTATACATACAGTGTTAGTTATAACTAAAAATACAAAATAGAAAATTAGCAGGCACTAAATTGGATAATGTCATAATGTGCTAGCATAGGGCTAATAATTTCATTTATAATATGTTTTGTGTTGCATATAGTAAATGATTATGCATGCTATTGTATAGAATCATTTTTTTTCAAACTCAACAGACAGCTGTGCCGCTGGGGAGTTTGTTGCGCCACTTCTTCCCAGCTAAAGCACTAGGAAGTGCTGAAGAGTGGGCCTTTGGGGGACTGTCTACTGTAATTTTGATGTTCGAAAAGTGCTGATTCTCAGCCTAGTTAGAATAAATGACTTTTAATTTTGATAGCTTATGTACCTACTACTTGATTACATAGTACAAAAGGTGTATTCAAACCACAATTTGCTTCAATCATTCCTACTACCCTTTCAGACCTGTCGTGCACAATTGGGGACATAAAATATAATTTATTAAAAAGTATTAATTTCGTTAATTTGTACAGAAAAAGGGTTTGTATTCATTTTTTCACATAAAAAGTAAAAAAAACACTATTTGACTTCCAGGTTTATTTTATTTTATTTGAATGCCCATTATAACACTGAAAATTTATTTAAATCCGTATGAGAAAAACATAAAAATTCAGAAAAATTATGTAACAGTTAAAACTTATAACTATTGAAATGAGAGTTTAGAATACTATCTTTTCTAAAATTATAAATTATACAAAAATACTGATAATATAATTATATAATTGATACAATATATAATTGATACAAAAATACTGGACTGGTCTAGTGAACAGTCCAGTATTTTTGTATCAATTGTGACCAGGTCACAAGCGCTACTACCAAGCATGAGGTCCTGGGTTTACCAGGATTACCAGGTTGGGTGGGCAGTTTTATTGGGTATTTTTTATCTTGAATTTCTCAGTACCTGCCCAGTCTGGATTTGTGCCTATGGCAATAGGCAATAGGCTCGCCACCTATTACATGGGACTTAAACATAATTGGCGAAATGTGGGTATACTATAGGTACACCTCTGCACCACCCTAGGGAAAACAAGCGTGATTTTCTGTTATGTAATAAAAACAGGAGAAAAGATTTGGATCAAATATGGCACATGGATTTATCATATCCTAGATGACATATACAATACTTTTTAACTGGGTAAATGATTAAGTTTCCATATGATTGATCATGAAAAATGTGATTGATCGTGAAACCAGACACAGCAGCTAGTTAATCCATCTTTAAAAATACCAAGAGTACAAACCAGGCCAGTAAAAACAAGCTCACTGTAAATTGTATGTTAATGCTGAAGATTTATGGTTCAAGGTAGCATAAATCATGATTCATAATGTACTTTGTACTTGAGTTTGCTACTTGTTGCTTCCCTTCTATTAAATAATAGGCTAATAGTTCATTCATTGGCTCCTACTGTCTAGTGATATAAGTATAACTGACTTTGGAAATGGTTTATTGAGCACTAGTTTCCGCCCGCGGCTTCGCCCGCGTGGTATGTCGAGAAATAGTAGCCTATGTCCTTTCTCAGACTCTAGACTATCTGTGTACCAAATTTCATTTAAATTGGTTCAGTCGTTTTGGCGTGAAAGCGCGACAGACAGACAGACAGAGTTACTTTCGCATTTATATAAATATAAGGATTTTGACTTGTTTTTAAGCGGCCGAACATACGGGAAAAGCTATTAAATAATAAAAGAGACATTTGAACAAGTTAAAATGTGTTCCTGTTTAGGTCGGAAGTTATCCCATGGAAATGTAATACTGCGATAAAAAGTTCAATGTAAACTATCAGTGTGCCGCTTTCATGCAAATCTGTTAAGCCGTTTTTAGGTGATTGAGTAACAAACATTCAAACTTTCACATTTATAATATTAAGTATGGTTTAATACTTCAAAAAACATTCAGAGGTACCTAGACTTATGCCATTCATTGAGAATAAAACACAAGTAGGATGCAACAGTATTTTCTTGTCTGTGATCGCTGCAACCATTTTTCTAAACCCCTAAGGTAACCCTCAAGTACTTAATAAAAGTAATTATTTTATGGATGATTATTTCCCTGCATTACTATTACTTTTGACTTTAGCTGTTTACTCCAGCAGTCCAGCCAGCAAACAAAAAAGAAAAAGCATGCTTGTGGCTAAGTAATCAGCCGTATGGAGCGATCCATAAGGTTAAGCTACGCTTGCCGGGGCTGGTCCGTGGATGGGTGACCATCTTTACATATCGAGACTCCTCCGTGTTTCGGAAGCCTTTGGTCCCGCGGCTGTCATTCGTGGATCTTTGACAGTCCGTAACGACTGTCGTCAAAATCCCGAAAGTCTGACAATCCGCTTAGTTCTTACCAAGGGGTGTTGTATTACCCAGTTACTGGGTTGTGGAGGTCAGATAGGCTGTCGCTCCATGTAAAATACTGGTATTCAGATGCATTCGGTTAGACTGGAAGCCGACCCCACCAAAGTTGGGAAAAGGCTTCGAAGATATATACATGTGTACTCAAGCAATGGTTTTGATTACAAATAATTTTTTTAGCTGCTTCCTGTATCTTTTAGAGATTTTCTAGTTTTTTTTAACTAGGTACTTGTCTTGTCTTTTGTTTTATTGGTTACGGGCGGTTCGTACTTGCCATTGTCACTGACCAACGCCGCGTCGAATGTCGATTCGATCGTAATTAAAATTAAACGTTCGCTCGTTTATACGGCACTTAATTAATTACTTAGCATAATTTTATGTGCTGAACACGTAAAAAAATCATGAAATTTGTGCAGATAGGTATCGGGAAACGGTATATTTTAGATTAAATAATTACTTACCGGATTTTAAATATTTCTCAAACGCTTCTTTGGCAGTCCCATAGTCAGGCTTCCTATCCAGGGGCTGCGACAATTCTTGGGTGTACGTAAAATAACTTCTGTTCAACTTTGCACTACTCAGAACGCCACCTAATCTACCGAAATTTCGGATTGCCACATTGGGCACGTATTTACACACAGACATTTCGATGAAGCTTATTAAAACTACTTAGTTTATTCTAATCTTAACCGTGTCCAGGCCGTGTTGTTATTTGTCTGATTTGATTAATTTTTAATGAACGTCCGAATCCCACCCACTCAATTACAATCGTTACAATCGCAGACTCAGAGGAGTACTGACTGTGTGTGTGTATGTGTACCTAAGTAGTGTAGTGTAGGTGTATGACAGCTTCATGACATGACAGCATTGACAGCAACGGCAAGCACAAGGGGTGAGACAAGGAGAAACGATAATAATAATTTTCATTCGAAATATCGATATTTTTTTTACCGTTATAAAATGTGCTAACTTTTGCACGCGGTTTAGCCAGAATGGTTGTCGGAAAAAAACTCTATAAAAACCAATCAATTATCATTTCGATTATCAATGTCATATACCTACATCTAATTATACAGGGTTAAAATATATTACCTAGTGAAACTCCGCAGAGGTGATGGTTCCCGATATCTAAACATGTTAAAAAAACTAAATTAATTTGCTGTTTTTCTGTGAGGTCATCGACCGCAGTGTAGTCACTTGTAACAGTATAAAATCATCTCTTATCAAATAAGTCGATCTGCATTCTAGTAAGTATGTAACGCAACAAATGGCAGCAAGCAACAGGCAGTTCCCAATACTTACTTGAAAAATATTTTCATGAATAACTCTGTAGGTAACTATTCATTTTTTTACGACGTATCAGAAATATGCACTATTAACTAAAAAACAAAAATATTTGATCTAATACGATATATTTACACTTATCATAAAAAATCACCTTATCTGCAAAAGCTGCCAATTTTGCCGGCCTCTTCCATTTTTTAGCAGTCCGTACACCTCGATTCAAACTTAATGGCGGCTCGGAACATGAGGCGAGTCGCTGCGCAGTAACAAATTCATGGCTCAGCGGGGGTGAAGGGTGGGGTACTGCGCAGCGAGTAGCGCACTTTCGGGCCGACATTAAGTTAAACGTCAATAATCTCATAAAAACTTTGCCGATATATCGATATTTTATTTGGACTAAATTACAAATGATTGATAGCAATACATTAGTTTCTGCCCGCGACTTCGTACACATAAAATTTCAGCCCCCGACCTACACCCCATCGCATTGTATCGCCCGGCGGCGCTATTGCTACCTTCTTGCTTAGCGTTCTTTCTGACTTTTTGTCGCTCTGCTCCTAAGGGTCGTAGCGTGATGTTTAATAGACTGTAACCTTCCTGATGAATGTCGCTACTAAATACTTATAAAAATATTTTTTACAATTCAACTAGGTACCTAGTTAGTTCGATCCGAAGATAGTTCCAGAGATTAGCGCTTTCAAACAAACTCTTCAGCTTTATTATTAGTATAGATTTTAAAAATATCGATATATTATTATATCGATACTTTTTGACCTACCAACGTCCGGGCTTTTTCAAAATGCGACATCTAGGTTCCGCGTCCTAAAACAATAAGTTACTTTTCACTGCAGTCACTGCAGATGGCGATAGTATCGATAAAATACAGTAATATGTTTATTACTGAATGATTTCAGTTATAATATGAATTTAAAAACAAGATTAAATATTACACGCCGTGCGGACGGAATTTCCCATCGGCAAAAATTACGAAAATTACTCGTTTAACGAGGGCTAAAGGAAATGTTACATCACAGCCGCCGTGTCGTGTGTGTGAAAAACCTTTTATGATTTGATTTAGGTAATCGTTTATTCGTCTATCTTTTTAATATTCATACTTAGAGGTACCTACTGCCTAAGCTTACATTTTTGTTACTTATTTTTCCCCTATTTAGTTTGTAATTATTTTATGCGTCGAAGGCTTATAAAACGTATTTGGTCAGAAAGTTGCACGTTCGTAATCGCACAACCTCTTAATTGCTTTAATTACATGATATTTATGATGTCAACAGTTTACTAGATACTTATTTTAAAAATTCAAAATAAGAACTTTACGTTATGAGTGCAGATAGATATTTTTATTGCATAAATAATAAAAAAGCACTTCCAAAAGACATTGGGCAAAAGTGGTCCAAATGTCCGTCACTCACGAGACCTAAGTAAGTAACTGAATACCTAGCGTATTATATTGTTTTCAACACACTTGCTCGTAAAGTGGCTCTTATTGAACCCCTTTTAAGTTCATAATGCAGTGTATTAAGGACACGTGCTTTTTAGTTTATGTTACCGCACTAGTGCGGTAACTGGCAACAAAGCAACAAAGGTCAGTTTAACTTTATAAATCTAAGTGTATCATCTCTATAGTTACATTATTTTAGCATAAGTTCTTACAACAAGTCTGTATTCGTCCTCGCAAGTGTGTTGAAAACCGTCGTATGAAACGCGTGTGCATTGATCATTCATTACACGCTCGACTATCGAATAACACCGCCTCAAGTGTAATATCCAATACAGCTCACTTGCATTACAATTTAATATTATAATTCACAAGGCTAAAATTATTTTTAAAAAAAATCTACTTAACAGATTTTTTGGTAAGTATGGGATTCTTTTATTAAATAGACTATTCCTCTTTCTCTCTTCCTTAATATTCAGTGATAAAGGTCTCGTTAGTGGAGGACATTTGGACCACGCCCCATACATTTTTGCCTAATGTCATTTATAATAGATAACAATTGGTATATAATATAAATAACCAATAAAATAGTTAGGTATAAAATAACTTCCGAATCCATAAAAAAAACTAAATTGTCGACATCCACAATTTCTATTTTATTTAGCATGTGCTTAAGAGACCATAACGACCTGAATGAAATGTGAACAAGATACTGGTACGGACTAATGTCCTTTATAAAATTATAATGGATAACGTTTGGTATAACAAATAAAATGGTTATAAATAAATAAATTCCAAATCCATAAAAAAATTGTGCTCATGTTTCAGGAACCATAGTGACCTGAATGAAATGTGACCAGGATACTGGTAAGGACTAAAGTCCTTTTGATATTACAAATAAAGTATTTCTAAATACAAATCCTTAAAAAAATATTGTGGAAATGCTTCAGGGACCATAGTGACCTGAATGAAATGTGACCAAGAGATTTTTTATTCCTTTTCTCCCTCTCACAAAGCGGAGGCCCGAGTCCCAGCAGTACGAAGATTATATGCTGCTTATGCTATTATGATTATACTTCTCAAGGGCTCGGCATGCACTTGAGGCGTTTAAATGCGGCCTTCTCTAACGCTTCGCGATGCTTAGGGTGGGCTATCTTTATCAATTCGTATGCTCTCTGCCGGAGCGTCTTGCCGAACAGGTTGGCGATGCCTTGCTCGGTCACAACATAGTTTACGTGCGCGCGACTTGTCACGACACCGGCACCTGGGACATACAGAATAATAATTCATCTAAGTATTTACAGCTTTATACCAAATGCATAATGAAAATACAAATACCTACAGAATGAAATTTAATTCAAGGGCAGCCTCTAAAGGGGTATTGTACATATACATTTTGACGAGGTATGCGAACACGCATAGCTCGTCAAAATATAGGGAACAGTTGATTTTTTTTATCGCGATTTCAGTAGTATGTGTCACGTTTTGTGTTATTTGTGTCAATATCGGGAATCGGGTACAGGCAAGCGATTTTTCAAAATGTCTGGAAGCCGTTTTACATACTTATTATGAAAACGAAAAAAAAAACGCTTGTTTCCTTCGAGTAAAAATCGATAGCATCAATATTTAAGGTACTTCCTGGGGCCGCTTCAATTTTCCACCCTGTATACATATGAGCTATCCCTATATACAACATTATTTTTTCTTTATGCTAAACCCGAAAAGGGGTCATTGTACTCATCATTTTGAACAACTTTTTCTATGGGACCAACATTGAAATCGCAAAAAAAAATCTGCTGTTCCATACATTTTGCCGATTTAAGTGAACACAAATGTAGGGAACAGCTGATTTTGTTTTACCCCTTTTCGGGTGTAGCATAAAGAAAAAATAATGTTGTATATATGTATAATAAACAAGTAGCATGAACGATGTATGCTGACCAACTTTAAGTGTAGGCACGATCTTGGACTCTCCCTTCTTGGTGACAGACACAAGCGCGATGATGGGCTTGCCTCGCCCGTCCACGCCCTCTGCCGAGCCGCGGATAAAGTCTACTTGGCCACCAAAACCGGAGAACATGCGGGTACCTGCAAGATTCAAGAAAAGACGACCGTAGTAGCAACACTCCATTAAAGTTTCATTGTTTCTTCAGATGGTTTAATATACAGCAAAATTATATAAGTATATAAGTAATCGACATTGTCCTAACTATTTGATGATTGCCACGCTTGTTGAATTATTTTGTATTTCCTCTTTAAATTGATAATCAATTAGCCTTTACAATGGCTGAAACTATGAAGCAAACCGTTGCAACCATACTAAAAAGTATTGAAAGATACAATCCCGCCAATCTTCCAACTTTAGAGAGATATGTTGAAATGCAGTCACGAGAGAATACTTATGATTTGGAAGCAAATCTGGCAGTTCTAAAACTGTACCAATTCAATCCAGAGAAGTTCATGCTGACATCACATGCCAGATTCTTTTGAAAGCCTTGACTAATTTCCCACATACTGATTTTACACTGTGCAAATGTCTGCTTCTTGAATCTGTGGTGGAGAATGAGACAATATCAGAAATCAAATAATTGGCTGACATTCTAGAGCAGTGTGACTTTGCACAGTTTTGGAACAGAGTGCATCAAATGCCGGAGCTTTGCAACCGTATCAGTGGTTTCCATGACTCCATCAGGAAGTTTGTGTGCCACGTTGTTGGCATTACCTTCCAGAGCATTGATAAGAACAACCTTGCTAACTTATTGAGTGGGATTGATGATGTGACCTTGAAACACTGGGTGAAAAAATATGGATGGAGAGATGATGGAAACCTGATCTTCATTGCCATCCAAGATGAAAACATAAAGACTAAGAACATTACTGAGAAGATTGAGTTTGACCATCTAGCTCCACTGATGGCTTTGTTGTAAATCTTATGCAACTTTGTATTGAATAAATTTAAAATAAATAAAAATAAAAAATATAAGTATGTATAGTATATTCATACCCGAGTGAAAGTCTCATATAAAATTGGCAGCAGTAACACCCGATCCGTTTAAAAAATGTAATTGAAAATAGCGGCCAACATTGGCGCCTATCGTGCCCTTTCACTCGTGCAATATTCCTGTTTTAAATGTGTAACTGACAGGGAATAATAAGCGATATTTTTGCGCGGATTATACCTACTGTAATATCTTACCAATAGAGTCGGCACACACTTGTCCCGTGAGGTCTACCTCGATGCACGAGTTGATGGCTGTCATGCACGGCTGTAGCGATATTATGTGAGTGTTGTTCACATACTCAATCTCCAACATTTCTGCAATTTTATTATATTATATTTCTGTGCTTTATTTTACGTTATTAAGTCGGTAAAGATTTTGGCGGTTGTACTTTAATAAATCGCATAGGTACGTAGTTAGTTGTAAATTCCGTGGGTTCTGTTCTGTTCGAGTGTAAACATTTATGGTTCGGTATTTTTCATATTTATTGGATTTTATCCCGGAAAGATGCACGGCTGTGGGATGGGAAGCAAACAAACCACGGAAGCGAAACCGCAGATAAAGTTAAAGAAAACGTATTCTGTCCGGTATAACTAATTATTACAGGATTATGACATTAACAAAATCAGAACAAAAATCTGATAATACTGAACTGACCAATGAAGGGGTTGTCATGGACGAAGTCATATAGTTCTTTGTTTCCGACGAGAAAACTGCCTACTATACGGCCTTTGTGCTTCTTCTTCCTGGAATAGAAATAATAATAAATTACCGATGATTCTCGTGTCAGTACCGTCAGTAGTCAGTAAATGATTTGATACTGAAGAGTTTTGACCAACACCTGCACGCGTAGCATGCCCGCCATATACGGCGGTCATGCTACGCATGCTGGAGAAACTATTGCTAAACAGCTGGCTGACTGGCTCAGTCAGATAGATGCAGAAGGCGGTCGCCGGTATCTTGGACACGGCTTACAATGTGAGTCAAGAGTGCTCTTCACTCTTGACTTGATCCCTAATCATCGTTAGCTTGGGTCTTACTACCTTGGGTTAGACTGTAACATCGAGCCCTTTGGTTTGATATCACCCACGGTAAAGTAAAAAGAAAATCAAACGACTACACAAAAAAAAAGCACATATTTTTTTTTTTTTTAAATCGAACTTCGTGGTTACACGACAAATCTAATGACACCTTATTTGAAAAATCAATCAACCCGTTTAGGCTAAAACGTTAGTCTTTATTCAATTGTGGTGGACATTTGGACCAAGCCCCATACATTTTTGCCCAATATCCTTTGAAAAAGTTTTAATAATGCCTGCCCAACTTACCAAACTACATTGCAAATGAAAGAATAGGATGTACTACTGGGTGAAGTGGGGTATCATAACCAAGAGCATAATTTCCCCATTACAACATTTATTTTAACATACTATATATTTATACGGCCGATATAACTTGGCTGTTCCGAACTTTGCGTAGAAGGCTGCGTAGTAACATTTGTTATGAACCAAATGGTGACATGAGGCGAGTGCGAGTGAGAGAGCATGCGCGAAAGTTCATAGCGCTATGTTCAGACCGGTCAAGTTATATGAGCCGTATTGTAGTTAATGAAGTTAAAGTATCTAGTTATGGTAAAATATATTACATGTTGTTGGTAATGCATCCGCGCTTGACCAGTTCTATGATCCCGACGCTGAACATCTCCGAGTGGATGCCCAGGTCCTTGTGGTCCTTCAGAGCTGACAGCACCGCGTCCGGAATGCTGCCGATACCTGATAATGAAGTTAATATAGTAAATCTTGAATGCTTGCCTAGAATTTCTCAGTAGCAGCCCGTAGTCTGGATTTGTGCCCGATAGACGGCAATAGGCTGACCCCCTATAAAACGGGACACCAAAGTAGCGCGGACCTCTAGCACTCCAACTGGCCCCCCCTGTTGTCTGTGTCACAGTATAAATAAGTAACAGTATTATATCTTTAAAGAACACGGCCGAAACGATGCGCTTCGAAATCTCAGAGTATAAATTGTGTAAGATGATGTACATACGGGCGATATAACTTGGCAGTTCCGAACTTCGCACAGTGGGCTGCGCAGAACGCACTGTACATACCCATCTGCAGTGTGGCGCCATCTTCCACTAGATTCTGTCCAATGAGCTTTCCGATCTGCGTCTCCTCCGGACTGGCGGCTTTCCCGACGCCGTGTTCAGGCAGAGGCATGTCTTTTTCAACCATCATGTCGATGTGGGACATATGGATGATCGCGTCGCCGAATGTTCGGGGCATACATTTGTTTACTTGTGCTGCAAAAAACGTAAGAAAAATTGAATTTCGCGGGCTGCCCTGACGCGTATAAATACAAAGGCGGATGCAACACAGACACCCATAGTCTGTGCTGCATTATTTTGCGAATGGCCTAAAGAAGTAATAGCCCGTGAGAATCCAGCTGCATTCAGCTGAAACACAGTGGTTTGTATAGTGCACAGCCGCATTTGTTTGTATAAAAGGTAATTAATGAAAATGTAGATTCAACGCAAAGTAATTATGTCCAATAATGAATGTAATATGAGATTCATGAAAAACTTGACATGTTTAAACTTATTTTTATTTTTCTAGACTTATTAAATGAAAATTGTGTGACCGTAGGTAGTAATAATATGTATAATTATTGTATTAATTAATGTAAAATTTACTAAAACAACCAGTGCAATGGATAAGAGTGTAACTGTATTATTATAAATTATTTTATCATAGCCATTAATAATGACACAATTATTAATATTGTACACCCTATGGGTATGCTACAGTGATACATAATGTGAACTATAAGAACTGTCTTTTCACCTGTGACAAACAATAAATAAATGAATGAATGAATGAACGCAGACTCCCATAGTTATTTTATAAACTATCGAAACATTATAAACTGGGTGAAATGGGATAGATTAGGTTGGAACAGTGACTGCGCGCGAGCCGAACGAGCGTAGCGAGCGGAGCCGTGGCAGCGGCCGCCGAACGCTACTTCAAGTTACTCGCAGCTAGGCAGGTTATTTAGTATTAGCGCTACATGTGTCGTTTTCGTTAAAACAATTTCTTTCGGAGCCGATCACATTGCAGACAGTTTTCAAAGGTCTGTGGTGTAATAGTGTTTGTACACACGGCTACACATCAAGCTATAGATTTCCAGTACAAGCTGACCTCGCATTTTACGGAAATCCTATACAATGTGAGATCAGCATAAACTGGAATGTATAGCTTCATGTGTAGCCGTGTGTACTACTTTATTCATTGCATTACAGAACTGCTAGTCACTACTAAGTATACGTTGCATCCGCCTTTTTATATAGGTACGTTACTTTGACTTTTCCACCTTAAGGTGGATGCGCTAGGGTAGCCCGCGAAATATTTATCCTAAATACCGCTATATGGGATGAATTTAAGTACATAACTAGGGGATGAAAGTTTGTAAGAAAGTTCGTCATTTTTACCGATGCGAAAACCCACGGGACACGGGGCTTTGTATAACAATAAATATTCTACCAATAATAACTTTGGAGTTGACTAGCGCAGCCCTGACGCAATCGACAGACGTTCCCAAACTACAGTATCCATGCCGATCGGGGGGATGAACCTGCAATTATAAATAAAGGAACATAATGAATCAGTATAGTAAACTTATTTGACTAACTTCTTGGTGTAATCCCGCCATAAAATGCTGTCGGGTTTTTCTTTTAAGAAATACTGAGTAGAGCCCTGAGTCTGGATTAGTGCAAGGTTAATGGCAATAGGCTCGCCCCCTGAACCATAACTGCCGAAATGCGAGTGTACTCAGTATCCTCAGTATGACTCAGACTGGAAGAGTCAGTTCACGCTGAGCCGTGACACGACGCGACGCTGCGCGCACTTTTTCAGATAGTGATAAAATATAACTTTATTTACTACACAAGAAGGTACATATTTTATTGAGATAATTTGAAAATGCCCTGCGGCGGCACGCTACTGCTAGCGCGAGGTATCTCAGGTTCACGACGCAATGGTGGTTTGCGCTGCGCCTCGCGGCCTTGGGATGTGTCTCGCGGTGGCCTCATCAAGCATCGTTGCGTCTCGGTGTGAATTGACCATTACACTCTTTCAAAATATAACCAACGGGATAATTGTGTAACATAGATAAAAAGACAATTGATCGCAATGGTTTTCATTTTGACAGTTCACACCCGTTTATTACGATATTTACGTTGACGAATTTTTCAAAATTATGCAGCAATCGATAAGCTATATCCTACAAAACTCTTGGGTTGTTATTGTAAATGTGTTACATTAGGGTGCGCAATCTTCATCACAATCCCAGAATACGTACGGCTACACCTAAAATAAAATTGCTTGCGATTTGAAATGCGTGAATAATATATACCTAATTAGAGCATTTACTTGTAACAGAACATTGAAAAAGTAGGTACCTACAGGTTGAAATTCAGCAGTAAATTTTATTATAATAATATACAACATTATTTTTTATTAATGCCAAACCCGAAAAGGGGTCATTGTACCATCATTTTGAACAACTTTTTCTATGGGACCAACATTGAAATCGCGAAAGAAAAATCAGCTGTTCCCTACATTTGTGTTCACTTAAATCGACAAAATGTATGGAACAGCTGATTTTTTTTTTGCGATTTCAATCAAAATGATGAGTACAATGACCCCTTTTCGGGTTTAGCATAAAGAATAAATAATGTTATATAAAAACTCCATGTCACACTTTGTTGAAGAAAGACTCAGGTAAACAAACGACGATGCGCATGTTACTTTTTATCATATATTTGGAACAAACCGAAATAACAGAAATGTCGGGCTGGATGATTTTCCTGTGGAACAGCTTAGGGATGTCTTGCAAGAATATTGGAATGGCATCCGAGCGGCCTTCGGCGACTGCCTTGCGGACGTTCTTCGCCATGAATAGAGAACACGATCTGGGGGTGAGAACACAACATTGCCCTTATCCCAATTTATTTGGGGTCGGCGCAACATATCTTTTTCTTCGATACTAATAGAGAAGTATTTACCCCATTTCTAGCCGTATCATCTTTTACACACTCACAGTCCATCCATCGTTTCTCAAAATGTCCCACATTCATCCACATTCATGCTCAAAACTTTCCTGACGACATTTTCTTCAGTCCTCCGCATCAAATTCACATGCCCATACAATGGATTTCCACATAACTTTTCTGACACTGGTGCTTTATGGTGTATAGGCTTTACAAATTCTAGTTCAGCTTCTTAATTGGCCAAATGACCTATCCCGAACACGTTGAGGGTGATCTCCGAAGGATATGTCGCGTCTCTATTCCTGCCCATCATGCACAACCACATACTTGCCCATGAAAAGAGCCATTGATCTGGTAAGGGGAGCAAAATTATTACTTAGGTTAAAATGGCCATAAGAAGAGGCGAAGCAGACCAAAGAAACGATGGATGATGTGGAAGTTGATATAGCTAGAAAGGGGGGGTACTTCCGAAATATATTTTTGGGGGTGGGATAACGGTGCTACATTCTGTATTCAAGCCTAGATCAAGTTTTTGCGGTAATAAAACTAGGAATTATTTTTGTACTAGCTGCGCCCCGTGGTTTCACCCGCGTTAAGTCTCGATCCCTTGGGAATATTGGGATAAAAAGTATCCTATGTCCTATTCCAGGTCATGGTTTATCCCTGTGCCAAATTTCATCCAAATCCGTTCAGTCGTTTTGCCGTGAAAGCGTAACAAACAAAAACTCACTTTCGCATTTATAATATCAGTTAGGGTAACATATTACTGTGATGGATTTCCGCAAAATTAACGCTTGTGTCATAACCTGAAGACGCCTTTACATTCAGGAGCGACGTATTTAGCCTCCTTTTCAGTATGCATATGGACGACCCTGATGTCTTTCATGCGGCCTTCCATGCCGACACACGTCATGGCATCGAGCAGAGATGCTGGTGTCGCTGCCGCGCCATGTGAGAACACCGTTTGTCCTGGAAAGATGGAAACCTGAAAGCGCATTTGAGACTAGCTATTGTCCGGGACTTCGCCCGTGCGGAAGTCGTAAATTATGCCACGGCAACCACTTTTATTAGTGACCACGTCGAACGTAGCTATTCTACCGGGGTGAAAAGTATCTAATGTCCTAACTAACCCAAGGTATGGCCTTGGTACCTGTGTGATAAATAGGGTACGTCGAAAAAGTAACTCAGTGGAGATCGCTTCACTCGTGTGTGCTTGTCAACGTTCTTGGAGGGGGCCTCATTTTGTGTTGCTGCCCCGGGCCCCCACTTAGTCCACCACTGTTGATAGTGGCTGACAAAGTGCTAGCAGCGGTAAGCAGCGACTAAGTATACCTAGTAAAGGAACTCCTCCCGCTACCAAAGTTTATTTTTTCGAGATACAAGTAGGAAACCGCAAAAAAAATATAATTTACTTACTTACCCGATTTTAAATATTTCGCAAACGCTTCACCGGCAGTACCACATTCGGGTTTCTTATCCAGGGGCTGCGACAATGATTGGGTGTACGTAAAATAACTTCTGTTCAACTTTGCACTACTCAACGCGGCACCTAATCTACTGACATTTTGGCTTGCCACATTAGGCACGTGTTTACACACAGACATTCAGGTAAAGCTTTTGTATAAACTAAATGATAAAATACTTATGTTTCTAACAATGACTACATTAAAATGTTTCTAACAACCGTCTGTTTTTTTCAAAAATTCCGCCATTCCCCCGAAGATGAACTAGTAAGCTCTCTATGATGTAGACAATAATGGCCGCCTAATGACCGCCACTGATGGCCACTCGAAATTGTCTATGGGCATGGTGTAGTGATCCCTCAGTGTCAGTGATCCTGACGAGGTCCCATGAAATTATCTGTGCCCGAGACGATTAAACGGTTTGATCAAGGATCAAGCAGTCAAACCTGTTTGATCCAACAATTAGATGTCCATTTCTTGCATTAAAAATTAATTAAATAAAAAATTAGAGGGGACACCCTTATAAATATTGTACGGGTGGTACGGCACCCTCGTGTGCGAATTCGACTTGCACTTGACCAGATTTTAAAAAATGCGGGTCGTATCTATCTTGGAACATAAAAACCTCGTTGGTGCGTAGGCAGTCCGATTTTGCCGTGGTTTTGCCAATGAATTTTGCTATATATTAACATGGATGGCGGTGCTGCTTGTCAAGGAAGATGTAAATCTAGAATATTCAATTATAGTGAATGCGTTAATGAGGTGACCACGAGGTGAGCTATTGGTTGGCGTCGTATCTATCTATACTAATATTATAAAGCTGAAGAGTTTGTTTGTTTGTTTGAACGCGCTAATCTCAGGAACTACTGGTTGGAATTATTTTGAAAAATTATTTTTGTGTTGGATATTCCATTTATCGAGGAAGGCTATAGGCTATATAACATCACGCTGCGGCCAATAGGAGCGGAGCATAAACGAAAAATGTTGCAAAAACGGGAAAAATTATTCCTTTTTGAGAGCTTTCGTTGCGTGCGCTGCGTAAACGGTACGGTTACGCAAATTTAATGTATGATAGAGAATAATTCTTTAAAAGTTCTAAAAAAAAGTCCGCGAAGGCATAATTATGTCTATCTTTTAAGATTGACTCACTATAACCTTTTTTTATAGTAATCAAATTTGTTCGAAATTAATGCATTATTTACGAAGGAGTTTTATCAATATAATTAATTCTTATTCAAATAAATAGTTTTAACATCAAGGGTATTTATTTAGCATTAAAATACTTTCGAATTTCAAAATTCGAATAACATTCGAAGTTATCACGAGTATAAAAATGCAATACGCGAACTGTTCCGACGCCGGCGCGACTTTCCTTACTCTAGAGAGGAAAGGATGGCCACACGGGTAGACCATGACCTGGAATTAGGACATAGGATACGTTTTATCCCTATATTCCCACGGGATCGAGACCTACGCGGGTGAAACCGCGGGGCACAGCTAGTCAAAAATAAAATTGTATTTGTGAAATTGGTACAGTTATGTTTGTAATTCCTAATAATCCTTCATACGGTACAAGGATATTTTAGCACGTGGCCAAAACCATAACTAACGCCACCATCTTCTGTGTCCTTATCAATTTCAGAAATGTTAACCAATAGTCACCCTCTGTTTTGTCATTCAAGCACCTAAAGATCCTTTTAGCTCATCGCAGTTCAATGCAATGATATCTATTATTAGTAAGAGTTACAAACAAAAGATTGTGACATCCGTGGGGGATGTCAAATGTGACAATTGCGTTATAGGGGTATTCAAGATATTAGACTGAGAGGTTTGATAAACATGTTTTGTTGTAATGTTTCGCCAGTGCAAACGCACGGTTATCTAGTTTACATTGAACGTATGTTGTAGCTCTGCAAATTTTGCAGAAAAAAAATGAGATTTGAGTGAGTTTGGAGCGAGTAGTACCAAACGATAGTAGTACCAAATGCATAGACAAAATAGATGGATTATTTTTTTTTTTTTAATTGGGTTGCCATTAAAAACTGCTTTGCCTTTTTAGTGGTTAGTCTTTTGAAAAATAAATCAGTCTGGATATGTTTTTTATTTTCACATTTAATATTTATATAGACGTTTCACTGGCTACCGGCGGTATCAGCGAAGATTTGGCATTATCTACGTATGTAAAGTGTAGCTTATTGGCATTATCCGGGCACAAATCCCGACTGTGAGTTGTTAATTAAATTCAAAGTATGAAACCGAAGACTTCCTACTCAGCCGTCACGCTTTTCATCACTAGACCAGAGAGCCTGCATTTCTTACATCACTTGACTCTATTAAATATTTAGCTTATCCTAAATGTTGGAAATATCTAAAAGCACACTAAAACACTTGCTGCCACCTAGTGTGCGTAATGTGCGTTTAGATCTTTTCCTTTCTATTGTATGCAGGTTCAGGTGCGTAGTACTTGCACCCGGCATGTATGAACGTAAAGAAAGCAAACTACTTATTAGGACTATTTTGTCCGCCAGGGTTGCCCTTGTCAACGTAAATACTATGAGCCACATTGTCGTTTGTTACCTACTTCATTTAAGTTTATCATTCGATTACAGTACCTACTTAATCAATGGTTAGTGTGTGGTGAATAGTAAAATATTGCTAAACAGCCGTTTATGGTTTATCAGCTATTTATATTATATATACAATTTAATCATTTGTTGGTTGGAGCTTTTCTATTTAAATTATTTCTTTGACAGTATGACGAAATAAAACCTTTGGGTGTATCAATCAGAGCCTACATTTTATAGAAATTACAGCTTTCACTGGATACATTAATTTATTAGCAAAAAACAAAGATAGACATTTTTTATAATTGAAGGGGAAAAATTCAAAAGACTATCGATTTTTGGGGAAATAATACTACCATAGAGCAGTTTTTGCCTTGTGATAGGTCACGTGACGGCACGTGAAGTAACATAGACAATACATCCATTCGTTAGTTTTCGGGCGAGGAGGCAGCGCAGTTTGCTGTTTTATTGAGCGGACTGCCAAAAAGTGAAAACTGCAAAATGGCATCAACCCTTTCGGCTCAGCAAGCAGCTAAGGAGCATGTCCTGGCTGTATCCCGGGACTTCATATCTCAGCCCCGTCTGAGTAAGTACACCCAAATTTTGATCATCCATTTCGGCTAATGTCGTATGACATGTCAATGAAAATATCGATTTTGCTTCTGAGTTTCTATGTTACGCTGTTTTGGTATCGCCTTTCAGCCCTATTTACAATAACAAGGGTTGTGGATCTTGATACTATAAGAATGAATGGTCTAAACTTGTGATATCGGCAAACCAAAAGATATATATCTGACAATTTTCGAGAGCCCCATTTTCTTTGATCCTGGACTGTGACACTTAAATAATCGCTTATATGATATACTATATTCACTAAACCCGAAAAGCATGAGAATGTTGAAATTCGTTATCGGAAATGAACGTTGTCGTCATCGAATGTCCTTAATTTTTGTCACCTGATCATAGGTACTTACCTTTTCACTACACTTTGTCACAGCCTTCATAGTGTGTTTTGAGGTTTTTAAATTGACATTACTACATAAAACTAGCACTATTGGTGGTCAAAGAAAACGTATGTGCGTTTTTATTTAACTTTTTTCATTGCAAATTACAAGAATGCATCTGATTGGATTCTTATTGCCTAGGAAGATATTGTAATCTGTAAAATATGATATAATCAATTGGGAGGAGACCATTTACTCTTATGATTATAAGAAAAAGTAATGCTACCCTTTTATTTAGCACATCTTACATTATTTTTGGCACAAGACTGAAATCATTGCAGAATCTTATAGCAATAGCAATTCTAAAAAAATCAATGAATAAAAGGAAGAAAATATCATAAATATGCTTCCTCTTCTATAGTCTATTCTAAAAATCATACATACAGTCAGTGGCGTTCCTTCCATAGAAGCCCAAAAGCCTGGCTTGCCTTCAAAATTAAGCCTATCAATAAAATAAAATAAATAACACTATATAATAATGGTGTTACCATGAACAACATAGAAAATCCGTAAATCGCTCACTTGGCTATTTTTTTAAATCGTAAAAAACCTGTCTGTTTGCCCTGATTTTGACCCCTAGGCACGCCACTGCATACAGTGTACATAAAATAGGTTAACATAAATATATAATTCTACAAAATAATGCTAATGTATGAGGATGTTATATCAATCTTGAACAGTCATATGATCTTTAAGTTACTCAATATATAATAATATCATTTGCAGCTCGATCTGCCTAGCCTTGTCCCAAATGGGGTCGGCTTCCAATCTAATCGGATGCAGCTGAATACCAGTATTTTACACAGAGCGGCTGCCTATCTGACCTCCACAACCCAGTGACTGGACAATACGATCATTTGCAGTTATCTCAAAGGTTTAAAAAATGGTGATGAGCTGGTCTTGTTTATGGAAAAAAGCTCATTGCCAATCTCTAATTATGTACAGGACCTTTTGGTTTCTTAAGAATTACTGGTTTTTCTTCTAAATCTTGTTAAAGAAATGGTTAATAATCAACACATTCATAGTACCATTTTATAATAACAAGAGTTAATGATTTTCTAATTGGATTCACTTAGACAACAAAATTATAGCAAGTTTTGGACAGGCATTTGTCTTTTTGAAGATTTCATGGTTATGACACCATTCACATACATTAACCACTGGGCAAAGACAAAATATCTGCACACTTTGATAATATTTCATGCTGATCTGTTGTGGCGATCAGACAGGCAGTCTCGCCATGTAAAAAATTACTCAGCTGCATCCGGTTACACTGGAAGCCAACCCCAACTTAGTTAGGGGCAACTAGCTTCATATTTCTGACTGACTGACTCCTTGACAATTCAAAAGTGCCTATAAATGATTTAATTGAAATAAATGCTTTGAGTTTGAGTTAGAAAAACACTTGGGAAATTGCTTTTTGAAGGCCAATACTACTAGTATTCAAAATGAACGTAGCTAGTAACGATACAGACTTGGGAGTCTTGGGACCAATAAATTCAGTCAGCTGTTTAAAATCAATCAACTTCAACACAACTGAGGCCATAGTATGATAAGATAATAGTTGCTAACACTGTTTCTTACAGTATTTGATATAAAAATAAATAAAGAAAAAGTATTATTTGGCGCAGTACCTGCATGGAACACATTAAAATTAAAAAAAAATTAAAAAAATAAGTTTAAGAATAGATTTTTTTTATCTTATAAATGAAACCAAAACTATCCGTGGAAAATTTGAAAGAATCATGTGAGATAGACATTTTCCCTCATAGGCAAGCACTGCAATAGTGTAATATTTGATTTAACCATCTAATAATCAACCTGCCTCAAGCAAATGTGGTGCCCTCTCTGTAGGAGGACAGGTTTTTGTCCTGCAGTGTGCCAATAATAGGCTGGTATTGTTAATATTCATTAGGGCCATGTGCACACACCATTATGTTCATTAATTCCAGCTCCATACGATCATCTTCATCATAAGACCAGTGTACTGTTATCAGCCAACATTCTCCAAAGAGGTGGTTTTAAATACTCTATAGGGAATGCTGGCTGCTTAGCTTTCCACATAAAATTCACCACATCACTCATCACTAGACATCATAAGGAAATTAAGATATGTACAAAATTATTGATGTTGTTCAAAGTAGATGTTCCTTTTTTTTTTGTAGTTTCAATTTGCATCCTGTGACTATTTAGTATCCATGTTCAATGTCTAGCACCATGATCCCGTAACACACGATCAATCATAAGCATATTGTTAATCCATTGATTCATAAGTTTGAAAAATCTCTAAATGCATTTAACGCTAACCTATTTTAAAACATTGTGTGTGTACTACTGGAACACTTCTGTCATTCTCTCTATCAGTTATTATTAAGTAACTTACTATGTACGGTTGTCTCACTGTCATCATAAATAAATAAATGCTTAAATAAATTAATCACCTCTGCCTGCCTTCGGGGAAACAAGGTGGGATGTTATGTTATGTATTTAAACCATCGTTCTATTTCTGTCAATTGTTTGAAGTTGACAGAGACAGAATGTTTTTTTTTTTTAAATATATTCAGCGTTAAATGCATTTATCTCGTGATTTATATTGCATGCATAGATTCAATGAACTGTCATCTTTCCACCTAGTCTGATTATTTACCAGTTTAATAAAGTCTGTTCTGCCTACAAAGAACACAATAGAAGATGTACCTACTGAACCTATAAAGATCGTACTTTCAACTACTATTATCGACTTAAGAAAGTAGGTCATTTTCCGTCTTAACTTTTAAAGGCTCTCGCAGGCAGCCGCGACCTACCGGTGCGATGCGATTCTCGTAGAACAGTATTTCCATGAATATAGAAATATAATTGTTGTACTAGAGTCGCGTCGTGCATGTCTGTGGGAGCCTTAACTGGCGATCGTCCAACAAAGGACAACGCTATACTATATTATTGAAAGCTTAAATAATAGGACACAAAAATTATCTCATAGGTTCATAACATGCTTATTTTAGAGTTGATTATTCGGTTATTGTTTTTGTTTTTTTAAACCTGAAACAACTATTTATGGATTTGTTTTTTTTTGTCTACTCCTTATGCTAGCTGCTGCACACGCAGCCACTTTAATCGCCATTTCAAAATCACACGTCCACACACAGATATTGAAATCTTTAGCGAAGAAAATCTTCGCCAGCGAGTCGCCGGCGACTAAAGTCGCTTCGTATGTTCCTTGCCTTAGATTCCGGTTTGACGTAATTTTTTGTAATTAGAACTTTAACTTTGTAAAAGGGATAGAGAGTTCTTAAATAAGGAATGGATCGAAGGATAGCTCCTTGTTCTAAATATAAAACTCTTTTTGTAATAAGGCCGCATAAATTCTACCCAATATATCACAAAATTTACGAGGTTACACCCTTAACTAAAATGAATATTATTTGTCTAGCTTACAAGACGGTGTCTGGTGTGAACGGGCCGCTGGTCATCTTGGACGAGGTGAAGTTCCCCAAGTTCTCCGAGATCGTACAGTTGAGGCTCGCTGATGGCACCCTTCGCTCTGGTCAGGTATGTTGTATAAGTTTCAATTTTAAGATTTTTATCGAAATGAATGACCAATGACCCTGTTGTAAGAGGCCATCCATAATTATAATTACCCTATACCCACAAATTTTATGATTTATGGAAGACCAAACAGGAACGACGTCAAAAAAAAAAACAAGCATTAAAGCAAAATACCTACAACAGTCGTTATTTTCACTGATTTTTTTTTCTCAGAAACAGCCCAAAGTTTAGATTTGTGGCCAGTCGATAGCAACAGGGTCGCCCCCTATTACATGGGACTTAAGCATAATTGGCGAAATGCGGATGTACTATAGGTACTTCTACCTCTGCGTAACGTTATGTTATGTGTTATTATCTAGAACTATGTTTATCTCCCCAGGTGCTCGAGGTCAGCGGCACCAAGGCCGTCGTCCAGGTGTTCGAGGGCACATCAGGTATCGACGCCAAGAACACTCTCTGCGAGTTCACCGGCGATATCCTGCGTACACCCGTGTCTGAAGATATGTTGGGTAAGTAGACCAGCTGTTGCTAGGGTAATTTTTGATTGTGCTTATCACAGAGCTCGGACTCGTGAAGACGGCAGTGCTAATAAAATTCATGGCGCTTAATGTGCGTTGAGAGCACAACATCTGTCTCGGACGCCCTGTCGAAACAGTCAGTGTCTATGAAAATGCTGACACGCTTGGCTTGTATGGAAAATATAGACTATGCCACCTCTAGCAGCGGTCGCCGAGGTGACTCCTTGCTCTGTGGTCTTATAAAGTTTCTAAGAGATTTTCAGAGTCTTAAACTTTGAATCATACAGAAAATTTGTCAAATGAGTTTGAATATTAATAAAATTAAAAAGTCTTCATTTTTTTCCAAATGTGACCTTGTAGGTACCACCAATCCATAGTGTTTCCGATGAAGATGAAAATAAACAAAAGAATATTGTTGTAGCCATCTTGTGCAGTTAAATGATAAAGTTGATTTAAACAGTCTCATTACAAAACGAGTTCTTACTATGGTACAAGCTTAAACTATTCAGCCAGTTTTTATATTTTGAACCTTATTCTGACTGCCGTAAAGTTATACAAAATTGACATCATAGATTTTTTGTATTTAGAACTTTAACTTGGTCAGAATAAAGTTCAAAATTCAAAAAAATTTAACATTGTGGGAATTAAGTTCGTAATTCAAAAATTGTTCGATGGTTTAAACCTGGGAACTTAACAGATAACTCTTGTTTCGTAATAAGACCGAAAGAGTTTCGATGGCCTTGCACTAGTAATGTGAGACTAGGCGTCATTCATTATCACATCTCGGTTAAAAAAAAATGCTAAAGCGCTCGTTCTTTTGAATATTTGACTTGACAAAGTAATGTTGGGGATTGTCGCGCCACTTCTTCCCAGCTAAAGCACTAGGAATCTTCGTCTTATATAATTTTGACGTTCGAAAAGTGCTGATTCTCAGTCTAGTTAGATAAATTACTTTTGATTTTGAATGGACATCACACGACAATTAATATTGGCCCATAAAATGCAGCTTAGAATATCCGATTTCATCAAAAAATACGAAATCAAACACGCCTTTGGAAATTCCCTATTTATTTATTTTATAACTAAATTGCGAGCCGCCCCTGCTTCGCACGGTAATGACATCGAGATTTCTCTATCACACATAAACTTTACGGAATAATTTATCTAAGTGATGGCGAAGACCGCATCAAAATCCGTTGCGTAGTTTAGATTTTATCGATTCAAAAAACACTTAACAATGATCACACGTTATCAGGTGATTACTATCAAGCTGTTAGCTTTATTACGTAACGTCTTCGCCGATACGTTCCTCTATTGTATGTGATAGTTTTATTTAATACTAGCGCACATCTTCTTCGCATGATTTTTACGACTTGACAAAACAACAACAAACGCATAGTCTCATAACAATAAAAATAAAACTCACAAACCTTCCGGAATCAATTCTCTGAACGATGGTGAAAACCTCATCAAAATCTGTTGCGTGGTAGAAAAGATGATCGCGCTCATAAAGGGGAAATAAGAAAGCGACAATATAATGATAGATTGTTTCGCCAAATGTTATAAGTTTATAACTCAGATATTTACGGTGTAAAACTAAATAAGCATGATATCCTGTGTTCGATTCCCAGATCCTGCAGTGTTATTGGGTTTTTCCATCAGAAATTTCTCAGTAGCAGCCGGCAGTCTGGACTTTTGCCCCGTTGATGGCAATAGGCTCGTCCCCTATTACATGGGACTCTTAAACATAACTGGCGAAATGTGGGTGTACAGAGCCTAACGAAGGTGTGGAATATAAGCGCATTGTCATGTGTAAAACTAAATAAATGTAATTTTTATCACCAGGACGTGTATTCAACGGTTCCGGCAAGCCCATTGACAAGGGACCCCCCATCCTGGCTGAGGCCTTCTTGGACATCCAGGGACAGCCCATCAACCCCTGGTCTCGTATTTACCCTGAGGAGATGATCCAGACTGGTAAGCATTTCATTTTGTTGCATTTTAACGACAAACAAACGATAAAAAAAAAGATTTAAAAAGTTTTTAAATACGAGAACTGGCCTTCAGTTGTGTTGTAGTTAAATCATCTTTTATTTGAATAAAAAACCTTGTGAAAGAGCTTGTCTTGGGTTCAACTTGGTTTTAAGGACAGCAAAACGAGAACCTAAAAAAAAAACAGTATATAAAATAATTTGTTGAGCTCGTGGCTAAGTAATAACAGCGACACGGGTCGATCGATCAGGTTAATCGCTTGCCGCTGTTGGTCCGTGGATGGGTGACCATCGTTACATACCGAGCACGCACATATAAAGCACGTTAAGCCGTTGATCCGAGCTGTCATTCGTGGATCTTTGACAGTCGTAACGGGTCGTCAAAAGCCCGAAAGTCTGACAACCAGTCTTACCAAGGGGTATCTTATTTCCTAGTTACTGGGTTGTGGAGATCAGATAGGAGGCGGTGTCTTTGTAAAATACTGGTATTCAGCTGTATCCGGTTAGACTGGAAGCTGACCCCAACATAGAAAAAGGCTAGGCAGATGATATTAATGTCTTGTTTTCAGGTATCTCTGCTATCGACGTGATGAACTCCATCGCCCGTGGTCAGAAGATCCCCATCTTCTCAGCCGCCGGTTTGCCCCACAACGAAATTGCCGCCCAGATCTGTAGACAGGCCGGTCTGGTCAAGGTAAGAAGCATCTTTCTTCTCAAAAGGTTTTTTTATGTTAGGTCAATGTTTTAATCAACAGAAAATCAGAATCATGAATTAAACTGTTTAAGGTTGATGCGTTAGGGCGGCCCGCGAAATTCTAATTTTCTTACGCATGAAAATTTCATGAAATCGTCAGTCAATACACTTACATGAACTTAGAGAGTTGTATTGCTGATTGTAATGTTTATAATTCTGTAAATCCATATTTGTTACGGCCGCTAATAATATTTAGATCAACATACAACCTGATACTGACCTGCAAATTGCAAAAAACGTTATTAACATAACATTTGATATATGCGAAAAAAAAAACAATTTGTCTTCAGAGATTCTCAGTAATTACGTTTTTATTTGTTGTGACGATGCACGATGGATTTATCAGAAAAAAAAAAATGTCTAGTGCCAGAATAAAAAAAATTTTTTTTGGCTGTATTCGAAATCGCCTAAAAGTGATATTTGAAAAAGTGGTAGTTTCCTACTAAAAACTTATCTACCCCAATTAACCAAAACCATCTTCTCTCTACCAGCAAACCGGAAAATCCGTATTGGACGACCACACGGACAACTTCGCCATAGTATTCGCCGCCATGGGTGTGAACATGGAAACCGCTCGGTTCTTCAAACAGGACTTCGAAGAGAACGGTTCCATGGAGAACGTGTGCCTGTTCTTGAACTTGGCTAACGACCCTACCATTGAGAGAATTATTACACCCCGTTTGGCACTGACTGCCGCTGAGTTCTTGGCGTATCAGTGTGAGGTAAGTTATCCATTATATCAAATCAAATCTTTATTTGTGAACATAAGTACAAAAAGATGTTATTTATACATTTTAGCTGATCTGTATGTTCGGCCAATAATCGGCATACAAATATAATATTAGTAAGCAGGTTATTTTTACTATCATAATGAATAAAGTCTAGGATAAAAGAAATGAAGCAATTGAAAAATGTCATGAGCCGCATAAAATAAAGTAATTGAATTATATTATTAATTATTAAGAATGTCAAGAAAATTAAATTTAGTCATAATTTGTCATTTAAATAGTCTTCAATCGAGTATATACTCATTCAATACTATGTTACAATTTGCGATTTGGGGTTAAGATGTTAAATTTGTTGATATATATCTTCATCTGAAAATACGAATAACTGTAATCATAATTTCGCATTTGTCTATTGGTCCCAAGCGCTACTGTTAATCTATGAAGTCCTGGGTTCAATTCTCATGTCATGTTATTGGGTTTTTCCATCAGAAGTTACTCAGAGTAGCAGCGCGAAATCAGGGGACCAAGTCTACTAATTTACAAACATGGTCTCCCAATGATCAGTTTTTGACAGATTTTGTATGGCATATCTGTCAAAAACTGATAATTGTGAGACCACTGACACGTTTGTAAATTAGTAGATTTGGCCCCCTGGATTTGTGCCTGGTTGATGGCAATAGGCTTGCCCGCCGTTAAATGGGTTAAGTCCCATTTATAGCCGTTAAATGGGACTTGAAACATAACTGTCGAAATGTGGGTGTACAGGTACACCTCTGTCTAACTCTTCTGAGATTATAGGCTTGATGTTAAATTTTTCTTAAATAAAGTTGCAGAAAAACAGCCTGCTATATAAAGGAAAATATTACTTTGGTTATCCATACTAATATTATAAATTCGAAGGTAACTCTTGTCTGTCTGTATGTTACCTTTTCACGCCTAAATCACTGAACGGATTTCGATAATATTTGGCAAGGAGATAGATGGCATCCTGGGGAAGGATATAGGCTACTTTTTATCGACATAAAATCCGGGCGAAGCCGCGTGCGGCAGCTAGTGTTATATAAGGATTAAATGCCCCCTAGGCTCATATAAAAATAATATACCGAGTCAGATTTAGTGCTCAATTCAAGTCAACAGGCTCGCCTTCTATAACATGGCAGTGCTGAAGCATTCTTCATAGTGGTATTGAATGTTCTACGGCTAGTTGCCCGTTACGACCAAGTGCGCGATTCGTATCGGTTTGTATAGTTTACCTGGTGGCTGCGACCACTGGTCGTGGTCGTGGCCGTCCTTATGCTGCTTTTGTTACCACAGACACGCGGCCTACCGTTCTATACCCTTGTGCTTACCCCCTGGAAGGAATACAGGGATGATGATGTGGCGGTATCTACATCGCCACATACGAACTACGCATCAAAGCCACTCAAAAGTCCTGACGTCACATAAATCCTGCATCGCACAATTAAAGTTTACCGTGCAGTGGACATATATACAAGAACCCGACATCAATCATTGGGCAGTTGCCCGCCAGACACAACACCCATCTGGTCGTAGGATCCTCCCTTTTCTATGGTGGATGAGTGAACTTTACACACTGTTCCTAAAATGATATGTAATGTTTGCACAGAAACACGTGCTGGTTATCCTGACCGACATGTCCTCGTACGCTGAGGCTCTGCGTGAGGTATCCGCCGCCCGTGAGGAGGTGCCCGGACGTCGTGGTTTCCCAGGTTTGTCACGGATATAACATTAACATATTTGTATGGTGTCCATAAAAAGAGAGCGAGATAAACGTCTGTGAGAGATTGATAAAAAAGTGATCTCATACAGATTCTGTTTTTCCTTCCTTCCTTAACCGACTTCAAAAAAAGGTTCTCATTTCGTCGTAATCTTTTATTTTTAAACCTTAAAAATTATGAACATACAATATACACGTAGACGATAGACGATCTCTCGGGAAACCGTTAGTCTTAACGGTTGTCGGACGGTAGTGTTGAACATACAATCTACAATTGTATGTTCAACACTAATATTAAAGAGAAAACATTTTTATGTTTGTAATTAATAAACTCAAAAATAACAACTGGACCGATTTTAAACAGCCTTTCATCATTGAATGCTATATTATATCACTAAGTAACATCCTAACTAATATTATAAATGCGAAAGTGAGTTTGTTTGTTACACTTTGACGCTAAAGCGGCTGAACGGATTTGGATGTAATTTGGCAGATGGGTAGACCTGGAGAAGGACATACGCTACTTTTCATCCTGGATCGCAAACGAAGTCGCGGCCAACAGTTAGTAGGCTATAATTAATAAAGATATCACGCGGGCGAATCCGCTGACGGAAGCAGTAGCAGTAAATAAATACATTTATCACGATAATTCCTAACAAAATCTTTCTCCGCAGGTTACATGTACACCGATTTGGCCACGATCTACGAGCGCGCCGGGCGTGTGGAGGGCAGAAACGGCTCCATCACTCAGATCCCCATTCTGACTATGCCCAACGACGACATCACCCATCCTATTCCTGATTTGACGGGTTATATTACTGAGGGACAGGTGAGAGATGATTTTATTAGTACTGATTTATTTGTTAAAAAGGTTTTAACATGGTGAATGTGTACATCTCTGCCAACCCTTTTGGGGAAATAGAGGCGTAACTTAAATTACCTTTGCACTTATAAGGCACTTTTGAACGTCAAAAACAAAGAAATAGAACTGATTCCAGTTGCCCCTTCCAAAAGGTAGTTTTCGTATGGAGAAGAATGGGCAAGAAACTCCACCGTTACTCTTTTAAAAATGTTTTACAATATTTTGTATACATCAATTATATAATTACATGTGAAGACGATGCACCTAGAATAAGATTACTGTACCACAATAGGTAAAAAGAATTTAAAATGGAGCAATGAAAAATAAATTAATAGATAGATACATGGTGCTCACATATTTACAAACATTGTAAACTTGTCCTATTTGTTAAACTTGTTAACATTGTCTGGACTTTCAAAGATACCTCAATCCCGAGTTTTTCGCCTTTTCTTCTTACGAGGAAGTCAGATAGAAATTTATCGACTCTGGGGTAGTTAAATAGAAAATGTCGACTCCAAAAAACTTTTTATTTTAAATGAAGTAAAAATGATTCCGATGACCTACTTACAGAACAAATAATTTCATATAATTTCTGAAGGAGATCGAAATACTATTTCCTGCCACAATAAAAAACAAATGAAAAAACTAAAATTCAAACCACACCTCCACAGATCTACGTCGACCGTCAGCTCCACAACAGACAGATCTACCCGCCAGTCAACGTGCTGCCGTCCCTGTCGCGTCTCATGAAGTCCGCCATCGGAGAGGGCATGACCCGCAAGGACCACTCTGACGTGTCCAACCAGCTGGTAAGATACTGTTTATTTTTTTAATCGGTGTTATGTTCGTGTCACATTCGATTGGGCAGTGTTAGTTGAACAACAAAGCCGACCGGAAGTAATTACTACACATATTCGGCTTACATTCGCTGCGTGCCGATCAGCAAACTTAGTTCGGCCTCGCTTAATCATGTTCGGGTCGGCTCGACAGGATTCGAGCTTACCGTGCGTTTGCACTGGCGAAACATTTGCGACTAAATATGTTGAAATCTCTAACATCTGTCAATGTTCCATAAAATTTTTGACAGGAACTAGAGATTTAAACATGTTGTAATGTTTCGCCAGTGCAAACGCACGGTTAGCCGGGCGGTTGATTCTAGAAAAAAAACCACATCCATTCGATTTTGTGGCTTATGGCTAAGAAATAACAGCACCACGGGTCGATCTATCAGGTTAAGCTAGTCGGCTGGTCCGTGGATGGGAGACCATCTTTACATACCACCCGACCGCTCCGTGCCTCGGAAAGCACGTTAGCCGATGGTCCCGGCTGTCATTTGTAGATCTTTGACAGTAGTTACGGGTCGTCAGAAGCCCGAAAGTGTGACAACCATGGGGTATCGTGTTACCCAGTAACTGGGTTGTGGAGGTCAGATAGGCAGTCGCTCCATGTAAAATGTTAGACTGGAAGCCGACCCCAACATAGTTGGGAAAAGGCTAGGCAGATGATGATTAGATTTTGCCGCCTAGCTTTGCTGAATCATGCCGACCCAATGGTACGAGTTTGAAAACTCTTGGATTTCTTTTACCACAGATGCAAAAGTATCGTTTTGTTATAAATAAGCTCAGTTTTATGAATAAAGCATGTACTCAGAGACCGCAATTTGGTCAGGAGAACATTATTAGTATTGCTAACGTGCTGTTTCCCTTCCAGTACGCTTGCTACGCCATCGGTAAGGACGTGCAGGCGATGAAGGCCGTCGTAGGAGAGGAGGCGCTGACACCAGACGATCTGCTGTACCTCGAGTTCCTCGTCAAGTTCGAGAAGAACTTCATCTCGCAGGTATGTCCAATTTATTATAGTTGTTATGGCCCAGTTGATTTGCCTCTCATGCACGAGATCCGGGCAGGTATCAATGGGACTTTTTCAATTCACATTACTGATATAGGTAAAGGAAAACATTGTGAGGAAACCTGTACTTAAAGTAATATAAGTCTGAAATGCAAGAAGTGCCAAAAAATATCGATATCGAATTCGATATATATATAAGGGGTTCTTAGATTGTCGCAAGTTTAACCCTTCGGCGAATTCAGGCATGATATTATATTATTATTTACACATAAACGTTTAACATCTTCAGGGTAACTACGAGAACCGCACAGTGTTCGAATCCCTGGACATCGGCTGGCAGCTGCTGCGTATCTTCCCCAAGGAGATGTTGAAGCGTATCCCCGCAGGCATCCTCGCAGAGTACTACCCACGAGACTCCCGTCACTAAGCGATCCCGTACCGTGGTCGACAGTACTAGCTTCACGATTAGAAGCGCTTATACGAGCAACTTTGGGCAATTTTCGGCAATTCTGGGCAATATTGGTCACGGACGACCACATCAAGCGTTACATTGGCTGCTTTAGTCAATTCTGGGCAATATTGGTCAAATGTGACGGCATAACATCAAACAATTTGCTGCAATGCCACCATATTGTTGAGCGATATGGAGGAATTTAATAAACAAATTCATAATACATGGAGTAATTATAGATAATAAAAGCTGAATTGCTCCAATGTCCAGTATTATAGTTGTCGGGCAATAATTGCCGAAAAAGTGCCTCTGTAAGCGTAGCTACAGACGATCATAGTGGCAAAAACGTGTAACGAATGTAACCCCGGGCTAGCACTCGCGACCATGATATTCTTGTAAGATAAAATACTGTTTAATAGTAAGTTGTTAATAGTTTATTATAATGTATTACATACATGTATTATGATCATGTGCAAAATTATATAAACGCGTTTAAATCAGCCATCGTAATGCTGACAACGACCGACTTGTGTATATATTTTCATCGTTAATATTCTAGAAAGTACTTGAGCGGTTAAATTATTATATATTTGAATAGATGCCATTTATTTGTCTTTATTTTTCTTTTTCGGTGCTTCGGGCACAGTTACGATATTTAAAGCTAAAAAAAAGTAATTTTGTTTGCACAAATTGTTGACATGTGTTCAAATTAAATGTAATAATCAAAATCTTTTATTGTAAATCAAGATGTTACTATTTATTTTGTGATGTCGCTTGAACTTCCGCCGTTTGTGATGTGACAGATATTTATGTAAATAAAACAATAGTCCAGTAACGACACGTTACATTCCAAATTAAGTTTTCCTGTTCACTCCAGCTAGATTCTGTATTCAGCTAATAAAAGTGAATTAGGATACTGTTGTTTTCAATGGAAATAAAAATATAGAAAGTTTAAATTGATTGTTTCTTTTATGTAACACTAGCGACTCGGCCCGGCTTCGCACGACTGCAATTTACATGTGAAGACTGTATTCTGTTAATACGCTAAAACATTTTGATATTGTTCGCGACACAGTGCTCAAGTTCTGAGCAGTAATCTAACAAAAAGTACTAGGCTTCCATAAAATTTAAGATAGTATTTATTTTTGTATTTTTTGACATAATTTATAGCATTTGTCCATCTGGAATAATGTACACTTCAAATGGTGACAGAATTTTTCAAATTGCAGTTGTGGTTCCGGAGATTTCCCTCAACATATATGAACAAAATTTGCTCTCTTTTTATAATATTAATATTATGTAGATAAATGGTCAGCACAGGGGTGGTCGTGGCTAAGTACTAACAGGATAGATCAGGTTAAGCAACGCTCGCCGCAGTCCGTGGATGGGTGAACTTTCGCGCATGTTCTCTCACCATTTGGTTCCTAAAAAATGTGAACTCCGTAGCATAAGAGGAAGTGGTTTTAATTCAGCTTGCAAGATTCGCCCTAAACAAACTCAACTAAAATACAAACATTGCAAGTTGAAAAATGTTACTAGACGGCCCTCTGCGCGAAATTCGGAACTGCCAATTTATATCGGCTGAATTGGCATTAGTATGGTATCCAAATGTTGAACGTATTGCGACACGAATCGCACACATCAGTAATTATTGCACATATCATTTTCATTATTAATCTTCGTTTTATAACTTATCATTATCTTAAGTTTGTATCTGTAGGGGGACAAAATGAACTAGATATTAGACACGTATGCCTCTGCAATTGCACGCTACTGGGAATTTTGTGATAGCTTTAGAATTAAGGGTTTATTTCTAAGCTACTTCAAGCACATTAATTTACCGTATATTTGGTAAAGTTTTAGAGAGCGCTAACACACTAGGACGCCATGGCAACGTCGCCAGGTCGCGCAGCCAACAGCTGTTCCCTACATTTTGACGAGCAATGCGAACATAAATGTAGGGAACAACTGATTTATTTCACACCTTATACAAGGTGAAGACGACTATACGACAAAAAATAAAACTCCGTATATCTAATGACGTCCTCGGTCTACATACAAAAAAATAATCAAATATATCCAATAGTTTAGTTACGATAGCTAGTCAAAGATCGGCAAACCCCATAGTCGGCCCATCACTACTATTTAGTTTGTTTGAAAAAATGACTTTATTAATTTCCATGTTAGGATTTATTTGATAGTTCTAAAATACTCTTAAGCATTAGTATTGCCAGTGTTTTCATTTATTGTTGTATTGTCGTCTCCACATTGTTTAGTGGGTCGCTCACGGCGCGCAGTGTTGCCGGTTCATAGTAACACACGATTATTAGAAAACTACCCTGCGTTTTTTGGATTCCTATAATAAACAAATTCTATTTTCAAGTCCGGTAATTGTTTTTCATCTACCTTCAACTTGAAAGGTTTTTGTCCGCCCTCGGCAACATGTGCTGCGGCGTCCACCTGGTTACGCAGCCAACCATTTTGTTGGCGGTGCTGCTGGTGTCGCTACCATGGCATCCTAATATGTTATGGCCCTTACGAAAGATAAATAATAATCACCAATTTCTTGAAAAACTTTTATAATTAAAAATAAAATGATTAAGTATAAACTGGGTGACTTAGGTCAAACGAAAATGCAACTTACACATAAAACAAATGACTCGTAGCATTGAAATAACTTTTACGAAAAAAAAAATTGATGTAAATAAAAAAGAAGTAGGTACCCAGTTTAAACAAAAAAAATCTAGAAGGCACATCTTCTTATTAATTGTAAAACGACTAACAAACACATCTATAAATATTATCTGACAAAATCATTACTAACTTTCAAACAAACTGTCTTGAACCTTAAAAAAAATATTTTTCTATTCAACTCTTTTCAAGTTGACTTTACGTTCCTCTATAAGAAGAAACGCCATAATTTTATGATCACTTTCAAAGTTTACCTTATTCTCCCCCTTAACCCTATCACAGCGGGTCACATACTTATCACTCGCTTTAACGAAGTCTTGGACACTCACACCTTTGATGACACTCTGATAACTCCCAAATATTTTCTCAATTTTGTTAAGTACATTCACTGGGAAAATTGTCACTAAATCGTCCTTGTATTTTTTCTTTTTCAAAATATACTCGCTATATTCGTCTAACGTAGGAAACTTATCGTTATCCTTAACACAATGTAGATACAAATTATACAAAGACAAAATTTTACTGAATTCTAACTGATTAATTGGTTCGTATGTCAGCACGAACTCGCCATCAATATTATTGACTACAACTTGGTTAGCCGTGTTGTACAATTTGCTGTAAAAAGATTCGTTTTGGTCAATCATAAAAAACGGTCGGTATGTTTTTTCGCAAATATGAACCTCTGGATTCCCAGTCCGATGTAAGAAGTGAACGTAATCCTCCAATTTGACTTCCTCTGTGATGACGTCATCTCTCAACATTTCTTTGTGGTTCAATTTCAAATAATTGAGCTTTTTCACATTGGCCTGATGTTCAATTTCACTAACTAGAAAACCGTTTTTGGTTTTGAAAATCTTCTCTACCATATACAAAACTTTTTTCCTACGCGATGGGATTTTCTTCAGAATGCCGACATGCCTTATTAAATCCATCCGCTTATTGATGGTCTCCAAGTCTAAGTTGTAGTTCAAATTGATCAAGATTTCCACCATAGCAGGTGCGACGCCGTAATACATTCGCAGACGTTCGTGTGCAAAACGTACAGGACTGTCTTTGAAGATGATCGTGGAAATTTCGACGCAGTACCACAGAGCAGTGGGTAATAAAGAATTCACTTGAGGATCTAGTGGCAAAGATGATAGTCCAATCTTACACTTCGTTGTGCTGATACGCCTCAACACGTACTTTTTGAACTGTGCAACAACGTTTTCGTCCATCCACTGTTTCTTTTCACAAATTTTCCATAACACGAAGTAGAACAAACCAATGTTGTATTTAACTTTTTTGAAGTTGAAGTACGTGGCAGACAAAATGTAGTCGTTGTATTTATCAAAGTCGTCGGTATCCACTAGCACCAGACCGCCGTGGAAGGGTCGCCGTGAGCGAGGCTCTAGTTTTGGCTGCTCTAATAACTGTTTGTATACAGTTAAGGTATAGAAGTACCCCATTGAGTCATTAAGATCAGGATCCTCCAACAAAAACAATGGACATTCCATCATGGAATTGAATTTTGAGAAACTTGCCTTCGAGTCTGAATTTTGGAATATAAGTTTTTCCAGCAGATTCAATTCTGTGCATAAGATCACAGGAATCCCTGTCTCGTCAGCCAAAATGATGTCAGGAAATTCGATTTCTTGGTCAGCTGTAAAATTGATATCCTCGATCGTTTCTTCGGGAACTTCTTTTCTGAATGTGGTCTCGAACTTTAAAGCGTCGAAGTCATAAGATTTTTTTTCATTGACGATGTAGTTAATTAATGTAGAAATCGAGCTCTCAATGTCTACTTTCAAATTGTGTGACTGATAGCCGAAACTTTTATACCAGTTAGTATTCTTAAATTCACGTAAAAATGTATTTTTATCCATCGTCTCTGGAAAGTTTTCTGTCCCAACTCTCTCAGAACTGTTTGCTGACAAACTGTTAAATAATCTATTCTTCAACTTTTTCAGCTTATCAATTTCGGCGAGAGATTTAGCATTATCTTTCGCTGAAGTGAGGAACTTGAATTTGATGTAAGACTTGAGACTCTCTTTTTCGGTAACAAAGTTGTCGGCGGTTATTTTATCGTAGTCAAACTCCTTAGAAATATCAGTTTCATCGAATAGTTTATTGTTACGGTAAATAGTACATTGGTTTTTGATAAATGACGCAGTTACCGATAAGTCGATACAATCCAAGTCTTCACTTAGCGCATGAAAAACGACTTTTTCATAATCAATATTTTCATTAAGTATTAAACAATTATCGAAGCTTCGCCTGTTGATCATACCGTCGGTAATGATGTACAACAATTTAATTTTGTCATTGCTATCAATATTCTCCTTTACCCACTTAATAATAGTTTCCGGCAACGTGTTGGTACCTGTGCCATCCTGCTCCCTATAAGCCTTACGAGATATTGTTTCGTTCACTTCCTCGCACTTGTTTCCCCAATGTAAATAAATAATTTTTGATTCTTCATCTGTTAGAGCACTATTTATTTTGTTCACGTCACTTTTAAATTGTTCGAGAGTTCTTAGTCCGTTCTTATGATAGTACACCACTCCATCAGTCGAGAGGGAGTAATCTTTCGCGTAAATGAAATAATTAACCATCTTGAACTGTGATTAAACTTGGGTAAACAATAAACTTGACTTGGAGTGAACCACAGAACACTCGACTCTCTGGCGAGAGGAGCGAACCATACACTCGACAGTCGCAAAATGTCCAAAATGATAAATATTTCGCCAACTCCGCCTTTTAAGCGCACCGTATACGGGAGTACCTAACAGGATAAGGCGAACCTGCTTACTGTGCTGTCAGTTTGGCATGACCGATTGCGAAACTGTTGACAGACCGGAGCAAACCAAATGCGCGGGCGTGGCGACGCGCAATGTCAAAGTCTTTGACTTTGCCATTGTCACACATAAGCTGTACCGTCAGGACTTATGGCATAAGAAGAGGAAAGTAATATATCGTATGCCGATGATTGAATGAATAGATTCAGTCGCTCAGCATGCGCATGCATATGTAGGCCTCCAGGGCTTGAGGCAATAACAACTTCAGTCAAGGTATTCATTTTTAAAAGGTGAAGCAGAACAAGAACTGACCATAAAACTGATCATGTACGGCTTCTTGTGTATGTAGGTATGCTATTTATGCAGTCTACAGTCTGTGAGTCAGCGTCAAGGTCAGCGCCGCGCCGCCGCCGCCGCCGTCGGTCTGTGATGCAACAAAACAGGTCGGTAGTAAACAACCCGGGACGATTTATGTTTGTTCTGTCGCTGCAATTTAGGTAGGTATTGTCAGTAGAAAGAAAAATGAAAAAAATACGATATTAAACTTAATACTTAGTTTCATAGATTTTATAAGATTGTGAAATTCTTTGATCAAAATATTATGTATGAGTAAACTGGGGTTTTCTTGCATCATATTTCACAGTTGTTTTTGTGTTTTGCTCCTTCAAAATTCTGTCATAATAATTTGCAATACGTTGCAACCTTTAATAGCATATTTATAGATCTTCACCAAACCATCAGATACCTACATGTTAATATTGAACGCCTTTTTTACTTGTGCATAAACTTTTATTCCTAATCCTAACTAATATTATAAATGCGAAAGTCAGTTTGTTCGTTTGTTACCGTTTTCACGTTAAAACGGCTGAACAGATTTGGATGAAATTTGGCACATGGGTAGACCATGACATTTATGACCTGGATTAGGACATACTTTTTATTACCCGACTGCGGCGAAGAAAAAAGGAGGGTTATGATTTTGACCGGTATGTATGTAGGTATGTTCATCTGTTCCCTCCTATCTTCTAAACCACTCATCACAATTTGACAAATGACGTATCGTTGGAAGCGTTTTGATTGTCCGCTGGTTATAGGCTATGTGACGTCACATTAAATTAAAAATGGCGCCCTCTAAAGGAAATAAAGTCAGGAACTAAAAAAAAAAAAGTTTAATCGTACCTACCATGTTGGTTATCAAATGAAAGGGCTTAATGAGCACATTTCAAAAATATATATAATAACATAACCCCAAAAGAATAAAAAAAAAAAAAGTAATAAAAATAAAACCCAACTACGACTAAAAAGTTATAAACAAGACACCGCAGACAGACAAATTAAAAATCCGGAGTCACACATAATCTGTTCGATTTATGCCCTAACACGTGTGACTCCGGATTTTTTATTTGTCTGTGCGGTGTTTTTTTTGCTTGATTGCTTTTTTTTTTAAACTAAACATAACTCAGACCAAACACTTACCTATTTGGTCTGAGAATAATAAAAGTGAATTCTGATGGGCACCTACATAGTTAGGTACTCGGTTCAAGCTTAATGGCCGCTCGTAAAATGTACATATGGGGTGCTTCCATATGTACTCTGAAGCATGACCTACCAAAGAAAAAAGAACATCAAAATCGATTCATATTTGGCGGAGTAATCGCGTACGAATTGAGAACTTCCTCCTTTTTGAAGAAGTCGGATAAAAACGCACGGCGTTTCACATTCAAGCAAAAAGAATAGGCCGTTATGATACCTAATAAAATAATAGTTATTATGCAACTGTTATACAAGGGGGCGTTTTGATTTGCACACGAATGTGGGTTTATCACACGAAGCGAAGCAAAGTGTGATAAAAATGTGATAATAGTATCATGTGAGTGTTTTAATATGTACCTAATTATTTACAGTTGCATACAAGACTTTATCTACACCTATGATAATGATTCTCTATACAAGGTTCTTTACAATACTAATATCGAACAAAAATGGCGGGATGCGATCATATACGATATATAAAATGGGACCCTATAACCTAAGACTCCGCTGTCCGTCTGTCACCAGGCTGTATCTTATGAACCGCGATAGTTAGACAGTTGAAATTTTCACAGATGATGTATTTCTGTTGCCGATATATCAACAAATACTAAACGACTAAAAACAAAATATAATAAATATTAAAGGGGGCTCCCATACAACAAACGAGATTTTTTTGCCGTTTTTATAGATAATGGTACGGAACCCTTCGTGCACGAAAACGACTCGCACTTGGCCGGTTTTTTGAAATGAGTTGCATTATAACACTCGTTTGGATGATATTACGGTTGCTATGACACTGATGTTGGCAATAAGCTAATAACTGTTTCAGAAAATTTTATAATAGAGGATTTATAGCATGGGTGTAGATAAATAGTTATTTGTGCAACAAGAGAGCAAAGTTGTTTTTTGTTTCGAGTGTTGATTTTGAATCCTGAGTAAGCGAAGGATTCTAGGTTAGAATCCTGAGCACAGCGAGTGATTCAAAGGCACGAGATGCAAATAACTTTGGTCTCGTGTAACAAATACAACTTTTCACCTCAGCAGCGAGAACATATGAGATATTAGAACATATTAGGGGTTTCAATATGAATTTGCCGTTTTGTACTGAAGAACGGAAACCATTTTTTTTCTGAGGTAAAATATATTTATTTAATCAAAGTATTTTCCCCATTGTCTACACATTTCTGCCATCTCCTGGGAAGGTCATTTATGACTTTGCGGTAGAACTCTGGGGACTTGGACTCAACAAACTGAGTGAAGGCATTTTGTATTGAAACCCCTTCATTTCTGTACAGGTTCAACAAGGTAGGTAAGGCAAGCTTCAACATGCAGTTCTCTCTGCAGATTAGTCAAATCATGGGGCACTTATTTTGCAAGCTTTTTGTCTTACCGATTGATGCAAATTGGTCATTATTTTGGATATACTTAAGCTAACATCAAACCGTGCCGCTAGTTCCTTGGGAGTTTGATATGGAGCGGCTTCTACCTAATTCATTGTTATTTCCCTTAGAGGCTGGTCTTTCTCGGGGTTCATTCTTCAAATCGGAGTTTTCACTACAAAAGCGATTAAACCAAAAACGCACGGTGCGTTCATTAGCCGTATCCTATCCAAACACGATGATATTGCGAGCTGTTTTTGCTGCGTTAGTTCCACGTCGGAACTCGTATTAAGACAATTACTCTAATTTTCAATATAAGTACCTACAGTACGACACAACTCACATGTAGCATCGGCAAAATTCGTAAAACCGATCACAATCCGAACTGAATGCGCCTTCAAAATCACCAATCTTTATTACTGCTTTAGGTGATAATGATCTTTACGCAAACGCAATAACTTGTAAAGTTACATAAACAAATACATCCGTAAAATTGAAATTAATGAATGCAAATTTTACATTTATGCTACATCTAAGTTGTGTCGTACTGTAGTTATCTTTACTGTTAAAAGCTGAATGCAAAAACAAAAATCGAATATTGTGAAAATCTCTCTGGAATCTCACACCGTGATGCAAGTTTAATTTTAATTCAAAGTGACCAGTACCTACGTTTAAACGGCAATTTCATATTTAAACCCATATTATTGCCTAAAAGTTAAAAATACAACATGTTAAACGTAAACCACATGGTAAACCAACCACATGTATATTTGTGAAATGAACAATATAAAAAAAAATTAAAGTTAAATAACTTATTAAAGTTAAAGTACATTTAAAACCTGTATTAAATAAATGTAATTAAAGTTAAAGTACATTTAAAACCTGTATGTGTATTCGAACGTTTTATTGTTTGTTTCTTTTTTGGGCCTACTAGATATCGAAATGAAAATCGAACTTCGAATCGACTTAAACTCACACACTGTCTTATTAGTATTATTTGTAATGTAAAAATGTTAGGAATATTGTGATATTGTATAGGTACCTACTTTTACAATGTTTGTAAATGTGTGAGCACCATGTATCTATCACATAATTTTATTAATCAATTTATTTGTCATTGCTCCATTTTTAATTATTTTTACAATTTGTGGTAAAGTAATCGTATTCTAGGTGCATCGTATTCACATGTAATTATAATTGATGTATACAAAATATTGTAAACCATTTTTTTAAAAGAGTAACGGTGGAGTTTCTTGTCCATTCTTCTCCATACGAAAACTACATTTTGGAAGGGGCAACTAGAATCAGTTCTATTTCTTAGTTTTTTTGACGTTCAAAAGTGTGCCTATTTGAAATAAATGATTTGACTTTGACTAGTTTCTATCTCTCGCTTTTTTCGTATCGAAGTAAAAGTGACAGAACAAAGTGAAATTCAAATATTTCGAATTTTGTGAGTAGACCCTTTGTGACATGTTTTCGGAATTTAGAAAAAAATAAATTAAAAAGGTACTTTGACTCACGCTCGCACCAAAATTGAATTTTGCACATTATCTGTAGACAGCAAAACCTGTTTGTTTGAAGTGCTGATGTGAAAACAAATAAACCCATCCTGAATAAGCTTTCCTGTTTACTTCAAAACTAGATTTTTTCCATCTAATAAAAAAAGATCTCTGCAAATCTACCTACTAATAATACAATAAACCTGAAGTTACGCCCTAATCTCTGGAACTGCCAGTCGGATTAGATTAGCATTTGATAGCTCAATTCTTGAGGAAGGTTATAGACTATTTACCATCACGCTACGACCCTTAGGAGCCGAGCAAAACGAAAAAAACGTCGGAGAGAACACTAAGCGAAAATGACGTACTTAACATAGCGATTTGGCCTGAGTATTATAACAATGTGGCCGTTATTTTAGTATGTGTATCTGACGACTTCGACGCGAAGGAAGTCGCGGGCAGAAGTTAGTCATAAAAACTTGCACTGCGTGATCGCGTTGTTCTCAACTACGCAATGGATTTTAATGCGGTGAGTTTCGTTGCCTCGATTTGAACGTAATCTAATCTAGTAGACCTTGAGGAACATTCCGTTACTAAATAAAATACAAATGAATTTAGTTTATTATATTTATTTGAATAGTATCCGACACTATGTACATGCTCTGCGTGATCATGTAAATAATTTTTATATACGTTTTCAGATGTTAACTGGAATGAAGAAATTAATTTTCTACAAATAGATACGAAATTTTCCCACGAAACTTAAATTCCGCCAGGCATTGAATAATAAACACTAGTTCATAAAATACTCCAGCTTATACCTTTGCACTGTGTATTTATTACTAACATTTATATGAATATTGTATAAAAAAACTGCATTTCTATCTTTCCGAATCATTCCCGCTGTTGATTGAATACCCGCAACTGTAATTTTTCTACAACAAATGCATTTTTTTTATGTGACCTAATAACTAAATTATCCAGCGATTCCGGCGATGGCTTCCGAGGCGAAGTATTTCACATCGACATCGGGATCTACGTTTAATTTCTCAAGTACAGGCTTCACCTGAGGCTGAATGACTGCAGGGTCTAAGAAAGGCGCCATTTTCTGCAGAGTCTTTGCAACATTGAATCTCACGTTGGCAACATTGTCGTCTGCCATCGACAGGACAGTGGGCAGGAGAACTCTCGTGGTGATATCCTTGCCGCACACTTCAGAAAGCACATTAATGCAGAACAGATAAGTCATTCTATGTAGATAGTTCTGTTCGCGTGACATGGCGAGTACTTTGGGGATGACGTTGGTTTCGGCCCACTGAGATCCGTATTGTTCGACTAATTTCTTGAGGTTGAGGGTGGCTGCCTCGCGGATAGCATACACATGGTCGATGAGCCAGGACATGCAGAGGCCGGTCAGTTTCTCGTCGAAGAACTCCTGTCCGAGTTGTCCGGCGAGGAGGGGCATGTGTTCGATGATGGCGAGACGCACGCGCCATTTTGTGTCCTCGGCTAACTCAACGATGGCGGGAAGCAGAGATTGCACTAATTGCTGAATTCCGATCACTTCATTGACGCACTCGAGGTTAGAGATGATGTTGAGCCTGACTTCAGGGCACTCGTCTTTGAGCTGGGTCAGGAACAGAGGCAGGAGATGTTCGATAGTGTTCTGGCGGCCGACGATGGGGCTGAGAATAGAATACAATACTATTTATTTTGTACACCATATAAATTACAGATATAAATTAAGGGACTGAGACCTCGTTGGTTTAGTGGTCGAAAGCGCTACTGCTGAGCATGAGGTACTTGGTTCGATTCCCAGGTCGGGCAGTGTTATTGGGTTTTTCATCCATCCGGAATTTCTCAGTAGCAGCAGTCCCGAGCTGGATTTGCGCCCAGTTTATGGAAATAGGGTCGCCCCCTATTACATGGGACTCAAACATAAATGGCAAAATGTGGGTTTTCTGTAGGTACACCTCTGCCTGACCCTTCGGGAAATACAGGTGTAATGTTATGTTATACAGATGAAAATGTAGAAATTTTACATAGTGTGACACAATGGACTTATCGCAAAAATCAGATCATTGACGGCAATGTTTGGAATACCTGAGGCCCATGATAACGGAGGCGAGCGCTGACTTCACGTGCTGGTTGGCGTCGCAGACCAGGTCCTTGATTTGTGGCAGGATCATTGTCATGATGATGTGCTCCTGATGCGCCTTGTCTAAGTTCATGCAGAAGTCCTTCACCTGGAGGAAAGAGGGCAAATATTATTAAAATGGAACCTTACATTTACCTCAATAATTTATCGTGAACAGAAAACTAATACTCGTTATTAAAACACGTTCAAATTCAACTCGCGATTTCATCTCAGCGACAATCAATGTAATAAAATTAGAGGTTTTTTTTTGACAGATTGAGACAGATTTGAATGAGAATGTTCTTAAAAATACAGGAATTGCCCCTCGGTTAGCAATCTGGTTCATTTGAGGAGACTGTTATAAATTGAATAGGACATCGGCGTTAGACAAAGCGTTGGTTGGGTTGGGTTTTCAAATTGTACCATCTGATTTATTTGGCAGTAAAACTGTTGGTCTATTTTATAGATAGTGCCATTACACGCGCCCCACTCCGCTCCGCTCCGTACAGTACAGCTTACAGTAGATTATACGCGGAGCGGGGCGCGTCTTCGTGACTATGTAATGATCGCTTGGATCTAACAATTATAAGACTGCAAGTTTCAATACTGGACACTATTCGCTCTTATTTTCCGCAAAATTCTCAACATACACCTAAAACAGTACTGCAATTTGCAAAAAAAAAATGATTTCGCAGGCCACTTTGACGGATCCCAGCCATATTGAAGGTAGGGTGAAGATTTTTAAGCCAGTTTACGCAGAAAATCTTTAGGTACTAACAGTACAGTACAGAGAATTCAACTTAATGTGTCGAATTTGTTATGCTGTTGCATTTTCCTTGACCAGTAGCGCCACCGTGAACTGCACACTTAGGGTCAGTCGACGCGACGCACACTTTTTTAATGATCCAATACAATATCGGATTTTACTACACAATAAGGTACACGCGCTGCGCAGCCCCGCGCATATCGTACTTTGGCACGTGTCAACACGAACTGAAATTATACCTTTTCGTGAAGAAAATAAGTTCGATAATTGATAAAAAGTGCGTTCAGCGTCGCGTCGCTTCACGTCGCGGTCTGAAGTTACCCTTAAACTTACTACTACTCATGCTGTACTTACATAATTTGTTTAAATAGTACAATTTTTTACTAACTGTTGACGACCACAGCGCCATCTACTGGCGTCAAATAACACCGACCGATGGGACGGAGGCGGTACGCGGGGAAGGAGCAAGACAACGGCGCGACACTAGCGACGCGCTGCGGATTTTCACTGTCTTGGTGACACACTACCGAATACACGCGAATTTCTAACCGCTATGCTATAATTTTGTGAAAAGTACGTCAATAATTGTAAAACCGATATTACACATTATCAAAAGGAGCCTTGTGTCTGATTTCTATCCACGACGCTGACACCAAGACGACCTAACGCAGAAAACCCCAACACTAACTTTCATATTTTTTTATACGGCCGTTATTTAACGAAATAAATATTATGAAATTTTCTCTAAAATAAATAAATAATTATTATTACAAGGATGTACTAACCTTGCCAGCGGCGGCGGCACGGACCTCAGCCTCAGTGTCCTTAAGTAAAGCTTGGAAGATCTGCGCGAGATCGGAACGAGCCAGCTCGGGACCCACTGCCTGCTGTAACTCGACGAACCTGTTACAGAAATTATGAACGTTAATGCTGTACAGTTAAGGGGTAAATACATCATTTTGGAGTATTAAGCTAAGCGCACATTACAGCTGCGTCGGGCGGCAGCGCATCGCATTTCAATACAAATAAAACTTTTTACAAAGAAAAAAAAAACGACTTCTAAAAAAAACAAAAAAAGGGAGAAATAACTTTAATTTCTGTAGTCGGTGGCAAAAAACGACAGTTGAAAACCAAAGACACCAATTTCCGAAATTATAGTTATTTGTCCCGTTTATTGTGATATTTTTGGAAGTCAGTTGTTTTTTTTTTGTAAAAAGTTTTTATATTTCACTTTTTAGTTGTGGTACTTAACCCACACAAATTAGAATACCACTACCTGCTATGTAAATAACAGTGACGGAGTAACTTAAAATATCGTCCAGATATACTAAGTGGGAAAAATACGTAATATTGAAGTTAATAAAATTTATTTGGGTACACCTCTGAAGAATGACCTACCAAACAAAAAATAATCATCAAAATCAATTCAAACTTGGCGGAGTAATCGCGTAACAAACATACAAAAAAAAAAACGCTGCTCGTTTTCGCCTGTAGTGTGCGATGGTTTATATAAAATGTACAAAAGTGTCGTAGGAGGGTATTTGCAATGGGCACTCACTTGTCGGCGACCATGTAGCGGACCCTCCACGAGGTGTCTCCCGCGCGCGCGCGCACTGTGGGCATCACCAGCTGTTCCATATCTTCAGGAGGCAAAAGAGCCGCGACTGCTGCACAGGCTTCTGCAGCTAGCAGACGCACTGAGTCTTGCTCGTCCTGGATTAGAAAGATGATGCACATGAAGCAAGGAAAATTCACACTCCATAAAAAATCAATCTGCCTAGCCTTTTCCCAACTATGTTGGCATCGGCTTCCAATATAACCGGATGCAGCTGAATACTAGTATTTTACATGGAGCGACTGTCTATCTGACCTAATGATCCAAAAAACCAGTAACTGGGTAATACGATACCCCTTGTCAGACTTTCGAGCTTCTGACGACCTGTAACGTAACGACTGTTAAAGATTCACGAACCAGCCAGGACCATCGGTTTAACGTGCTTTCCGAGACATGGAGGAGTGTCGGTATGTAAAGATAGTCATCCATCCAAGCAAGCGTAGTTTAAGGTTGATGCGCTAGGGTGGCCCGCGAAATTAAAATTTTCTTACGTTTTTTGCAATTTGCAGGTCAGTATCAGGTTGTATGTTGATCTAAATATTATTAGCGACAGTAACAAATATGGATTTACAGAATTATAAACATTAGAATCAGCAATACACAAAGCTCTAAGTTCATGTAAGTGAACGAAAAGTGTAAGAAAATTTGAATTTCGCGATCGACCCGTGCGGCTGTTATTTGCGGGGTGGCTAAGTGCCACGAGCTCCTCAAAAAATTCAAAGTTCATCATTATAATACAAATGCGAACTGTTTGTCTGTCAGTACTGGTACTATCGAGATGACGACTAATAGCGAAGTATGGAAGACAAAGACAAATGTTGCGCCGACCATAAATAAATTGGGATAAGGGCAGGAGAATGATGATGATCAATAGCAGGGCCGGATTTAAAGGCCCCGAAAACTTTATGGAACAGACAAAAAAAAATTTTATTAATTCGGCTTTCGGAATCAAAGTAATTCAACGTATCATTCAACCCAGGCCACGAAAAAAATAAAAAAAAAGGTTCCATGTTTATTTTTTGGCAAAAAATTCAAATTGTGGAGGCCCGGGGCCATGGCCCTTGTTGCCCTGCCTTAAATCCGGCCCTGATCAATAGCTACCGAAAAAAATGACAAACAAGTCAAATCCAACATACCTGAGCCAGCGTAACAAACATCGGTATGAGGTCACTCTTCACGTACTCCACCTCGACTACCCTGGCGAACTCGCCCAGTTTGTAGGCGGCCGCGCGTCGCACCATCGGCGTGTCGTCCTGGCACAGCGAGCGGAAGTGCTGGCGGAGCTCGGCCTTCACTGGGGCGGACACTCGGGGGTAGCATACACTGGAAATATAGGTTATGGATTATGTTTTAGATTTGTACCTATAATTGAAGCATTGGGTGCAACAAGGGCGTTACACAAAAAAGTGAGTTTTGAGTTAATTGAAGTTTAAGTTTTAGATGTATTATAAATTCTAAATAAATTAAGATAAACCTCTAGCACTTTTAAAATTTAAGGGTATCATGAGTCAGTTATCAGATTCACTTCAAAATAACATAATTTTTTAATACATGTTATCCGCCCTTGTTGCATCCAACCCGTAAATTAATTGGGCGTTAATATTTTAAAGGTTTTTAAGGCATAAATAATAGATTTGGGTGCTTAAAATAATCATTTTTATTTAAAAGTAAATCATTTCATTTTGTTTAAACATATTTGTGTGTATGTTTTAATATTCCCTGAATTCGTTCGACCGACCGACTTTTTGGGGGAACATAATCATTCTGATCATCATCTGCACTAAAATCACTGATTTCACTGACTTCAGACATGTTTTTATAACTTTCGCAAGCTGCAGATCGTAACGTGTTTGAAATTCAAACGCTTATCAATAATCCATGAAACAAAGGCGCAGCGAAATCCTCTCAATAAATACCTATCACGCCATCTAGAATCAATGAATCAAAATGAGTTTTTGTCATATGAAACTACATAACGCAATGCTTAATTAGATGCAATAATATCAAAACGGACCTTAGGTGCCGAACGCCCTTGTTGCTCCCAATGCTTCAATTATGTAATAGTCGAGTGCAAATAATTACTCAAACTCTGGAACGAATAGTCGGGTGCATTTTGCTTAAAAAACGTGGAACGAAGTTTCTTCTGTCTATGCATACACAGGCTGTTTGGTGCATCGTATGCCAAATGAAAATGGCGGATAGGAGGGGTCACACGCTATTTCCTCAGGCCACAAAAAAATGTTTGGTCCCACGGGATGTTTTATTATTATTTTTTTAAATCCCCAAAGTCAGTCTATGAACGATAAAAAAAAAAGGTTTTTATACAGCCTCCAATTTCTTTTTTTAATTTAAATGTGTCATGTTGTACGATTCAATCAAAAACTTAATTACTTGCAAATAATAATTAGCGTTTTTCCTCATCTGGTTTTAAAAAGATCCCATGGTGCCAAGATTTTTTTTCTGGGGCCTGAGAAAATAGCATATGACCCCTCCTATCCGCCATTTTCATTTGGCATACGTTGCACCAAAAACCCTGTATAATTCAAGTCTAAGGCATGCTACACACGTTCGGTTCGGCATAATATTCATTCATTTTGCCGCCCGGCCTGTGCCGATACACCCGAACATTATGTATAGTCACACTCATCATTCTCTCCAAAACTCCCAATTCCACATATGCGTATTTCTCTTTTTAACCAACTTCTTCAAAAAGGAGGAGGTTCTCAATTCGCCTGTATGTTTTTTTTTTGTATGTTTGTTACGCGATTACTCCGCCAATTGTGAATCGATTTTGATGATTCTTTTTTTGTATGGTAGCTCATGCTTCCGAGGTGGTCCCATATAAATTTTATTAACTTTGCTTGCGTAGTTTTTGAGTTAGTTTCAATATTACGTATTTTTCCCAATTAGTTTATGTAGACGATGTCCTCATTTACTCCTTCACTGTTATTTACATCAGCTAGTGGTATTCGAATTTGTGTGGGGTAGGTACCACAACTAAAAAGTGAAAAGTGTCTTTGCTTTTCAATTTACTTTTTTTGCCACCGACTTCCAAAATTAAAGTTATTTTTCAGTTTTGAGTGTTTTTTTTGGAAGTCGGTTTTTTTTTTGTAAAAAGTTTTTAACTCTATTAACACACAAGTTATGTAAGTACAAAACATGTTACATAAATAATAATTGTCTCCTAAATTCTACCAGTGGCCAGTTTCAATGACAGATAACAGTAATTCTCATACTCAAATAATTATGTCAAACTAAAGTTCTAATCAATGTTATGACATTGATTAGAACTTTAGTTTGACATAATTTGCCCAAAATGTGGGTAAATTATGTATTTTTTCACAAGTTGAGATTGATATTGTATAATATAGTAGCTATGCCCTGCGGTTTCACACGCATACGTCTCGATCCCTTGGGAATATCGGGATAAAAAGTATCCTATGTCCATCTCCAGGTCATGATCTACCCATGTGCCAAATTGCATCCAAATCCGTTCAGCTGTTTTAGCGTGAAAGTGTAACAAACAAACTCACTTTCGCGTTTACAATATAAGGTACTTAGGGTTAGGATATAATTTGTTTATTGAATGATAACCTCTTCCTTTTAGAAGTCAGTTAAAAAATTGTGGTACAGTCTGTTACAATAATTTTAAAAATCAAGCATCAATCAGAATTGAATCAGAGAGCCAATTCTCTTACTTAAAAAGCATTCACATTAAAGTCGCAATCTGTCAACTTGTCAAAAATGTTGGTAAATTGATAGTTTTTTTGACAGATTGCGAATGAGATGCGAATGTGAATGTTCTTAAAAATAAGGGAATTGCCCCTCTGACGTCTTAACTAGGTAACCTGTAGAATAATATGCAAATAAATGTGCTTAAAAATACAGTTCAAATAGTAAATTAGCTTCCTAATAAAAAAGGATAAGGATAAAGGATACTAAAAAAGATACTAATTCTGTCTACCTATCAAGCCAGTTGCTAAATAAATACTTCTCTTAAAAGATAAACAAGTTTGACAAAATAAAAAAACATTCAATATTTACCTAAATAACCCGCAAGCAGATGCACGGGATGTGAACCAGTCACCGCCAGCAAGGCGTTGGACTAGTGGTACAAAGTGCTGCTCCAAAGCTTGAGGAGTGTGATGAGCAGCTACAGCACGAAGTGAAGCAACGGCCTTGTCACGGACTACAGTCTCTTCTACGGTGGCCAGAGATTCCAGTGGTGGGAGCAGGCAGTGAGCGAATTCACCACCACCAACCAAGTTGATGAAATTTCCTGAAAGATTTTTTTGTACAGGTATCATAATTAGGGCCTCATAGCCTGGGTTCGATTCTGAGGTTGGGCAAAGTTTTATTGGGTTTTTCCATCTGGAATTTCGCAGTAGCGCTTGAAGCCTGGATTTATGCCAAGTTAATGGCAATAAGCCCGCCCCCTATTACATGGGACTTAAACATAACTGGCAAAATGTGGGTAAGGTCTATGTACCTATCCCAATGGGTAAACAAGGCGTGATTTTATGTAAATTCTGATTATCCTTATTATAGGAATTTCCTCCACTCAACCATAATTTCTATATTATTTGGTTTTATTCTATACTCCATTTGAAATAAGATTAGATGCATAGATAGGCCTTTTTTACATTCCGTTCAACCGATTTTGAATTCTATTGCATTGGTGGCATGACAAATGGCAGCCGCAGTAGATAGTTGGTATTGTTTTTGCTTTTAACGCTATCCTTATGCCTATGGTATAGAAGTCAAAATCGGTTGAACAGACTGTAAAAGGGTTTGTTTTAATGTCTAATCTTATTTCAAATGGGGTATAAGTCTGAAGTCCTATGATTCGTCATCGTAACGATGTAGACATTAATAAGAGCAAATAATTAAAAACTTTTTATTACTGAGCTAGTTTTTACTGGTTGTGTATGGTACTTTACATACCCTGATACCTACTTATTTTTAGTAGCAGACTATGTTACTGACTCTACTACTGTGATAATTGCGCGAAAAACATGTTTCTTAATACAAGGCATAGTCAACTACTCATTCGTGTTAGGTACGCATTTATAACCAAAAACATAGACGATAATATTATGGAAGCTTGATTTGTTGAAAAAACAACAATAAATAGGTTATCAAGACAATGCCGAGTTACAGATTATCATCTGACGATGATTTTTAACATTCGCATTGTACTTACCCAGTTGTTCTGCAAGGGCGAGTAAAACTTCGTCTTCATCGTAAATGGTCTCCGTCAGGAAGGGGATCAGCTCCGACCTGGTTCTCTCCACGCCTAGGGCCAACGCGATAGTCGATAATTTCTTGATAGAATTCAAACGAAGCTGCACATCCTCGTTTTTCAACTCGTCTATGAGCACCGCAATGGGATACAGTGACTCATCTGTCCCAGAGTCGCTCGCTGCCATTTTTGTGTTGGATGCGCTGCTTTGATTTCAAATTTCACGAACTTTAAACGATTTTCGACAGAATAACGAAATTATTGCGAGTATTATCATAAAAACGAACGGTATTGAACTCAATGCAGCAAAATGGCAGCTCGAGCTTGTGTTTTCTTTTTAATTTTCAACCTCTGCTCTTTGGTCGATATTTTCAAGCACAGGAACAAAGCTATACAGCCAACAGCCAGCCATAGAGTAAAATAATAGCTATGGTCTGTAATCTAGATAGCAACTCAAACAATACAAAAATATCGGGTTTTTATTCATGATCAATATTTATTAGTAACAATGTTCAAATGCGCAATTAAAAGAAATCAGAAAAGTGCCACGAAAGAGCAACCGTTTTTAGCGCCATCTTGTTTCTAAACTTACTTAGAACCAAACCAAATAACATCCATCCTTGTGAAATAGGTTATATTCCTAATATGACTTGTTATAAACTAAGGTCGACTAATCTTCTGATTGAGAGAAAATGATGATAAAAGAAAACTACCTATCAGTTTTTGTTTTATCATAATAATAATCGTTTCTATAAGGTGTAGTGTAAACAAACATTGCTGGAGCAGTTTTTCTAGGCGCTAGTGCAGAGCAACCGATAACACGTCTTTGAAGTATTTGTAATAATATAATAACAATAGCTCCAATCCTAAAATCTTATTCCACTCATTTGAGCAAATTCCGCACGTAGGTACCTAATTCTCGCATAATATTCTTCTTACGAATGTACCAATATTTTTTTTAATTAGTCACACCGCTACTGAGAAGATTGTATTGGAAATTGGAATGACACCTAGCAACTATTTTTTCTGCTCAAAATAATGTCATGGGCGAGTTTTTAATTTTTATATGTTTTTAACAATATTTAGTGATCAAGATAGTGTATAAATGCTATGGGAAGCGATGGCGACAACCTTAATGCATCTATCGCACACCTCGTGCTATGCTGCGTGTCCGGGCGCGGGATCAGCCGGATGAGTGGGGCCAGCTACACACATCCTGGAATGCATGCAAATTTCTTTATACACGGAATAGTCGGATTCTTACATTACCAAAGTAGGTATTATGGTGCTATGTAGATAATTCGGCAGCAGAGCTGATGTCAACAATTGCGACTTCAGATTTTCGATCGATTATTCCTTTTAGCATAGGAATCGATCGACAAGCAGAAGTCGAAGCTTTGAAAACTACGCTTTGATATGGTACACCTATACTAATTTTATAAAGCTGAAGAGTTTGTTTGTTTGTTTGAACGCGCTAATCTCAGGAACTACTGGTTGGAATTGAAAAAATCTTTTTGTGTTAGATAGTCCATTTATCGAGGAAGGCTATAGGCTATATAACATCACGCTACGACCAATAGGAGCGGAGCATAAATGAAAAATGTTGCAAAAACGGGAAAAAATATTCCTTTTTGAGAGCTTCCGTTGCGTGCGCTGCGTTAACGGTTTAAGTTACGCAAATAACATGTATGATGGAATTGTTCCTCTTTAAAAGTTCTAAAAAAAAATCCACGACAGCATATGTCTATCTTTTAAGATTGATTCACTATAACCTTTTTTATGGTAATCAAATTTTTTCGAAGTTAAAGCATTATTTGCGAAGGAGTTTTATCGACATAATATTAATTCTTATTCAAATAAATAGTTTTAACATCAAGGGTATTTATGTAGCAGTAAAATACTTTTTAATTCATTCGTATCGGACTTTTAATTTCGAAGATATCACGAGTATAAAAATGCAATACGCGAACCGTTCGACGCCGGCGCCGCGTCTCCGCGAAGTTCCCTACTTTAGAGAGGAGAGGATGAGCATACGGGTAGGCATGACCTGGAATAGGACATAGGATACGTTTTATCCCTATATTCCCACGGGATCGACATCCACGCGGGTGAAACCGCGTGGCACAGCGTAAATATAAATAGGTATTAGATGTTTAAATGTTAGGAATTTATGTGTACCGACAGGCACATTGGACACCCTAATGAAACATATGAATCCATGGACATATACGTACACTTGTGACTATGTTTATGACATTTGTGTTTATGTATCGACCTATGTCCATGGATTCTTATGTGTTTTAACTTTTCCATTATAATTTTTTTCCAGGTGGAATTATGGGTAACGATATCAACAATTTATACTTGATTAGCTTGAAGGCTGTTCGGTACCTGGCGCTGCCATGTTTGAATGCGGACCTCCGGCGGGACGACCAGACCATCTCCCTGCTCCACGTGGCGTCAGGAGTGATTCCTTTCGCTCTTTCCCTCGCTGGCGAGGACAATGTCGCTCTAGGGAACTTGACGATTGCCCTAAACATCATCTCTTTGTGCCACTACTCGCACATCAACAACCGCGAGTATGGATGGTATACGGCGGGTGCTGCTTGCCTGGCATACTACGTCATGCCTCAGACGAACCAAAAGTTCATTTTCCCGCTAGCCTTGGCACTTATGCAGTATTTCGCGTACAGGGTCTGGCACTTTCACTACGAACCATCAAATGATCCACGTGGGCGAAGGCACTGATTTATTAAACTGTATCTGTTTTTTGAATACACGATTTTTTTTTAACGTTTTTGTTGTTTTCTTTAAGTAGGTAAGTACTATTTTTGGCCGCGACTTTATTCGCGTAGAAGTCAACTATACTAAAGAGAATAGAGAATCTAAACAATGATACTGTAGTAGTGTGTACCTATGAATTTTTGCAATTGGATCGGTACTTACCTCACATCCAAACTTTAAGGGCCACAAAAATTGTTCAACGCGTCTTTGTCAGTTTTATAGCTCGTACGGACTGGTGCGATATCGCGGGCCCGACAGGCAGCGCAAGCCATGTCGCACTCGCACCCGATATCCCGCTAGTCTGGACGGGCCTCTATCTCAAACTCCATACAGAATTGTTATGTTTAATGTAGCGATGGGTCGTTGAAGGTTTTTTGATTTACGTTCGTCAACTAGTTAAATTCGTCAACGAGTTAACGTGCACTAATGTCAACTTACAAAGTAAACCGTTAATTCATTCAACGGTTTTTATTCAACGCCGCGACATTCAACGAGTTGAACTAGTCTTTGAGCTACATCTACCTGATATAATGCTAATTTTGAAACATTTTGATTCAATTATGAAACGTTTCATTGATGGTTCTACTTAGTTGACCTTCCCTTCATACTTTTACTACAGGCTTAGGACTGACTGAATCTATGAACCGGTTTCTCTCAGGCGGCAAGAGCGGCGCGCGCCAGTCCACCATTATCGTCATACTTTTTCAAAAATCAACTCTTTCAAGCGTTACTTAGAGTTCAAATTCTATGACATGACCGTAACTCGCAATGTATGATGTCATTTTCAACGGAAGTTTTTTAATATGCTCAGTTCGTTGCGTTTGCGTTATCGAATTTAGTTGAATATTAAACGAGTTAAATTCATAAACGTCGTTGACGAATTCAACTAGTTGATTTATAAACAGTTAACGTTAATACGTTGACATTAGCCCATCGCTAATTTAAAAGGTGTTTAGCCGTGTGCAAGTAACAATACTCACATGCGGCGAGGCCGTGTGTATCGGTGTTTAGGCTAAACAACTAATAAACACGGTTTTGTGAAGCTCAGACTAAATAAAAAACCTGATAAAGAGATTTGTTTCATGTGACAAGTTTCGAAACATCTACATGTTGAATGTTTTCTGGTGGAAACGCATAGTATAGTTGCGGGCGGGGGGACCTTTCCCCCGCCCGCATCTATACTATTCGTGTAGGTTACACGCAGAAATATCGGCCAATAAAAACGCAGCTGAGTGCAAGGTATCTGGACATTATGGCAATGACGCTTGCGGTATTATTCACCGATAAAACGCGCCTGTGGGGGAGATACTTTGAGACTTTTTAATATTACAGACCGTTCATCGTTCCGTAACTTGTTCCTTGCACAACGAAACTAACAATTTCTATGAAAACTTCATGGAAATTGTTCTACTAGAATCGCTTCGCACATGTCTGCGGGAGACTTTATTCAGACTCCAGACAGCTGCTGAGAAAAACCAAATAACACTTTGCCCGACCTGGGAATCGAACCCAGCACCTCACGCTCAGCAGTAGCGCTTACGACCACTATACCAACGAGGCAGTACTATTTTATTACCCGACTGCCAAGTTAGGGTTATGTTTTTCGCGCGTATCTTATACGTATTTGTTTGTTTGTAAATGTCTTTATTACCTCGTATCTTCCAAACGGCTGCTGGATGGCTTTCGACAGTTAAAGTATCATTATATTCATCTTAAAAACCTAACCCTATTACCACAAAACCGTGTTTATCAGTTGTTTAGCCTAAACACCTTTTAAACGCGACATTTCTGTATGGAGTTTCACATAAAACTGACATTAGATACGCGTTGAACAAGTGTTTAAATTTTTGTGGTAAGGGTGTAAGTGTCCTAACCGTACGTTTGCACTGGCGAAACATTTACGACAAAACATGTTGAAATCTCTATCTTCTGTCAATGTTTCATACAATTTTTGACACGAACTAGAGATTTAAACATGTTTTGTTGTAATGTTTCGCCAGTGCAATCGCACAGTTAGATAGATGTTTGTTAAAATGTATAGATAACCACGTCCTCCATCTATACCTACCTACATAATCTATGGTAGCATCATCCTTCGTGTCACGTCACTCGTACTTAACAAGAAAAACCGGCCTTAACAAGAAAAAGTGCGAGTCGGGCTCGCGTACGAAGGGTTCCGTACCATTATCTCTAAAACGGCAAAACACTCAATTCTGTTTCAAGCGTCTACCTGTTGCCGTTATCAATATCGAGCAAAAACGGGCAAAACAATCACCTTTGTTGTATGGGGCTCCCATACAACAAAGGTGATTGTTTTGCTCGTTTATATATCTCTTAAATATTTATTTTATTCTGTATTTTAGTATAAAATACATCATCTGTGAAAATTTCAACTGTCTAACTATCACGGTTCATGAGATAAAGCCTGGCAACAGACGATCAGACAGACAGATAGCGAAGCCTTAGTAATAGGGTCCCGTTTTACCCTTTGGGTACGGAACCCTAAAAAAGCAATTCCTTTGTCTTCTCTGTTCTCTATAAGGGGGTAACCAACCGTGCTGGTTCTAAAAGGATGCCTAATGCATGCCTGCTGGCTCCTTGTAGAGCTCCCGCGGAGACAACGTATTAGATATTAGAACGTATCGTAGGCTCACAACCATAAATACTTATCTTACAAACCATAGCTCACCTTTTTTTTTAATCTGTACACACGGCTACACATCAAGCTATATACATTTCCAGTATAAGCTGACCTCGCACTGTACGGAAATCCTATACAATGTGAGATCAGCATAAACTGGAAATGTATAGCTTGATGTTTAGCCGTGTGTACAAATCTTTTAGTACGTCAAGTAACTTCATTTGGATACAGGGATGTTTGCCACAAGATTCTTTTTTCTAATACCAAGAACATACATTTTAATAAATGTACAAATTATTTAAGGCGTCGTCGCCGCCGCGCCCCCTTCGGTCTCTCTACGCCCCCCAAGTGGCACTCGACCCACTGGTTGGGAACCATAGAAATATAAAAATCTTATTTCTTTTATTTATGTTGGGAATCCTTTGGAAATTCGCCAAACAATGATGAAGGGACATTTTCTTATTACAAAGTATTACTTATATAAATGTAAGGCAATAAGTACGCCAAAATAAAGATGAAATTGTAAACGGATACTGAAAGCACTCAAAACGTGATGATTCTATTTTAAGACAAGCGTACTCCCGTGAGTTTTAATTCAGTACTCTGATATGTATCAGACGATGTGTATTTTTGCACGAATTACGTTTTTGTTTGATGTTTTTTTTTTTACTCTTGTTATGGCTCCCGCAGACAGGAGCGAAGACGCGACGCCCGCCGCGCCGCGCGCCGGCAGCACAATTGCCGTGGAGTTTTCATAGAAATTGTTCCACCAGTGTCGCGTCCCACCTAAAACGTCGCGCCTGCGGGAGCTTTATAATATTAATACAATGTGGAATCCGTTGGGTAAACCTAGTTGGTTATGTTTGGCTTTGGAGCGTAAAGTTGTGGAAAATATTTGGAGTGTAAAAACAATTCTTCATTTATTTAAGTAATCATCAAGTTACAAAAAGGTTTCACAAAAAAACATTAAACATAATTTCGTCTGCTTCGACGACAATGGACTAAAATATCGGTATCAACACATGTTGCCATTCCCTCGCCCATTACACTGAAACTGGATACTTTAGGAGGAACAATAAACATGGTTCCAAAGAACATTGTCGGTGCCAATGTTAATTAGTTAAAGTGAATGTCAAAATCAAATATTTTTTTCAATACTTATGGCACATTTGAACATAAAAAAGTACCCCCCCAAGAGGTAGTTTCGTATGGAGAAGAATGGTTTTTGGGATAAGCTAGCATAAGGCATAAATAATTAATTAATAAGTAGGTACTTAGAACAACTTATTTTCTTAACTCATCATTCAAATTTCAAGTACCTAAGTAATGCTGCCACCCGAGACCGTTGACTATTGTTTGTTGTTGTTTTATCGTGTTTAATATCGGTATAGCTAAGTCCACAATGACGCGTCACACTACCGCATTTAACGCACACGGTAATGCGGTAATGCGGTAGTGGGGCGCGCCATTTCAGAGTGAACAATATATACGAGAGCTAATTTAATTAGATCCTGTTTAGGTATACTTAGGTCTGCCAGTGTTGCGGGAAAGTTCGAAAGGGATACCGGGACCTTGGCAACAGACAACTGAAGGAACACGGGTGGGTTTAAGTCAGTAAAAGTCTGACACGCCCTCCCGCTCCGGCCAGTGCGGGAGAAGTCATTTGATGATATCAAACCCTCAAAAAAAAAAAGGTATACCTAGGTAATCCATCTCTTCTTATGATGCTCCTGACCAAGTTCTTGGCGATCGTCTGCACCAAAATCTCTATGACGCGACACCCTGCCCATATTAGGAAAACAAATAAAATATCACAAGCATTTTCTATTAATTTTAAATATTGCATTGATACTTCAAAACACAAATCACAATTTTATTAGACAAAAGAATAGCATAAAAATCTTCCTCAGAGAACATTCACCATTTTAATCAAACGCAGAATTAAATAAAATGCAAATAAACTTGAATCGTTCCTGACAAATTAAAGGAAGATCTAATGGTAGTCTAATTAATAAAGAAGAGTTGGCTTTGGCTAATTAGCCTAGAATCTGAGAGAATTAGGGCGATGCATACGTGACCGGATATCACGAGTTTTCTATCATTTTATAGATTAGTATTGCACAATTTATGAAAACTGTTTTGTAATATCGTCATAAGTATATTAAAAACACTACTGTCGGTTGGAGAATGGATGTCAGTCTAGAACGTTGAATTTATCTTCAGGTGTTCCTCAAGGTTCAACTCTGGGACCAATATTATTGTATCTAATGATAGGTATGAATGAAAAGGGTTGTCCCTTCATAGTAATATTTATATTTGCCTATCTCAGATTTATGACCAACTAGCTTTTGCCCGCGGCTTCGCCCGCGTGAAGGTCCGAAATTATCCCACGGGAAAGTACTACCGGGATAAAAAGTATTCTATATCCTATTCCCGTTTATGGTCAACCCATGCGTCAAATTTCATCCAAATCCGTTCAGCCGTTTTAGCGTGAAAGCGTAACAAACAAAGCAACTCACTTTCGCATTTATTCATTTAAATAAACTTTGACTTTGCAATGTAAATTCTAATAACTCGACTTTGTATGTAGGTATGTTTTGTTGTGTTTGGTGTGACTATTATGTGTGTTTGATATACTGAAAATAAACCTTTTAGTATTCGAAGTAAGAAGACCGGGAAAGGATCGTGGGCAAGAATCTATGGGCGGCACACCCACGTCCGCGACGGATGAAACCACTGTAGTTTTGAAGACATTACTTCTCCCTTTACTCAGTCCAGTCAGAGACGTAATGTCTTAAAAACTACAGAAGTTTTATCTGTGGTGGAACGGGGTGTGCCGCCAATACATACCTAACCTAACACTGTCGTAACTGAACAACACTGGGACAGATTTTGATGCGCCTTTCACTGAGTGAAGGGAGAAGTAATGTCTGAAAAACTTCAGTGGTTTTATCTGTGGCGGACGTGCGTGTGCCACCAATAGATATCTAACCTAACCTAACATCGTCGGAACTGAATAACCCTGAGACAGATTTTGATGCGCCTTGGCCTGAGTAAACGGAGACGTAATGTCTTAAAAACTACAGAGGTTTTATCTGTGGTGGAACGGGGTGTGCCACGAATTCATACCTACCATATCCTAACTAACCTAACATTGACGTAACTGAATAACCCCGGGACAGATTTTGATGCGCCTTGGAGTGAGTAAAGGGAGAAGGTCTTCAAAACTACGGTGGTTTCATCCGTGGCGGACGTGGGTGTGCCGCCCATAGATTCTTGCCCACGATCCTTTTCCGGTCTTCTTACTTCGAATACTAAAAGGTTTATTTTCAGTACACCAAACACAAATAATAGTCACCCTAAACACAACAAAACATACCTATATACAAAGTCGAGTTATTAGAATTTACATTGCAAAGTTAAAGTTTATTTTAATGAATAAATGCGAAAGTGAGTTTGTTTGTTTGTAACGCTTTCACGCTAAAACGGCTGAATGGATTTGGATGAAATTTGACTCATGGGTAGACCATGACCGGGAATAGGATATAGAATACTTTTTATCCCGGTATTACTTTCCCCTGAACGTTGAATTTATCTTCAGGTGTTCCTCAAGGTTCAACTCTGGCACCAATATTATTGTATCTAATGATAGGTATGAATGAAAAGGGTTGTCCCGTCATAGTAATATTTATATTTGCCTATCTCAGACTTATGACCAACTAGCTTTTGCCCGCGGCTTCGCCCGCGTGAAGGTCCGAAATTATCCCACGGGAAAGTACTACCGGGATAAAAAGTATTCTATATCCTATTCCCGTTTATGGTCTACTCATGAGTCGGCGAAGCCGCGGGCAAAAGCAAGTCGGTTTATAAAACAACCAATTTTTATTCCCCATCACTACTAACAGTATTTTGAAAGGTGTCAAAGCGGGCTTCTTAGATTGTCGCGAGTAGTATTCGAAGTAAGAAGACCGGGAAATATGGCTTGATTGAATACCTATCGGTCTTCCTGGTTTTCCTTAAGAGTCCCTTTTTATCTATAAAAGTATTGAATCATTAACCACAGATTGATATGAAACGAACTTTTGCCAGCGGTTTCGCCCGTGTAGATGTCGAAAATTATCCCATGGGAACCTATTATCAGGATGAAAAGTATCCTATATGTTAATCCAGGTTATAAACTATCTGATTGCCTCATCCAAATCTGTTCAGCCGTTTTGCGTGATTCGAGTAACAAACATCCAAACACACAAACTTTCACATTTATAATATTAGTAGGATGAGACTTATGCATAACATAACTGGCAAAATGTGTGAACCTCGGCCTTTCCTTATAGAACATAGAGTGTACCTATACAGGCGTGATTTTATGTAGGTAGGTACCCAACAAGCAAAATAATCCTGGTATGCGATTTTATAATGCTACGTGGACTTATAAAACTCCGATGATAGTTTTGGTGGTTGCTACTGCACTTTTAACAGCATAGATACATGCTGTTTTTGCTCAAGTACGTTTAATCCTATAATTTGTACTTATATCGGTATATAGGATCATATTTCCTGACAAATATAGGATCAAGACTCCTATAAAAGCATGAAATAAGAGTAATTGCACTCAGGAGTAATTACTCCGGTAACTCAGACTTATATGCGCCTATAAGATCACATCTGCGGACCATTTTAATCTTAATACTCCTGTAGGAGCCTGTACCAGGAAATATAGACTGAGGAGCAATTATTCTTGTTATTTTTACTTATAACCTCATATAAGCTAATATTTTATGACCAATTTAAGTAAATTAAAGTTAAATTACTGTAAATCATTTATGTTCCTGGTTTGGTTTTACATAAACTTAAAAGTAAGTGATAAATGAATTACATATCCACGTTTTAAAAATAATAAATCACCAAGATTATAACAGCACTCGGTGGGATATAATTTTCTCTATATCGATTTATCGTATGCCGTTTTAAACCTAGACATACTTATATAGGCATTCCACAGTAAATATAAATCAGAAAAATGGCGAATCTTTTTCGGTTTTGATATAACCCAATATAGAACCAATATACTTATATTGGTACTGTGTCACACTTGGAAATGCTAAAAATACTTATTATAGCACTATGTCATACTTGGAAATGCTCACCAAGAAAATGGCAGTGTGCCTCCATAATATTTATATAATATTAACTAGATAGTTAATTGATTCAGGCGTGACTTTGCGGAAATCCATTATAAAACACAATAGACGTAGATATATTTAGTAACCTATTCCGCTTGACTATTCTTCAAGAGTCCTAAAAAACCCTGTAAGAAATCGACACGTGTTTCACCTCTCAACGAGGCATCCTCAGGATGACGATTGACCAATTGCAAACCAGAACGCGACGTGTTACCACAATTTAATTATATTAATTTAATTTGTCGATTTCTTACAGGGTTTTTTAGGACTCTTGAAGAACAGTCAAGCGGAATAGGTTACTAAATATATCTACGACTATTGTATTTTTTTATATTAACTAGCACTTTGCCCGCGACTTCGTCCGCGTAGATTTCGTAATTTCCTCTCAAAACTACCACAACCCCCTTTGAAAGATAGTTTTCGAAAATTAATATTCACGATCTTTTACATTTATTCACGATCTTTACCCCTTAAACTTTATTACCCTTTTACATCCCGTTAGGAGCAGATTCTTTAAAAACCCCGGATTACGTACTTTTTATTATTTGTTTTAAGTATTTGTACCGTACCGAGTTTCGAGTTAATCCGGCAGTGCGTTATATTTTTAACTTACTTATGTAGTTTGACACTGTGGGCAAAAATGTGGACTGTATTTTAAAACGATCAATAAAATTACCATTTGCTGACACAACTGTTTAATTTTGACATAAAAGTATAAAGAGTAAAAACCAAAAAGAATTATATAAAAAGGTCGCAACACCATCCCCCCCGTGTAGCAATGCTGCACAGCTACTGGAGTGGCAGTACAGCTAACTTTCTGGCGGGCCTCTTCAGCGTTCCGCCTTTAGTGACAACGTCAGCTACGCGCACGACACGATCTTTCCCCGGGTACACTTTGGTCACGCGCCCCATATGCCACTCTCCTCGGGGTAGGTCAGGGTCCACAACCAGGACAACGTCATCAACAGCTAAATTACGATATCTTTCTCCTTGCTGCCTCTTTGTCTTGAGAAGGGGTAAATATTCTTTGAGCCACCTACACCAAAAAATTTCAGAGAGGCGAAGAGCCTTTTTCCACTCTTTTCTTAATGAGAAAAGTCCGTCATCCAGAGGTATAGGTAACTACTGATTTGATGAGCTGCCTATTAAAAAATGAAAAGGTGTGAGGCTTTGATATTCATTATTAGCTGCAACTTATGTCAAAGGCCTCGAATTAACAATTGCTTCGGCTTCCAATAGAAGCATGTGTAGCAGTTCTTCTCGTGGGGCTTTTTCTCTTAAAGTCACCTGAAGGGCTGTCTTGACAGAGCGTATCAGCCTCTCCCAACAGCCACCCATAAAAGGTGACGCAGGTGGAATGAAGCTCCATTCAATTTGATTATTCGCAACAAAATCTTGCACAGCTTCGCTAATAAATTCATTTAGTTGGCGGTTTGCCCCAATAAAAGCAGTGCCGTTATCTGACAGGATTTTTCGTGGCACACCTCGACGTGCTATAAACCGACGTAAGCAGGAGATGGCCGAATCAGCAGAAAGGTTTGCTACAATAGGTACTAGGCTAGGTGTACTGCTCGTGTTGTCAAACATGTGAACAGTGCCACCCATCGTTTCTCTCTACGACGACCAATAGACACATCCACCGGGCCAAAGTAGTCTAAACCAACGTTGGTAAATGGACGACTGTAACAATCGAGTCTAACATCAGGCAAATCACCTGTAGCTGGCGTTTGAGGTGCTGCTTTTCGTTTCAAGCAAAATGTGCAATTTCTTGATATCTTGCGGACCTCACTACGGCATCTCAAAATCCAATAACGTTGTTTTAGCTCATTGCAGACTAGCTCGTTGAAGACGTGAGCAGCTTTAAGGTGGTAGAACTGTATGAGGAGATGCGGTGTTGTAGTCCATATTTTTCATATATTTTACCCGGCTGTCCAGCCTAAGTAAGCCTTCTTCGTCTAGTACCAAAGCCAAGGAGTGCAGTTTGCTCGTTTTAGGAATCTTGGATTGTTTGGGGTCGTGCAATACGGTCAATTCTAGGCCAAAACTGTCCAGCTGAGGTTTAAGTCAGTGTCACGGTCTTTTAACCTTGTCGCGTCAGCTGCTACGTTCAAACTACCGGGCACATACCTCCAACTATTTATATTTGTTGACTCGGTTATCTCACCCACACGGTTGGCTACAAAAGGTTTGAAAGTTCGAGCATCGCTTCGGATCCAACTCAAAACGGTGGTCGAATCTGACCAAAAGTATGTTTGATCAACTTGAACACGACGTTCAAGTTCAAGACGGCCGGTAATGACTGTATTAGCAAAACGAGCAGCAATCAGCGCTGCCTGCAGCTCTAATCGTGGTATCGATGTGGGTTTTAGAGGGGCTAAGCGCGCCTTTCCACCAATGAGTGACAACTTCACCGAACCATCTAAAAATGTGAATCGCCAATATGAAACACAGGAATACGCTTGCTCACTTGCATCAGCAAGAACATGGAGCTGTCTGTCACTAATTGTTTTATCTTTAAAATCACGTCTATACCATCTAGGAATTTTGATTTTAGAAATATTGGCTAGCTGCCGCCACCAAAATAGCCATTTCTGGACAATATCTGATTGCAACTCGGTATCCCAGTCAATCCCTGTTCTCCATGTGTGTTGAAATAATATACGTCCTTGAATTACAAAAGGAGTTAAGAGTCCAAGGGGGTCATAAACGCACATTAAATAAGATAGAACTTTGCGTTTAGTTAATTTATCATTGCTATCGATTAGGGACCCGTTCCGAAAATTGAAGGTGTCGCTCTGAGGATGCCAAATAAGACCTAACGTTCGTACGACGTCCTCAGACCCTACGTGGATATTTTTGGGAGTTGCAGCACGCAGGTCTTCAGGAACGCCAGTGAGGGCGGCGGGCTCTTTTGAAACCCAACCACGCATCTCCATTCCTGCTGACTTGTGAACTGTGATAATGTCAGCTGCAAGCTGCGAAGCCTCCTGTGTGTCATCCATACTGCCTAAAAAATCGTCCATGTAATGATCATTGATGATGGCTCTTGTTCTTGTGCATTGCGATTTTTAATATAGAGAGCCGTGCAAGGGCTGCACGCAGCACCAAAAATTACAGAGGTCATTCTAAACTCTTTCAATTCGCTACTACGATCCTCTCTCCAAAGAAAACGCAAGGCGTCTCGGTCATGTTCTCTCATTTTGATCTGAGAAAACATCTCCTTTATGTCAGCAGTCAAAGCAACACGACCTTCGCGAAATCGTAACAAAATATAGAGAAGGGATCGTAGCAAGTCAGGTCCTGGAAAAAGTAGGGAATTGAGGCTAACCCAGGAGGTCCTTGCAGCTGCATCATGGACAACTCGTAATTTCTTTTTCTGCGGATGTTCAACCGGAAAATGTGGTAAATACCAACGAACTTTATTAAGATTTGGTAATTTCATTGCGTTGTGGTACGTGTCTTTAGGGCACTCTTCCGCGTATCCTTTTTGCAGCATATTATAAATGAAAGCGCAGTACCCCTTTTTAAAATTGGCGTCACGTGCCATACGTTTCTCTAAACCTAAAAATCTTGACAGCGCATGAGGGAGCTGTCAGGTACATCTGGAATATCGTTACGCCACAATAAACCAACTTCGAATCTACCAGATGGCAACCGCTTGGCTGTAGATTCTAATATTTCTAGAGCATACTTATCCTGCTTGGAACACGAAGTTTCTAAGTTTGAGATTCCTATTGCATCAAGATGGAAGTAGTTTTTGATAAGACTATCTAAGTTGGAACTGTCATCGAGAGAGACGTGGTTCACGAAATGGACAGGTTTGCTCCAACTACTACATTTTCCATGCAATACCCATCCTAAAGCTGTGCGGGTTGCTACAGGTTGAATTTTAGAACTGTCAAATACCAATGTTCAGCACCCAGTAGAATTTTGGGTGCATCAACGAGTGTGAGCTGATCAATTAAATCTGTTAAATGAGAACACTGAAATAAATTGTCGCGGGTAATAGTTTGAGTGAATAAGGATAGTGTGTCCACAGCTTTAGCGTTAGTGATGGAAAATGCATCGCTACAATTTTTACCTTTGATAGTAAAGCTAACATGTTGGATAGGTTTGTGCGTTGCCATTCCAGCAACACCGTCAACCTTGATTGATTCTACGGGTCCTGTCGCGCCGATACGACGTGCCACCTCTAAGTCAATCAAGGTTGCTGTGGATCCGTCATCAAGTAATGCGTAAGTGTCATATGTTCCACTAGGGCCGGTTACTTCTACGGGCACGATTTTGAGAAACACACGGGATTGAGATATATTTTTACCCAATAAACCAGACTCAGTAGTGTTGGAAATAGTTACGATTCGAGCCCTATCATCAGCATCGGATGAAATGCAATTTGAACTAGTGGGGGCCTCTTTGACAGTGTGGGTCGCATGCATAGGCGACGCTGAATGCAGAAGGGGATTATGAAAGCGTTCGCAGCCGTCGACGCCACATCGAGAGATCCTACACGTTTTCCACCGATGAGCCTTGGATTTAAGACACTTGTAACAAATCTTAACATCTCTCGACCAACGCCACTTATCATCTAAAGGTAGAGCCTTGAAATCACTACATTCGCTCAATTCGTGCTTATTCTTACAATAGCGGCAAATCTCCGTACTAGTGCTACGAGTTGACGTGACGAGCGTGCTTTCACGTCGAACAAAATCGCTGTCGCCATGGTGAGCATTAGGACGTTTGGCGTAATCCAGAACTAAACCAAACCTATTCTGTTTATCGGCTTCAATATCAAGAAATTTAGACAACACTTGTAGTTTTGGTACAGACCGGTCGCTACGGTAAGCAAAATCTTTCCACTGACTGTACAATATTGCGAGTTAATTTGCTGAGTACAGTATGGAATATTTCAATAGAATACAGATATTCTTTTTGGTTCAAAGTATTAATGACGGCTATGCAGTTACGCAACCTACATGGAAAAGAATTAAGCTCTCTTTGGTCATGGCTTATCTTAGGTAAATTCCGGACGAGCGAAATCTCATGTAACACAATAGTCTCGGGTAGCGCGAACGTCTGCTCCAGCATGTTCAGCACTGCTTCAGGGCGCTCGGCAGTGTACAGCAACGCAGACACGCTTTCCAGGGCGCACCCGCGTAGCGAGCAGCGTAAGCGAGCGAGATTTTCTGTAGGCGTAAACAAATGTTGAGTGTCGTGATAAGTACGTTTAAACATTAACCACTCAGTAGCCTTTCCGCTAAATGTCATTAATTCTATATATTTATGAGAAAACCTGTGTGAATTAATATTTGTAGGATTCATTACAACCTTAGGTCTTGTCAATACCCTGCCAGGGTTGCGGAATAGTCCGAAAGGGATACCGGGACCCTGGCAACAGGCAACCGAAGGAACACGGGTGGGTTTTAGTCAGTAAGAGTCTGACACGCCCTTCCGCTCCGCCCAGAGCGGGAGAAGTCATATGATGATTTCCCACCCAAAAAATAAAAAAAAAAAAAAAAAGGTCTTGTCAATACAACGGGCCTATTTGTTGCATGATTATCATGATTCGGTTCCACGAAATGAGTTTCTCCAGTCATTATAGGGTGATCGTGGGATGTCAACATGTCCTTTCGCGGTGGGTCATTATGTGGGAATTGACGACTGTCGTGAACCCAAGATTGCGTACGGGAATGACTCACCGACCGAATTGACTTTTCATCAGCCTTCTGCGACGCTAGGTTTGCTAGCAACTCGAGCTCTTCCACGCGTGTTACCTGACGGTGGAGCTTACGGTCGCGAGCTAGCTGCTGCTGCTTCTCACGCCGCTGTTCGGCGAGCTGCTGCTCACGCCGCTGTTCGGCAAGCTGCTGCTCACGTAGCAGCAGTTGTTGTTCCCTTTCCAGCGATCTTCTAGCCAAAACTGCCTCTGCGGTCAACTTACGTGCCTTCATAGTGGCTGACGACCGTGAGGAACCTGACACACTAGCACACACATTTAGCAGGTTTAGTGCTAATAGTGGGATTCCGGCAAGATGCTCCGGAGACCGGATCGACCGGCCGCGGGTATATTCGTGGCTTCGGTCGAAAAGGGGTCCAATTCAGGGGACCGACCGAGCCCACCCACGGTGGGCGAATCTGACTCCGAAAACATTTAGCCAGTAGCCCGGAGCTGTGCCAGCTGCCTAGTTTTGGATCGCGTGTTCATAATAAGGCGAGATAGGACCAAAAATGTGGGCAAAAATGTGGACTGTATTTTAAAACGATCAATAAAATTACCATTTGCTGACACAACTGTTTAATTTTGACATAAAAGTATAAATAGTTAAAAACCAAAAAGAATTATATAAAAAGGTCGCAACAGACACCCCGTTATTCCTCTATGATAAAAGAATATCCAAAAACCCTTTCTTAGTGGATTACTATGCCTACGTCATAGTAAGTATTTGTGTGCCTTTCAGACCAATCCGTTCAGTGGTTTAAGCTGTGATATAGACTACCCCTTTTCACACACATTTTTTTTTTGTACCCATTATTCTTTATTTTTGTTTAAAGTATTATACTGAGTTTCAAGTTAATCGGACCACGCGTTAAAATTCTTCTATACAAACTTTGACACCCCCCACTTCCCGTTTAGGGGTATAGTTTAGAAACAAAATAAATGAAGAGCTTTTTAATTTACTTACATAAGTATTCGTACCAAGTTTCAAGTATATTAACTCAAGGAATAAGCTTTTTCATACAAACGAAATCCCCCCTTTTCACCCCCTTAAAGGTCGAATTTCCAAAAACCTGTTCTTAGTGCGCCCCTACGTCATAATAACTATCTGTGTGCCAAATTTCAGCCCAACCCGTTCAGTGGTTTGAGCTGTGATATAGATTACCCTTTTTTACCCCGTTAGGGGTAAATTTTTGAAAAACTCTGTTACACATTATTCTTTATTTTTACTTTTGAGTATAAATACTGAGTTTCGGTATAATCGGACCACGCGTTAAAATTCTTCTATACAAACTTTGACACCCCCCAATCCCCGTTTAGGGCGTAGTTTAAAAAAACTAAAAATGGTCAACTTTATGATTTACATAGATAAATATTCGTGCCAATTTTCAAGTCTATTAACTCAAGGAGTAAGATTTTACATACAAACAAAATCCCCCCTTTTCACCCCCTTAAGCAAATTTCAAGAGGCGCTTTAATTTTTTAATCAAAACCATGATAGATTTCACAGAAAATTCACATTCCCATACGAATAAGCTACAAGACTAACAATTTGACAACAATAAGATTTTGTTTTTCTACTAAGATTGACATTAATAAATTCTGATTCATATAAATACCTCAAGATATTAAAATATTATTTTACAGAGCACAACAAGCGATATACTTACTTAGACTGTTCACAATATATTATAGAAGCATTTCTAGGCGCGTATTAATTTTTTACTATAACTTACTTATATTGAGATTTACTGTAGGAGGAGTAATTGCATTGACGTAACTTAAATACAGGAGCATTAAAGGCGTATATGGCATTTCAGCGGTCTAATATAAATACGTTATAAGTAAAAGTAGACTTATGAAGTGGTCCCTTTTCGAGACTTATATGCGGATATAAGTCTCATAATAATGCTGGTTCCTCTCTCTTCTCCTGGAAGTCCTCGATAATAATGGTTCTAAGATAGTTTAAAAACCACTTTTTGCTAGTTGGGTATCTATCATAGAGAATCTTCGTAGCCTAGCCAACTGCCAAAATCTATTTCCCGTGTCCACGTAGGCTTATTACTTGATAAATTCAGGTGTAAGTGGCAGCTTAGCCGAAGACTTAATTAGACAGTTAATGTTTTGGCTAGCGCTGTAACTCTTTGGGTCACTTACACAGATTAACCCTGGTTCAACCATAGTAATAATTTTGAAGCACTTAATTTAGGTTCACTGTAGTTTGTCTAGGGAAGTCGTTTCTAATAAGGATATTTTCTAAGCTGGTGAATGGTCTTGAAATAAATGTTTCCTACATTATGGTAGTACAATTACAGGACCTTCAATTTGTTTGTTCGTGTAAGCAGGCCAGGCGCACTCCGCATTTTTGGTATGAAGCAACACGTGGACTCGGCTTGTCGGGCCAATTCAGTAGGCGTACCGTAGTCAGAAGAGAGGCAATTACTAGGTGAATATAAATGTAAGTGTAAGCACTGTGCGACCTGACTTGTACTTTATTGTGTCGTAGTCGTAGCAAGAGTCGCTAAGTCGGTATTTTTAACCCCCGACTGAAAAAGAGGGGTGTTATAAGTTTAACTTGTGTATCTGTGTATCTGTGTGTCTGTCTGTTCCATCGTAGCTGCCAAACCGCTGAACCGATTTTGTTTTGTTTGAAAGGTGACTTGATCGAGAGTGTTCTTAGCTATTATTTAAGAAAATCGGTTCAGCCGTTTGAAGATTATCAGCTCTTTTCTAGTTGGTGAATGGATGTGAGCATCTTTCACAGGTCTAATCGATTGGAAATTTAGAATTATGTTACTTCAATGATATTAGAAGAATATAGTAACCTTGAACTGATGCTGCAGCATCACCTGGATGCAGGCAATTGTAGGTAATATTTTGATCCAAGCGTCGTCGCGTCGGGGGACGGCTAATGAAAACGCCAACATACACTAGGAATAATTAATATGTGCTACTGTAGAAAGGATAGCTGCTGTTAATTTCCTATTTTCATCAGCCGTCCCCCAACGAGACGACGCTTGGATCAAAATATTACCTACAATTTTTATATTAAACTTAAAGGGCCAATACATATTATTTGTTTACTTTTTAAATGCTTTGTTTTTGTCGGGGGTTTTTTAAATTTTTATATTTAAATGATTTTGCGGAGTGAATCTTCTGTACTTGTACTATTATGTATTCTGTGGTGTCGTTCGCCCGTTCACGAACATGACGCATGGATCAGCACCATCCAGCTCAACCCAAACTTTGAAGGGAACCGGATGATCCAACACACGCGAGACATTTGTTTGAGTGAACACGACATAGACGAAAAACAAAGTTGTAATCAGTCGTAATAAACAAAAATAATACACGTTCTAATTGATAAGTGTCACATTGACGTCCAAATTATTCACGCCACTGTCGAATGTCCTAAATTATGCACAAGACCACCGAATGTCCCAAATGATGTGCTTGTGTAACTCTTTGTCCTAAATTGTTGTAGTGAGCTTAGGGCTACCTCTTTCATCCCGTATATCCCTTATAAGGTTATAACGGGTGTAGGCGCTTAAAATCTTCCGCAGATAGGTGCGACACGACTCTGGTTGATGAATTTCTATGAAAACTTGACGGAAATAATTTTTCTACCGGTATCGGTCTACGGGAGCCTTGACGAAGTCGAGAGTCTTCTGTACCTATTCCCCGACATTGTGATATTTTTTTTTTGCTGAACTCTCCATCTGTTGACGGAGATATAAAGGGTCAATTTCTTTTTACCTACTTTTTTTTCACGAAAACAAGTTTTTTTTATCAAGTATTTTGAAGGTTTTAGCTTCAACCCTGTGCCATGTTTAGATTAAAGTTAATGCTCAAATGGTACATAAAGCATATGGAGCTGTCGTTCATAGTCATAAAGTGGAATTAATTACAAATTAACGATCTTTGTGGAATATTACACCTATTATAAACAGCCGCTGTTCTGAATTATAAGTAGTGGAATCCTTTGTGTGAGTTGCTTAGTTTTTTCGGCGGGTATGCTTGTTAATTTCAGAATGTACTAGCGACATCGTAATGTCTTTATTAAGTACTAGCCTCGCGGTATCTACATCTGTAAATTGACGGATTTTTCTGACAGCATATGCTGCTGAACTTAGCCGTCCTGCAAGAGATGTTAAATGAGGACCCCATTGTAGCCTTGAGTCGAGCGTGATCCCCAGGAAAACAGTTTTATCGACGAATTCTAGTTTCTCTTGATTCAATATAATCTCACAATCCCTACTTTTGACATTTGGTAAAGAAAATTTTATGCACTTAGTTTTTTTTTCCATTTAATACTAAATTATTAGCAGTGAACCAATTTTGGACCTGCAGTAGGGCGTTATTTTCTTCGTCAAATTTGTAGCACGTCAAAATTAAGGAAGTATCGTCAGCAAATAACACCATGTGTGGCTGATTTTTTAATAAATGGAGTAGATCATTAATGTACACTAAAAAGAGGAAAGGACCCAAAATCGAGACTTGTGGAACACCCATTTTTACTTTTAAGCCTAGTGAGTTGATACCGTTTATTTGAACTTGCTGTTGTCTATCATTTAAATAAGATTTTACTAAACTGAGCGCAAGTTTTCCTAGTCCGTAATGCTCAAGTTTCAAGAGTAAGGTTTCGTGATCGACGCAATCAAATGCCTTGGAGAGGTCACAAAAGATTCCTATGGAGTCTTGGGCCTCTTCCCACGCGTTAAACATGTGTCTTAAGGTAATCAGGTTACACCGGCGTCAGTCGTACAACCTTTGGTGAAACCATACTGTTGGTCGTGAAGGATTTTATTTGTGTTAAAATGATTGAGCATTTGATTCAGCATTACCTTTTCAAACACCTTGCTGAAAACCGGCAGCACGGATACGGGTCTATAATTATTGGAGTCTTTACTGTCCCCGGATTTGAAAAGTGGTATTACCTTACTGTATTTCATTAAATCCGGGAAGACTCCTTGATCCACACACAAATTAAATATTAAGGCTAAGTAAGGCGCTATGGTCTCAATTATGGAGGTACAGACTTTAATGGACATTCCCCAAAGATCCTCGGTCAATTTGATCTTGATTTGCTTAAAAGCTTTTATTACTGTAACGGGGTTAATCGGGCAGGCTGGAACGTTCGCCCTTACTAAATCAAAAGAGAGCGATGGCGAGGAGTTTAAGGTTTCAGTAGTTTTAAGTGGGATACTGGTAAAGAAATGTTCAAATTCTTGAGCCACTTCTTTGCTATCGCAAATGAGACCACCACTTGACGTCTCCAGTGTGTAATCGGAATTATGCTTTTTGTTCCTATTCGTTTCATTATTGATAATTTTCCAAACCGTCGGTATTTTATTGTCCGCTGATTTAACTTTGTTGCTAATGTATAAGGCTTTAGCTGCCTTGTGTGGTCGCTCTGAGGATGCCAAATAAGACCTAACGTTCGAACGACGTCCTCAGACCCTACGTAGATATTTTTGGGAGTTGCAGCACGCAGGTCTTCAGGAACGCCAGTGAGTGCGGCGGGCTCGTTTGAAACCCAACCATGCATCTCCATTCCTGCTGACTTGTGAACTGTGATAATGTCAGCTGCAAGCTGCGAAGCCTCCTGTGTGTCATCAATACTGCCAAAAAAATCGTCCATGTAATGATCATTGATGATAGCTCTTGTTCTTGTGCATTGCGATTTTTAATATAGAGAGCCGTGCAAGGGCTGCACGCAGCACCAAAAATTACAGAGGTCATTCTAAACTCTTTTAATTCGCTACTACGATCCTCTCTCCTAAGAAAACGCAAGGCGTCTCGGTCATGTTCTCTCATTTTGATCTGAGGAAATATCTCCTTTATGTCAGCAGTCAAAGCAACACGACCTTCGCGAAATCGTAACAAAATATAGAGAAGGGATTGTAGCAAGTCAGGTCCTGGAAAAAGTAGGGAATTGAGGCTAACCCAGGAGGTCCTTGCAGCTGCATCATTGACAACTCGTAATTTCTTTTTCTGCGGATATTCAACCGGAAAATGTGGTAAATACCAACGAACTTTATTAAGATTTGGTAATTTCATTGCGTTGTGGTACGTGTCTTTAGGGCACTCTTCCGCGTATCCTTTTTGCAGCATATTATAAATGAAAGCGCAGTACCCCTTTTTAAAATTGGCGTCACGTGCCATACGTTTCTCTAAACCTAAAAATCTTGACAGCGCATGAGGGAGCTGTCAGGTACATCTGGAATATCGTTACGCCACAATAAACCAACTTCGAATCTACCAGATGGCAACCGCTTGGCTGTAGATTCTAATATTTCTAGAGCATACTTATCCTGCTTGGAACACGAAGTTTCTAAGTTTGAGATTCCTATTGCATCAAGATGGAAGTAGTTTTTGATAAGACTATCTAAGTTGGAACTGTCATCGAGAGAGACGTGGTTCACGAAATGGACAGGTTTGCTCCAACTACTACATTTTCCATGCAATACCCATCCTAAAGCTGTGCGGGTTGCTACAGGTTGAATTTTAGAACTGTCAAATACCAATGTTCAGCACCCAGTAGAATTTTGGGTGCATCAACGAGTGTGAGCTGATCAATTAAATCTGTTAAATGAGAACACTGAAATAAATTGTCGCGGGTAATAGTTTGAGTGAATAAGGATAGTGTGTCCACAGCTTTAGCGTTAGTGATGGAAAATGCATCGCTACAATTTTTACCTTTGATAGTAAAGCTAACATGTTGGATAGGTTTGTGCGTTGCCATTCCAGCAACACCGTCAACCTTGATTGATTCTACGGGTCCTGTCGCGCCGATACGACGTGCCACCTCTAAGTCAATCAAGGTTGCTGTGGATCCGTCATCAAGTAATGCGTAAGTGTCATATGTTCCACTAGGGCCGGTTACTTCTACGGGCACGATTTTGAGAAACACACGGGATTGAGATATATTTTTACCCAATAACCCAGACTCAGTAGTGTTGGAAATAGTTACGATTCGAGCCCTATCATCAGCATCGGATGAAATGCAATTTGAACTAGTGGGGGGCCTCTTTGACAGTGTGGGTCGCATGCATAGGCGACGCTGAATGCAGAAGGGGATTATGAAAGCGTTCGCAGCCGTCGACGCCACATCGAGAGATCCTGCACGTTTTCCACCGATGAGCCTTGGATTTTAAGACACTTGTAACAAATCTTAACATCTCTCAACCAACGCCACTTATCATCTAAAGGTAGAGCCTTGAAATCACTACATTCGCTCAATTCGTGCTTATTCTTACAATAGCGGCAAATCTCCGTACTAGTGCTACGAGTTGACGTGACGTGCGTGCTTTCACGTCGAACAAAATCGCTGTCGCCATGGTGAGCATTAGGACGTTTGGCGTAATCTAGAACTAAACCAAACCTATTCTGTTTATCGGCTTCAATATCAAGAAATTTAGACAACACTTGTAGTTTTGGTACAGACCGGTCGCTACGGTAAGCAAAATCTTTCCACTGACTGTACAATATTGGAGTTAATTTGCTGAGAACAACAACAACAGTATGGAATATTTCAATAGAATACAGATATTCTTTTTGGTTCAAAGTATTAATGACGGCTATGCAGTTACGCAACCTACATGCAAAAGAATTTTAAGCTCTCTTTGGTCATGGCTTATCTTAGGTAAATTCCGGACGAGCGAAATCTCATGTAACACAATAGTCTCAGGTAGCGCGAACGTCTGCTCCAGCATGTTCAGCACTGCTTCAGGGCGCTCGGCAGTTTACAGCAACGCAGACACGCTTTCCAGGGCGCACCCGCGTAGCGCGCAGCGTAAGCGAGCGAGATTTTCTGTAGGCGTAAACAAATGTTGAGTGTCGTGATAAGTACGTTTAAACATTAACCACTCACTAGCCTTTCTGCTAAATGTCATTAATTCTATATATTTATGAGAAAACCTGTGTGAATTAATATTTGTAGGATTCATTACAACCTCAGGTCTTGTCAATTGTTGGTGTGACAGTACAACGGGCCTATTTGTTGCATGATTATCATGATTCGGTTCCACGAAATGAGTTTCTCCAGTCAAAATAGGGTGATCGTGGGATGTCAACATGTCTTTTTGCGGTGGGTCATAATGTGGGAATTGACGACTGTCGTGAACCCAAGATTGCGTACGGGAATGACTCACCGACCGAATTGACTTTTTATCAGCCTCCTGCGACGCTAGATTTGCTAGCAACTCGAGCTCTTCCATGCGTGTTACCTGTTGGTGGAGCTTACGGTCGCGAGCTAGCCGCTCTTCTGCGAGCTGCTGCTGCTTCTCACGCCGCTGTTCGGCGAGCTGCTGCTCACGCCGCTGTTCGGCGAGCTGCTGCTCACGCCGCTGTTCGGCGAGCCGCTGCTCACGCCACTGTTCGGCAAGCTGCTGCTCACGTAGCCGCAGTTGTTGTTCCCTTTCCAGCGATCTTCTAGCCAAAACTGCTTCTGCGGTCAACTTACGTGCCTTCATAGTGGCTGATGACCGTGAGGAACCTGACACACTAGATTTCGAATATGATTTAGCAGGTTTAATGCTAATAGTGGGAATCCGGCGAGATGCTCCGGAGACCGGATCGACCGGCCGCGGGTATATTCGTGGCTTCGGTCGAAAAGGGGTCCAATTCAGGGGACCGACCGAGCCCACCCACGGTGGGCGCATCTGACTCCGAAAACATCTCGCCAGTAGCTCGGAGCTGTGCCAGCTGCTTAGTTTTGGATCGCGTGTTCATATTAAGGCGAGATAGGACCAAAAATGTGGGCAAAAATGTGGACTGTATTTTAAAACGATCAATAAAATTACCATTTGCTGACACAACTGTTTAGTTTTGACATAAAAGTATAAAGAGTAAAAAACCAAAAAGAATTATATAAAAAGGTCGCAACAGACACCCCGTTATTCCTCTATGATAAAAGAATTTCCAAAAACCCTGTCTTAGTGGATTCCTATGCCTACGTCATAGTAAGTATTTGCGTGCCTTTCAGACCAATCCGTTCAGTGGTTTGAGCTGTGATATAGACTACCCCTTTTCACACACAATTTTTTTTTGTACCCATTATTCTTTATTTTTGTTTTAAAGTATAAATACTGAGTTTTAGTCTAATCGGAACACGCGCTAAAATTCTTCTACACAAACTTTGACACCCCCCAATACCCGTTTAGGGGGTAGTTTAAAAAAACAAAAAATGGTCAACTTTATGATTTACATAGATAAATATTCGTGCCAATTTTCAAGTATATTAACTCAAGGAGTAAGATTTTACATACAAACAAAATCCCCCCTTTTCACCCCCTTAAAGGTCGAATTTCCAAAAACCCGTTCTTAGTGCGTGCCTACGTCATAATAACTATCTGTGTGCCAAATTTCAGCTCAATCCGTTCAGTGGTTTGAGCTGTGCGCTGATAGATCAGTCAATCAGTCACCCTTGTGTTTTATATATTATATAGATTAATATTAAAATGTAAATAAGCAAATTGCAAGAGGCGCTTTAATTTTTTAATCAAAACCATGATAGATTTCACAGAAAATTAACATTCCCATACGAATAAGCTACAAGACTAACAATTTGACAACAATAAGATTTTGTTTTTCTACTAAGATTGACATTAATAAATTCTGATTCATATAAATACCTCAAGATATTAAAATATTATTTTACAGAGCACAACAAGCGATATACTTACTTCGACTGTTCACAATATATTATAGAAGCATTTCTAGGCGCGTATTAATTTTTTACTATAACTTACTTATATTGAGATTTACTGTAGGAGGAGTAATTGCATTGACGTAACTTAATTACAGGAGCATTAAAGGCGTATATGGCATTTCAGCGGTCTAATATAAATACGTTATAAGTAAAAGTAGACTTATAAAGTGGTCCCTTTTCGAGACTTATATGCGGATATAAGTCTCATAATAATGCTGGTTCCTCTCTCTTCTCCTGGAAGTCCTCGATAATAATGGTTCTAGGATAGTTTAAAAAACACTTTTTGCTAGTTGGGTATCTATCATAGAGAATCTTCGTAGCCTAGCCAACTGCCAAAATCTATTTCCCGTGTCCACGTAGGCTTATTACTAGATAAATTCAGGTGTAAGTGGCAGCTTAGCCGAAGACTTAATTAGACAGTTAATGTTTTGGCTAGCGCTGTAACTCTTTAGGTCAAGTGACACAGATTAACCCGGGTTCAACCATAGTAATAATTTTGAAGCACTTAATTTAGGTTCACTGTAGTTTGTCTAGGGAAGTCGTTTCTAATAAGGATATTTTCTAAGCTGGTGAATGGTCTTGAAATAAATGGTTCCTACATTATAGTAGTACAATTACAGGACCTTCAATTTGTTTGTTCGTGTAAGCAGGCCAGGCGCACTCCGCATTTTTGGTATGAAGCAACACGTGGACTCGGCTTGTCGGGCCAATTCAGTAGGCGTACCGTAGTCAGAAGAGAGGCAATTACTAGGTGAATATAAATGTAAGTGTAAGCACTGTGCGACCTGACTTGTACTTTATTGTGTCGTAGTCGTAGCAAGAGTCGCTAAGTCGGTATTTTTAACCCCCGACTGAAAAAGAGGGGTGTTATAAGTTTAACGTGTGTATCTGTGTATCGGTGTGTCTGTCTGTTCCATCGTAGCTGCCAAACCGCTGAACCGATTTTGTTTTTTTTTGTTTTGTTTGAAAGGTGACTTGATCGAGAGTGTTCTTAGCTATTATTCAAGAAAATCGGTTCAGCCGTTTGAAGATTGTCAGCTCTTTTCTAGTTGATGAATGGATGTGAGCATCTTTCACAGGTCTAATCGATTGGAAATTTAGAATTCTGTTACTTCAATGATATTAGAAGAATATAGTAACCTTGAACTGATGCTGCAGCATCACCTGGATGCAGGCAATTGTAGGTAATATTTTGATCCAAGCGTCGTCGCGTCGGGGGACGGCTAATGAAAACGCCAACATACACTAGGAATAATTAATATGTGCTACTGTAGAAAGGATAGCTGCTGTTAATTTCCTATTTTCATGAGCCGTCCCCCAACGAGACGACGCTTGGATCAAAATATTACCTACAATTTTTATATTAAACTTAAAGGGCCAATACATATTATTTGTTTACTTTTTAAATGCTTTGTTTTTGTCGGGGGTTTTTAAAATTTTTATATTTAAATGATTTTGCGGAGTGAATCTTCTGTACTTGTACTATTATGTATTCTGTGGTGTCGTTCGCCCGTTCACGAACATGACGCATGGATCAGCACCATCCAGCTCAACCCAAACTTTGAAGGGAACCGGATGATCAAACACACGCGAGACATTTGTTTGAGTGAACACGACATAGACGAAAAACAAAGTTGTAATCAGTCGTAATAAACAAAAATAATACACGTTCTAATTGATAAGTGTCACATTGACGTCCAAATTATTCACGCCACTGTCGAATGTCCTAAATTATGCACAAGACCACCGAATGTCCCAAATGATGTGCTTGTGTAACTCTTTGTCCTAAATTGTTGTAGTGAGCTTAGGGCTACCTCTTTCATCCCGTATATCCCTTATAAGGTTATAACGGGTGTAGACGCTTAAAATCTTCCGCAGATAGGTGCGACACGACTCTGGTTGATGAATTTCTATGAAAACTTGACGGAAATAATTTTTCTACCGGTATCGGTCTACGGGAGCCTTGACAAAGTCGAGAGTCTTCTGTACCTATTCCCCGATATTGTGATATTTTTTTTTTGCTGAACTCTCCATCTGTTGACAGAGATATTAAAGGGTCAATTTCTTTTTACAAAACTTTTTTTTTTCACGGAAACAAGTTTTTTTTATCAAGTATTTTGAAGGTTTTAACTTCAACCCTGTGCCATGTTTAGATTAAAGTTAATGCTCAAATGGTACATAAAGCATATGGAGCTGTCGTTCATAGTCATAAAGTGGAATTAATTACAAATTAACGATCTTTGTGGAATATTACACCTATTATAAACAGCCGCTGTTCTGAATTATAAGTAGTGGAATCCTTTGAGTGAGTTGCTTAGTTTTTTCGGCGGGTATGCTTGTTAATTTCAGAATGTACTAGCGACATCGTAATGTCTTTATTAAGTACTAGCCTCGCGGTATCTACATCTGTAAATTGACGGATTTTTCTGACAGCATATGCTGCTGAACTTAGCCGTCCTGCAAGAGATGTTAAATGAGGACCCCATTGTAGCCTTGAGTCGAGCGTGATCCCCAGGAAAACAGTTTTATCGACGAATTCTAGTTTCTCTTGATTCAATATAATCTCACAATCCCTACTTTTGACATTTGGTAAAGAAAATTTTATGCACTTAGTTTTTTTTTCCATTTAATACTAAATTATTAGCAGTGAACCAATTTTGGACCTGCAGTAGGGCGTTATTTTCTTCGTCAAAATTTGTAGCACGTCTATCTACCTTAAAAATTAAGGAAGTATCGTCAGCAAATAACACCATGTGTGGCTGATTTTTTAATAAATGGAGTAGATCATTAATGTACACTAAAAAGAGGAAAGGACCCAAAATCGAGGCTTGTGGAACACCCATTTTTACTTTTAAACCTAGTGAGTTGATACCGTTTATTTGAACTTGCTGTTGTCTATCATTTAAATAAGATTTTACTAAACTGAGCGCAAGTTTTCCTAGTCCGTAATGCTCAAGTTTCAAGAGTAAGGTTTCATGATCGACGCAATCAAATGCCTTGGAGAGGTCACAAAAGATTCCTATGGAGTCTTGGGCCTCTTCCCACGCGTTAAACATGTGTCTTAAGGTAATCAGGTTACACCGGCGTCAGTCGTACAACGTCCTTTGGTGAAACCGTACTGTTGGTCGTGAAGGATTTTATTTGTGTTAAAATGATTGAGCATTTGATTCAGCATTACCTTTTCAAACACCTTGCTGAAAACCGGCAGCACGGATACGGGTCTATAATTATTGGAGTCTTTACTGTCCCCGGATTTGAAAAGTGGTATTACCTTACTGTATTTCATTAAATCCGGGAAGACTCCTTGATCGACACACAAATTAAATATTAAGGCTAACTAAGGCGCTATGGTCTTAATTATGGAGGTACAGACTTTAATGGACATTCCCCAAAGATCCTCGGTCAATTTGATCTTGATTTGCTTAAAAGCTTTTATTACTGTAACGGGGTTAATCGGGCAGGCTGGAACGTTCGCCCTTACTAAATCAAAAGAGAGCGATGGCGAGGAGTTTAAGGTTTCAGTAGTTTTAAGTGGGATACTGGTAAAGAAATGTACAAATTCTTGAGCCACTTCTTTGCTATCGCAAATGAGACCACCACTTGACGTCTCCAGTGTGTAATCGGAATTATGCTTTTTGCTCCTATTCGTTTCATTATTGATAATTTTCCAAACCGTCTGTATTTTATTGTCCGCTGATTTAACTTTGTTGCTAATGTATAAGGCTTTAGCTGCCTTACAAGTGCTCTTAAAAGTTCTAGAATAAGTAGCAACATAAGTATAACACGGAAACTTTTAATAAGTATTAAAAGTTTCCGTGTTAATATAAGGCTTAAGGCCATACAGTTCGAAAAGTCTTTCCCTACTTTTCCTAAGTCGTTTAGTTGCCCAATCACTAAATAAAAACTTAGGGCTGATAGTTTTAGAGTTTTTCTTAAAAGTATTATTGAACTCGGTTTGGACTACCGAAAATAATTCTTTGTACAGAATATTGACATTGTTTATTGAAAGGTCCTGATTACTTAATTTACAAACTAAAGTGCTATTCAATTTATTAAAATTAACAGCAGTAACTGGTCTGAATTGTATCTGCACTTTTTGTATGGGTAAGTTAGACTCAAAAGTTACTGTTTGCCCACTGTGATCAGAAGGGAGATAATTAACGATGGCTTTATCTAAATAGTCGCAAGAACAAAACACATTATCAATACATGTAGCAGTAGTCGTAGTTATTCGGGTTGGCTCTACAAAAACATTTGACAAATTGAAGGTTTTAAACAAATTTAATAATCTACTATTTTTTTACACCTTGGGTTACATTATTGGAGTTTTAGTAAGGATCCCTAATCTTTTCTAGCAATAAATATAGCCTATGTTACTCAGGGTGAATCTAGCTTTCTAATGGTGAAAGAATTTTGAAATCGGCGCAGTAGTTTTTGAGTTTATTCGTTACAAACATACACACAAAAATACAAATCTTTCCTCTTTATAATATTAGTGTAGATGCAGATGTAAGCTTATTATTAAAAAAATGTAGATACACACAAAACGTTCGATAAATTCTCTAAATGATAGTGAATACCGCATCAAAATCTGTTGTTCAGTTTAGGAGATGAGTGCAGTCATAGGGACAGACTCGAAAAGCGATTTTAATTTATTTATGTAGGTATAGATATAATACGGTAGATTTTCAGGTGGTTTACAAAACAAAACAACAGCCCTAGAACACTCTAGCTGCTTACCTTCTGACTTTACTCCAGTTGACAAAAATTTGGCCTTAAACACTGCGGAGGGCCAATTGTCTTACTTTAAAAAACGTTCACATTCAAGTAGCAATCTGTCAAACTTATCAGAAATGTTGGTAAATTGATGGTTTTAAGGGTTCCGTACCCAAAGGGAAAAACGAAACCCTATTACTAAGACTCCGCTGTCTGTCTGTCCGTCTGTCACCAGGCTGTATCTCATGAAACGTGGTAGTTAGACAGTTGAAATATTCACAGATGATGTATTTCTGTTGCCGCTATAACAAAAAATACAAAAAAACAGAATAAAATAAATATTTAAGGGGACTCCCATACAACAAACGTGATTTTTTTGCCGTTTTTATAGATAATGGTACGGAACCCTTCGTGCGCGAGTCCGACTCGCACTTGGCCGGTTTTTTTTTGACAGATTGCGAATAAGATGCGAACGATCACGGAATTTAAGATTTTTGAGAGAGAACAGAAGGGTTCTCTCTCAAAAATCTTAAATTATACACCCAACATAAGTTAATTAATGAAATTATCCAAAGCATTCAGCTGTTTCTTAGGGATCTGATCCATCATCATCAATCTACTGTCTTCAACAGAGAGCATGGGGCTGACATCAGACGAATCGTAATCCACACCACTCCTAACATAATGTGACTCCCTAATCACGCTAAATGGTGGAGGAAAGGAAATAGACGTATTTGTAATAATTAGTGCATATTATGTCTGTTGTTCTGAATTTACTTCATTTTTAGTAGATAAGTACATACTAATTCCATGCTTTACATGGAATGCATGGCATGCAATAGCGATATAGTAAATACTAATTCCATGCAATGGCGGCACGGTATGATGACGGCAGGTTTTAATTTAATGAATAACCCAATATATTGGACTGGACGATATCGGGATGATATCTGTGACACTATGTAACCAACAGCTTATTGTCATGCGGTATGCCACAGCAGTCTCGAATAGTCACTTTGCGCCAGAAGAAGCTTACATTGCCGCGCGATTCCAAAAGTGTATTAATGTGTTCTAGGTAGTAGTGGCAGCAGCAGCGAATAAGCTTATTGGATTCTTATTTTGGGAAATATGATAATAAATGTAGGTAGTTGGGACAAAAAATTGGGAGGGGGGAATCAATGCTTGATAGCCTTTAAAAAAAAACCTTCGGTACCTATTTCCCGTAAACTTGAGAAAGTGCCCCCGCTTTCGAGGATGTGTATATATGACTTATCTAATTTTACCTTAGTGTATCTAATACAATAGACGTAGATATATTTAGTAACCTATTCCGCTTGAATATTCTTCAAGAGTCCTAAAAAACCCTGTAAGAAATCGACACGTGTTTCACCTCTCAACGAGGCATCCTCAGGATGACGATTGACCAATTGCAAACCAGAACGCGACGTGTTACCACACCGAGCGCTGGACGCAAAGTGCAAATTCAGGCGTGACTTTGCGGAAATCCATTATAAAATACAATAGACGTAGATATATTTAGTAACCTATTCCGTTTGACTATTCTTCAAGAGTCCTAAAAAACCCTGTAAGAAATCGACACGTGTTTCACCTCTCAACGAGGCATCCTCAGGATGACGATTGACCAATTGCAAACCAGAACGCGACGTGTTACCACACCGAGCGCTGGACGCAAAGTGAAATTGATTCAGGCGTGACTTTGCGGAAATCCATTATAAAATACAATAGACGTAGATATATTTAATTCAATTAACTATCTTAGTGTATCTATATTATCTTACTGGAAGAATACAAAGTGAAAATATGGGTTAAAAACACGGAGTAGACATAAAAATAAGTAGTTTTTAACCTTCTTTCTATATTCCGTGTTTAAAAACTACTTATTTTTATGTCTAATTTAGAGTTGTAGACTCAGCTTAGACGAAGTCAGTGGGGGAACTGCACCCGATGCTCCCCCCTTTATCCGCGAGTAAATAAGAGAAAACTTATTTCATTAATCATAATTCATAATAGTTTGTCTAGTGCAATTAGCAAGTCTCAAGAGACACTATCCAAGGATTAGCTATCTTAGCCAGCGTTAATTACATAAATATATAAATATACAGACTAGACTATCTTTACTGGCTTGTTTTTGCTTCTTCCGATAATGTGTTATATTGCATGGAATAAACACAATGACTTTTTTTTATAATGAAAGTTTTTACTCACAAAAAATATGGTCACCGAAAAAATCGAATAAATTGTCTATTCTCAATTCTCAAACGCGAACTTTATGGAAAAGTTGATGGTACCAAAATACTAGGTACGTGGAATTCTGATATTACTCCGTTATCCTTTAAGGACCAAGAAACAAATATAACACAACACTTCGAACTCAGAAAGTAATAAATTATTAAAATATAAACACACGACATTAAAAGCTAAACCATGTTTCGCGCCAATTTTTACCCAAGATGGCGGATCATGTGTCGCTCTTGTCGCTATTCGATCATTTGTTACAATAAGGCAGCCTATTACATGGCTGTCGTGAGGTCTTTATGCTACATTTATCATCGCCATCGGCAGACGTTTACCAATTATTGTTATAGTCTACAAATTACGAGATGATTTGGTAATATTGTTGCAAAAGATTTTCGGTGATAGATTAATTGATAATTTTTTTCTTTTGTTCAGAAAAGTTGGAGTTTTAGTGCACGGTTCCAATTTGTCATTTCTTTCTGCAAGATGTGAAGACAAGCCATTCCAGTCCATCTGTCACAAAGGGCCTAAACTAAAGCTGTTGTATTATGGGCCTATTAAGATTAACAGCTTCGCGCTCGGTGTAATTACTCGCCCATCGTGCGAAGTAGTTTAAGGTGCGTTTTTATTATTTTGAAAGAGCGAAGACAACGGCGATTATAGAACGGAATACATATTATTAAGTAATTAGCGACCAGCTCATGTGCTTCGCACTTTAATACTTATTAACGTAATAAAGGTACACACGCATAAATCATCCCGAAAAATATGGTGAAAACCTCATCAAAATCTGTTGCGTTGTTTAGAAGAATAACGCGGTCATACAGACAAACACGTAAAGCGACTTTAATTTATATTAACGTTTATTGTAAATGTTCAAAATTAGAACAAAACTATGGTTATGTTGTTTAGTTTTTTTTCAGTGACCATTGTCACAAAATAAACTATAGTAGTAAAACCTCTTTAGTATGACAGGCACGTCATTCAATGTCGTTAAGCGAGGTAATGGCGCGTTAACTTCTGACCCGATTGCTATGCGTATTACTGTTGTCTGGCCACTACCCTATTTTAAGGGTACATACATACAAAGTAGGGAATTACTATTCATAAAAACTTGACAGTTATAAACCATTGCTTTACTGAGATTACATTCCGAGCACGGCAGCAATGCTGCGCGACATTGCTGCGTAACATTACTGCCGTGCTCGGAATTTACTCTCATTTAACTAAAGCTTATAGAAAACGTATGGGGACCAGTAGTGAGGCGGCAGCACTGCTGCGAGTCTGTGACAGTAGTGCTACGTGCAGCGTTCGGAATCATACCTTAACATCTAAAGACTTAATTGTGTGACAGTTGTAGTTGCTATCACAGATTATTGTTAATTTCTAACCACCGGTCATTTAATAATCTCATAAACACTTTATTACAAAGCAGTTTATAGTCTCGAAATTTTGGTATGACCTCTCTAAGATTGTCCGATTAATCGTTGTCAGGACCAGGAGAGGAGTAAGAAAATGATAATAAAAATAAAGTTTGTTGCTTTAAAATTGCAACTTAAACAGGTCTTCACACTAGGATTCCCTGTGTAGTGAGTACCAGGATCTTCCTTAACAGTATAAAAGAAAGAAAATACATTTTCACCTCAGCACCTCAAACAAGCAGGATTTGCTGTCTACAGACAGTGTGCAAAATTAAATTTTGGTGCGAGCGTGAGACAAAGTAACTTTTTAATAAAATTTTTTCTAAATTCCGAGAACATGTCATGGGTCTACTCTCAAAATTTGAAATATTTGAATTTCACTTTGTTCTGTCACTTTTACTTCGATACGAAAAAAGCGAGAGATATAAACAAGTCGATTCGAAGTTCGATTTTAATTTCGATATCTAGTAGGCCCAAAAAAGAAACAAAAAATAAAATGTTCGGATAAACATACAGGTTTTAAATGTAATAAGTAACGTACTGGCCACTTTGAATTAAAATTAAACTTGCATCACGGTGTGAGATTCCAGAATGAAACTTTTTTCACAAGATTCGATTTTTGTTTTTTCATTCAGCTTTTAACAGTAAAGATAATTACAGTACGACACAACTATTTACTTAGATGCAGCATAATGTGAAAATTTGCATTCATTTATTTCAATTTTACGGATGTAAAGTGTGATTGCGTAAAGATCATTTTCACCTCAAGCAGTAATAAAGATTGGTGATTTTGAAGGCCCATTCAGGTTGGATTGTGATCGGTTTTACGAATTTTGCCGATGCTACATGTGAGTTGTGTCGTACTGTACTTATATTGAAAATTAGAGTAATTTTTGAATATGAGTTCCAACGTGGAACTAACGCAGCGGAAACAGCTCGCAATATCAATGTTGTGTTTGGAGAGGATACGGCTAATGAACGCACCGTGCGTTTTTGGTTTAATCGCTTTCGTAGTCTTCGTAGTCTGTCCAACGAAAGCTGACCACGAATTATTATCTGTTGAATATTTTACTTCACTTCTAAATACAATATGACATATCTAATAAATTATTATATAATTACGAAATATTGATGTAATTATCGCATAATATGTCTTGAACATTATATAGTATCGACTCTGTTATGCAGTGGGGTGACAGCTCTTGATTTTTTAAAATTGACAGCTTTCGTTGGACAGACTCTAGTGGAATCTTCGATTTGAAGATTGAACCCCGAGAAAGACCAGCCTCTAAGGTAAATGACGATGAATTAGATGATTAGATAGAAGCTCCCTATCAAACTACCAAGGAACTAGCGGCACGGTTTGATGTTAGCTTAAGCATATCCAAAATAATGACCAATTTGCATCAATCGGTGAGACAAAATGCTTGCAAAATAGGTGGCCCCATGATTTGACTAATCTTTTTTTTTGGGTGGGAAATCATCAAATGACTTCTCCCGCTCTGGGCGGAGCGGAAGGGCGTGTCAGACTCTTACTGACTAAAACCCATCCGTGTTCCTTCAGTTGCCTGTTACCAGGGTCCCGGTATCCCTTTCAGACTATTCCGCAACCCTGGCAGGCATCATCATGATTTGACTAATCTGTAGAGAAAACCGCGTGTTGAAGCTTGCCTTACCTACCTTGTTGAAACTATACAGAAATGAAGGGGTTTCAATACAAAATGCCTTCACTCATTTTGTTGAGTCCTGGTCCCCAGATTTCTACCGCAAAGGCATAAATGACCTTCCCAGGAGATGGCAGAAATGTGTGAACAATGGGGAAAATACTTTGATTAAATAAATATATTTTACCTCAGAAAAAAATGGTTTCCGTTCTTCAGTACAATACGTCAAATTCATATTTAAACCCCTAATATGTTCTAATATCTCATATATTCTCGCTGCTGAGGTGAAAAGTTGTATGTGTTACACGAGACCAAAGTTATTTGCATCTCGTGCCTTTGAATCCCTCGCTGTGCTCAGGATTCTAACCTAGAATCAATTATAGAATCCTTCACTTACTCGGGATTCAAAATCAACACTCGCACCAAAAAACAACTTTGCTCTCTTGTTGCACAAATAACTATTGTTCAGCACCGACTACAAGGCACAAAATATACATAATAAACAGCAGATAACAAAATAAAATAAAGAAACAAATAAAGAGTGTAAAAGTGCGATGTAGGACATTATCAGGGGAGTGTGCCTCACGGCTGCACCAAAAAGGCCCAGTTCAGCACAAATACCAGACAACTAGTGCCTGACGCTGGTTTTCAACCAGACCCGAAAACGTTAGGTGACGGATGCAAATCAGTTTATGCAAAGCAATGTAAGGTTATGACTTGCGAATGAAACTTAATTGTTACCCGACTGCGGCGAAGCAAAAATGAGGGTTATTTTATTTTGTTGGTAAATATTTTATGAAAGTGTATTATAAGAGAATTCCTTTTGCAATCAAAACGGACAGATATCGTATATTGAGTCTAAATTAGTACTACGAAAAACTTAAAAACAAATGCCCTCACACTCAAAACGATTCCTGTACCTATTCGAAGTTCAAAAACTCGTTTGCTGAAGTCGAAAAACAAAATCGGAAAACTCAGGACAAAACTGAACATCGTATCCACGTATGAAACACGGAAAGTTCCCCGATGCCGCCGCTCGCACTGTTGTCCGTAAATAAGTGGCCGGTGACGTTAGCAAGAACAAGAAATATTGAAAGAAACTTATTTTCGAGACATTGTCATTTTTAGGGTTCCGTAAACAAGGAAACCTTATAGTTTCTCAATTAATCTCGCCGACAAAGTCGTAAAATAAAATGATTAAAAAAAGTTACCTCCCTACACGTCAAGTCGTTACAAAGGTCGTTCAAAAATATTGTGAGTGTGCGAAAGCCTCAATCCATCTATCCATAGAGATATATGCATCTATCAAATCCAAGCATCATCAAGAATCATGTCAAGAAAAGTTTCCAGTTGCTTTGCGACTCCCACACGAATTTTTTATGATAACTTGAAGCTTACTTTACTCGACAAGCCTTTCTATCCAGGCCACTAGTTTGTGGAAAAAAGCATTGCCAGTTCAAATAAAATTCGCGCAGTCGTTACCGTAAAGGAACATTACTTGTCGTTGTGATCTTGTTCTCGTAACTGTAATGATCTATAGTCTTCATTTATTCTCGGTACCTACACAGTACAAACAGACGCTAATCATTATTTAACTTTATAAATAAGGGGGCTAGTGTTACAGGTTGACTTAAAAAAAAAACATTAGGTAAGACGAATTGGGAATCTCCGCCATTTTTAGAAGTCAGTTGAAGAGAGTGTTAAATTCACACCACAATTTATAAATCAGGAAGTTATTTCCCAACTAAAATAAACTTAGTTGAAATTACAGACAAAGGGGTAAAGAAAGACAAAGGGAAAAGAGACGGAGGTTTTCTTTTATTTCGTCTTTCGAAAGATAACAATGGAGCTAAGACTGAGCTTAAAGAATTCGCTTTACTAGTTGGCTATTGCAATCATATAATAGGGGTACAGTGAGGACTATTTCGCTCATATATGTTAGCCTGGTACTTTGGTCTGCGAAAGTGTTTTTTCAAAGTAATTTATTTGTAGTAAATGCTGTGCAAAAGATAGTAGGTATAATTTTATTATATTGGCATGCAAATATTTAAATAACAAGGTGTTAGTTTTAATAAGTTTGTTTTACCGTGCGTTTGCACTGGCGAAACATTTATGGCAAAACATGTTGAAATCTCTATTAACTGTCAAGTTCCATACAATTTTTGACAGGAACTAGAGATTTAAACATGTTTTGTTGTAATGTTTCGCCAGTGCAAACGCACGGTTACGTTATATTGCAATTCAAATCGGAAGAGTGTTGTCCAGTCTAGTTTCATCATCATTTCATGAATAGCAATATGAAATTGTATCTTCCCAAACTTAATAATATATAGGGGAATATAAATAAATATAGGGGAATTAGTGAATTGTTTCTTATTTTATGTTTTTTGTTTCTCTTCTACTCTTACACACGTTGTCTACATCTCTTCTATCTACTTTCCTATCGCAGGTATGCTGGAAGAGATTTCTTTAGAAATAAGCATTGCCTTTGTACTTATTTTTCTGTTCAATTCTTCTTGTCTGTATTTATATGTGTGTGCATAAATGGTTAAATAGGATATAGTCACAAATCACGCCGTCAGCCAAGCAAGTTTAAGCCTAAATAACTCTTCCGTTAAATATTGTTTTTTTTTTTTTTTAAACTTTGCACTAGGTATTTCTTCCTGTATCGTGGGTGCGTTTACAAACATAGAAACTCACATACACTAACACCCAGACCCGGAACAACTACTTGCAGATCATACAAATATTTGTTCGGCGCGGGGACCGAACCCGCGATACGTTGCGTAGCCGTCCATCGCTCAGCCACTGCGCCAACCGTGTCGTGGTGTTCTAACGACGCCCTGGCTTGGTGTGTAGACAAAATAGCTGCTTACCTTGCATTAAAAATACCCTATCATCTATCAACCTGCAATAACACGGTTTGTTGACAGAAAAACAAAAGAAATGCGCACACTATTGACATTCGTGCTTACGTTAGCTGTCACGGTGAGAAAATAATGGCACGACGTAACTTTTCCGACGTAGTGTAGGTGTGGGACAGTCACGAGCACCAATATGTATACACTTACATATTAGCAACTTTAATAAAAACTTTTTACAAAAAAAAAACAACCGACTTCCAAAAAAACACTAAAAAAGTGAAAAATAACTTAAATTCCGGAAGTCGGTGTCTTTGCTTTTCAATTTCCGTTCTTTGCCACCGCCTTCCGAAATTAAAGTTATTTTTCACTTTTTTAGTGTTTTTTTTGGAAGTCGGTTGTTTTTTTTTTGTAAAAAGTTTTTATTTTTCACTTTTTAGTTGTAGTACCTACACCATACAAATCCGAATACCACTACCTGCTATGTAAATAACAGTGAAGGAGTCAAACAGGATATCGTCTGGATAAACTAAGTGGGAAAAATACGTAATATTGAAGCTAACTCAAAAATTACGCAAGCAAAGTTAATAAAATTTATATGGGACCACCTCGGAAGCATGACCTACCCAACAAAAAAAGAATCATCAAAATCGATTCATAATTGGCGGAGTAATCGCGTAAAAAAATACAAAAAAAAAAAAAAACATACTGACGAATTGAGAAACTCCTCCTTTTTGAAGAAGTCGGTTAAAAAGTGATTTTCACTTACTGTATTGATTGTAATTTTATGTTATATGGTAGATAGTATTTTGGAACCCATATTATTATGAAATAGGTATTATCTCAAAGTTGCTATCGTTATTCCACGAGAAAATCGTTATTGAACTTTGCTGAGTGTATACATATTTTTGCTCGTGACTGGACATAGTGCACAAACTAGAGTGCGTTTCATCAAATAGTTCCTATGCCGTAATGTTGGCTCCACTTTTGTAGGACCAATACGCTGCTACGGCCCTACCTAAAAGGACCCGCTGTCTCTCTGTCCATCTGTCACCAGGCTGTATCTCATGAAACGTGATAGTTAGACAGTCGAAATTTTCACAGATGATGTATTTATGTTGCCGCTATAACAACAAATACTAAAAAACAGAATAAAATAAATATTTAAGGGGGCTCCCATACAAATACAAAAAACGTGATTTTTTTGCTCGTTTTTGCTCGATATGCTAACGGCAACAGATAGAAGCCAGCAACAGTAGACGCTTGAAATATTCACAGAATATTGAGTTATATATTCACTTAAAAAATAAATAATTAAATTACAATAAAACAAATATTTAAGGGGGGCTCCCATACAATAGACATGATTTTTTTTTAACCTTCGTGCGCGTGTCCGTCTCTCACTTGGCCGGTTTTTATTAGAATTTACCAGTGGAGCCAACGGAATCATTTGATGAAACCTACTCTAGCTGAAGGGAATGTGCACGCCATAGTTAAAGTTGCGGTTTACGTTTTTATGATGCCGTAATTTTACTACTTCTTTCTTTGAATAACGGTAATTTTCTGTTGATAAGAAAGGTATATAGGCGTTGAAATGTATACTTTAAAAGAAAGGAAACAATAGTAGGTACTAAGTACTTAAATTAAAAAAAACAATGTTCTGCTGAGTTATTGAAACTACGCTTCACACTGACGACACGCTAAATGCTTCATCGCGCAAGCAGTATTTACTGTGTGACGAGAATATACAACGTCCCGATATCAATAATTGGGCAGTTGCTCACCAGACACAACACCCGTCTGGTGGGCGGATCCTCCCTTTCTTAAAGCTATAAACTTAGGAAGTAGCTGGTACATGTATCAGTAATTCTTAGTTAGGTAGCCTTTAAAATCCAACTTGGCCTACTAACTTAAAAAAAAACTGTCGCCTCCATTTTTCCTTACCTCACTCTTAACAATCAAACAATAGTTAATTGATTCAGGCGTGTCTTTGCGGAAATCTAGTTTGTTTGTTTGTTTGGTTGAACGCGCTAATCTCAGGAACTGGTTGGAATTGAAAAAATCTTTTTGTGTTGGATAGTCCATTTATCGAGGAAGGTTATAGGCTATATCATCGCTAGGACCAATAGGAGCGGAGCATAAATGAAAAATGTTGCAAAAACGGGAAAAATTATTCCTTTTTGAGAGCTTCCATTGCGTGCGCTGCGTAAACGGTTTAAGTTACGCAAATACCATGTATGATGAAATTGTTCCTCTTTAACGGTTCAAAAAAAAAGTTCGCGACAGCATATGTCTATCTTTTAAGATTGACTCACTATAACCTTTTTTTATGGTAATCAAATTTGTTCGAAATTAATGCATTATTTGCGAAGGAGTTTTATCAACATAGTAATATTAATTCATATTCAAATAAATAGTTTTAACATCAAGGGTATTTATGTAGCAGTAAAATACTTTTTAATTCATTCCAATCGGACATTTAATTTCGACATTTTATCACGAGTATTAAAATGCAATACGCGAACCGTTCGAAACCGGCGCCGCGTCACCGCGACGTTCCCTACTCTAGAGAGGAGAGGATGGGCACACGGGTAGACCATGACCTGGAGGTCATGGTCTACCCGTGTGCCCATCCTCTAATATAGGGATAAAACGTCTCGTATGTCCTATTCCAATAGGACATACGAGACGTTTTATCCCTATATTCCCACGGGATCGAGACCTCCGCGGGGCACAGCTAGTCCATTATAAAATACAATAGACCTAGATATATTTAGTAAAACCAAACAGAACCAGAACCAACCAGAACACGACGTGTTGCCACACCGAGCGCTGGACGCAGAGTACACGTCGTGTTCTGGTTTGCGACTGGTCAATCGTCATCCTGACGGTGCCTCGTTAAGAGGTGAAACACGTGTCGATTTCTTACAGGGTTTTTTATGACTCTTGAAGAATAGTAAAGCGGAATAGGTTTCTAAATATATCTATGTCTATTGTATTTCAATCGAACAATGATCGTTAAACGTTTGTGAACATCCGCCATTCATATCGCATCTGTATTCTGTGTGTACATCGAGTGTTTGTAGGCACTGTCGACTGACGTTGATTGATCGAGCCGTTCAATGGATTTCGTTTTTAGGTATTTTTGTTGTTAATTGGATGGACACTTTGTTAATAACGAGAAGTTTGATGGACATAATACTGTTATGGGATATATTTTCATCAGATAGTGGTGCCGATTCCCTTGTTCACAAACTAAACTTTTAAGTTCACTGCATCTTTTTCTTTGTATTTAATTAAGAAGAGGACAGCAGATAAATTTTAGTTTAGTCCTGTCAAATTATGCTAGCCAGCTTATAAGAGGTCTAGAAGTAGACTGCTGGATACAGGCCTCAGCAATAGAATGAGTTTAATTATTGCTCGACCAAATCTATTAGAATATCTATAAACCAGAATACCTGCATTTCGCGGATTTTTACACAACTTTTTAATAAGTCGAGATTTTTAATTCATATTCTTTAGAATAGCAACACACACACACATGTTTATTCTTTAGAATATGAATTAAAAATCTCGACTTAAGTAAAAATCCGCGAAATTTTGCAGGTATTCTGGTTTATAGATATTCTAATAGATATGGTTGAGCAATAATTAAAATCAGTCTATTGCTGAGGCCTGTATCCAGCAGTCTACTCCTGGACCTCTCATAAGTTGGCCCCATAATACGTGGTTCATCCAATCTATTCCAATCGTATATAGGTTCATCTGTAAGGTAACTAACAATACCTGCGAGAAAAATAATATTATTCAGCATCAAAAGGTATCAAACCTCATTAAGTCCAATCCTTTCACCATCTTCAGTGAAGGACTGTCCCCGAACAGTGATGCAATATCAAAAGGGACAGTCGTCACTTCGTCAGGAAATTAAGACCTCGGCGTCACCGCCACAATACTAAGTAAAAGTGTAAGAAGGTTCACTTTTCACTGAATTCGCCAACTTTTTGAAGGGTCTCCATCATATGAACATAATTCTGCAAAGATCCCGTAGCAGTCTTCAATTCACTGAAATAATATAGAGGTAAGAAAGAGATTGTGGAGCAGCAAATATCAAAATTATAATAAATTTTATGCGATTTCTATATTTAGTTTTAGTTCCGCATAAAATTAGATCCCTTGAATATAGCATAGGCTTGAATTCAAAATGCAGCGACCGCAAAAATATGCATATGCAGAAAATTAAAAAATAAATATAATGCAACATGCAACCCAATCAATCAATCTGCCTAGCCTTTTCCCAACTATGTTGGGGTCGGCTTCCAGTCTAACCGGATGCAGCTGAATACCAGTATTTTACATAGAGGGACTGCCTATCTGACCTCCACAACCCAGTAACTGGGTAATACGATACCCCTTGTTTAAACTGGTTGTCAGACTTTCGGGCTTCTGACGAATCGTAACGACTGTCAAAGATCCAGAAATGACAGCAGCATGAAATGGCAACCCAAAAGGTTAAAATTGCATAACATTTAACTGCCATGGATTTCCGAAAAGTAACGCGTGATTCCATAACTATCTACTTCAAAATTAACATTAATGCCAATATTGCCAAACCTAACACATTGTATTGTTGTGTTGACTGCTTATTTCTTACTTCGGACTTTTTTCTAAATATCTGCTGTATATTAAATTATGTGCCTTTTAGTGTGATCTAAATAAATGTATTTCTTTCTTTCACTATCTTATGTATCATGTTTGTCAAACCCAGAGTTTAGTTTAGTAGGATGATAACCTTTGAGGATAGATGTAGTGTCAACGATATATCGATCTCATATGTTTTTTGATCCCTTTACATCAGCGAAAAAATGCTGTCATAGTGCCCCTAAGCGTATACTCCAACTCCTGCAACTCCGACCCACTGATCCAATTGCCTGTTTCACGAGAATTCAATAGATATCGCTGAGAAAATGACGTGCTATTTTCATAGTCTGTTCACAACCACACTTCTGTTGTTCTTTACTTTGTGCCGCTGATTCTGCACTTGTACAAGTTTCAGAGCTGGCAATATAATTTCCGTTTCGTTAAACTTGCGGCTTCTTTACTGGTCGGCTTGTTTTACTTTTTAACCGACTTCTTCAAAAATGAGGAGGTTCTCAATTCGTGTGTAGGTTTTTTTTTTTTTGTATGTTTGTTTCGCGATTATTCCGCCAATTATAAATCGATTTTGATGATTCTTTTTTTGTTCGGTAGATCATGCTTCCGAGGTGGTCCCATATAAATTTTATTAACTTTGCTTGCGTAATTATTCGGATTTGTGTGGAGTAGGTACCACTAAGAAAAAGTGAAAAATAAAAACTTTTTACAAAAAAATAACAACCGACTTCCAAAAAAAGCACTAAAAAAGTGAAAAACAACTTTAATTTCGGAAGTCGGTGGCAAAAAACGGAAATTGAAAAGCAAACCGTCTTCCACCGTCTTCCGAAATTAAAGTTATTTTTCACTTTTTTAGTGTTTTTTTTGGAAGTCGGTTGTTTTTTTTTTGTAAAAAGTTTTTTTTCTTGGAAAATCTTTGCAGCCTGTGATATTTGATCAAGACTAGCTGACCCGACTCACCCGACAGACGTTTTCAATCATTCATATAAAATCCCCATAGAAGAAAATGCACTTTCAGTTTTCCCGAAATTTCAAATATTCCCGGCAACATTTTTAAACAAAAATTTGCCAAATCGATAGATAGTTATAGAGTGATGCGCTTACTAACGAGCTGCATTAAATTTTTTTGATTACATAGGTTTTAAGATTTTTTAAGGAGAATTTGTACATTTTTATTTCAGAAGTGCTTGCCATGTTAAATAAATTATTTTTTTCTGCGAAAAGTTTGTTCTAATCGATACTTTTATCGTGTCTTTATTTCAGAAAATATGACTCTTGATTGATGTGTTATCCAAAGGTATTGACTGAACTAGCGGTTCTTTGATCAGAATAGATATCAGAATAGAGAATAGAAGTCCATCAAATTACAAATACTCAAATATACTAAGTGACAGACTGCCTCGTCGGTCTAGTGGTCGCAAGCGCTACTACTGAGCCTAAGGTCCTAGGTTCGACTCCCAGGTCGGGCACAATGTTATTGGGTTTTTCCAATAGGAATTTCTCAGTAGCAGCCCGGAGTCTGGATTTGTTGGTTGAAGGCAATGAGTTACCCCCTATTACATACGACTTATCTAAATGGCAAAATGTGGGTTTCCTACAGGTCCACCTCTGTGTAATTCTTCGAGGATTACAGGCGTGATGTTATGTTATATCACATAGTGACAATAAAGCGTAACAAAGGACCATTTTTTTATATATAGGTATTTTCATCCCTTCTCAGATTTAACTACCTACATGGTCCAGCATATATTTCAAGTCCCCCATCAAGTAGCCTCATAAAAAAGATTAATAAGTTCATCCGGAGTCCGGACCTTACAAAGAATTTAATCAGAGTATAGCTCCACTTTTTATTCGCTCAAAGACCGCCACATTCTTTGTTGTCAGCCTTATTGGCCATAAGTTAGGCGGTAAACTTGGTAGATAGCCTGGTTTGTGAATATCAGCTAAGAGTAACTGTGGATGAGAGTCGGGGACCGGAGTGGTTGAAGAGTTTATGAAAGACTAGCTGCGCCTCGCGACTTCACCTGCGTAAGTCTCGATCTCGTGGGAATATCGGGATAAAAAGTATATTTAACAAACTAACTTTCGCATTTATAATACTGAGTTAGGATTATTTTTGTATGGCCAGTTTGTAATGCTTGTGCCTGTAAGAATAATTTCAACCATCATATGCCAAGCCTTTTCTCAACTAACCACTGGATATAGCTGAATACCTACCAGTATTTTACTAGCGTGGTCTCGATATGTAATGGATGATCAATTGATCACCTATCCACGAACCGCACGCGGCAAAGCGTAGCTCTTCCTTCGATAGACCTGTGCGGCTGTTATTAAGGATAGCCACGTGCCCCCTCTTTTCCTTTGGAAAGACAGACATATTATTATTATTATTAATTGAGTTTTCTATTCTACAACAACCACGAAACAAGTAAAAAGTAGTGTATCGATTTAGATACTGTCTCAGTCACACAAGTAGTGAAGTAGCTGTCACTAATGTCAACTGTCACTAACCACGAATGGCGGGAAAATTACAAAAGTTTGTCAGTGGAGCCCTGCCCGAGAGGCTTGGTGTGGTAGCCAGAGTGTGGTGATATAGGATCAAGAATCAAGAGATTTATTCCATTCGAATACCAAACACTACTACCACTTGTATTTGTTAAAACTCATATTTATTTTCTACTAACTTCCGCCCGCGGCTTCGCCCGCGTGGTATGTCGATAAAAAGTAGTCCTTCCCCGGGATGCCATCTGTATCCTTGCCAAATTTTTATCGAAATCCGTTCAGTGGTTTAGGCGTGAAACGGTAACAAGGTAACGCATTTATAATATAAGTATGGATTCCGAACGGATACCATTGTTTAAATTTTTGGTATTAGAATGGAATAAATCGATCAAGAGAATTCTAAATTTCCTTAATACGTGGTTCATCCAATCTATCCCGATCGTCTATATAAGGGAAATCATCAAATATCATCGTCAGTATAAATATGAGTTTTAACAAATACCAGTGGTATTAATTTTTGGTATTAGAATAGAATAAATAGATCAAGAGAATTCTACACTTCCTTAAAAAATGTCTTTTATTGTGAGGTTAACTGGAATGGCTCTGATCATTAAATAAAACTTCTATTAGGTTAATTTACCCCAAGAATAGAAGCGATGTAGCGCAAAACTGGATCAGATACATTCCAAAAGTTACCCAACATTGGAATCCAAAATTGGGGGGATGAATGAAAGAGGGAAGGGAGGATAAATAAAAGGGGGAGGGGGATGAACGGAGTTTCATAGATTAAGTTAGGGAAGACGTTTAGAGTTGTGAGATGTATTCGTAAGTCGAGTTTGTGATTGAATTAATTTGTAGTTCGTTCAAGTTGTTTGGCTTTTGTTGAAGTTCGTTTGGAGTTTTCTGATAGTGTTATTGTGTTTTTAGTTGGATATCGTAGATTTGTTGACTACATATAAAAAATAAAAAATCGTAGACGTTTTATTTTTTCATGAGGAAACCAGTGCCCTTTTATCAAAAGCTACAAGTCTATACGTTCACAAGTTACCTACAGTGTTAATTTTCGTTAAATTTGCTCATCTCCATATTGATAATCAGCCATAATGTGCCCACTGCTGGGACACGGGCATCAGGTCATCATCTCCCTCTTTAATCCACATTTAAAAAAAGAAAATCGAATTTAAACATTTATTGCGGTGGTACTAAGCACGACACTTGTAAAATTTGTAAGACGGAACGGATACTCTCAGGATTTGTTATGATTTTCTACAAGTTGTAACTTAGAGGCAGATAATATAAGTCTGAAAACCTGTCTTGATACGTCCTTGCTGTTCCTGCTTCGAAAGCAACCAGGGTACTGTGCGGGTTTGTAAACATTGGGATTCATTGCAGAATGTGTATTATGTAAAGACCGAAGATGATATTTATTTATTTATTTAAACTTTTCGCACACAAAAAAAGTACAAAGGCGGACTTAATGCCTTAGGCATTCTCTACCAGTCATCCAAGGGTGGTGAAGAGATTATTATATGTAAGAGATTATTATGATATGTAATGATGATGGTGGCATAATCTGTCTAGATTAAAACAATAAAAAAACAACTGTCTGACTATCACGGTTCATGAGATACAGCCTGGTGGCAGACTGACAGAGAGACAGTCAGCGGAGTAATAGGGTCCGTTTAACCCTTTGGGTACGGAACCCAAAAAAAGGAGATTATTGTATGCTTACATAACAACTAACTTTAATTAGCGAAGTATTCCCGTTTGAGCACCTATGCCAATGCATTGGTGCTGTGCGTATTGCGTGTGCCCATTTTAAATACTGTGGCGGTATCTACATCGCCACATGCGAACTACGCATCAAAGACCTGACGTCATCCTGACGTCACATAAATCCTGCATCGCGCAATTAAAGTTTACCGTGCAGTGGACATATATACGAGAACCCAACATCAATCGTTGGGCAGTTGCCCGCCAGACACAACACCCGTCTGGTTGGAGGATCCTCCCTTTTCTATGGAGTATGAGTGAACTTTACACCCTGTTCCTCATACCCCTAAAATACTACCAAAGGTAGTAAAATACTCAATGCATAGGTGCTCAATCAACCGGGAATACTTTCAATTAGCACTTTATTTCACAAACACATTAAGTGACCCATCAGTCATTCGAACGTTAGTTTATCATTAAGTTAATGTAGTTCAAGTACATAAGTAAAGTACTGCTTTTAACATAAATGCAGTGCTAAAGTCTTGATGTTTCGGAACGGAACGCTAATGGTTTGTTTTGTCATTTTAACCGTTCATTTTAGTTGTTACGAAATATACTTAGGTAGGTACCTACTTTTTTTGTTTAAGATTATACAAGAGTCACCAACCTGCCTAGCCTTTTCCCAACTATGTTGGGGTTGGCTTCCAGTCTAACCGGATGCAGTTGAATACCAGTATTTTACATGGAGTGATTGCCTGTTTGACCCTCCACAACCCGACAGACTTCAGCCACATTGCATGATGATTCAGAACACTTTCCGGTAATTTATGGTAGAAAACCTTGTATGTTACACTACTTATAAGGTTTTCCCAATAGTAATAGAATTTTTTCTCGTTTTTACTCTTTACAAAAACCGAATTCCAAGCAAAACAATTCTATTATTCTTACCAAAAATGACGCATATTAACAGCGATCATTCAGCTCCTTATTTTGAATCATATTCCACCGGAAATTTTCTCAGGAAAATTTTCATTGTTTTTAGTCAATTACTATTTTTTTCAATGTAAAATTACATTATCTGTACGCAGCAATCCATTTATGTAAATAAAACAGCTAAAATAAAAAAAAACCAGCAATGGATGTTAAAATACTATAGCGAACGACGCGTGAAGGTCAGAATTTACATTGAATAAACACGTGTCGCGAGCTCGCCCCCCCGCCACGGGGAGTGCGGGTACGTGCGTTTAGCCACGGTAACGATACATTGCGTGTGAGTTAATAAAACAAATCCGGTTTATTGGATTCTCCTAACGTTCCTGAAATAATGTCATGTACCGATCGTCTTAGTATGATATGCTGAATTCATCCCATCAGTCTGCGGAGGGCTGTCTCTTACATATATACTCCTTGTTTTTTTTCCCCATTCATAATCTTCTCTGTTCCCCATTCATCTTTGTGCTCGACCAATAAACTATAATCCGTTTATTGGCCCCATTATTACTATTTATATGGCTCCCTAATGCGACAAACAGTCATACATCATACACCGATTGAACTCAACACCGACCACTGTGGTCGGTGTTGAGTTCAATCGGTTTAAGATTGTGCGTACACTTGCGATTTGTATTTGCATAGATTTTATGTACGTTTTTAATTTACAAACTATAATAGGTGCTTTTGACCATCGAACTGAATAACTTTTACTATGGGATCAATTTTGAAACCCCGAAAATATAGTCCTGGGGGCGTGTCAGTGGTCTCACAATGATCAGTTTTTGACAGATTTTGTATGGCATATCTGTCAAAAACTGATCATTGTGAGATCACTGACACGTTTGTAAATTAGTAGACTTGGCCCCCTGGTTTACGTTTAATTTTAGGTTTGCTTTGCATTGAAGTAAAACAATGTTTTTTTCATTAAATAAGTTGTTTTAAAAAAATGGCGGCTCCCTGTAAAGCATAACTAGCCTATAATGTTCCCAGTGCTGGGACACGGGCCTCCTCTCAGTGAGAGGGAATGGGCCGTAATCCACCACGCCGGCCCAGTGTGGGTTGGTAGATGTCACGTCGTCGAATTTTTTATTCTAGGACATACCGGTGTACTCACGATGTTTTCCTTCACGCGCCTGTCAGGATTCTAACCTACGACCTCCAACTTGTGAGTCGCAGCCGTTTATTAGGCATGAAAACATTTTATAGTGTATGTGGTGATGGTGAATTTAAAATAATAACAGGCATGGTATGTTTTTTTAAATTTATTTTCGAGGCCACATTTAGTAAGTGTTACAGTTGCCAGTGAACATCTGGAAAAGCCAGATGCATCGAAGGTGCGTTGTCATCCCAGAGTCAAAGGTAACATTTCTTAAGTGCCTGAAATTGCACCCCATTCTTACCGGAACATATCAACGCTGCTTGGCGGCAGAAAAAGATGCGAATAGACTCTATTTAATTATTTAAATACTATTACTACACAAAACTATTAACGAAAATATTTCGAAGTCATCATCTGCCTAGCCTTTTCCCAACTATGTTGGGGTCGGCTTCCAGTCTAACCAGATGCAGCTGAATACCAGTATTTTACATGGAGCGACTGCCTATCTGACCTCCACAACCCAGTAACTGGGTAATACGATACCCCTTGGTAAGACTAGTTGTCAGACTTTCGGGCTTCTGACGACCCGTAACGACTGTCAAAGATCCACAAATGACAGCCGGGACCAACGACTTAACGTGCTTTCCGAGGCACGTAAAACGCACGTGGTATGTAAATATGGTCACCCATCCACGGACCAACCCCGGCAAGCGTAGCTTAACCTGATGGATCGACCTGTGCGGCTGTTATTACTTAGCCACGAGCTCGAAAATATTTCGAGGTATGCCAATAAATTGTGATGGTTCTTCCACGCGATTATAGACTTAGTCTTAATTAATCTTAAATGTGGGCCCGGCCTTAGAAACATTTCACTTTCACTCGCTCAGATTAAACGACTGTTTATACCATAGAGAAATGGCTTTTCGGTTATTTTCGTCCTATTTGGGGCTATTTTGAGAGCCGACTTTGAAATGCTTTTATGTGTCTACTTGGTTCGATAGTTGATCTTTAAAATTGGAATAGTAGGTATAGGTACCTACTATTCCAATTTTAAAGATCATCTTTCATCTTTTTTTTTATTGTCTGTTTTTTTATTGTTTTTTTTATTTCTATGGGATTCATGAAAGGCGACTAACAAAAGGTATTTACAAGGCAGATGTCAGTGGAAATGTCGGGAGGAGAGGCCCTAGAAGGACATAATAATATGTTGATGTTTTTCAGAAAGGTCAGGCATGTAGTACTTCTTACCGGCGTGCGCGTATGAACGTAAACGAAGCAAAAAGAGTATGTAAGGATCGTAGCAGGTGGCAAGAAGGCGGGATTTTTACCCGATTACGGCGAAGAAAAAGGAGGGTTATGATTTGACCGGTATGTATGTATGTATGTTCATCTGTTCCCTCCTATCTTCTAAAGCACTCATCACAATTTGACAAATGAGGTATCGTTGGAAGCGTCTTGATGGTCCGCTGGTTATAGGCAATGTGACGTCACATTAAATAAAAAATGGCGACCTCTACAGGACATAAAGTAAGGAACTAGAAAAAAAAATTGTTTAATCGTACCATGTTGCGTATCAAATGAAAGGGCTTATTGAGCACATTTCAAAAATATATATATTATAACCCCAAAAGAATTTAATTTTTTTAAAGTAATATCAATACTAAAACCCAACTACGACTAAAAAGGTATAAACAAGACCCTACAGACAGACAAATAAAAATTCCGAAATCACACGTGTTAGGGCATAAATCGAACACATTACGTGTGACTCCGGATTTTTAATTTGTCTGTCTGTGGGGTCTTGTTTATACCTTTTTAGTCGTAGTTGGGTTTTAGTTTTTATATTATATGTACCTATGTGTGTAGCTGGTCCTGTTTCTGGGGAAGACCAGAAAGTATGCTTTCCTTTTAGATACAAGACAGACAGCTATATAGGTGTTCACTTAGCTGTAGCTGTTATTTCTGCCTTTTACTTAGTATTACGAGCGACCAGGGGGCCTAAAACGGCCACATTAGCAATTCCTCTAAAAGTAATTAATTTCCTGAATTTCCAGCTGTCATTAGCAATTTCTTTAATTTGACACAAAAGCAATTCATAATGTGTGGACTATTTTACGAATCTCCATAGAAAACTGTCAAACAGATGAATTATTTCATAATTATAATCGCACGCAGATCATAATATGAATTGTCAGTTTGTGAAATTTTACGATGATTCATAATATTTTCCTATTATGATTTTGCCAAAGTGACTGTTTTAAGCCCCCAGCTCCTGCTTCGCACAGTTTTAACGACTTGACAAAACATCGAGATTTCTTAGTTATATGTAACTTTAAATATTAACGTGTTATACACATAAATCTTCCGGATAAATTCTCTAAACGATGGTGAAAACCTCATCAAAATCTGTTGCGTGGCTTACAAGAACAACGCGGACATACAGACAAACATGAAAAGCGACTAATAAATATAATGATAGAATAAGAGAAACATTAAAAGCAAAAGTATATCAAAAAATGAAAATAAGCATAGCATAGCAGCGTAAGCAAGTTCACATATAGATGTAAACTTGCTTACGTTTCACTATTACAAAGTTACGTTGCTTTCTGCTTATTATTTTCATTTTTATATTACGTTTGCTTTTTTAACCGACTTCTTCAAAAAGGAGGAGGTTCTCAATTCGTCTGTATGTTTTTTTTTTTTTTTTTTTTTGTATATTTGTTACGCGATTACTCCGCCAATTATGAATCGATTTTGATGATTCTTTTTTTGTTTGGTAGGTCATGCTTCCGAGGTGGTCCCATATAAATTTTATTAACTTTGCTTGCGGAATTTTTGAGTTAGCTTCAATATTACGTATTTTTCCCACTTAGTTTATCAAGACGATATCCTGTTTGACTCCTTCACTGTTATTTACATAGCAGGTAGTGGTATTCGGATTTGTGTGGGGTAGGTACCACAACTAAAAAGTGATTTATTTGAATGTTTCTCTTATTCTATCATTATATTTAGTTTGTGATCTTCCTGTGAGAGTTCCAATAATACCTAGTAATTTTTCTTTCGTTATTTCTTTCAAATATTTATGTATATGTTTGAATGAATGAATGAATGTTATTTATTTCTCAGTATATGGTATAAATTGAGATCTTACATTAAACACTGTTTCACACATACTACCATTGCTGGTGTAGAAATATTAAATAAGAAGTTAATCATTATTAAGTAGGTACATGCAAATCAAAACTAGGTACATTATAAGAATATTATATAAAATTATGAAATCCTGTATTAAGTTTATGAATTTCATCAAAAATGCATTTTAAATAATGTCATAATATCAATAACTAAATCAAAAATATAAATCATAATGTCGAAAACATACCTAAATCATAATGTCAAAGAATAAACCATAATGTCAAAATATAAATCATAATGTCAAAAAATATAATAAAAATTACAACGTCCTTGAATTCTTAATAATGTCAAAGTACTAATGTCATTATTGAGATTTTTAATTACAATATCAAAAATTATGGTTTAAAAATTCATTGACGGAATAAAAACACATGTCTAAAAGCCAATCAAACATTTTACATTTAAACTTATTGATTGGTAACATTCACATTGTACTGTATAATTGCAATCTCTGAGCAGGAACTAGTAATTTCCCGGCATTTTTTTTGTTCAGTCTTTCAGAGACTTGCTCGTTTAATAAAAATAAATGAGGTTATATATGTTTAGAACAATGTGATTTGTTGCCCGTTTTTCTCCATAGAAACCTACTACGCTTTGGAATGGGCAACTCTCCTCATCTTTCTGACTGACCGACTCCTTGACAATTCAAAAGTTCTTGTAATTACCTAGTTTATCTATACTAATATTATAAAGAGGAAAGATTTGATTGTTTGTTTGTTTGTTTGCATTGAATAGGCTCCGAAACTACCCAACCGATTTGAGAAATTCTTTCTCTGTTGGGAACATAGATATCCGTGGTTGGGAAGCTACACTATCCCCGGCTGACATAGGTTATATTATATTTTCAAAAAAATATTTTCAGAAAAATTAGGGCTCCTTACTAAAACTCCAATAATGTAACCCAAGGTGCAAAAAAAATACCTAAATTAGCCGTAGATAAGTACTATACCCGTGCGAAGCCGAGGCGAGCAGCTAGTTTGAAATAAATTGCTTGATTTTGAGTTTTCAGAAGAAAAGGTCAATTGGGAGAAAAAAAAAAACGTTTTAACATCGTCCCTCAGAATAAAACCAGTAATGAATAATTTATCCGGGTCGCGGGTAACGTCCGCAAATAATTTGTGTCCCGCGAACGCTCAGTTTTATTGCACAACCTTTTTTTGACAAAACAGATGATGATGAGCGAGCCTTCGTATGACTATGATGAAAAGTCACAAATTCCAAGGGATTTTTATGAGGCATTGTTGATGACAAAACAGCCCTCTTTTCGTCCTCTGAAACATCCCTATGTAAACTGTAACTGTATTTAAACTATCACTACTCCATACAAGTTTAGACGCGATTAAAAACTTGCCTACTAAAATTACGTCAATTTACGTCAGGCGCTGATTAATTTAACAGGACTAAACTAAAATTTGTCTTCTGTCCTTTTTTTTAATGAAATAGAAAGAAAAATATGCACTGAACTTAAATTTAGTTTAATTTGTGAACAACAGAATCGGCACCAATGTAGCCCCAGCATTAGGATTTTGATATTATAAGTACCGAAATATCGGGATAAATAAATCAGTTGCTACAGTAGCTACAGCCAGCTCTGTATTTTAGTAGAAAATGTTTTGTTAGGGAAGCCGATATCGTCAGGGTCATGTTATGAATAGGCTGTTTATTTATTTATACCTATAAAAATAGCTTGCTGCACTTACAGTTTTTATGGTCTTTACCTATGAAATTGCCGTTCTGCAGTACTGGCCATTTCAAATCAAAATAATTTTTGTTTGGCTAAGAATTCTAATTTCAAATTAATTTTATTTTAAAAACATGGATTTTTTTTCCCAAAAGTAGTCATTTCTTTATTGATTAGTGTTACATTTTCATCGCATTTCAATCTTTTTCGTCATCATGGATACGTTAAAAATTCGAGTAATTATGGAATATGAGTACCGTCGTGGCAGCAACGCGGCACAAGCGGCACGCAACATCAACGACGTTTACGGAGCTAACACTACAAACCAACGCACCACCTGTTATTGGTTTGCTCGCTTCCGTTCTGAAAATTTCGACCTGAAAAATGAACCTCGCGGTCGTCCGAAGACTTTGGTCGACAATGACGAATTAAAGGCGATTGTGGAAGCTGATGATACACAATCTACGGCTGAATTAGCAGCAGCTTTCGACGTTAGCGTCAAAACAATATTGGTCCATTTGCGTCAAATTGGCAAGGTAAAAAAGCTTGACAAATGGGTGCCCCACGAACTCAATGATCGCCAGCGCGAAGTACGCGTCGAGACGTGCCTTGCACTGCTCAACAGACACACAAATGAAGGAATTTTGAACCGCATTGTTACCTGCGATGAAAAATGGATTCTGTTTGATAACCGCAAGCGCTCAGCAAGTTGGTTGGATCCTGGTTCAGCACCTAAACAATGCCCTAAACGAAAACTTACCCCTAGAAAAGTGATGGTCACTGTTTGGTGGTCTAGCGCCGGTGTGATTCATCACAGCTTCTTACCAAACGGGGTGAGCATTACTGCAGATGTGTACTGTGAAGAACTGAACACAATGATGGAGAAGCTGGCGCATCTCCAACCAGCATTGGTCAATCGCTCGTCTCCGCTGCTCCTGCACGACAACGCGCGACCTCATACTGCACAGCAGACGGTCTCCAAGTTGCAAGAACTGGGGTTGGAAGCTCTCCGTCATCCGCCCTACTCACCAGACCTTGCGCCTACAGACTACTACTTTTTCCAGAATTTGGATAACTTCTTGGCGGGAAAAAAATTCAATACCCGAGAGGCAGTACAAAATGCCTTTGAAGAATTTGTTGCCTCCCGTCCAGCTGATTTCTTTAAGAAGGGCATCAATAAACTGCCACTGCGATGGCAAAGATGCATTGATTGCATGGGTGATTACTTCGATTAATACAAATAAAAAATTCATGAAAAAAATTCGTTTAAATTTTTTCATACAAAACGGCAATTTCATAGGTAAAGACCTATTATTTTCTTAGACCAGCTGGTCCATTATGGAAAATCTCACTGCGAAATCTTAGGTGAAGTGAGGTGAGCTTGAAATGAGCGATGCCAAGATTTGACATTGTTGACAGCTCACTTCACCGTGAGATGTTTGCAGAATACATCCTTAGCTATCTAATTGCGTAATTGTGTTGAGCAGATTCAGATTGTGATTGACGCAATTAGGCTGCAGTACGTAGCGACCTGGCCAGCTCTGTCGTTTGCCTCAGGTCCTGGAGGGTGCCAGTTGCCAGTTGTGCACGACCAACGGGTAGGTGGTAAGTTGCGGCATATCCTGTGTCGGGGCTTCGACACACACACACATACATTGACACAGATACTGCTGTGTTCGGGATGGAACGCTGACAGTTTTTTATCTATTTCCTAGAAGGGACAGTTTTTTATCCCGAAAGTAGACAACCTAAATGAGAATCAATTTCATAAATTAAAAATCAAATTACGAACAATAAATGTTCGTGACCATTTCGTGCGACGTCGGCTCAAGATTGGAATGAAAATAAAATCTATTGTATTGTACCCTCAATTTATTCATATACGTCACTTGCACAACCTTTTGAACAAAGGTTCCTCAGAACCATTAATTATAAAAGGTCCTTAGCTTATCATGAACGGCTTTGAGAAAAGTTATTGCTATATGCTTTCTTTATTACATATCCGTGGGTACCATGGTTTAAATGTCATCTTTCTTGGAGGTTTCGATAAAAATACACATTAAGGAAAACGGAAAACCGTTGAGCTAAGAAAGAAAGAAAAATAATTATAATTTTGTCTATTTTTATTTGGTCAAAAGTGAGACACTTAGTAAACTTCTTTTGTTCATTCTTTTGTTTTATTTTAGTCACTTCGTTCAACTGAACCATTAAAAAATGTCTCACTTTTGACCAAATAAAAAAAAACAAAATTATAATTATTTTTCTTTCTTTCTTTCTTAGCTTCAACGGTTTTCCGATCATAGTCCTCATCGCGTTAAGTCAAGAGCAAATCTTTATCGCAATATTAACTAATATTATAAATGCGAAAGTAAGTTTGTTTGTTTGTTGCGCTTTCACGCTAAAACGGCTGAACGGATTTGGTTGAAATTTGGCACATGGATAGACCATGACCTGGAAAAGGACATAGGCTACTTTTCAACCTGGATCGCAGACGAAGTTGCGGGAAACAACTAGAAAGAAAAAAAAAATAGAGATTAAAAAGTTACCTAAATGTGTTTAAATTGTTTGTATATGTAGATTATGTTTTAAGTACATAAACTTATCATAGGTAAATAACGTACCTAGATTTAGACAATACATACTAACGTATTATACCTAGTTTTACAAATCTGTGGTAGGTGAAACAGTGTACCAATTCACCCAGTTCGCGTATTCACGAGAAAAGCACGCCCCAGTTAAATGACGTTTTATCGACGGGAAACTCGAGTATCGAGTATGAATGTTTTAACTTTTCCAATATTACTGTTGAAGACTGGAGTGCTACTGAATAGTTCAATGTTAAACGTTCTGAGTTATACACGATATATGAGGAAGTGTTGGAGTGAAAGTAATAAAAGAGATACCAATTCGTATCTTTAAAAAAAATCTTAAATCATAGCTTGAAATTTTGAAAATAACTTTTACACAGTTAAAAAAAAATATTATGACTAGCTCCCGCAGGTGGCATCGCCATTTTCTAAAATAATAGTTATAACATCAGCTATCAGCAAGAGAAAGTCTCGTCAAAATTGGTCCAGCCGTTTCAGAGATTAACCGGCACAAACAGACAGACGGACAAATAGAAAAAAAAAATAGATTGATATTACAAACACACACTTCAATTTTACCTATTTGTATGTATATATAGTTTATTAGAGTACTTATATGTTTTATACCTAAGTTAGATTCAATAATATGTTCATAGTGGTGGCCACGTTAAAACGGCCGTGACTTACGAATTGTAGATCGTAGGTTCAGTCCCAGACAGGCGCTTTACTTTGTGTAAATTATTTCATCATCGTGAGGAAACCGGCATGTCCTAGAACCAAAAATCGAAGACATCTCACATCTACCAACCCGCACTGGGCCCGCGTAGTGGATTACGGCCCGCTCCCTCTCACAGAGAGGAGGCCTGTGTCCCAGCAGTGGGAACATTATAGGCTAATTATGTATATTTACCTACATATGTAAATTGCAAATATTCCAATGTCGTTTTAGCGGCGGATGTTTCTTGAATATACTTTTACCTCCTAACCTTGTACCATATCCTACGAATAAATATTGTTGTCTTTGAAATGCAAAGATCATCAGTCTTTGCGCGATGTGCCATCAACCGCGCACAAATCTAGACTCCGGTGCTACTGAGAAACGAATGAAAAATCCAATAAAATTTTGACCGACCTGGGATCGGACCCAAGACCTCAGCTCGGCAGTAGCCCTTACGACCACTAGACCGACAAGGCATTGAATAAAAATACTTAGTAAAATTAAGATGTTGATAACAATACAAAAAAAAAAAAACTTTTATAAAACCAACAACAAAATGAAAACCAACTTGTCTATTACCATGAACCCTTTGTAAAACTGTTGTCGATTTAAATATTTTAACAACTTCAAAGTCTTTGAAAGAAAGAGATTGAATAAAACATGCGCTATATGCAGAAATGCGACTACGATCGTCAGCTAACACTAGTTCGTTTGAAGTCGAACTTAAGTGGAACTACGAGAAAGAAAAACTTATTTTGATTTGGGGTTTTATTTTAGACTTGACGCGGTTTCACCAGCATATCTATCGATCCCGTGGGAATATCGGAATTTATCCCGATATTACCGATCATGACCATGATACTTTAAAAAGTATCATAATAATATGTCCTATTCCAGGTTATGGTCTACCCCTGTGCCAAATTTCAGTTAGCTTTTTTTCTTAAATTTATAGGATTTGTATAATTGCGGCCTTCCTCGTTTTCTTTTTCCGTCTGTAGGTACCCACTCTATGATTTGTTCTTTTCTCATCTTTCGTTTTTAACCGTTTCCATTTCAGACATTTGTTCTCTCTGCTTCGTTCGTTATTTTAGTTTTCCTCCTAATTTCCTCATTAGTAATTCTGTCGTACAATTTAATACCCAACATGTTTCTCTCCATTTTCCTTTGCATAACTCCGAGTTTATGTTCTTCTATATTATGAGAGCATGTAATTTAAATCAAATTATCCGTCCCCATCTCGCTAATGAGCTTAACACATACTTCCCGAATGTCATAATAAACATGAAAACCCACTTGAAAATAATTCTCCATACAAAGAGACCACATTTCACGTCAATCGTCGTTTGGAACAGCTAATTGGTAAAATAACACACGGACAAAATGGTAACTTACTAAAATAGCAATTTTTAATTAGGTACCATTAATTATTTTGGTAATGTTTGTCTTAAAGAAAAGAAGAATTAAATAAAGAAAAAAAACGTTTAATTTTCGGAAAAATGACGTAAAAAAAAAACAAACACAATAATAACCAGTTTTCTATCAAGCAAAAACAAAAATTCCAGTACTTTTTGTTGATAAATTCGTTTTTTGGAGGATTTGTTAGTTAGAAATATACTCCTGGGTTTTATGATCAAAGCGGCATAGATTTCTCACAATTTGGATATAAACTCAAATTGCTCGAGGAGTGGAAATATACCCCAAGTTATCGCTCTTGTATTGCATTTTAAGGAATGCACCCAATTAACAATCACCCTATATGTTTCTATCTTCAGGCTGTATATTGACTATCCTATCAGTCAGTTTGTAACGAAACAGCTTCATAATATTTTTTAACCTAAAGTTTCCCATTCATCATACTAGTTAACGCGACACTTTACGATGCCCCGACAAATTATAAAACGACATTTTTATTTTTTCCTGAAATTAAATGCTTTTGGCCCGCCGGGAATCGGATGCCTGATTTATAGGGGTATATGATATATGATACGGAATTAGGATCATCCGGTGTTAGGGGTAAGCGTGTGATTTGTTAGTTAGGGATTAATATTTGTAATTTGCGATGATTATTTATGACGAGCCTGGCTCCGCGGTTTAACCCGCGTAAGTCTCGATTCCGTCGGAATATCGGGATAAAAAGTATCCTGGACATAGGATACTGTTTATCCCGATATTCCGACGGGATTCCAGGTCATGGTCTACCCATGTGGTAATTTTCATCGAAATCCGTTGAGCCGTTTTAGCAAGTCAGGATATTGACTATATAATATATTGTATAGTTAGGATAGGATAGTGTAATTTGGAAAATATGTTCAGTGTTTGCTTTCTGCAGATACCGGTAGACTACCTACTCAATACAACGACGTATACATCGATAGGTATCTAAATCGCCTACGCGTATACCTCAACTGAATATCTAAGTTTTAAATACTAATCCAATGAAGTAGAAAGGTATGTCTCTAGACGACTATTATTTTTAACTTCGAAGGGTTACGTAAGAAAGTCTAAACCAGCGCTGGGGCTTTATTTCGCATAGGGTCGCAGCATTATGCTGAGTTAATTAATTTGCATTAGCGCAGCATTGTGCCGTTTTGCGTGGATGCGACGCTATATACTCCATTTGAAATAAGATTAGACAATTAAATAAATCTTTTCTACAGTCCGTTCAACGAATTTGACTTCTATTCAAATGGCAGCTGCAGTAGTCAGTTGGTATTGTGTAACCTTTTTGCTTTTAATTCCATCCTTATGCCTACGGTATAGAAGACAAAATCTGTTTAACAGACTGTAAAAAGGTTTGTTTAAATGTCTAATCTTATTTCAAATGGAGTATAGTTATTTTCGTGTTTGTGTTATTTTCGTTCCTTGCGTCATGTTTGTCCCAAATAAACGTATTACCTAGAAAAGGAAAAGGATATCGTTTATCCCGATAATCTCACGGGATCGAGACTTATACGGGTGAAACCGCGGGGCGCAGCTAGTTTAAAAAAAAATAGTATTAAAAAAATTGCTTTTACTCTGTAGTCTGTCTGTATGTCCACTTAGTTCTTCTAAAAATCTAAACTACACAATTGATTTAAATACGGTTTTCACTATCATTTAGGGAATTTATTCCGGAAAGGTTTCAAAGGTTGTGTGTAAATTAGGGCTTGTACACAAAACTGCGAATAGGCGCTATGCGAATTCGCAATACTTTCTTAAGAACTACGAACTACGAATTCACAACGCATCGCAAAAATCAGCGACGGTATCCTAAGATTTTCTTCTTGCGCTTAGCTTCTGCGTTGCGATTTCGCACGAATCCGCAGTTTTGTGTACAAGCCCTTAGATATAGCAAACATCGATGTTTTGACGTGCCGACACATCTGCGACATAAGTAGATGCTTTTCACTCTTGCGAAGCAGGCTAGTATTTTCACAATTATATCCACACTAGCTGCGCCCCGCGGTTTCACCCGCGTAAGTCTCGATCCCGTGGGAATATCGGGATAAAAAGTTCCTATGTGTGTGGATGCTATGTGTTAATTCAAGTTATAAACTATCTGTGTGCCAAATTTCATCCTAATCCATTCAGCCGTTTTTGCGTGATTGAGTAACAAACATCCAAACACACAAACTTTCGCATTTATAATATTAGTAGGATATGTCATGTATTTCATACTTCAGTGATTACATCCAACACACCTTGAATATTTATCAGCAACGGTACTGTCCAGAGAAATCACAGTGTGATAGGTACAAAGACATGATAGACGCCTATACAGGGTGTTAGGGTAGACACCGTTATCCGTGAAACTAGTGTATTGGTGTCATCTATAATATACTTTTTCTATGATGTTGGGGAGTGGGAGTCGCTACGTCACAAGTACTCGTGACGTCATGGCCCATTTTAAATCAATGTATCATTGTAATCTTTTGTTTACGTAAAAAAGAAAAAATACGTGTCCAATATTTTTTAACAATTTTTTTTTAATTCCAATTAGTTTTAACAATTTCTGAAAATAAGCTCGTTGGTACTGACAGTAGGTTCACGTCGACTTCTCATCACTCTCCAGGTCGGAGGAATAGTCCGACTACAATTATTATTACACAAAATTTTATATAACTAACTAGATTTATATTTATAACACGCACAAAAAGTAATAAAAATAAAGAATTAACTGAAATTCTCCTGAGACCTTGCTGAGATGAGAAAGCAATGTACAAATAAAAATAAACTAAACTAAAAATATACGGCCTTTCTTCTCAGAGTAGTCAGATAGGAAACGCCGACCTTATCTAGCTTATTTTTAATGTTTTTTAATATGACATGTAAAAGTGATGATGAAATTGTTTATTCTGTAAATAGGATTCCAATATCCTATTTACAGAATAAACAATTTCATTTCAGGGGAATACCAAAGAAAAGATGGATGTGTCGCGGTATCTACATCGTCACATGCGAACTACGCATCAAACACCTGACGTCATCCTAACGTCACATAAATCCTGCATCGCGCAATTAAAGTTTACAGTGCAGTGGACATATATACACATCAATCGTGGGGCAGTTGCCCGCCAGGCACAACACCCGTCTGGTCGGAGGATCCTCCCTTTTCTATGGTGGATGAGTGAACTTTACACCCCGTTCCTCATACCCCTAAAGATAGACTACCCACATGACGACTAATAGAGATGTATGAAAGAAAAAGACATGTTGACATGACATCGACAACAAAACGTTCATCAGCTCTTTTCATTTCATTTTACGATTATTTTGTCGGCACAAAAAATAGGAAGCACCTATCTGCTTTAGGGCTTTAACCAAAGCCAACCAAAGCCAGATATCTTTTATCCGTGGAATAAAATTGACGTCTGATGTTTCTGAATGGTAAATCTGACAAAAATTAAAATTTATTCCCTGTATTAGACAAATAGACATATCTAACTAATATTATAAACGCGAAAGTTTGTAAGTATGGATGGATGGGTGGAAGGATGTTTGTTACTCTTTCACGTAAAAACTACTGAATGGATTTGGATGAAATTTGGCAAACAGATAGTTTATAACCTGGATTAACACATAGGATACCTTTTTATCCCGATATTCCCACGGGATCGAGACTTACGCGGGTGAAACCGCGGGGCGCAGCTAGTTCAAATATATAAAAGTTTGGTTGAATTCGCCCATAAAAAGCTATAACTCATTTTGACAGTTGCAACCACATCTGTTAGGTATATACAGTTATTATAATAAATAAGAGTTCCGAGCTATAAAACGTTATTTATACCAGTTTGTTAACTTTAGTGTTAGTTGATAAATCTACTCTAAATAAAATTAATGTCGCTGCTTGTAATCTTTATTGGATATTTAGATCTGAATGTGAATGAGAAACTGTCTTTTGCAGTTTGTCTTCACGGCAGAGTAAATAGTATGTAGGTTAATATGGTCTACTAAGTTTTATTCTCTATCATTTATTTATGAGTCTGCGCATCAATCTGCCTAGCCTTTTCCCAACTATTTTGTAAGACTGATTGTCAGACTTTCGGGGTTCTGACGAGCCGTAACGACTGTCAAAGATCCACGAATGACAGCCGGGACCAGTGGTATAACGTACTTTCCGAGTCACGGAGGAGTCTCGGTATGTAAAGATGGTCACCCATCCACGGGCCAACCCCGGCAAGCGTAGCTTAACCTGATGGATTGACCCGCGCGGCTGTGTTATTACTTAGCCACGAGCTCCCCGAGCGTCGAGTTATTTTGATTACGTTCATGTCACCAAAAAGGCAAAAATGTCGAACATCCGACGCCGCCGCATTGTTCGCCGTGAAGTTTAATCAGAAATTGTTTTGTTAAATTCGCGTCGCGCCTGTTTGTGAGAGCCTTTATCCACTTTTCTTACTTTATCCACTTTGATCTTTTCTTCTTTTTCTATTAGGACACCTGAAACTAGATCACTATCTACACAAAATGAACTAAAAGGTATGACACTCATAGATCTGAGACATAAAGGATATCAAGCTTCAAGCGGCCAAAACATTGCGACACTGAAACTCCAACGTTTGGACAGTCTTCAAAGAGCATATAAATAAATTAATATTGCTACCACGATGATTGAAAGCGACTGTTTATTTATCAGAAATGAAGTTCAATGAACGATGTTTCGTAACACAATCTTATTTGATTTGTTTATGAAGCTTTATAGCTAATTTTGCGGTGATAAATCTCTCAAATGTTACCTCACTTTTTGATTAAGTAGTTAAGAATATTTTGGGAGATTGTAGGTAGTTTAATTTAGGTCAGGTGAGTCGTAGTTTTATCAATGGTAGTATTCTGTACCAAGATATAAAAAAAAACATAAACATTTCATGTTCTGTAAACGTTTCATGTTTGTTGGAAATTGTGACTACATTTGGGTTCCCACCTGTAAAAACTAATGTAAGTGGTGGAAGTAAATCAATCAATCCTGCCCTGCCTGCTCTGCCTCTGCCCTGACAGGGTTCAGGTACAAAAACCGACAGTAATCTATTGTAAAATGGGTTATGTGTATGAGAGTAGGTAAATCTAACTAATATTATAAACGCGAAAGTTTGTAAGTATGGATGGATGGATGGATGTTTGTTACTCTTTCACGCAAAAATGGCTGAATGGATTTGGATGAAATTTGGCAAACAGATAGTTTATATAACCTGGATTAACACAAAGGATACTTTTTATCCCGATATTCCTACGGGATCGAGACTCACGCGGGTGAAACCGCGGGGCGCATCTAGTAAATAAATAAATCTGAAAATGAAAAAAAAAAAAATTGGTTAAATGTTCAACTGGCTTAATTATAAGAACGAAGTAGCGTTCTTATAATTAAGCCAGTTGAACGTTAGCTTAGCAATAAAAAGTTTGAAAGTAACATATATGTAGAAGTTAATATCTATGCCCGGATCGGTAGGTACCATTGTGGAAACCCATAACTTACCACTTTCAAAACAAAATCCCGTGCACAAGATGACCACATCTGTTACCACCTGGGTTCTATAGCGGTCAAGCGTTGCAAGCAAGAATAGTTCTTATGATGGTTAATGATGGCTTTCCGCGATAGTATTTGCCATCCGTCATTTCTGTTCATCACAGTACAGTCTCTTCTAAAATGATTGGATAATCGTCAAAAAAGACACACACACAAAGTAACACTTCATAGTCAGCTTTCATCGCATGGGAATATCGAGCACTAGCTTCCGCCCGCGGCTTCGCACGCGTGGTATGTCGATAAAAAGTAGCCTATGTCTTTTCTCAGGCTCTAGACTATCTGTGTACCAAATTTCATTTAAATCGGTTCAGTAGTTTTGGCGTGAAAGCGCGACAGACAGACAGAGTTACTTTCGCATTTATAATATTAGTAAGGATTACTTTACAGAAGGTCAATTGGTTTTTAGAGAACCAGTGAAATATTTCCCTTTAAAATGTAGAAATCATGAGTAACAGGAGCAGAGGAAAACCTTAGCGCTGTCGGAGGTTGCGGTCGACAACTTTTCAAGTACAATTTAGCTTATTTCCTTAGGGGAATAAATCTAGTAGATAAATAAGTAAGAAGTCACATCTCACCTTATTTGACAAGATAAGTTAGTGCCAAAATTGTAGGCCAATCTGACCTTCTATATTGTCAGGAGTTTGTGTACAGAGGAATATAGGACGTGGACATGGATCGTAGAAATATGGAAAGATAAGTCTAAGAAAAAACTTTTTACTTACCACAAAAAACAACTGGCTTGCAAAAAAATCTTCTTTAATTTTGTTTATTGCCGTTGACTTCCGAAATTAAAGTAATTTTTTACTTTGTAGTTTTTTTGACGGTTGTTTTTTCACCCGACTACGGCGAAGCAAAAAGGAGGGTTATGATTTTGACCCGTATGTATGTTCCCTCATATCTTCTAAACATACAGACAAATTAAAAATCCAGAGTCACACGTAATCTGTTCGATTTATGATATAACACGTGTGACTCCGGATTTTTAATTTGTCTGTCTGTGATGTCTTGACTTTTTAGTTGAATTATTTGTCGTAGTTGGGTTTTAGCTTTATAACTTTTAGTTTTTGTTGTAAAAAGTTTATTATTTATCACTTTTTGGCTATGATAGGTGTACTCCAAACCAATTCGTATACTACTTGCTACGTAAACAATAGTGACAGGGAAGACATCATCAAGATACACAGTGTAGTGTAGTGTGGTGACGGTAGTGGTGGTAGTGGATTAAATACGTATTATCGAAACTCAAAAAAGAAAACGCTGACTCAAAAACTACCCAAGCCAAATTATTAAAATCCTTACGAGACTACCAAATGAAAAAAATTCTACGCTCCAAGACGGTATCAAATCATCTGACTCCTATATTTGCGCACTCCTCAAACCCGTTCGGTATCGGATTGACGGACTGTTTGTGTTGTGTTAGCGGTTGACCTTCAACCATCTGTGGTTATACGAGCTTCGGCCATGGGAGATATTTGTGGAATTATGTTATTAATAATTGAGTAATTGTGTATCTTTAGAGGTATGATGGGACCCTGGTAACTAAGGGAATTAATTTCGGTTTGAGGTTAATATTAGTGTATGTTATTAATTTGGTATTTATTAATTTAAACGTTTTGCACTAAAAAAAAAGGTACAAAGGCGGACTTGTTGCCATAGGCATTCTCTACCAGTCAACCAAGGGTGGGTGGTGGGTGGTATCCTATTGAAAAATGTGGTTAAAAGGGTACCGATTTGATACAGATATCGAATCGATTCTTGAACACAAGATTGTGCGATGGTTTACGGATGCGCTTGTAATGGTTCAAAATTGCCAAAATATTTTTACATACAGATTTAGGGACAAAACTTTAAAAGAATATGCTTAGTTGGCTTGGTCGTGTTGAGAGGATGAATGAAAGGCTAATAAGGTAGGTACAAGGCAGATGAGGACCCCTCTCTAGGCGTTTCCACTCACATCTGCCTGCCATGTCCACCTAGTGCGTCCCACGCCCTCGGAGGACTTATAGTGACCTGTTAGGTGATGCTCTTCAGAAAGGGCAGGTGCCTAGTACTCGCAACTATCGTCCGTGTATCAGATATATGAACGTAAACGTAATTATTTTTAAAAGAGTAACCGTGGAGTTTCTTGCCGGCTCTTCTCCATAGGAAACGACCAATTGGAACCGTGCACCTAGCTTCTGACGTTTCATAAGTGCCCATGTAGGTTTATGTGACATAACATATGTTTTTTTTTTTTTTTTTTGCTAAGCAATTGGTGTATGTAAGGAGCGTAGCAGGTGGCGTTGTATTGATTCTGCCTATCCCAATGGGAAGAACGCGTGAGTTTATGTATTTTTACATAACAATATCACGCTTTGTTTCCCCGAAAGGTTAGACAGAGGTGTACCTATAGTACACCCACATTTCGCCAGTTTTGTTTAAGTCTCATGTAGTAGGGGGGAAGCCTATTGCCATCTACTGGACACAAATCCAGACTCCAGGCTGCTACTGAGAAATTCCAGATAGAAAAATCCAATAACACTTTGCCCGTCCTGGGAAATTGGGAATCGAACCCGGGGCCTCATGCTCAGCAGAAGCGCTTGCTCACACGAGGAAAAATATCTTTAGTAGGTCACTAAACTAACTCTGCTGAGGAAAACCATAAATATGAAGTTTGAAATGCGAATGCATAAAACTGCAAAGAACACAAAGAGGTGTGTCGAGACCGCAATCGACCGTTTGTGACGAACGCACAAGAGTTAAAAATAGCAGCTTGACTGAAAAACCATCAAATATGACCCACTTGCAGAGCTAAGTTCAACATAGGTCGTCTATGAGACGGAGAGGATACGGTGACATAATGTGATCATAGCCGGAAAATTGATATTTGGAAACTTAATTGATTGTGCACTCGTGGCCAAGTAATAACAGCCGCACGGGTCGATCCATCAGGTTAAGCTACGCTTGCCGGGGTTGGGTGACCATCTTTACATACCGAAACTCCTCCGTGCCTCGGAAAGCACGTTAAGCCATTGGTCCCGGCTGTCATTCATAGATCTTTGACAGTCGTTACGGGTCGTCAGAAGCCCGAAAGTCTGACAACCAGTCTAACCAAGGAGTATAGTATTACCCAGTTACTGGATTATGGAGGTCAGATAGGTAGTCGCTCTATGTTAAATACTGGTATTCAGCTGCATCTGGTTAGACTGGAAGCCGACCCCAACATAGTTGAGAAAGGCTAGGCAGATTGAGTTGATTGTGAACTGGATTTTTAAACACTACCGCTTTTCCTCCACGTTTATTATGCACAGCCGAAGTGTGGAACTATGTCAGAGTCTATGTGATGTTACATAGAACCCGTTTGCCTTCAAAGCAAGGATGAACACAACAAGCCATCTTCTTGCCACGTTCCATCTTAATCCTCATCCATCGCTTTCCATCAGGCGAGATCAAGGTCAAGAGCAAGCCAATGCTGAAACAAAAAAAAAAGATTTTTTGATAAAGTATGATTTTTGACAAGCACCTATGACTTAAATCAGAGGCTTTTAAAATGCAATTTAGGGTCAGTTCACACCGAGACGCGACGCGACTGAACGATGCTTGAAGAGGCCAGTAGTTTCGCGCTGCGCAACACGCCGCGCCGCCGCGAAACGCATCCCGACGGTCACGTGCGCAGCCACTCTTGCACGCCACGCCTATCGGGAAAACACTGCTGCGTCGTGATGCGTCACGCTACGCCTCGAGGCGCAGCGCGGGGTTGCGTGACGCCGCAGGGCATTTTCGAATTATTTCAATAAAATATGTATCTTTTTGTGTAGTAAATAAAGTTATATTTTATACCAATATCTTAAAAAGTTCGCGACGTGTCATGTGATCACGTCTCGTAGTGAACGGACTCTAAGCCCTATGATTTATCTATGAGTGATCTCTGGGCTTTGTATTTGGATTCTAATGCATATAGTCAAGCAATAGCAAATGTATAAATCATTTCATATGCAGTTTTCACCTAAGTCTCATCAGCCAGGGACACTAGAAATAGAAACATCATACATATTTGAAGTACACCTGTGTTCACCTGTTGGATTCAGTAGAACTCTGTAACTCAATTGTAACTGACGGGTGGAAGGCTGCGAATGTGTTGGCACTTCTAATACTCCCACGCGATTCCTGACATATAATTTTTGGCTGGAAATTGATATACTGTTTCTTAGAGTTACGGCGTGTGCTTTAGATGTGTGTTTGGAGAAATGAAAACGACTTACTTTCTACTGCTATCTGTCAAAATGTAGATAGTAAAAAGTCTGCATCAACCCGACCCACTCAATGCTCTGTAATTATTGTAAACATGTCAAGGTTGCGACAATCTATGAAGTCCGTTTTGACGTTTCGTTTTCGTACATGTAATAACACGTTAAACCTGAGGATCAGTTTTAGGCAATGAAGATAAGTCATCGATTACAAACTCTCTAAGTATGTTCAATCGATATGTCTTGAGAATCAGTTTAGAAACCATTTTTTTTTTCATCGAAATCAGAATCAGAATCAGAAATCAGAATTCATTTATTTTTCAATGAATGTGGGTACAAAATAAGATGTAAACATTGGAATCGCTACACAAAGCATTTTTATAGCTGTCAAAACGGACTTCTTAGATTATCTCGAGTCTAGCTTGAGAGTCATGTTGCAAGTTTATTGGATTATTGAAGTATTACAAACGCTAAAATGTTCAACAAGAGACCACTTGATACCAAAACTGCCGTGGTACGAAGAACTGCAGTCAAGTATGATTTGACAGAAGCTGTAGTATGACATCTGTCAGTGGAAGGGACGCGGTTCTTTTGGCGCGTTGTCAAAATCAACCACAGATGTTTACCCAACGACCCCCTGTCAACGTATTCAGACGCCAAATGATTCTTGTAGCACTCTAGGTACGTCTAGTGCATCTTGAGCAGTCAGGTCCACTATATCTTTTTATTCTTGAAAAGCTCGTGTCCACACGAGAAAAGAAGAAACGACAAAAGTGGTTTACTAACGAATCTGTTACCGCCGGTCACGCCGTTTATGGCCACAATTTCATACTGACTGGTTTACCGATGTGGTGCCATCCTGAAAAGAACTAAGAGTCTTAGTTCTTTAATTTTTAATTCTTTAATGGATTAGCCTCGCAGATCAAAATCTACTTTTGACTGCAAAATTACACTAGATAGGTACTCCACTTCCAAACTCGACGGCGGTGGTGAAAAGGCTGAAGAGGTAGTACAAGTAGGAGAGAGAGAGAGGAGAGAGGAAGAGGTTCTATAAATTAAGAGGCACAGCACTGGCTGGTCTACCAAACGCCATTTAATCCTCGAACGCTTAAGGTCTGACGACCGACTGCAAATAGGCAAGATAAGGAAAATAAAATGCAGAATGATGCAATCAATTTGCTTAGCCTTTTCCCAACTATATTGGGGTCGGCTTCCAGTATAACTGGATGCAGGTGAATACCAGTATTTTACAAGGCGCGCCTGCCTAACTGACCTCCACAATCCAGTATTGGGTAATACGATACCCCTTGGTAAGACTGGCTGTCAGAGTTTCGGGCTTCTGACGACTCGTAACGATTGTCTATGTCGTAATTTTTAAGACCAAACTTCCACGACTGCTGAATAGCACTTCCGGAATAAAAATACTTCAAAACCCTTCCAGGAACCGACAAAAAACTTCTAAGAGGAGGACCGCACTGACGCCGATATTGACGACGAGGACGCCTCGTCTTCCGACGCTAAGCATATGGTTTCTTGAGACCACGGGGGCGTATCTTCCTCCACTTTCGGGACAAACGTCCGAATCGCCTCCCAAAACGGTTCCGACGCACTAGCAAACAACAAACGATTCTTTAAAGCATCATCCATACTATCATCTAACTCATTAGAAACAAAAATAATTGGACCTCTAAAAGCAATCAACATATCACTCTCACATTTCACAGGGTATGCATACTTACGACCTTCTAATAATCTTTTTAACATATTAGGAACAGAAAACTTATACGAAAACTCTTCAAATAAAATTACTTTATGATAACCTTCACGATATCCTTGCATAAAAAAATTACCAACACCAGGATAAAAAACATATTTCATATTAACACGACCAATTAAACTTTCAATATAACTTGATTTACCAACATTAGAAGGTCCATAAAGATACAACTGTTTCATTTTCAATCCAACGGTACGTAAATAATCATTCCACCACATACACACTTCCATAGTCCAATTACCATAACAATCATTCATAGGTCTCAAAGAAACATTCACAACTGGTTCTTTAATATCAGAAAATGCCTTCTGTAAAAAGCGATAACAAAATCTATGCTCAATAACAAAAGGATCATCAAATCGGAACCTAGGAGTCCACCAATGACAGCCAGAACCAGCGGCTTACCGTGCTTTCCGAGGCATGGTATGTAAAGATGGTCACCCATCGACGGACCAACCCCAGCAAGCGTAGCTTAACCTTATGGATCGACCCGTGCGGCTGTAAATGCAGAGTGATGCACTATTCCATTATTTAAATCAAGCAATATTCACAACTATGCACCTTCTTAATGAGAGTTTGTCGAAGCAGGCACGCGCACGATATTCTCCCGTATATTCTACTTAAATATCATTCTAGAGTTGTGGGCGTGGGCGGGGAAACATATCATTTCGTTAGGATAACATTACAAGCTGCACCGCGTGCGTATGTTGTTTCTAGGAATGTCCTTGAGTCGAGAAATGTGGGTAGTAGTTCATATTTTGTGTAGTTCAGTCAGAAATATGATGCTCTGTTTTAATTTCCACTAACCGATGCCCGCGAGTTCGCCCGCGTGGATGTCGGTTATTATATACTAAAACCTTGCTAGAGAACCACTCTATCCATTGGTGAAAACAGCATGAAAATCGGTGCAGTAGTTTTTGAGTTTATCGCGTACAGGACGACAGACGGCGGCGGAGGACTTTGTTTTATAATATGTAAGGATTTATGTAGTTTAAAAGGTTTATAGTTTTCTACCTTCGTATCGGTACGAACTATTTGTGAATAGACGAAAAAGTTTGATAATTAATAAATAATTAATAATAATATTCATCTTTAAATCCACAGATAACATGCATACCACACCACACCACAGTATTGCAGACCAAATCCATACTTTCATCATACTAATATTATAAATTTGAAAGTAACTCTGTCTGTCTGTATGTTACCTTTTCACGCCTAAACCACTGAACGGATTTCGACAAAATTTGACAAGGAGATAGATGGTATCCCGGGAAAGGACATAGGCTAATTTTAATCGACATACCACGTGGGCGAAGCCGCAGGCGGAAGCTAGTGGTCTTTAAGGCAAGAACACAATTTAAAAACGAATAATGTAACAAGTAAACCAAATAAAGTGTCTTTGCTTTTCAATTTCCGTTTTTTGCCACCGACTTCCGAAATAAAAGTAATTTTTCACTTTTTTAGTGATTTTTTTGGAAGTCGGTTGTTTTTTTTGTAAAAAGTTTTAATTTTTCACTTTTTAGTTGTGGTACCTACCCCATACAAATCGGAATACCACTACCTGCTATGTAAATAACAGTGAAGGATTCAAACAGGATATCGTCTAGATAAACTAAGTGGGAAAAATACGTAATATTGAAGCTAACTCAAAAATTACGCAAGCAAAGTTAATAAAATTGATATGGGACCACCTCGGAAGCATGACCTACCAAACAAAAAAAGAATCATCAAAATCGATTCATAATTGTCGGAGTAATCGAGTAACATACATACAAAAAAAAAAAACATTCAGACGAATTGAGAACCTCCTCCTTTTTGAAGAAGTCGGTTAAAAATACAATAGAATGATAAGTTCTGTCTTCGATCGAGGATGAATGGTACTTTAACTTCCACGCAGCCGAGTTCACACTAAATGTTCCTGGCCAACAGCCCCGACCAAAAACTCCTTACCCTTTGTTCTTTATTTACATATTTACGAAACAGTCCAAACAATGTGTAACCCTACCGACAAATACTTATCCGATTTTCCCCATTCCATTTACCATCAACTTGACTCAATTCACCCCTCTTTCGTCTAAATCTCCCTTCTGCATGTTTTCCCCTTCACCCTTAAGTACCAGAGTCTGATGGAGACACAAGTAGCCATAAACCAGGTCAATAGTTGATGTTAACTGATGTGTTAAGCGATTTTGAACCATGAGCGATGCTACTATTACGGTCAACTTCATCTGGCCTGCACTCAAACTTTCCTGAAACTGATTATAGTACAGACAGGGGTTGTTTTTCGTCCTTTCAGGGTGCAATTCAGATCTCCTTTTACTGGCTATCTAACGTATTCATATATCTATAGAGTAGTGCCCTGTTGGTCTCGTGGTTTCACAAGCAAGATTACTGAGCAGCACGCGATTGTTTATCTGTGATTTTGTCTATTCTTCCGTCGACAAACCCGTAACCATAGAAACGGGTTTCCTACGGGTTTTGTCGACGGAAGAATAGACAAAATGACAGATTGCGATTATTTATCTGTGATTTTGTCTATCCTTTCGTCGACAAAACCAGGAGGAAACCCGTTTCTATGGTTACGGGTTTGTCGACGGAAGAATAGACAAAATCACAGATAAACAATCGCAATCTGACATTTTGTCTATTCTTCCGTCGGCATAACCTGTTTCTATTGTCATGCTAAGGGTACAGCTTGACTGAAATTCGATCGGGGGTATGTTATTATTATACTATCTATCTACCAGTACCAACTTGACTTAATTTATCCCTCTAAATCTCCCCTCCTCATGTTTTTCCCCTTCACTCTTCAGTATCGGAGTCTGATGGTGACACATGTAGCCACTACACGAGATTAATGATACTTCCGTTCCGCTGCCTTTTCATATACAACCCTATTCTGTAAGGTTCTGATTGTCGAATGATAGATATTTGTCTTTTAATATCGGAATGGTAAATGATTTTGCTAATGTTGCCAATCTCCGCTCTTGTAAGGAGCGTTTTTTTTTTTTTACATATATATTAAGGCGCGTTATGGATACCCTTTGAATTAAACTAGGTCCAGTGGGCCTAAAACGGTCACATTAGCAATTCCTCTAAAAGCATTTAATTTCCTGAATTTCCAACTGTCATTAACAATTCGTCTAATTTGACACAAAAGCAATTCATATTATGTGGAACATTTTACGAATCTCCATAGAAAACTGTCAAACAGATGAATTATTTCGTAATATGAATCGCACGCAGATCATATTATGAATTGTCAGTTTGTGATATTTTACGATGATTCATAATATTTTCCTATTATGATTTTGCCAAAGTGACTGTTTTAAGCCCCCTAGACGTGTATTTATATCACAACCGACCTTTCAGTCTTAACCTTACTAGTGCAGAGCATTCTATCAACGATAATGATGATGGAAAAGGCAAAAATTTATAGGACTGACATAAGCTATCGAAAAGCTTATGTCAATCCTGTTGAAAGTCGTTGTAGATATACGAAACGCTTTGAAAGCGATTTTCACATGTCTAGGCCCTCAGGTCCGATATCGATACCGAACTATCAGGCTCTGTAGTCCGGTCGTATTGCATCACCGAACTGTCAAGGCGAAATGTACCGGACTAAATAACCGAACTACTGAGAACGCCCACGCCCGCTTGGGTAATTGAGAGGCTCATATTCCATTAAGCCGTATAGACTATAGAGATTATTATTTCCCGATAATCTCCTTCCACACCCTTTTCAATTAACCGACTCTAAGTACTTAAAACAGTAAACAGCATTATCGTTTAACCATACTTCGTATCACAAGCTGCTATATATATACAGCATGTACCAGAAAAGTGTGGTCATATTTAAAAGTGTGGTACAGACCATCACACTGAACAACTTTCTGTTTGGGACCAACAACGTAATCGCGAAAAAAAAAAACTGTCCCATACAAAATTTCAACATCTAACTTAGTCGAGCCAAATGTATGATGTGGTTTTGCTATACAAAACCATATATTTTAGTCTATTTATTATCTACTAGCTTCCGCTCGTGGCTTCGCCCGCGCGGTGTGTCGATAAAAATTAGCCTATGTCCTTCCCCAGCACGTGTAGCATGACCACCGTAGAAACGGGTTTTGTCGACGGAAGAATAGACAAAATGACAGATAAACAATCACAATCAGTCATTTTATCTATTCTTCCGTCGACAAAACCCTCTCCCCCGTTTCTATGGCGATCATGCTACGCGTGCTGGGTGCACTCTATCTCTTTGCAAAATTTTGTCAAAATCCGTTCAGTGGTTTAGGCGTGAAAAGGTAACATACATACAGACAGACAGACAGAGTTACTTTCGAATTTATAATAATAGGTCTTTACCTATGAAATTGCCGTTTTGTATGAAAAAATTTAAACGATTTTTTTTCATGATTTTTTTATTTGTATTAATCGAAGTAATCACCCATGCAATCAATGCATCTTTGCCATCGCAGTGGCAGTTTATTGATGCCCTTCTTAAAGAAATCAGCTGGACGGGAGGCAACAAATTCTTCAAAGGCATTTTGTACTGCCTCTCGGGTATTGAATTTTTTTCCCGCCAAGAAGTTATCCAAATTCTGGAAAAAGTAGTAGTCTGTAGGCGCAAGGTCTGGTGAGTAGGGCGGATGACGGAGAGCTTCCAACCCCAGTTCTTGCAACTTGGAGACCGTCTGCTGTGCAGTATGAGGTCGCGCGTTGTCGTGCAGGAGCAGCGGAGACGAGCGATTGACCAATGCTGGTTGGAGATGCGCCAGCTTCTCCATCATTGTGTTCAGTTCTTCACAGTACACATCTGCAGTAATGCTCACCCCGTTTGGTAAGAAGCTGTGATGAATCACACCGGCGCTAGACCACCAAACAGTGACCATCACTTTTCTAGGGGTAAGTTTTCGTTTAGGGCATTGTTTAGGTGCTGAACCAGGATCCAACCAACTTGCTGAGCGCTTGCGGTTATCAAACAAAATCCATTTTTCATCGCAGGTAACAATGCGGTTCAAAATTCCTTCATTTGTGTGTCTGTTGAGCAGTGCAAGGCACGTCTCGACGCGTACTTCGCGCTGGCGATCATTGAGTTCGTGGGGCACCCATTTGTCAAGCTTTTTTACCTTGCCAATTTGACGCAAATGGACCAATATTGTTTTGACGCTAACGTCGAAAGCTGCTGCTAATTCAGCCGTAGATTGTGTATCATCAGCTTCCACAATCGCCTTTAATTCGTCATTGTCGACCAAAGTCTTCGGATGACCGCGAGGTTCATTTTTCAGGTCGAAATTTCCAGAACGGAAGCGAGCAAACCAATAACAGGTGGTGCGTTGGTTTGTAGTGTTAGCTCCGTAAACGTCGTTGATGTTGCGTGCCGCTTGTGCCGCGTTGCTGCCACGACGGTACTCATATTCCATAATTACTCGAATTTTTAACGTATCCATGATGACGAAAAAGATTGAAATGCGATGAAAATGTAACACTAATCAATAAAGAAATGACTACTTTTGGAAAAAAAAACCCATGTTTTTAAAATAAAATTAATTTGAAATTAGAATTCTTAGCCAAACAAAAATTATTTTGATTTGAAATGGCCAGTACTGCAGAACGGCAATTTCATAGGTAAAGACCTAATATTAGTATGTATGGTATAGTATGGATAATATGGATTACGATGATGGTCATACAGAAATTTCTTCAGTATGAGGGTCTGTGCGCATCAAGGAATGGGAATGGGCGGTTCGCGCGCTAATTTATCTATTTCCTTCATATTATTAAAACAAATGTAAAATGTATATGTTAGAGAAGACAGTTTCTAAAGTGTACGATTTATAGAGTGAATCCTTAAATATCTTACATATTAAAGCAAGGGATCAAACGAGCGCAATTATTTCGCGATTACGTATCGTTCTCTCGGATGACGACACATTTCTGTGACACGCTGTATTGCTAAATCCAGGACGTGCCTCCGCCAATAGTTAACGGATTCATTTATTGTATAGAGTTATGCCGATACACGTCAACAGGGCTTTATTTTAGTAATGATGGTATTATATTGTAATTGATATGGGTTTGCTTAAAATAAACTTGGTGTTGGAAGGATTAAAGCGATCTAAGTATTTTGTGTTTCCATGTCATCATCTGCCTAGCCTTTTCTCAACATGTTGGGGTCGGCTTCCAGTCTAACTGGATGCAGCTGAATACCAGTATTTTACATGGAGCGACTGCCTATCTGACCTCCACAACCCAGTAACTGGGTAATACGATACCTTGGTAAGACTGGTTGTCAGACTTTCGGGCTTGTGACTACCCATATCAACTGTCAAAGATCCACAAATGACAGCTGGGCTTAACGTGCTTTCCGAGGCACGGAGAAGTCTCGATATGTACAGATGGTCACCCATCCACGGACCGACCCCGGCAAGCGTAGCTTAACCTGATGGTTCGACCTGTACGGCTGTTATTACTTAGCCACGAGCCCCTCTTTGTGTCTCCATGAGTCGTTAGTGATGAATTATGAGTAAGAAAATTATGATATTTGGACTGCCTCGTTGGTCTAGTGGCCGCTTCTAAATCTGTTCAAACTCAAACTCAAAGCATTTATTTCAAATAAACCAATTACAGGTACTTTTGAATTGTCAAGGGGTTGGTCAGTCAGAAAGATGAAGCTAGTTGCCCATTCCAAAGCGTAGTAGGTTCCTATGGAGAAGAACGGGCAAGAAACTCCACGGACACTCTTTTAAATCCGAATATTGTTACAATTTATTGGTTACATCATTTATGTTCAAATTATACATGTGAGTAGGTACAATGTAGAGAAACGTACACGTCGTTCAAAAAACATGGAAGAATATCTGGAGGCCATGATTCAAGTCGGAGACAACAAAGAACAACAGAGACATGTAAAGCTATATTTAATTATAGCTACTCAAAAAAAAATACATCTCCACCAAAATTACCTACAGAATATGCCCTCCATCAGTAATGGAATCGAGACACCGAATAGATATAATATTAAAATGCCTGTCATCTACCCTGAGACATGTGTCAGTCGGCGACCGAACACAGCTGGTGCCACAAAAAATCTCAAGCACGTTGTACATTGCCGGTTTTGAACGACATGACTTGATACTGAACAAAGTTGGTACGCAATGTGTTTGCAGCTTAGAAAAGCGACACGACGTAGACGAAGATGGATTAATTTCAGTTTGAGTGGCACTTTAGATCAGATTTTTATGGTGAAAAAATGTTTGAAGATTTTGGAACAAATGTTTTTTGTGTCTAGGGCTGTTTAGAGTTATTTTAAGAATTGGCGACTATAGATATAATAAAGTTTATTTCGCCGAAACTCTTAGTACTTAGAAGAATTAATGTCTGCCAGGTCAAATAGAACGGGGCTATGAGTACAAAGCTCTGGGAGTTCGGACGACAAGATAACCATGATTAGAAAAGTATTCGCAGTCATCGCAAACACGACTGTTGACCACGGTTTGATCCCCAGGGGGCCTATCATCCCTGCCAGGGTTGCGGGAAAGTCCGAAAGGGATACCGGGACCTTGGCAACAGGCAACTGAAGGAACACGGGTGGGTTTTAGTCAGTAAAAGTCTGACACGCCCTTCCGCTCCGCCCAGAGCGGGAGAAGTCATTTGATGAATTGCCAAAATCAAAAAAAAAAAAAAAAAGATTGGGCCTACCATGCACTCCTATAGCAGGTGAATTTTCGACGAAAAGTGAACACTGTCGGGCAATTTTTATTTATTACAAGCTTTATATTAGCTTGCTCTGTTCGTATGTGTTTCCGGTTACTCCAATTGTCATCCATTTTTCAAGCTCTTCCTGGCATCCGATTGAGCTGAAATTTGGCATACTTATATAACTACCGAGACATTTTGAAAAAATGATACCATGGAGCTGGTCTGATGATAGAGCCGGAAGTTGACCATAGGAACTCCTCAATCAAACAAGATAGGACCATCCGGTTTGGAATCATTAGCTATGTATTAAAACGTGCTTTGACACTAGGTGGTGTTCAGGGTCTGATGATGGAGCTGGAAGGTTTCCCTGAAAAAACCCTTTTTAGTTGATTAAAAGCTTGTTTTTAATTTACCATAAACCTGTCAAATAATAGGCGAGACAGCGATCGCGGGACTAAAGCCGGTTGGGTAAAACCACAGAACAGATATTTATCTGTTCTGTGGGTAAAACGGTACTCATGTAAATGATACAGGCGTGATGCTCTGTCATGTTAGTGTGGTGGCACTCTGCCGTTATTGCCATTTGATAAAATAGAACTAGTCTATAGTAGATAACTTGTGCGTCACAGTTTGCGTCAAACTGAAAATTGAATCTTTTACGATACGACGTGACGCATGCAATATTATAGCGCACTTGACGAGTTTAAAGGTATAGAAATATTAAACGTAACTATTTTATATCAATCTGCCTAGCCTTTTCCCAACGATGTCGGGGTCGGCTTCCAGTCTAACCGGATGCAGCTGAATACCAGTATTTTACATGGAGCGACTGCCTATCTGACCTCCACAACCCAGTCACTGGGTAATACGATACCCCTTGGTTAGACTGGTTGTCAGACTTTCGTGCTTCTGACGACTCGTAACGACTGTCAAAGATCCACAAATGACAGCCGGGACCAACGGCTTAACGTGCTTTCCGAGGCACGGAGGAGTCTCGATATGTGAAAATGGTCACCCATCCACGGACCAACCCCGGCAAGCGTAGCTTAACCTGATAAATCGACCCGAGCAGCTGTTATTACTTAGCCACGAGCTCCTCCGTAACTATTTTATATCACTTTATTTATATTGCGGGCTACACAAAGTCGGCATTATTATACTAGCTCCTCCAAAATGGGTTAGGACCAATAAAATAGCAAAAAACGTTGATTGTTTGCCTAGAGAGCAAACAACTATTTTAAAGGCGAGAGTGTTTCTTTGAATCCAGGGCGGAGCGAGGGATTATATAGTAGGTATATAGAGATTCTATAGTATATAGAATCCCGAGCGTAGTGAGATTCCGTCAGTCGAGTTTATAATAGTGTTGCTCCCATAGATATAACAAATGCTCCCGAGGTGGAACGTATTTAAGTTTTAGAACTCGAGCACATTAGCATTATAAAAGATAAATTTTCGTCGACACTTCGTTCGGTAATCCGGTAACAACAAATTACATTGAACTATTTTTATTTTTTTATTAGTAAGTAAATAGAGTATAAATGGTGTGAAGAATTGTATGTATTTAATTTCCTCAGTGGGTACTAGCATTCCGCAATCAAGCTAAATTTTTAACATTTTCATTTCCCAAAGAAACAAATAATATGCGTGGAACATAACTTTGTATATTTCTTAGAATATGTCAATGTAATGTCGTTACAAGATATTATTTCACGACGCATTCTAAGAATAATGCGCATGCGACGATATGTGCGTACGAGGAACATCGAAATCGTTACAGTGAATGTGACAATTTAGTTAAATAGTTACTATTTAGTATAGTTACATTAGTTAAAACAGCTGTTTTATGATTCCAGTTGTCGTAAGCATGGATGACGATGGTGAGGTTACAAATTCGATTTCTGGGGTTTTTGTTCGGGATTTTTTGATCGAAAATTCGCAGTTGTAGCCCAAAATAAGGTTTCTGGATTATTGTTATTCTCAAGTATAGGTCAGGAAACGGAAAAAAAATGTGCATACTTATACCTCTGCTTGTCCTTTGAGAGAATACAAGTGTGATGTATGATATTCGACTGTTTCTGAGAAAGATGGCGCACGTGACGACATGCTCCTACGGGGAAAATCCAAATGGTTTCTGTTTAATGAAATTAATGGGACAGTTTCAGCTGAAAAGTTTTGTTTCTGGAGATATCATGAACTATTATTGTGTGAAGGAAAAGAGATTCCATTATTCACAATTAAAAAACAGAAATATAAACGCAATCAATTTAAATTATATATTATTATTTAAAATACATTAGACATAGATACAGGGTGTTAGACACCGTTATCATTGAAACTAGTGGTTTGATGTCATCTATAATATAAATAATAATCTATAAAATATATCTACGTCTATTGTATTTTATAATGGATTATCGCAAAGTCACGCCTGAATTAATTAACTATATAATTATTTTTTATTAAACGCACTTCCGATAATAGAAATGCTTTTATATTATTTTGGATTGCTAAACAGACTGTTTTTGTTGTTATTGTTTCCAATTCAGAATCACACAGCAAATCAAATCAAATACGAATATTTACTTGCGAAATATAGAGAGAACAGAAATACAGATCTAAATATTATTCTTGTATATTATTCACTACATAAAACATAGCTCTGATTATCAGTCCCAAGACTATTGATATATTTGACATACTTATATCTAGGAAAAAAAATACATGTCCTATAATTTTTATTTACGCCATTTGAGACGGCCTTATATCTAAGGATTTATTAGAAGTTATTCCTGCAAAATAAACATCAATACGATAATAAATCAAGCGCACTATTTTACTAACATGATTTACGCTCGCTATAGTAAATAGCAGAATATTATCTAGAGTAGAATATAGCAAATAAATACTGCAGAAGGCTTGTTATCACACATACCTCCGTGTGTCGCAGAGAATGCTCCAACTCTGTTGGGAATCGAACCCAACACACAATACTTAGACTGAGATTAGATTAGACTTAAAAGATGACCCAGATATAGAAAGAGAACGCAGGGCGTTGGCAGTAAGGAGCAATATGCTGGCCCGTAGGTTCGCTCGATGCACTAAGGAAGTTAAGGTTACACTTTTTCGGGCATATTGCCAATCTTTTTACTCGAGCGGCCTGTGGGTTCGGTATACGCAACGAGCCTACAACGTCCTGCGAGTCCAGTATAATAATGCTTTCAGAATGCTGTTGGGGTTGCCGCGCCATTGTAGTGCGTCACAAATGTTCGCAAATGCTCGCGTTGACGGGTTTCACGCAATAATGCGTAAGAAGGTGTCGTCATTATTTCAAAGACTGCGCGGTAGCACCAACAGCATTTTGCAAATGATTGCATCCCGCTATGACTGTCCCATACAGGCACACTGGGTGGGAATAGTTACGGGAAGATCGTAAGTTTATAAATACGTTATTATATTATGTACCTACTAACATAGATCTTAAGAACATTGTGACTAACTCTTTTATGGATTCTGTCCGAAATAAATTGATAATAATAATAATAATAATACATTGTACGCGGTCTACACGCGCAGGCAGCAGGCAGCGTAATCAGCGCAGCGAGCGGCTGCACGGTTCGGCCCAACCCAAAGACTTTTGGCTCGGCCCGACGACCACTCGCTTCAACGGACTGTCCACCGCAACAGACGATACTCTTTTGTTTAATTACTTTTTGTTTATCCGGGACACTTTATAATTTGTAGTAACAATATACCAAGCCTTATACAGGGTTATTGGTAAAACACCAACAACCTCTTAAGTAGTCATTGTACTCATCATTGTGAACAACTTTTAATATGTTACGTTATGTACATATTTCCATATTAAAAGTTGTTCATAATGATGAGTACAATGACTCCTTAAGAGGTTGTTGGTGTTTTACCAATAACCCTGTATAATATAGTCCACTCTTTTATTGCTCCCCGCGTTAACATTGGTCCTTCGAGCCAGATCTATGGTACCGCAGGGCGATGGCAGGCCGATCACGCTGCCTGCGCGTGCAGACTGCGTGCAAGGTGTAGTGTTTTGTTCTTTATGATAATACATTCTATCATCATAGCAGTCCACTGCTGGAAATAGGCCTCTGTAATTGCACGCCATTCAGCTCGATTCTAGGCAACTCTCATCCAGCCGCTACCAGCCACCCTGCGAAGATCGTCGCTCCACCTAGCCTGAGGGCTACCTTACGTTTGCCGATTCGCGGTCTCCACTCAAGAACACGTCTACCCCAACGATTATCGGTTCTACGGCTAATATGACCGGCCTATTGCCACTTCAGCTTGCTTATTCTGTAATCTAATACATTCTATAAGCCGAATTAAAGATTCACCCGGATTTCTTGTTTCACTTATTTGACGCTTATTAAATTTCTCTAACCAAATAAAAAACCAAGACAGATCCCTGCGAACAATACAGTGAAGCATACCAAAACTACACCACCGCTCTGTGCATACACGCTCAAACGCACACATTTACAACCATTTACAATCAAACCGTGGAGTTTCTTGCCGGCTCTGCTCCATAGGAAACGACCAATTGGAACCGTGCACCTAGCTTCTGACGTTTCATAAGTGCCCATGTAGGCTTATGTGAAATAAAATATTTACTTTTTTTTTTTTTTGAACTACGCCAAAATCTGTGCACACATGTTTACGAAACCGGCCTCACGTCACTGTTGACAGCGCTCTGTCTTGGTTTTTTATTTGGTCCGAGTTAAATGTCTTCTTCTCTTCTCTCTCTTCTTTATACCTATCACCATTAAACCTACTACCAGTTTCTGAGAAAGTCAATGGTCGCACAAACTGGGTCTTCTGTCTTCACCTTTATCTTTTATAACTAGACAACCAGACAGGGCGGCGGCAGGTGGGCCACTGTCTGTTACGGCCTAAAATCAGATGAACAGGTGGCATAGAACTACAAATACCCAACGTCATTGAAAAGCCTTTACGATGCATTACTGCTTTTACACTAGCTCCTTCACCTGCCAATCAAAGTAAACCAGCAATGGAATAGAAATTAAAGAATTGGTCGTTATAGTTTCGGTATTCGTGGTAGTTGCCAAAGCGCGGGCGATGTCCAAGCCAACACGTTTGCACAGAGGGCTATAATTCAAAGATATAATTTATGATTCTGCCAAAATCACTGAGGTGGGTCTCAGTATATATTTATATGCCGTGTAACACGCCTTTTAATCTTGAAGTCAGATGGTTATAGCACTGTAGTTACACTGACAAACATTGCACCACACATAACAATGTATTTTGTTTCGTTATACAAGAAGTTGTAATAAACGTATTATATAAACATACTTGGCCCATATTTATTAAAGAAAATTCAGTTCATTATGTAGATTTCTTACTCCTCTACGTTACAAAAAAAAGTACGAAAACAAACATAAAATTAAAATTATTGTATAAATTATAATTATATAAATATATATTATTAAATACGAGTATATACAAAAAAAAAAACTAAACTACTATAAATATATACGCGTATGTATTTTTTTAATAAAAATAAATAGGCGTAAGTGTAAGTCGGATAAACTGTTTTCGAGTATAAACACTAGAACAAACAGATAGACAGAGAGACGTTGCATTTTTTATTATAATTACTTACCATATTATTATGCAAAGAAAAATGAATGAATTACTTTTTGACTAGTCTAATTTCAAAGATATATTAGATCCATTATCTCCATGATCTATACCTATTACAGGAAAATATAGCCACCCAGACAATTAAATTCAGATTTCGCTGAAACTACTCAGATCCAAGGAAAACAGAAGAATGTAATAGCAAAAGGAAGTGTGAGCCGACATTTTTTATTTGTTATTTTCCTGTAACACACATATTTTTGTCATAGTTTATGATCGTTCGTTTAAGGGTCGTTGTAGATTCGCTATCGCTAATAGCCCGGCTGTAAAGATTTTCGTGAGAAGGAAGATAGGGAGTTCGTTGACCTGGGATAAAAATAAGTTGATCTCTTGGAGCGGTAGCAAAGTAATTAGACGTTATTTATAAGATGGATAGGTGTCGAGGGAATAGTCTGATTTGGTACTGATCGTATTTCTCTATGGGTAAAGTTGGGCTTAAGCATTAGGAAGGAATTGATGGTAGGAAAGTTGTTATGTTAATTTCTAGAATACTGGTGAAAAAGGATTTATGCCAATGTAGTTGGCACATGCCTTGTTTTAAACCAGCAACCAGCACTCGACGTTCGTCGAAGTCAGGGGCAACACGAAATGATTCGGAATATTCCATTCACTAAACTTTTCTTAAATTTTTCATCACTTACGTACTTTTAAAATGGTACCAACTCGCGTGGGATGGAAAAAAAGGTTTTATATCTTATTTTCATTTTTAATGACTGTGATACGTACCTACTCAACAATTTATTATTAATTTTACGCGTGAATCATTATGCATCATAAATAATGAAATCTCAATGAGTGTATCTACAATAATAGGAACATTAATTTTGTAATCACAGAATTATTATTTAAAATGTCTGTGTTTGCGTTCGAATCGGCCATTATTTTTATTTAATCGTACTTTTTCATGATGCATGTCTTTGTAAGACATAATTCTTTCTTTTAGTTCAGGGTTGGCAAAGCTTTCATATGTCAAATATTCCCGACAAAAGAATATTTATAATAATCCTGATGCGAAACGACAAGGGGATAACTTTAGGAGGATAGGCAGCGGGCATTGTGAACAAATAATAACATGCTGTTTACTAGTTAATTGATTCAGGCGTGACTTGCGGATATCCATTATAAAATACAAAAGACGTAGATATATTTAGTAACCTATTCCGCTTAACTATTGTTCAAGAGTCATAAAAACCCTGTAAGATATCGACACGTATTTCACCTCTCAACGAGGCATCCTCAGGATGACGATTGACCAGTCGCAAAACCAGAACACGACGTGTTATCACATCGTTGTTATTCCCGTCATTGTGATTATTAATATGATAAAGCAAAGAAATACGTGTCTAATATCTGATTGACGGACTAAATAGAATCCTTTTTAACCGACTTCTTCAAAAAGGGAGGAGGTTCTCAATTCATCTGTTTTTTTTTTTTTTTTGTTTATGTTACGCGATTACTCCGCCAATTATGAATCGATTTTGATTTGATGATTCTTTTTTTTTTGGTAGTTCATGCTTCATAGCTGGTCCCATATAAATTTTATTAACTTTGCTTGCGTAGATTTTGAGTTAGCTTCAATAATTACGTATTTTTCCTGCTTTGTGTATGTAGACGATATATTGTTTGACTCCGTCACGTCACTGTTATTTACTTATCCACTAGGTAGGTACCAAAACAAAAAAAAGTGAAAAATAAAACTTTTTACAAAGTTTTTTTATACCCAGAATGATGTTGATTATACCCAGAATGATGGTGTATAAAATAAAGAGTACCTATTCTATCTATTATCTTGTTTTAGTCAGAAAAAAGGTTGGCCATCCCTGTTTTAATGTCTAATAGCCATTAGTGCCATTACTTTTATGTGAGTGTGTATAATTGAATTTGAAGCACACATTCGTTTTTTGTTATCGTATTATTTTTGATTCATTCATCGTTGTGAAACTATCTCTGTTTTTAGGGTTCCGTACCCTAAGGGTAAAACGGGACCCTATTACTAAGACTCCTATATCTCTCCTGTATCTCATGAACCGTGATAGCTAGACAGTTGAAATTTTCACAGATGATGTATTTCTGTTGCCGCTATAACAACAAATACTAAAAAACAGAATAAAATAAATATTTAAGGGGGCTCCCATACAACAAACGTGATTTTTTGCCGTTTTTATAGATAATGGTACGGAACCCTTCGTGCGCGAGTCCGACTCGCATTTGGCCGGTTTTTTGTTTCATTTCGCCAACACCCAAATCCCTTGCAATAGGGGGCGAGCTAATTGGCATCAACCGGGCACAAATCTAGAGCTGCTAATGAGAAATTTCAGATGGATAACCCAATTACGCTGTGCTCGACGGGAATCGAACCCAGGATTTCTTGCTCAGCAGTCTAAATATTTATAGTGTCTTGATTTTTGAGAGTAGGTAATTGGGTATACAATACGTCTTTTCTTATAACAGTCGCGTCAAAGAAGGCAAAAATAGCATCTCCATTTAAATTCGTTCAGATCTCAACTCAATTACGCTGTTAACGGTATCTTTATTCAATTAGATCGGAATATTGATTCCTTTGTCAGTTGGGCTGAGATGAAAGACCTTTAATTTAAGCTTTCCGTAGTATAGAGAGCTTTTGCTTCATGCTTTGCTTGGTATAACATAAGTTTATCATCATCCATTATTTATTTTATATATTTTATTTATTTTATTTATTTTATTTATTTTATTTATTTTATTTATTTTATTTATTTTATTTATTTTATTTATTTTATTTATTTTATTTATTTTATTTATTTTGTTTATTTTATTTATTTTGTTTATTTTATTTATTTTATTTATTTTGTTTATTTTATTTATACATTATTATTTGTATCTCTCCATGTGTGGTATTTAAGTTGCATCCGGTGCATCTCGGGCACACAGCCCGAGATGCACCGGATGCAACTGGCACTGCTATTCTGATCAAAATTTCATTTTTAAAAGTATTTTTATTTTTATTATTCACAACGGTGAAGCTCTTGTCCTGCATCTCACCTGGTGGTAAGTGATGATCAGGCCGAAGGTGGAAGCGACCTTCATCCGGAATCCACAACCACAGAGGAACTGGCTGTCTTACCTCGAATTGCCGAAACACAACAATGTTGTTATCATTGTTCTTACGGCGACAGATTTAGATAAGCTGGTGGTAGTTACCCAGGCGGACTTGGAACAAGCCCTACCACCAATCAAACCGAGCAGATTTTTTTTTCCCTGACTGGGAATTAAACCTGGGATCTCTGGGTCTGAGATAGGTGTAATAATTGCAATTAAATGAAAGAAAATTTGAAACTCATATAAAAAGTACACTTTGTAAACAAGCATATTACAAACTAGAGGATTATATCCAAGATAAGAATGCTTGGAAACATGCTGGTCTTGCTCCATAGGACAAATTAGAGTCTGACAAAATCAAACTGGTTGCTAACTTAGTGGTATATTTTGTAATATTTGTATGTCATAGATTTTTACACTCTGTGATTACTTAGACTCATGCACTGATCTATTAGTATTACTTGTTAATCATTGTTAGGAATATTGTAATATCGTTTACTTTTACAATGTTTGTAAATATGTGAGCACCATGTATCTACCACATAATTAATTTACTTGTCATTGCTCCATTTATAATTCTTTTTACCTTTTGTGGTACAGTAATCCAGTAGTAGGTGCATCGTCTTCACATATAATTATATAATTCATGTATACAAAATAATATTGTAAAACATGTTTAAAAGAGTAACGGTGTGTTTCTTGCCCATTCTTCTCCATACGAAAACTACCTTTTGGAAGGGGCAACTAGAATCAGTTCTATTTCTCTGTTTTGACGTTCAAAAGTGCCTTTAATGTGCCTATTTGAAATAAATGATATGACTTTTGACTTTATGGTTTAACCACTACACCACAGCGGTGGTTAGAGCATAAAATAAGCAAAAAAATAAAAAATAATTGAATCTTTAACTTGGTTATATGCCGAAGGATATCTTGCTACGATAACACCATCATTCTATAATATTATATATATATATATATATCTATTTCTTTAAAGATTTGTAAATTGAGCAATGAAAATGATAATCATATCACTCTGAAACTGTCCCATTTTAGGGTCTTTGATTATCGCTCTAACTCACTGAGTGTTACCGATTTTAGACCATTGATAACACTTTCCTTACGATGTTTTCCTTTATTGAAAATCTTTGGAAGATCTGATGACTACAGAAGGACGTTTTGATTCAAATTCAAATAATATGGTCGCTGACACATGGAAATTATCTTCTGTTCGCGTGGTTAGTGACTAACCTGGTTTCAGAGTTTAAAAGCCGTCCATGGGCCTCTGACTTGGCTTCACATGTCGTCGAGAAATATCTGACAGGCATGCTGGTTTCCTCACGATGCTTTCCTTCACGGTTTTTTAAGCAAGTGATAATTATACAATACGCACATGAATCCGAAAAGTCAGAGGTGCGTACATTGGGTTCGAACTCGAGACCTATGACTTGGCAGTCTGACGATCACACCACTAGGCTATCACTGCTATTAAAAAAATATGTATAAATCAATCTGCCTGATTTTTCCCAAATAAGGTGGGGTTGGCTTCCAGTCTAACCGGATGCAGCTGAATACCAGTATTTTACATGAAGCGACTGCCTATTTGACCTCCACAACCCAGTTACTGGGTAACAAAATACCCCTTGGTAAGACTGGTTGTCAGACTTTCAGGCTTCTGACGACGAGTAACGACTGTCAAAGATCCACGAATGACAGCCGGGACCAACGGCTAAACGCGCTTTCCGAGGCACGGTGGAGTCTCGATATGTAAAGATGGTCACCCATCCACGGACCAACCCCGGCAAGCGTAGCTTAACCTGATAGAAGGCGCGGCTGTTATTACTTAAAAAATGAGGTATGTTGTATGATTATTAATGCTTTACAGTCACGTATAGTTGATTTTATATTTAGCATTCACGCACAGCGAACAAAATGTCTTAATTGGGTCGTACATCGTAACATGAATTCTTGGCATCGATTCTAATTGCGGTAGGTTAAACGATACGCTTTTAATCGTCGTGTTTTACTAACAGAACTTTATAAAACGTCGATGGAAAACATAGTCAGTTTAGACCTCAAGAAGCCAAAAAGTGAAATCAAATCAATCATTTATTTGTTTGAATATGAGGATAAACAATTAAGGAACATCTTAATTGTGAAAAAGTTATCTGCCGTCCCATACATTTGGGTCGGTAAGTATTGAAATGGGACAGTTGATAATTTTTTCGCGATCACAATATTGGTCCGATAGAGAAAGTTGTTCAGTTTGTTGGTCTGTACTACATACACCCTTAAATTTGACCACAACTTTCTAATACCCGCTTTTTAACAAAAGTTCTTTAAACCATATCATACCTTAATAAGTTTTTCAATAAAAATAAAGGTCGGAAATGAGAGTAACATTCAATTCGAGTGAATATCGAATCAGCCTAGACAAGTGACAATCGCTTCGAAAGCGTTTCGTATTTCCACAACGATTTTCAACGGGATTGTGGTCAGTCCTATACATTTTTGCCTTTTCCATCATCGTTATCGCTGATAGAATGTCACTTTGTCTAGGGCCTCAGCAATCAAAAGTGTTTTTTCTATGCAGGTATATTTCTTTACTAATGAAAACTTCATACTTTTCAAACATTAATTCATGCGTTCTACAGGAAAGTTGTCATTCCTGAAAGTTCATTTATTTTTTGTCTGTGTGCACTTTTTGTTTATGTAGTACAGTTTTGTAGTGGGCCTGTTTATTTTTAACAAGTTTTCCCTGAAGTACCGTGGGAATATCGCTCCTCGTTTCCTGAAATACAGATAAACGTTCTAGGTCAATGTTACAATAATATTATGAGTCACGCGCCATTTAACTTTGGGTTGTGAACACGTCATTCAACAGCTCCTTTATATATTTGCTGTCACTTCCGATCTCAGTTTCAGTATCGTGTAATATCGTTCCCTAATGTTTAATACCATCAATGTACTATTAAAAAATAAATAAATTTTGTCATTTACCTAATTCATTTTATATTAATTATTTAATTAAATAATAATGTTTATATGCCTAATATAAGTTAGTTTGTAGGTATAAGGATCACCTATTTTATTTTACTGTTAGCATCTTATTTTATGTACTAACAATCTATGCAAATTTTTACTTTACTTTACCTGTATTCCCACAGAGATACCTAGCTACATGTACAGTGCGCTTCTGAGCGGATACGAGCGGAGCGGAGACGTGCAGAAATTGACCAACACCATCGCATCTCTCTCGTCTCGTCTATGATTTGTCGATTCCTGCACGTCTCCGCTGCGCTCCGCTCGTTTCCGCTTTAGTGGAAACGTGCTATAAATCACGGTATACACAGTACTAACTCAGAAATATACTTAGGTAGGTAGTTACAAAAAAACTGTATAAAAATATCTCATCAACATTTCTTAAGGTTTCAGCAGTTACCTAAATAAAGTCCTTGAAGCCATACAGTGGCTTAGAAAACTGTTGAAAACAAGTAGGAAACCCATGAAACAATTTGTTGAAATTTTCATTAAATATATTTGAAGAAATGTACGGCATGAGCTTAAACTTCTAAGCTAATCTAAGATGTCCGTTTGGACAGCTATAAAAATGCTTTGAAAACTGATTCTCGAGACATATCGATTGAACATACTTAGAGAGTTTGTAATTGACGACCTATCTACATTGTTTAAAACTGATTCTCTAGGCATAACGTTTTATTATATGTACGAGAACGAAACGTCAAAACGGACTTCTTAGATTGTCGCGAGTGTAGGTCAACTACGTATTGTAACACATACTTTGACACAATTAAACAATAATATTGTGCGTCACGAGACATGTCATTGAGTTTGTAAACATATACGTGACGCTTGTCAGAAACTGTTAAACCCTGTGATCAATTATATAGTATTTGTTGTTGGCAATGATCTTGGTAACAGCAAATATACAGTATATTAACTAACAAAGGGCGTAACTAATAAAAGCTAAAAAAAATATCCTCACTATAAGTACCTACTTATAGTGGTGATATTTTTTTTAGCTGAAATGTTCACAAAACTATTAAATTGATACGTAAACATATTAAATTGATACGGAAAAGAAACACTGTACTGTATTTCTACGTAGAAAGACAAGTGTGTGTGTACAGAGTGTTTCTTTTCCGTATCGATTTAATATTTTTTGGGAATATTTTACTTTTTTTTTTTTTGCAGCATTGCCATTCAACGTCGCAATGCTACCAGCCTTTTGGGCACTTTTCCTGTTGACAGCGATACGGACGAATTTTTGGATGCCCTTTGATCATTTCCCCTATACTTGTATATAATAATTATTATTAATTTAACTCAGTAAGTAGTTGTTTTATGTGGTAAAAGTGAATTAAAGTGACAATGTTCAATGATAAAAAAAAATAACTTTATTTTATTTTATTTTTTTGCATGTGTAGACGCATGTTTAGCCGCATATTGCAGGTTAACGGGAACGATCTTCGCATTCGTCGATTTTTACATACTGTATTTTCTTGTCTTGAACAAGTATGAACTGTATAGGACTGGCAAGGTGAGCCAGACGCGTGGAGGATTGACACAAATACAAATAAACCTATAACTAAAAAATCCTCGCATCGCTGTCGGCTGGTAATGTACCCAAGAGACTGGCGGCATTGCCACGTTGTGTGGCAATGCTTAACCTCTGACCAGGGTAAAAACCAGCCCTTGGGTCACGGGAAGTGTGAATAGCCGTTTGGAGATTGCGATGTTGATTATTAAAATCGGTCGCATTGTTAGATAGATACGAATGCATCAAATATAAGTTTTGGCGTTTTTATTTTCTTGAACTCATTTGCATGATCTATAAATGAATTATTCATTTGATCAATGATAATCATTAATCTTTCGTTGCGTTTCAAACAGATTTAGTGGGAGACGAAATGTTATCTAATTTTTTTTGAAGAAGCACTTTATTTTATTCCCTGACTGCGTCGGAGCTCTAAAAGAGGTAATGTTTTTAATTGGTATGTTTGTACTGGCGTCAAATAAACTAAAAACAAAAGTCAAATAATGGTGCCGATTCTCTTGTACACCGAACTAAACTAACTAAACTATCACTAAAATTCCTTACTTTTGACTATCTTGGAGCTATTCTGCCAAATAAATTCTCTAAATTTAAAACTTATTTTGACACAACTAAAATCAAATTTAACAACCGCGCGCCTCCACTTGGTACTTGTTTTCCCTACCCCGTGTTTTTTTTTTTAGAGCCACAGGCGCTCATGCACGGCATCCTCGACGTGTTATCTATGGAATTTTTCAGTTTTTGTATGGAAATTAACGAAAAAATAAATAAAAATAATTACCAACATGTTAAGAATTAAGGGTTAAAGGATATCCGAAAGGGGGTCGAAATTTTCATTATGTTTGCGATAGGACAAACCGTTTTCGAGATATAAGCAAAAGAAAATAATACAGTACTGTTTTTTGTAACTGAAGTCGAGGTGTTGGTTTGAATTTTAGTTCATGACATCTAATTTTATTCCACACATTTTTAATCGCGATTAAATATAGTCAGATTTAGTTAGAGGATTTTAGATATAGGACAAAATTTTAGGTTAAATCGTCAAATTCAGAATAGCATTTTCACTAAACTAATCTCAGTGCCATCTTAGTGCTGTCAAACTAAATTATAGTTAAGTTGTGTCATTTATAGTCTATTTCAGAATGAGTTTGATCGTTTGACAGGACTAAACTAAATTTTAGTGAATTTTGTGACATGAGAATCGGCACCATTAGTCACTATAAATATCGCTTAGTATGAGGAAAATAATAATAATTCGGTTGGCGGTTTGTAGGTGTTTTTAATCAATTAGTCGCACAATCACAGGTATCGATGACTGAAATAAAACAACGTTTTATAAATAAAAAACATTTTGATCGATGCTTTGCAGTACGAGTATAATGTTGTGCAATATAGCAGTTGTTTATTGTTTTACGTCGTGTGCGGCATGCCTAAATGTTTGCAAAGATTTATAGTTGTCTTAAAATAAAATGATTGATGTTCAAAATATTTACGTGTTCGATATTGAACTGTGGGCGAAAAATAACCGAATAAATGAACTCCTACTATGTCCGACATGGACGGCCGATGGACGTCACTTGGACATAGGGTTGCCAATCCTACTATCCTGCCAGGGTTGCGGGAATGTCCGAAAGGGATACCGGGACCTTGGCAACAGGCAACTGAAGGAACACGGGTGGGCTTTAGTCAGTAAAAGTCTGACACGCCCTTCCGCTCCGCCTAGAGCGGTAGAAGTCATTAGATGATTACCCAAAATAAAAAAAACCCTTACTTTAGAGTGTAAAATTGTATTAATTATGAGATATTAAAGAAAACCTGTTAAGACGCTCAAAGTAGCATTTAAAGAATAAAAATATTTTTGAAACATACCTACTATACAGTGTGTTAGGGTAGACACCGTTATCCTTGAAACTAGTGGTTTGGTGTCATCTTTAATATACTTTTTCTATGGGACGAACATTGAAATCGCAAAAAAAAAATCTGCTGTTCCATACATTTTGTCGATTTAAGTGAACACAAATGTATGGAAAAGCTGTTTTTTTTTGTTGCGATTTCAATGTTGGTCACCCTGTATATTCTTTTGCCATCTACTATCCTATTTTTAGCGGCAATGGCTTCGAATTTATTATAAAAAAGTGAAGAGGAGTGAGGATCTCGTGGCTAAGTAATAACAGCCGCTCGGGTCGATCCGTCAGGTTAAGCTACGCTTGCCGGGGTTGGTCCGTGGATGGGTGACCATTTTCACATATCGACACTCCGACAGCCTCGGAAAGCACGTTAAGCCTTTGGTCCCGGCTGTCATTTGTGGATCTTTGACAGTTGTTACGAGTCGTCAGAAGCCCGAAAGTCTGACAACCAGTCTAACCAAGGGGTATCGTGTTACCCAGTTACTGGGTTGTGGAGGTCAGATAGGCAGTCGCTCCATGTAAAAATAGCCGACCCCAACATAGTTGGGAAAAGGCTAGGCAGATTGATTTGATATAAAAAAAGTTGGCAAGCCTACTTGGACATGGCTAATTGGCTATGTCCAGCGGCGGACTTTACCTAATGGTAATGGTGATACAGTCAGTGGATGGAGTAGTGGGCTACAGGAGCTGAGATATAGGACGGAATCTCTTCTTCTTGGTCAGCAGAATTTTCTGCAGTGGTTTTTCTTGGTGAATTGGTAGAAACTGAGAAGTTTTCGTCGGTAGGAGTTCGACGTAACCCTCCACTGTCCTCAGGAAATTAATACACAGGAAAAATACAAACCTTTTTACAAAAAAAAAACCCACTTCCAGAAAAATCACTCAAAACTGAAAAATAACTTTAATTTCGGAAGTCGGTGTCTTTGCTTTTCAATTTTCGTTTTTTGCCACCGACTTCCGAAATTAAAGTTATTTTTCAGTTTTGAGTGATTTTTTTTGGAACTCGGTTTTTTTTTTGTAAAAAGTTTTTTATTTTTCACTTTTTCGTTGTGGTACGTACCCCACACAAATTCTAATACCACTAGCTGATGTAAATAACAGTGAAGGAGTAAATGAAAACATCGTCTAGATAAACTAATTGGGAAAAATACGTAATATTGAAGCTAACTCAAAAACTACACTAGCAAAGTTAATAAAATTTATATGGGACCACCTCGGAAGCATACAAAAAAAGAATCATCAAAATCGATTCATAATTGGCGGAGAAATCGAGTAACAAGCACACAAAAAAAAAAAAAAACATACAGACGAATTGAGAACCTCCTCCTTTTTGAAGAAGTCGGTTAAAAAGATAATGTGGAAAGTTTCACATCTGACGTACATCTACGTATGTTTCTAAAACACACAAGCGCTTTCTCTTTTATAAGTTTACTAGCTGATGCCCGCGGCTTCGCCTGCGTGGATGTCGGTTATTATACACTGAAACCTTCCTTGAGAACCACTCTATACATTGGTGAAAACAGCATGAAAATCGGTGCAGTAATTTTTGAGTTTATTGCGAACAGGGCGGCGGAGCACTTTGTTTTATAATAATACTAGCTGATGCTCGCGACTTTGCCCGCGTGGATGTCGTTTATTAAATACTAAAACTTTCCTCGAGAACCACTCCATCCATTAGTGAAAACAGTATGAAAATCGGCGCAGTAATTTTTGAGTTTATCGCGAACAGGACGACAGACACGCGGCGGAGGACTTTGTTTTATAATATGTAAGGATAAGGATTGTATGTTCCAATTTACGTATTTAGTGCCAACCAATGACTATACAGCCTCATTCTCTTTGGTGTCAACGTAGTGACTATAAAGCGCCAGGGTTGTGATTCTGAAAGACCTCATTCTAAACTTCGAATCTGAATCCGCTGTGAGTTTCTTGATTGGCATTTTAAAAACTCGGTTGATATACTAGCGCTACCCTTGCGAGCGTGTCAGCGAGTTGAACTAAATTGACCGTGCGTGAGATTTTGACAGATAACGTATGAGATGACGTAAGAAGTGGCATTCAATAAGGTAATTCCCCCGTCACTTCGCACTCGAACCCGATTCAAAATTCGAAGTGAGAGTGAATAGCGATGTGAGATGCGAGTTGTTGTTTGAATTTTAAAGAATCGACGTACAGCACTCGAAAAGCTATGAAAATCATAGAAATGATAATGGTTTTTCCCATGGAAAGCCATATAATTTCTATATTTTTTATGTCTATTCCACCATAACTTTTTAACCATAAGTTCATGCTTTAAATGGTTCTTCGGTATGTGTAAGTAATTGTGGTCGGTGTAAAAATGATTTACGTACATACCTACTAGCCTACATATTGACATACATTCAGCTTCCGTCCGTTCCATGTTTGTTGCTTTTTTATGCGTTTAGTTACATTATCAAGAGTTTTTATAGTTGCGGCCAGTTTTGAACGTTTATTGAGTAACATGGTTTGAGAAAATTCTTCTTTGAAGTTTTTATAAAATTGTGGTTTTGTGATCAATTTTTTTTCCTATTATAGTATCTTATATGGAACCACTGCCTACTGACCTTCACAACCCAGTAACTGGGTAATACGATACCCCTTGGTAACACTGGTTGTTAGACTTTCGGGCTTCTGACGACCCGTAACGACTGTCAAAGATCCACGCATGACAGCCGGGACCAACGGCTTAACGTGCTTTCCGAGGTACGGAGGAGTCTCGGTATGTAAAGATAGTCACCCATCCACGGACAAACTCCGGCTAGCGTAGCTTAACCTGATGGATCAACCCGTGGGGCTGTTATTACTTAGACACCAGCTCCTCCAAAATTAATCAAAGTGAAAATATATTCATTAGTGAACCGATCCAACAATTTTGGATTTTGGGAGCCTAACGAATGATCGAAAAGTGTAATGAAAGAAGCTGATGAACGTTCATTCCTGTATACAGGGTGTTAGGGTAAACACCGTTATCCTTGAAACCAATGGTTTGGTTTCATTTATAGAACGTAAAATCAATGGAAAATTACAACATACATTTTACTACAAGAGTATTTTACGCTTTCACCCTAGGGCGCTAGGGCAACGAACTTGCGTCTCAACACGGGTGGGAGGCGCGGGCCGTGACATGACCGGCCGCGAGCGTGACCCTTCCCTCAGTCAGTCAGCTGTTTCGCTAGCGAGCACAGATTCGGATAGAAACTTTTAATGAAAATAACGTTTTTTTTTTATTGTTACTCGGTCATTTATTTTTATATTAAGTCAACTACCCATGGTTTGAGTGACAACGGTGTTTACCCTTACACCCTGTATAAGTTTGTTGGTTCCTGTGAATATGAAATGAAACAAAAGCAAGTCTTGCCACTCGAGTGAAGCGTCTGATACTGGCTTTATTAATTCAATAAGTGCACTGCCCGGTACAGGCCTCTCAGAGAACTGACATTCAGACTGATCTTAATTAACTAAATACACATATCAATGAATCCAATAGTGAAGTTCGAGAGTATCAGTGTTATTTTAGACGTTACAACGGCAAATTTTGAAGTGCGATAAAGTTGATACGGTATGGTACTTCGTCTAATGTCAGAGATGAGTGTTTTGTTAAGAATTCAGACAAATTATGGATGGCAAAGCTGATCTTGTGATGTTGAAACGGCTCGAGTTCCAAAACCTAGGTCTCTATGGAGAAGAAACTCTTTAATTACAAACTCGTGGGTATATTATTGTTGTTGCTTAGAAATAAGTGAGAATAATGAATAAAAAGTAATTCGGTATATGAGATTAAATATAAGCCCTGACCAGTCTCAACTGATGGCGCCCGTTCACGAACATGACGCTTGGATCAGCACCATCCAGCTCAACCATTTTGTAGGCAACCGAATGATCCAATACACGCCCCATCTACAGTGAGACATTTAAGTGAGCACGACACTCTCAACAGCCATGGTCTTTCATAAATCATAATAATAAAATTCTAAATTATACAAAACTATAGTTTGCAATGTATTTGAGAGATGAATAAAAATTATACTATACCAAAAAGAAAGAAAATCATTATTATCTATTGGCTTATTACATCTTAATGCATTATTATTTTAAATGCGTGCACTGACTGGACAGGTCCACTCAATCTGTGTGGTTCTTTCCTCAAAAGACCATTTCAGACACCAATCTACATGGTCTTCACATGATCTGACCAAGATTATGTCTGGACTTTAAAAGAGACTGTGAACTCTGAGTTTATTTCGGCCTTTCTTCTCAGAGTAGTCAGATAGGAAACGCCGACCTCATCTAGTTTTAAAAATGTGATTGACGTGTAAAAGTGTTTCTACAAACCTACTTACAGAAATAAATCATTTATCATCTTGACTAATCCCAGCCGTTAGGTCACCGCTAGCAACCAAAACACCGTCTAAGTTACGAATGTTTAACTTATATTTAACTTAATGAAGCTAAGTCACACAGATCAGTTCAATAACAATCGATCACACTTGTTTGTGTACAAACAGTGTTAATCCACGCATCCATCATACTGTGATAGAAACGTAAACAAAGTTTGTTCATTTGCAAGCTGATGAGTAATAGTCTGGCTTTTTTTCTGTGTTTTTTAAGTTTATTTAATGATGATGCGTTTAAAATACTAACACTAGTGGTGCGTAGATACTTAAATATACGCTAGGTGCCGGCTAATATACAGAATGATTCTTTTTTAACTATCCTTTGCATGATCTTTAGTGAAAAATAATAAAATATATTTGTATAACTCAGTTCTAAAATTATTGAGATAAGACGGTGTAAAAAATGTAACGTTTTTGTTTATCACCCTTAGACACACAATCCTAAGGAGACTCCAGCACCCTAATTCCGTAATACAGGATCAATCACAATCTGAATCGTTTTGAAACAGATTGCTAATAAATTGATTCATAAATTCGACAAAAAAATCCGTCAAAATGAAACAGATTAGTCTTAAATCGTTTACGAAAATGAGTTTCGCAAGGAGATAGCAGCTGGTCTCCTACAGTACACTCTAGAAATAAGTACAACCAAAGCCTAACAATATCATAAGGACCATTTTGAGCCATGACATCTACAATTTGACGCGAAAAAGGAAATAACAAGCCGGAATTTATTAGAGGTCACAAAACATTCAATTCCAGTTACGTCCAGTTTGAACCAGTTTCATCCAGTTTTAGCGGGTTTCTTTTCTTTTGCCGACTTTTTGTGTAAACAAGTTAGAACTGTTAGAAGTAATTTATTTCAATTTATTTATATACGTTATTTTGATTGTGTTAGCTGCCTAATAATTTACTTTAACGATACATGAGTAGTGGGTAGTGTTATTTTTTTAAATATTGCAATGATCTGTGAATGAATGAAAGAAATATTTTGGTCTCGAGGTTATCGTTAATAATGTACTGGTTCTAACAATAGCTTGGAAAGTTTTGATCTTGAATTTGTACAGATTACGCTTTTCTCGAATGTCGAAATATAACAACGACGCGTGTATGTTGTCTTAACTGTTTGTTACCCGACTACGGCTAAGAAAAAAGGAGGGTTATGATTTTGACCGGTATGTATGTATGTATGTGTGTTCATTTGTTCCCTCATATCTTCTAAACCACTCATCACAATTTGACAAGTGAGGTATCGTTGGAAGCGTCTTGATCGTCCGCTGGTTATAGGCTATGTGACGTCACATTAAATAAAAAATGGCGCCCTCTAGAGGACATAAAGTCAGGAACTAAAAATAAACATTGTTTAATCGTACCATGTTGGGTATCAAATGAAAGGGCTTAATGAGCACATTTCAAATATATAAATATTATAACCCCAAAAGAATTTAAAAAAAAATTAAAGTAATAAAAACTAAAACCCAACTACGACTAAAAAAGTATAAACAAGACACCGCAGACAGACAAATTAAGAATCCGGAGTCACACGTGTTAGGGCATAAATCGAACAGATTACGTGTGACTCCGGATTTTTATTACTTAAATTTTTTTATTTTCTACAGATTGGGAAAAAGACAACAAAGTCAGTGTGAGAGAGAAAACAGTGTAAAAACCCGAACACACGTTTAAATTGTTTGGCTCGGCTATGGAACAATAAAGATGGTGCTTTATAAGCATTCTCCCTGTTTGAAACTCAGCTAAATATCTTCTGCTAAAATCAACACATCATTCTCTGGATTACCTGTAAAAAATAAAAGTTATAAAATTAACACCCAACTACGAAAAAAGTCAACTAAAAAGATGTAAACTAGACATCACAGACAGACAAATTAAAAATCCGGAGTCACACGCTGTAGGTAGAACAGATAAATCGAACAGATTACGTGTGAGTCCGGATTTTTTATTTCAGTTGAGATGAGTTTAGAAGTTATGAGGGAATGAACATACATACATACCGGTCAAAACCATAACCCTCCTTTTTGCTTCGCCGTAGTCGGGTAAAAAACAAACCAATCACGGACTTATTTTTCAGGTAATTTTATTAGTGTGGATTGGTCTTTCTTTCAATCTTCGCCTTCCTATAATTTTATCAAACATTGACGAGAACTACGTTTATTTCCTCAATGGAAAATGTATAATTAATACTTATATTTATATATCCCTGACGTAACAAATTCCTGAAAACAGACGAGGAAAAAGAACGAGCATTCCTCCTGTCACAGCATTCTTTAGTAACGTATAATAGTGATGTAGATCATGTTCGTTCGTATTCGTCAACCTTTCTCAGTAACCTGTGCACTTGACCTAATTCGTGTTTAGGTTGAATGGAGATTTTGTATGACGATGTTCTTTTCAACTGAAATTGTACTGGAATATTGTCTGTAGTATTTTGTTGGGAAAATACTGAATTTACATCACGTTAAAAACGGGTACAACGGGACCCTGTTACTAAGGCTCCGCTGTCTGTCTGTCTGTCCGTCTATCACCAGGCTGTATCTCATGAACCGTGATAGTTAGACAGTTGACATTTTCACAGATGATGTATTTCTGTTGCCGCTATAACAACAAATACAAAAAAACAGAATAAAATACATTTAAGGGGGCTCCCATACAACAAACGTGATTTTTTTGCTCGATATTGATAACGGCAACAGGTAGACGCTTGAAATATTCACAGAATATTTAGTTATATTATATTCACTTTAAAAATAACTATAAAAATAATTAAATTAAAATAAAACAAATATTTGAGGGGGGCTCTCATACAACAGACATGATTTTTTGCCGTTTTATAGATAATGGTACGGAACCCTTTGTGCGCGAGTCCGACTCGCACTTGGCCGTTTTTTTTGTACCAGGAGATATATTTCGAAGCCGTACCTCGGAAAGCACGTTAAGCTGTTGGTCCCGGCTGTCATTCGTGGATCTTTGACAGTCGTTACGGTTCGTCAGAAGCCCGAAAGTCAGACAACCAGTCTTACCAAGGGGTATCGTATTTCCCAATTACTGGGTTGTCAGATAGGCATCATCATCATGTCAGATAGGCAGTCGCTCCATGTAAAATACTGGTATTCCGCTGCATCCGGTTAGACTGGAAGCCGACCCCAACATACTTGGGAAAAGGCAGGCAGATTGATTGAGATATATTTCGAAGAAGGATAGGCTCTATATTGTTCAATAGTAAGGTACTTAGTAAGTAGGTAAGTACTTAACTATCGAACGCTATAGAGTCGAGAGAGGGGTAGAGATGTAAAAAAAAAAAAAAAAACCTTTATTTGGCACAGTACTGTAACCAAGGAACACATTTGAATAAATTAAACTTAATAAAATAACTTAATAAAATTAAAATATAGGATCATTATGAACCTCACGGCCGCGCCAAATAGGTTCATTTCAGCAATTATGCCAGACAGAATATGCTGTCTGACGCCGATTTTCAAATGAACCTTTACGAAAGCTTCACATACTGGCTCATCGGCGTAATGTTGCTTCCTTTTTGCAGACTGTACTTCGGAGAGTGTGTGCAGGAGCTCCTTTACCTGATCCTACTTTCTCTCTCGTACTACCGGACTATACCAAACGTACAGGGGGCCCAAAACGATCACTATAGCAGAATCATAATATGAAAATATCATTTAATCATCGTCAACTTATCATCGTAAAATGTCACAAACTGACAATTCATAATATGTTATGCGTGTAATTCATATTACGAAATAATTCATCTGTTTGACAGTTTTCTATGGAGATTCGTAAAAAGGTCCACAAATTATGAATTGCTTTTAAGTTAAATTTTGATTTTAAAATCTTATATTGTTAATTACTATTTATAAGACCTACTGTATGACCAAAAATCACACTAATAAATACTTTGACTTTAAATTAGAGGAATTGCTAATGACAGCTGGGATTCAGGAAATGAACTGCTTTTGGAGGAATTGCTAATGTGGCCGGTTTAGGCCCCCTGCAGGGTATCCGCACTTAGTAGCTTAGATATACCGACTAGTCGTGTACTCAGCGCTTCTCCTCCACATTTATAATGTGCACGGCCAAATTGTGGAACTCTCTGCCAGCGTCTGTGTTCGCTTCCACGTATAACCCGACAGCCTTCAAAGCAAGAGTGAACAGGCACCTTCTGGGCACGCTCGTTCCATCATTGACTTCATCTATCACTTTCTATCCGGCGAGATCGGGGTCAAGATCACAAACATATTGCATTAAAAAAAAAGAACGACGACGGATGTAACAGTTAAGACAGTGTTTTATACGAAGTAAACTTAAATAATATAACTTTTCCCATTTTAGAGAACCCAATTCTAAAATAGCAAAGTGTCTGTTTGAGTTAATGACCTTTAAGTAAATTTTATCTGTATATTTTTTAGTTTAAGCTTTTGGCAGTCAGATGTGGTTAGGGTATAATGGGACTGGTTTGCACAATGTGTAAAAGTCCTTTTAATTTTTTTTTTTTTTTTTCTCATTTGCAATTTTCATCTTCCAAATCAATAAATTAAAGTCGCTTTTCGTGTTTGTCTGTATGCCCGCGTTGTTCTTCTAAACCACGCAACAGATTTTGATGAGGTTTTCACCATCGTATAGAGAATTTATTCCGGAAGTTTTATGTGTATAATACGTTATATTAGAGTTACATATAACTACGAAATCTCGATGTTTTGTCAAGTCAAGAAGTAGGAGAGGTTCGCTAGTAAATAATATAACTTTGGTCCATTTGCAATTTTCATCTTCGCTAATAATTTCGATGCACCCTTGTACCGCATAGCATAGACCGATGAAACTCATTGATGATTCCATGGTGATACCAAAATTCTGTTAAACGTCATATCACAATCAAATGGCTAAGTACAATTTAATCCACGTTTAATATGACATAACCTAATCCAAAATTCAACAGCGGTTCTAAAACATGTCAAGCGTTTAAATTAAACGATAGAACGGTAAATTGTTTTGTTCTCAAGAGAAAGTTAAAGTGTACTAAACATACCAAATGAAAGTAAACGGAATAAAAGATTATCACCATACACACATCTAACGGGTTTTAGTATAGATACTACGTTTACAAAGCTCGTGGCTACGTAATAACAGCCGCACGGGTCGATCCATCAGGTTAAGCTACGCTTGCCGGGGTTGGTCCGTGGATGGGTGACCATGTTTACATACCGAGACTCCTCCGTGCCTCGGAAAGCACGTTAAGCTGTTGGTCCCGGCTGTCATTCGTGGATCTTTGACAGTCGTTACGGGTCGTCAGAAGCCCGAAAGTCAGACAACCAGTCTTACAAAAGGGTATTGTATTACCAGTTACTGGGTTGTGGAGGTTAGATAGGCAGTCGCTCCATGTAAAATACTGATATTCAGCTGCATCCTGCGACGTTGAAAAGTATTGATTCTCAGCCTATTTTGAATAAATGAGTTTAAATTATATAAATTCGAATGGAATTGCTTCATGAATATTTCAGCAATATGTAAACTATTGTCAAACGTAAAGAACGAGCAATATTTTATGAAGAATATAGCACAGAAAAATATTCTTCCCTTTCAAAAACTAGAGCTGATATCTCTTGGCGGCCAGTAATTAGCTCTCGCCCTACGTAGGTACGTACACGTCATAGACAATGGTGAACATTCGAATCTCGAACTCGACTTACTCGGCTTTCCCGCCCTCGACGCGTGATCCAAATGAAAACTCCGTGGGTGTGAAAATTCAGTGGGCCAGTCTTCGCGCGACACGCGTCAAGTGCAGACGTCCTCACGTCGCTCCCACCAAAGTTTCCGCGCGAAAGTTTTCACGTAAACATAAGTGGCAAAATAATTTTACAATAGTGAGTGTTTGTTTCATTATAATTTGTGTTAATGTGAGTTTTCCAACTGATGACCGACATTTAGATTTATGTAAGTATTCGATCTTTGATTTTATTTTTGGTCTGAATAATTAATGCCTGCGAAATAGGTTATTGGGATAGATATGTAATGAGTGTGGTTTTCGCGACAGAATTATTCATTCCAGATTGACATTATGAAAAATCTTCAAAGGCGCAGTTATGTGACATGTGTTCGTCATACTTTTAGTAATTTTTTTATGTCCGTAATAATGTCCAACGAATATTAAAACGAATTAAGCGGTGACTTTCATACCTTATTTTCTTTGTATTTATTCATTTGTTTTTTTTTGGACAACGGGTATTTACAAATTAAATAAATAATTCTTTTGATAATTGTAACTGATTACTTGTAAATTATTATAACGAATAGGTTAATAAAAAAAAGATTCATATAGTTTTATCTCCATATAAATTGCAGCACTGGCAAAAAGTTAATAAAACAAGCATGTTCAATAAATTGTCGATAAAGCTATCAAAGAAAAATTTATTGAACGATAAAACCTTGATTTAAAATATTTACTTGAAATAAAACGGACTTCAAATGTAAGCTGAATGTTCAAACCTATAAAGATTCCCAAAAAATAAACATTAAATTCGTAAATTGTTTTCCAAAGAAATAGCTAACGTGCTTTTAATACATAAATTGGAATCTTTGCTTTGATAAGCATAATGATATAAAAACTTTTTACAAAAAGTGGAGTAATCGCGTTACAAACACACACAAAAAAAAACATACAGACGAATTGAGAACCTCCTCCTTTTTGAAGAAGTCGGTTTAAAAGCACTAAAGTAATACATAGCCACTTTAACACATACAGAAAATGTAATGAAATTATTTTTTTAATTCAAACATAACATCTCCAAAAATACAAGTCTCGCAACGCAGTTCTTGTACTGCAAAAAGTTGTGAGATATAATGTAAAACCAAGTCGGTTAATTTATTCATTAGGCTATCAATGGGAGAATCTATGCAACAACTTTGTCATAAATTGTTACCTAATTAGTTAACCAACAACATTTTTGTGGTGATCCTATCGATAAGACATCATTATTTCTTTAATAAATATAATGACTTGGCTATCGCACACGGCCATAGAATCTAAGTTTTTTTTTTTTTTTGGGTGATAAATCATCAAATGACTTCTCCCGCTCTGGGCGGAGCGGAAGGCGTGTCAGACTCTTACTGACTAAAACCCACCCGTGTTCCTTCAGTTGCCTGTTGCCAGGGTCCCGGTATCCCTTTCGGACTATTCCGCAACCCTGGCAGGATCTGACTACCCCTGATGACAAGAAATGGTGAAACTAACTCAGAGGTCAAAGTCTAAGTTGTTTTTTCTACAAAATACAATAATAAGGTAAACATGTGAGTAAAGTTTACATATAAAAATATTGTAATGTTAAACAGTTCTTTTGAAACACCAAAATTAAAATCCGATATTTTTAACGATCAAAAAAAGTAAAACTGCAAATGAAAAAATAAAACACCCTGAAATACTTTACTATAAATTTATAAACCAAGAATACCATTTTTCCAGTAAAAAGTTACAAATAAGCAACGGTCCATTTTCCTAAGAATTCGCACAGATAAGAAAGCATCTGGTACATAATTTCCCGCGCAAATTATGTCCACAGATAATAACCTAAGTAGGTATAAACCGAACATGTGGTTTAATTAAGAAAGTCCCTTTTTCTTTCAATTGTCGCACATACGATTGACCTAATAAGTTATAGTGATATTGAACCTACATGGTAGTCACATTAATGTCGATTTCTTATTCTTGGATTTTTCCCTTTAACCCAGATTTCTGAAGAAAGACAAGCTTTTCTTGGAATTAAAGGATGGGTAGGTAATTTATTATTTTTTGCATAAAATTGTGATCAAAGTCTAATTAAACGTCTCCTTTTTTAAAAGGATACATCAGCCCTATTTTATTCAAATTAGTGTTATTTTGGTCCAAAACAAACTTTTCAAACGTTATTCTTAGGTGGACAAGACAGTGATATTTTTATTATTAGAATATTATTCTACTAGCTGCACCCCGCGGTTTCACCCGCGTATTTCTCGATCCCGTGGGATTATAGGGATAAAAAGTATCCTATGTCCTATTCCGGGCCATGGGTCACAACCCTTTTTTTTTTTAAGTCTGGAAATCATCAAATGACTTCTCCCGCTCTGGGCGGAGCGGAAGGGCGTGTCAAACTTTTACTGACTGAAACCCACCCGTGTTCCTTCAGTTGCCTGTTGCCAAGGTCCCGGTATCCCTTTCGGACATTCCAGCAACCCTGGCAGATGGGTCTACCCCTGTGCCAAATTTCATCCAAACCTGTTCAGCGGTTTTAGCGTGAAAGCGTCACAAACAAACTCACTTTCGCATTTATAATATTATAGTTAAGATTCTTATTCTTTTCTAAGCCGTGTTTATTACACCATCGCCACGACAAATCATGCCGCGAATAATAAGTACCCATCAGTAACATACACGCCATTCACGAAATCATTATTTGCAACTTCCTCGAAGAAAAAAAATAAAAAAGTCTTCCTAAACGTCGAAAAAGTTTGGAACACGCATTTATAAAAAAGTCATTCGAACAACCATAGAGAAAATTAAAAAGTGGGAGTATTCTTTTTTTTTACCGCTGTTCGTATAGGAACAGCGGTAAAAAAAACGAATACTCCTTCCTTTCCCTTCTCATTTCAAAAGTATATTAGTGAACGCAGTATATAAATCACTTTAGTAAATTAATCTTCCCACTCTACTAATATATCTTAATAACGTGTAAACATAAAATTAATTAATGTTAACACAAGTGTATAAATAGTTCAAGATACTGTCATTAATTCAGCTCTAGAAATTATGAATATGGCCGTTGTTTATGCGGTGAAAAGTCGTGAATAGGTCCTGGAAAAGTTAAATTATGTAACATGATTTATGGTACGCTGATATAAAAGAAATACTCATTTAAATAATATTCTGAAGAGATACTTGTTCGGGTTGGCATGATTCGGCACTTTGAGAGCAGTTTGTGATGAAATAATTAACAATAAGAACTTTTTAGTCGTTTTTTTTTTAAAGTTTTTGTTTTTCAATTTTTAGTTGTGGTACCTACCCCACACAAATTCGAATACCACTACCTGCTATGTAACAGTGATGGAGTAAATGAAAACATCGTCTAGATAAACTAAGTGGGGGAAAAATACGTAATATCGAAGCTAACTCAAAAACTACGCGAGCAAAGTTAATAATTTATATGGGACCATCAAACAAAAAAAGAATCATCAAAATCATAATTGGCGGAGTAATCGCGTAACAAAAATACAAAAAAAAAAAACATGTTAACGAATTGAGAACCTCCTCCTTTTTGAAGAACTCGGGTAAAAAGTAAAGCGCCTGTCTGGGTTTGAACTTATGACGTACAACTCGTAAGTCGCGGCCATTTCCACTGTTCCACCACAGCAGTAGTCAAATAAAAAAAAAAACAAATCAAATCGTTTATTGCAAACCATAATGTACAAAATATAGGTGGTAAATAAAAATAGTAGAAACAATTATGGACCCTGTCGGGCACAGCAAATTTTTAAATAGGTATTGAGGGGAGCTTTACAATTTTTTCTTGTTATTATTTATATCCTATTTCCTATGTATTTACATTTCTAGTCAGTAGATTGCTTCAATTTCCTCAATGCTAAGTAACCGATACCCAGCACAAAAGCAGAAATAATTCACTTCAGGTATATAATTCACGTTACGCAAGGTGCATCTTCCTCGTGAATAGTTTAGCGTCTTTAGCGTTACCACCAGGAGTCACGTTCGGGACGTTTCTCACATTCTGCAGCCTTATCTTGAGGTAAAGACTTAAGTTTTTATGCTATCCTTGTAGCAAAATACCTAATTATAGAGGCTTTAGTTTCATGAACACTTTTTCAATATATGTTAGCTACGTAGGCGCCAGTTGTTACCTAAGAATATTGTATTGGGTGGTAAACTTGGGCGCTTGAGTCCATTAAGTAATAATATCTGTCTGTATTTGTCGTATGGTGGTAGGATGGCAAAAATGTATACATAGGAAGTACATAGTTTTTTTTTTTTTTTGGTTGGGAAATCATCAAATGACTTCTCCCGCTCTGGGCGGAGCGGAAGGGCGTGTCAGACTCTTACTGACTAAAACTCACCCGTGTTCCTTCGGTTGCCTGTTGCCAGGGTCCCGGTATCCCTTTCGGACTATTCCGCAACCCTGGCAGGCATCGGTCCTAACGGACCCCGTCAGGTGTGCTGACATCTCTTTGAAGCGCGCGTGGAACACGACGCGCCATCGACCCGGGCCTGGTCCTTATCGGACGGCGAGCTACCCATTGCTCGCCGTTGCCGCCGTCTCACAAGCTCCACTATACGGCACAGCCAGGAAGTACATACTGGCTGTGCCGTATGGTAGAGTTTGTGGCTTAGTAATGAGTCTCGGTATCAAAAGTTGGTTACCCATCCACGGACCAACGAACCGTAGCTTAACCTGATGGATTGGCCCGTGTGGCTGCGTTATTACTTAGCCACGATGTTTCTTCAGTAGTCTACATGAACTGGCAGATATTACTTGCCAGTTGGTTTAAAAATGTTCAGAATCGCCACGGTCTATAGTATCACATGATTATGCCAAAAATGGGATTCATATTTCATATTAAAACTAATCATGACACCCTCTTATGTTCATCAGGTACGCAAGAGATACCCTTATCAGATATATTCTACATTTACCCCTCAATTCTACCTTATAAAGAACATGAGAATATCATAGAAACTAGGTGACACCATGAATGGCTAGATAAAATCACACTGTTGGATTTTCAACCCTCGTCTCAGCGCCGAAAGTTAAAATTCCAACAGTGCAATAATATTAAGGCGTTCACTTACGTGATTCTTAGAGTTTGTGAAAACGGGCATGAAACTAACGTTATAGTACAGAATTATGTCATAATCTTTTATGATAGATGCTCTAACGTGCCTAACCCATCATAATTCTGATGAAGATTAGTGTAACACGATGTTTTAGTAATCTGCAGTCATTCACCTTCTTTTTAGAGATTATTTATCTTATGGGTGAGATGTGATAAGAATTTCGTCACAGAATCCGTCACATGTCTTGTCTGACTACCTAATAATATACCTATAATAGGTCATGTCTGCATGCAGCTTAGTACAGATATTGATTTGAAAATAAAGTTTGTAAATAACTAGCTGTAACCCGGAAATTTCGAGGATATTTAGGGGTATGAGGAACAGGGTGTAAAGTTCACTCATACTCCATAGAAAAAGGAGGATCCTCCGACCAGACGGTTGTTGTGTCTGGCGGGCAACTGCCCAACGATTGATGTTGGGTTCTCGTATATATGTCCACTGCATGGTAAACTTTAATTGCGCGATGCAGGATTTATGTGACGTCTGTCTGACGTCAGGTCTTTGATGCGTAGTTCGCATGTAGCGATGTAGATACCGCCACATCACTCCCCTCCGGAGACCGGAGGTCGATAGTGGGCTGAGTCTTGTATCTTGCGATGCTTGCCAGTGCCAGTTGTGGTTCCAGTGAGTCGGAACCGGGTGCTGCATTGTTCGCGGTGGGTCGGAACTGTTTGCGGCGGTTGTGGTGATTGAAGTTATTGCGGTGATTCCCCAGTGGGTCGGGGTGATGAGTGATTGAGGTGATTCCCCAGTGGGTCGGGGTGATGAGGCTGAAGGTGATGGACCAGGAATGCGCGTTCGCTGCATGCTGGTGGTCAGGATACCCGTTGACGCCTCGGGTGTTGGCTTGGCTGTGTGACTCGCCTCACTGAAAGCTTGCGGGAGTGATGATGATGAAGTCACGCTGGAGTAGTTGCACGAAGGCTGCGTTGACGTTCATATTCGGGGTCACCAATTTAGGGGTATGAGGAACAGGGTGTAAAGTTCACTCATCCACCATAGAAAAGGGAGGATCCTCCAACCAGACGGGTGTTGTGTCTGGCGGGCAACTGCCCAACGATTGATGTTGGGTTCTCGTATATATGTCCACTGCACGGTAAACTTTAATTGCGCGATGCAGGATTTATGTGACGTCTGTCTGACGTCAGGTCTTTGATGCGTAGTTCGCATGTGGCGATGTAGATACCGCCACAGATATATAAAAAAAAAAATCAGTATACCTCTTTTGGTCATGAACTCATGAGCTATCCGATTATCAAAAAATATTTGGTCTCCCCCAGGCGTGAAAATTGATTCGCTGTTACCATGTATATGAGATTGTTTCGTTTCAAATTGCTTTTTCTCATCCAAAGCAGGCTCAGGAATTGATTGATCATCAGTCTTCACACTTGCTTACTGTGTGTTGGTGACTGCGAAGCTCATGTTCACGACGTTTTCCCTAAGGTGTTAGTCAAATCCATAAAAACTAAGACGTAAAAATGACCACCTATTCAAATCATTGCATCTTCTATCTCATATAAACATCCCGTATTATTACACCACATTTCATACTCCAAATAGAATAATAAATAATAATTTACGTTCCATGTTACGCGTACAAATCTTTCGCCAGGTCCGAACAGGTTGGGAGTGGGATATAAAAACATTGACCCCTTCATGTGTCTTCATTAAGATATCCCGAAACAAATGTTCTATAATGTGTTGCTTGTAGGGATCCCATGTTGGACACGGTACGAGACAGTCCTGAAAATTATATAGGTAAAGGTTTGTCGTTTTGAAAAATCTTTTATACCCAGTATGTCTTATTCTGCTAATTTTATTTTTTTATTTTTGTGCCTCAATTTTGCTCCTCGAATAAAAGATATCAATTTTGAAAATCAGCTTGAGTATTGTAAAAAGTAATGGTGATAAGATTTTTTTATCATATTTCGTAACCATTTTGAGTTCAAATTGATTAATGATACACAAGTATCATCAATCAATTTTTCTAGCGATAGGACGGTCCTTTCGTCAACGTTTAATTTTGAACAAATAAATGATCTTTATCTTTAGCTTGACAGTTGATTTCAATAAAGAAAGTGTCTTCTATTATTACTAAAAACTTTTCAAATAAAAAGGGTTATATTTACTAAAATCCATTTGATAAATAAATGAAAAAGAAACGTTCTTAAAATGTTAAAACCACTTTGCGTGTCTTGAATAGCTTAGAAGCTGATCGTAAATCATTCCACGCAAAAATCCTTACGAAAATGGAGCATGATGCTAAAAGGATTGAGACTCCGAAGAAAAACGCTTATATCCCTTAGAAAATATCACGATATACTTGGTTGTCAAGATGTGACCTTTTGAACGAAAGGATTCTTTATAGTTTTGTGAATGAATGAATGAATGACGACGTTGATTCAACTTTAGAAGTGTCAGCTTTGAAATTTATCTTTTTGTTGGTAAATCCGATCAATGTTGTTACTATTTGTTTGGTACCTTTACTGAAACCCTAAAGGGTTTCTCGTGAAGATCCACTAAAGGGTTTAGGGCTTGAAAGGCGAATAGATACAATACCATAATGTCAATGAAGTTGGTTTTGAGGTTCACGAGATTAAACGACAAGATTTCCTTTATAGTAAAAATGTTCTTGAATTTTCTTGTGATCACTTCGAAATTCTCGTCTTTTACCATATCATAGAATTACTTATTTCGTTTCTGACCTCATGCTCACTCATAGTAATCGTTTTGATGATCACGATGAGCACAAATTATGCTTTTAGTTTCTTGGTAAACATTATCCATTTCCCTAAAGAGACTTTATAACTTCCTGTGACGTCTGAGGACAGTTTTTACTACAATTTATTTTACCCCAAGCTATTACCATTAACTAAAACCAAAAGTCACAAGTGCTGCAAGAGTTATTACACTTTTACAATTATTACAGACTTGGGCCTGCACATAAAACAGATTTCAGTGTATTACACTTAGGCAGCCCACGAAAAAAGTTATTTAGTCATTTGGAAGTCGGCCAAATCCCAATTTTTCATGTACTTTCCCCCAATTTGACTGATTTAAATGACATTATGGTTTCGTTACCAACGTTCGGAGAATGAGGTCTACATGCGGCGGAAATTGTAATATGTTGAATTGCCTTGCTGTAATATTTATTTGCGATAAACTATTATATGTGATATGTTTTGATAAATTTTATGTTAAATTATTTATTTGTATTGAAAACATCTGATTCGGAAAAAAAATTTAAAGGTATTTTTGTTTTTTCGATAAAAAAAATATACTTGAAATATATTTTTTCCAAGTCATCTTATGTTTGCTCGGTAAAAGTTGCGCAAATAACGGACTAGCTAACAAAATAATTCCATGGACAGCAAACATTGAGACGCAAACACATAAACCTATTTTTGTTAAAATGATTACTGAGAGGAAAATAACCGAAACTCTTACATATTTTATCTCTTAGGATAGATTTCTTTACTTCTTGTTAGTAACAGCAGGTAGCCAAAACTGTATGTGGAATAAACCATTTCAGTGTTCCCATTTATTTCTGATTTTCTTGGAAACTTTTATCCAGCGCATTGAAATAAGATACTTTGAAATACATATATTTTTTAAATTATTATATGAAAGTATTATTTTTTTATATAATTTTTTATAGGCATTAAAAGTAATCTTTGTAATGCCTAAAAGGAAATAGAACAGGGGTTTTAAAAATACCACAATCTTTATGAAAATAAATAAAAAACAGGATTCTAGAAATCGGGATATCATATAACCTAAATCGTAAACGTCCATTGCCACAAACAAGCCATTAAATGTTTATGGATCAAGATATAGATACATAGTATTTACTGGAAAGCCTACAAAACGAACGAATGGCTAAAGTAAAATGCTTACGAAACTGATAGCATAGGAGTAGGAAAATATAATAAGAAAATGAGAGAAAACGCTGTCCTGTTGAAGTTTGTTATATACTCCATAATATATAGTGTTATATAACACACATACATAAAATATATTTATATATAATAATAATTATAAATGTGAAAATAACTCTGTCCATTTATCTGTTTTAACTTTTCACGCCATATGGGATATCAATGAAATTTGGCACACATTTGACCTAGGGTAAGACATAGGATACTTCTTATCCCTGCGGTATTTTCCCGTGGGATAATTTCCGACAGCCATGTGAACGAAGCCGCGGTCAAAACCGTGTATTATATGGAACTACGCTAAGTGGAAATTTACCGGTATAGTTTCTCTCATTTCAGAAACAGATCTATAATACCATACCACCAACTAACCCACAAGCCATAGTAGTTTCCTACAGTAGTTGTCGCTCTCTAACTATCGTGTTGTATAACTGTCGTGTTGATCGTTAAGTAAGTAGTTAGTCATTACGTACTGGAAACTATGCTGAGTACCGTTTATTTCAGTCAAGCCATAGGTATAACTACATATTTATTGGCCTATGTAACTATATGAATTCGTGTGGCAATCAGACCTGCAACCTCATACTGCAGTAGGCTATCACTCAGTGACAAACTGCGCTCTCGCTCCATTTATGATGCATAGATTTTTACTTGACATTATCTTCCCAAACTTTTCCTATCTATGTTGCGGTCTGCTTCCAGTCTAACCAGATGCAGCTGAATACCAGTATTTTACATCAAGCTACTGCCTATCTGACCTCCACAACCGAGTTATGATTAGGTTAATAGGTTTTTACTAGTATATTTTTAAAAGATACCTACACAGTTTTGTAAACACTCCTTTTATCAAAATATTTAGATAAAAAAGAAAAAAAAAATGTTTTTATTTTGAATAATAAAACATGATTTTTAATATTCGTAAAAGAAAAAAATAGAACGATCCCGCCCAAAATGATGGTGTTCCTACAGCCGGATGGTGAAGTAACACGAGAGTGCACTGGAGAACATAAATCTCGTCAATTGAACACAAAATTGATACTAATCGCTTGAACGGATCCGTTTTATGTGGCCGAGCCACCAGAATAGCCATCATATAGTTACAGGTAACTGTGGATAGATATAACACTGTAAACTACTGACGTATACTGCTGGAGGTGTTGAAAAATATATGTAGTTTGTAGTGAGGAGTGTAGTCTTTGATATTGATGATTAAGAGGGTAATAGTGATTTAGTTCGGTACTTATTTTATCACAAGCCGTGTGCCCAATGGGATTCCCCTTCGGCAAAAATGACGAACTTCCATGCGAAATTTCATCCCCTGTTTGACCACCTTAGGGGATGAATTTTCAAAAATGCTTCATTTGCGTGTTTGGTACATCGTTTGCTAAATTAAAATGGCGGATAGGAGGCCCCGTCAGGCCCCAAACAAACATGAATTCGACCTGAATTCTTGTAGCGGACAAAGAAGCGAGGTAGATCTCTTCTTGCTTGGATGTCTAAATGAATGACTCGAAGACTCAGAAATGAAACATCTGGCGAAGAATGACGAGGAGAGCCGAGCCCAAATGAAATGGGATAAGACTAGGCAAAGAGAGAGACAGACAGAGAAGTAACATTAACAGGATAACCACCCCTCAGGCTGCAAATGAAACCACAGGCAATGGTTAGTATGATAATAAAATTGTACTAAAATCACAAGTCCGCCTGCCAAGTGAAGTGATGACCGCAATGTGAACCAAGGATCGTTTACACTATAAATAAATAAATAAAATAAATACACAATAAATTGATAGCAGTTCCACGGCCAGTCGTGATATTTTATAGCTGGTACTCAAACGTAACTAGAAGTCTTTGAAGACGAGCATATAGTATTGACGTAAGTGCTAAGGCCCCTCGCCCACGGTGACTTTTTGTAGCGATGCAGTAGCGATGCAGTAGCGATGCAGTAGCGATGCAGTAGCGATGCAGTAGTGATGCAGTAGCGATGCAGTAGCGATGCAGTAGCGATGCAGTAGCGATGCAGTAGCGATGCAGTAGTGATGCAGTAGGGATGCAGTAGCGATGCAGTAGCGATGCAGTAGCGATGCAGTAGCGGTGCAGTAGCGGTGCAGTAGCGATGCAGTAGCGATGCAATAGCGATGCAGTAGCGATGCAGTGGCTGGTTCGCATCGCTACAAAAAGTCGCCGTGGGCGAGGGGCTTAAGGTAAACAAGAATGAAACTATAGTGTTATTTAGGTAATGGATAAATGATTGTTGAGCTAATTGACTACCTTTGGAATGTCTTTTTTTTTTACGTTTGGTTAGTGACTAACCTGGTGTGAGAGTTTTTGTGACGTCCATGGGCCTCTGACTTGGCTTCACATGCCGTCGAGAAATATCTCCCAGGCCAGGTTTCCTCACTATGTTGGAATCTCAGACCAAGAAGGAGCGCTGTCAACAGTGACGTGAGGCCGGTTTCGTAAATATTTGTCCACTTAGTGGTGTAGTTTGATTGTAAATGGTTTAGAGGTGTAGTTTTGGCATGCTTCACTGTATTGTTCGCAGCGCTCTGTCTTGGTTTTTTACTTAGTCTGAGATTCCAACATTTTTTAAGAACCAGCGATTGTAAAAAACCGGCCAAGTGCGAGTCGGACTCGCGCACGAAGGGTTCCCTAACATTATCTATAAAAACGGTAAAAAAATCACGTTTTTTGTATGGGAACCCCCTTAAATATTTATTTTATTCTGTTTTTAGGGTTCCGTAGTCAGCAAGGAACCCTTATAGTTTCGCCATGTCTGTCTGTCCGTCTGTCCGCGGCTTAGCTCAGAGACCTGTGGTACTAGAAATCTGTAATTTGGTATGGATATACATATACATGACGCCGACAAAGTGGTAAAAAAAAATCGCAAAACAAGTTTTTCAACTACAATGTTAAGTTTGTTTTATAAATTCATCCCAACTACGGAACCCTTCATTGTGCAAGGTACGACATGCACTTGGCCGGTTTTTAGTATTTGTTGTTATAGCGGCAACAGAAATACATCATCTGTGAAAATTTCAACTGTCTAGCTATCACGGTTCATAGGGTCATAGGGTCCTATTACTAAGACTCCGCTGTCTGTCTGTCTGTCTATCCGTCTGTCACCAGGCTGTACCGCAATAGCTAGACAGTTGAAATTTTCACAGATGATCGTTTTACCCTTTGGGTGCGAAACCCTAAAAAAATACACTCGCAACTACAATAAATATAATCGTGAAAACCATTGTTTACTTGCAAATGGCTAGAAGCCAGTAGGCGATTGTTTGACAAGTTAACTTAATTTCACTGTATACGTAAATCACAACTGTCATTATTTTACAGTCGTATTCACTAATGGACTATTGTATCTGTGGCGGTATCTACATCGCCACATGCGAACTACGCATCAAATCTGCTCATCTGTTAATTACCCTAACTGAAGATGACCATGTACCGCAAGAATGTATTTGTACATAGTTATTGAGATGGGATTGAAGAGCCAAAACGGTACAAGAAATAACTATACTCCATTTGAAATAAGATTAGACATTTAAACAAACCTTTATACAGTCCGTTCAACCGATTTTGATTTTCTATGCCGTAGGCACAAGGGTGGCATTAAAAGCAAAAAGGTGTAACCTTTTTTGTTTTGCTGCTGCCATTTGTCATGCCACCAACGCAATAGAAGTCAAAATCATTTGAACGGACTGTAAAAAAGGCTTATTTAATGTCTAATCTTATTTCAAATGGAGTATTAGATACTGAATAGTAGAAAAATAAACATGATCTCGGAAAAAAAAAAACGCATCATTCAGCTCCCCATATCCCAATTTACTTGAAGTCGGTGCAACATGTCTTTTTCTTCCATACATCTCTATTAGTCGTCATGAGGAGGAGCTCGTGGCTAAGTAATAACAGCCGCTCGGGTCGATCCATCAGGTTAAGCTACGCTTGCCGGGGTTGGTCCGTGGATGGGTGACCATTTACACATATCGAGACTCCTCCGTGCCTCGGAAAGCACGTTAAGCCGTTGGTCCCGGCTGTCATTCGTGGATCTTTGACAGTCGTTACGAGTCGTCAGAAGCCCGAAAGTCTGACAACCAGTCTAACCAAGAGGTATCGTATTACCCAGTTACTGGGTTGTGGAGGTCAGATAGGCAGTCGCTCCATGTAAAATACTGGTATTCACATGCATCCGGTTAGACTGGAAGCCGACCCCAACATAGTTGGGAAAAGGCTAGGCAGATTGATTGATCTCTATTAGTCGTCATCGCGGTAGTCACTACTCACCCCCTTTCTTCATTTCGTCCATCCATCGTTTCTTTGTCCTCCCATACTCTTATAGCCATCCACATTTATATTCAAAACTTTCCTCACAACACGAGAAATAAAAAAAAGCAATTGTAACAAATCTCAGTCCCACTAAGAAAAGGAAAATCAAAACAACGTAAAGTCGAACAAGCTATTTGGTATGCAGGCAGATAACATGCAACTACTTTAAACAATTTTGTGAGTGTTTTCAGTAGTCATCATAATCATCATCAGCCTATAGCAGTCCACTGCTGGACATAGACCTCTCCAACTGCACGCCATTCAGCTCGATTCTCGGCAACTCTCATCCAGTTGCTACCAGCCACCCTGCGAAGATCGTCGCTAGCCTGAGGGCGTCCTACCTTACGTTTGCCGATTCGCGGTCTCCACTCAAGAACACGTCTACCCCAACGGTCATCGGTTCTACGGCTAATATGGCAGGCCCATTGCCACTTCGGCTTGCTTATTCTGTGAGCTATGTCAACAACTTTGGTTCTCTGCCAGATTACCTCATTCCGGATTCTATCTCTCAGAGATATTCCACGCATAGCTCGTTCCATAGCTTGCTGAGCGATCTTGAATTTATGGACCAGCCGTACCGTGAGTGTCCACGTTTCGGCTCCGTAAGTCATGATTTCAGTAGTCAACAAACCTTTTTCGTCACTCTCCTTACCCATAAGCTCAAAAAGCTAAATTACGCACACAATAAAACGAATTTTGGCAGTGAAGCGGATAATGAATTTATTTTGCCTGTATACCAAATAGTTGGTTCGACTGTACATCTAAAGTTAGTCAATTCAAAAGAAACAAGGGAGAACTTAAAATTCCAAGCAAAGTTTCGCGTAAATTATCAAAGTAGAACTTCCATTATAGGACAGACTTCAGCGAAATTATGATTAGCATACAGAACAACAGATTTAGAGCACAGCTCCGAAATATATGTAGGACGGAACTAATGGATCTTTTTTCTGGAAAATAAGGAGAAGTTTCATTATTTTCGGGGCCAATTTTATTCTTGCTGTGACAATATACATAAACTAGCTTCCGCCCGCGGCTTCGTCCACGTGGTATCTCGATAAAAAGTAGTAGTAGCAAGTATTCCTTCTCCAGGTCAAAGTCTAATGTGTGCCCTGTGCCAATTTTCATCCAAATCCATTCAGCCGTTTTAGCGTGAAAGCATAACAAACAAACACACTTTCGCATTTGTAATATTAGTTAGGATAATGATTTTGATTATTCATAACGACTGTAACTCCAATATAATTTTGATGAAAAATCTTAAATTCATTCACTCACTGACAGACCACGAACCGCTGCTGGGTCTAGATTGTCTAGAAGCATGAAATTATAGCACAAGAGTTTTTTTTATTACAAAGGTGAGCAACGAGGAATGTTTATTTTTAATTCAAGCCCTATTATGTTAAATAGTTGATGATAGTTCGAATTTTTTCCGATGTGAAACCCCATCCCAGTAGCGTTCTTTACGCTCTCAAATAAGCAGGAGTGGACACTTTGGACACTCCAACATGTAGGCCAGCATCTGGTTCGAACCGCCGCAGTCGCACTACGTGTCGGGGGCAGCCGTACTAGGTGCCTATGATGGTAATACTGCAACGGACTAACCAGGCGGGGCCCGAGGTGGGGCGGGGTCCTGGGGGTCAAGACCCCCCCAAAATCATTAAAGCTGTCGAGAGACTAAATGGTTGACGTACTTCAACTAACCATTTCCCTAAAAATATTCCTCGGCACCAATGGTGACCCCAAATCTTGAGCTGCGACCGCGGCGAGTCTGAGGCGAACTCCTTCACCAAGAGCTCGACTTCTTACTGTTAAAATGAAACCTTGTTCAAGAAAAAAGCCGAAGTTTAAATATCAAGCGGAGAAAAGGCTATGTGTAAGGTGGGAGGTAAAATAAAAAAACAAGTACAGTACGGCAGTTTTTAGTACAGTACGCAGAATATTTTAAAACAGTATACACACGGACGTGTTGTCGTAACTTTGGTAAAATAACACAAATGCAAACATATGAGATATTAAAATTGTCAAAACATGCTCCGTTTATTTTATTCATTTTGATGATGTTGATGTTTTTGAGAGCTGAACGTGCACTAAGGAAATTATTAATGTTTTTTTTTTAGAGTTATGACATTTTAATACTTTTAGTTAATCAATCTGCCCAGCCTGTCGGCTTCCAGTCTAGCCGGATTCAGCTGAACACCAGTATTTTACATGGAGCAACTGCCTATCTGACCTCCACAACCCAGTAACTGGGTAATACGATACGCTTTGGTAATACTGGTTGTCAGACTTTCGGGCCCGTAACGACTGTCAAAGATCCACGAATGACAGCCGGGACCAATGGCTTAGCGAGTTTTCCGAGGCACGGAGGAGTCTCGGTAAGTAAAGATGATGTAGATGGACCTACGAACCAACCCCAGCAAGCGTAGCTTAACCTGATGGATCGACCCGTGTGGCTGTTATTACATAACCACGAGCTCCTCCAATTCTTGTAGTATCCAATGTAAATAGACTAGTTTTTAAAAGGGGTTTTTACCTGTGAAAAGTGGCTGGTTATGCCCGGCACACCATGGATAGTGTAGCCTCAAGCTTCTACTTTGCTGACTATTTTAAATTTTCTACAACGACTTAGATGTCCTGTACAATTGTCCATATGGAAGCTATACCAATCAAATTCTATTACGAGTAGAATTACCCCTAAAATATTTTGCATATGAATCGATAAGAAACCTTATCCTTTCTTCTTCTTTCTGAGAAGAACAAAAAAAACATTCCATTGTAATAATAATAAAAACTAAAACCCAACTACGACTAATAAGGTATAAACAAGACACCACAGACAGACAAATTAAAAATCCGGAGTCACACGTGTTAGGGCATAAATCGAACGGATTACGTGTGACTCCGGATTTTTAATTTGTCTGTCTGTGGTGTCTTGTTTATACCTTTTTAGTCGTAGTTGGGTTTTAGTTTTTACTACTTTTTTTTTAAAATTCTTTTGGGGTTATAATATATATATTTTTGAAATGTGCTCATTAAGCCCTTTCATTTGATATCCAACATGCTACGATTACACAATTTTTTTTTTTAGTTCCTGACTTTATGGTCTCTAGAGGGCGCCATTTATAATTTAATGTGACGTTCCATAGCCTATAACCAGCGGACGATCAAGACGCTTCCAACGATACCTCATTTGTCAAATTGTGATGAGTGGTTTAGATGATAGGAGGGAACAGATGAACATACATACATACCGGTCAAAATCATAACCCTCCTGTCTTCTTCGCCGTAGTCGGGTAAAAAGTCTAACCCAAGCGTAATAATTATGGAAATTCTCAATTTTCTACTTGACATATTCTAAGTGTAAAAATAACTATGTTCTAGTACATGATGATGACTTTAGCTACTTCAATAAATCTTGAAGTTCGTACACACGGCTACACATCAAGCTAAACACATCCAGTATAAGCTGACCTCAAATAGTACGGAAATCCTACACAATGCGAGATCAGCATAAACTGGAAATGTATAGCTTTGATGTGTAGCCGTGTGTACGAAGCCAACATAGTGCCAATGTGATTTCTACCAAAAATAACTTTGGTAAGTTTATGACCTCAGTAGGAAGATATCTCGGGTAACTTATTCGTAGTTTATTCGCCTAACTTAGAATTTGAAAGTATCGGATTTCGGGAGCAGTGTCATGCTTTCCATTTTTTGTTAGACTTTGTAAGTTGATCAGGTTTTCGCGTTGCAAGGCGATATTTCTGTCACAAATGGAGACGAGAACCAGAAAATAGGTATCTTATCGCTATGAAAGCTGTTTTTTTGGTTAGAAGTAAAATAATGATTTTATTGATGAGGGAATACCTATGCCTTTAATGTATGGTTAATTTATTTGAAGCATTAACTGCTTTTCATTATCATAACAGCTTAACAGCGCATTTTTCTTGAGCATTATGTTGTTGTGCTAAAAACTCCGACAAACCTTGCAGTTCAAAGTGTAATCTTTCATAGATTAACATTCCCATGTCAATGTATGCAAATTGTGAAAAGTATGGGGAAGACGGAAAAGATACATATACATACAGTAGAAAAGGGCAATAATAAACACTTAAAAAGATTTAAAAAAATATACACTTCCTTGCAAAAAAAAAACGGGCACCTTACAGTCATTGACTTTTCTATTATTAATATAAATATTTTTACTATGTCATTAGCATATGTGACTAGTAATTTCTTAGTATCAATGAGAATATACTTTTATGGCTACACCCCTCTTCCAGTAGCGCTATAATTTTATTAGCTCTTATTGCTTTTTCTTCCATTACAATCGACACAAAGATATCTGTTTTAAGTTATTCACAATAAGGTTGGATTATGCGACAAACATACATTATTCTACTAAAAATAACGAGTAGTTAGTTTTAGTTGCCTGATAACCTTTTAACCACAAACCCGCAAACTGAAAAGGGATTATTATTGTTTTAAACAAAAGTTTCGAATTTGGAATAATTTTTTTTTCATACCCAGACTCTTTACGTGCCAGCAACATAGTTTGGCTATTAAAACCTCTTTACAACTAAATGATTTCCAATAATGTAGAACAATCAAAACCGTCCGTTTTTATTGCAAAGGAGTGTAGTATACGCGTCGGCTTGAGAAAATCTTCCTTTTTCAGTTAAAAGACGAGAAGGAATTCCAATTGAATTTATGCCAGCATCTTAACTGTCCAACGCTAAATATCCAACTTAGCGAATTTAAAAAGTAATTTAAACTTGTAAGACACTTAATAACTGTCATTCCTTGTCATCTGGGAAGGAACTTGGGTTAAAAGTGGGTTAGATTTAACCCATTGACTGACTTTATCTTTCTCTTTGACGCCTCATTAGTTAGAGTTATTACTATAGTGATTGCGAATCTTCTGAGATGGAACTAACCGTTTTCAAGATGGCGGATTCGAGATTTCGATTTTGCTTGCATCTACTGTTTTTAACTGTGGTATATCGGATGATAGCGCCTTAAAAATGGATACAACGGATGACTCTCTGATTGTTGGGATATTTAAATATCATCATCATCATCAGCCTATAGCAGTCCACTGCTGGACATAGGCCTCTCCAATTGCACGCCATTCAGCTCGATCGGCAACTCTCATCCAGTTGCCACCAGCCACCCTGCGAAGATCGTCGCTCCACCTAGCCTGAGGGCGCCTACCTTACGTTTGCCGATTCGCGGTCTCCACTCAAGAAAACGTCTACCCCAACGGTCATCGGTTCTACGGCTAATATGGCCGGCCCATTGCCACTTCAGCTTGCTTATTCTGTGAGCTATGTCAACAACTTTGGTTCTCTGCCGGATTACCTCATTCCGGATTCTATCTCTCAGAGATACTCCAAGCATAGCTCGTTCCATAGCTCGCTGAGAGACCTTGAATTTATGGACCAGCCGTACCGTGAGTGTTCACGTTTCGGTTCCGTAAGTCATGACAGGCAGGACGCACTGATTGAAGACTTTAGTCTTTAGGCTCTGCGGAATACGCGACGAGAAGACTCGACGGAGCTTCCCCAAAAGCTGCCCAACCCAGCTGAATTCTTCTGTTAGCTTCCTTCTCAAAGTTGTTCTTACCAAACTGCAGAGTTTGTTTGCTATTGCAGTTTAATACAGTTAGAATGCTTAATGACTACTAGCAGACTTCATTGAATCTATTTATTGCAGAAATGTAGACTAGCGACCCGCACCTGCTTCCCACGGTTTTACAACTTGACAAAACATCGAGATTTCTTTATTGTATGTAAGTTGAATGTTAATGTATTATACACAAACCTTCCGGAATAAATTCTCTAAATTATGCTGAAAACCACATCAAAATCCGTTGCGTAGTTTTGGAGAAACACGTGGTCGCACAGACAGGAACAAAAAAATGATTAATACTAATCTGTTTAATTTTGACAGTTCAACAATATTCATTGCGTTATTTACGTTGTTGAGGAGTTTTTTTTTCGAACTTTTGAAGCTATGTATTAGCAATCTGTTTCAAAACGATTCAGATTGTGATTGTTCATGTATTACGCAATTAGGGTGTTGGTTCAAAAACACCTTCAAATTTGCGTAAAAAAAAGAATCTTAAAGCAATCGGCCCGATCCGCATCAAAAAACAAACGAGGTCACTAACCTCATTGAATTTATTTAGACCTAACTTGACAATTGGCTTGCGGCGACCAAAAAGAAAAGAGTCAACCAAGTAAATTAATAAGTTTATTGCCGTATCATTGTGGATTGTTGCACAGAGCATGGAATCGTCGCGTCGCGCGTCGGCAATGTAAAAAAAATTTTTAGGAACCAAATGGTGACATGAGTGTGAGTGAGATAACATGCGCGAAAGTTCACAGAGCCTATGTTGAGACCTGACAAGTTATATCGGCCGTATTGTACTAATTTTCGCGGCGTCGTAAGTGCCTTGAGCGCACAACTTCTGTCAAACCTTGCAGTTGAAAATGTAATCCTTCAGAGATTGTCTCCATTTGCCTTTTATGAAATGTATGAAGAAGTGGGAAAAGAACTCGTCTTTGCTTAGAACTACACTATCTATGACAGCATTAAAAGCCGTCAGTTTCTACATTTAAAGTTATTTGCATCGTAATGACTTTGATTTTTTTAATGTCTAGATAGATTTTCGAGCTGTCATCATCTGCCTAGCCTTTTCCCAACTATATTGGGGTCGGCTTCCAGTCTAACCGGATGCAGCTGAATACCAGTATTTTACATGGAGCGACTGCCTATCTGACCTCCACAACCCAGTAACTGGGTAATACGATACCTCTTGGTAAGACTGGTTGTCAGATTTTCGGGCTGCTGACGACCCGTAACGACTGTCAAAGATCCACAAATGACAGCCGGGACTAATGGCTTAACGTGCTTTCCGAGGCACGGAGGAGTCTCGGCATGTATTTTTTTTGTTTTTTCAAAAATGATATACAAGTTATTTCACAAATCTTCTGCCAAACTGCAGGACAGTTTATCGGCAGCATGTAAAGATGGTCACCCATCCACGGACCAACCCCGGCAAGCGTAGCTTAACCTGATGGATCGACCCGTGCGGCTGTTATTGCGTAGCCACGAGCTCCTCGATAGATTTTCGAGCTATAAAAGATATAAAACAAACAAGCCAACTTTGTTATGCTGGTGTGCGTGACAGCTACGTCTACACTCGCGCTACGTCATTGTGATTTTCTAGTGTGCGTGCATTTAGCGGCTAACTCGTCGAAAAAAATAGCGTTCAAGCTATTTTTTTCGACGAGTTTACGGCTTCAACTGTCTATCTATACTCCATTTGAAATATGATTAGAAATTTAAATAAGCCTTTTTTACAGTCCGTTCAACCGATTTTGACTTCTATTGCGTTGGTAGCACGACAAATGGCAGTTGCTGTAGACAGTTGGTATTGTGTAACTTTTTTTTTGCTTTTAATGCCATCCATATGCCTACCGTATTCAAAATCGGTTGAACGGACTGTAAAAAGGTTTGTTTTTTCTAATCTTATTTCAAATGGAGTATAGACATATTTATTATGGCCACCACTGCTCTAGTGGTGGCCCAGTGGTAACGTCCACGACTTACGAGTTGTAGGTCGTAGGTTCGAACCCTGACAGGTGCTTTACTTTGTGTAAATTATTTCATCGCCACTGCTCTTAAAGCGGTGAAGGAAAACATCGTGAGGAAACCGGCATGTCCTAGAACCAACAATTCGAAGACATGTGACATCTACCAACCCGCACTGGGCCCGCGTGGAGGATTACGGCCCACTCCCTCTCATAGAGAGGGGGCCTGTGTCCTAGCAGTCGGAAAATAGGCTGATTATGCTTATAGACATATTTACATCTTTGGTGCTTTGGTGACGACATGAATGGATACGCTTAGTTGTTATGGAAAATGTTGACAATGCCGCCTCTAGCAGTGCTCGCCTCTATGGCTTTATTATTAGGACAACTGACGACACCCGAAGACATTTCTATTTATAACAATTTGTTTGATAAATTTGGGACTGTTGTTTGTTATTTCTGCTTATTCAAATTAATTAATTCAGCTGTAATTAGTTTACCCAAGATTTTTTTGATGAATGCTTGTCCTTCTGTGTGTGGCTTCGGCAATTATAATACTAGGATAGTCTCTTCAATTAGGTACTGGAAATGAAAATATTCTGTGGTCACCAATAAGGCCCCGACTCTACCTAAACGGAGAGTGGAGAGGAGAGGAGATGCTTAACACCTAGGGTGTATCCATCGAAGCTGTGCGGAGATGTGTACTGGCTAGACTGGAGCAGAGATGTGAATTGGCTATACAACTAAGCTAATGTAACGAAATCCTATTGGTTGTTTCCAACACATCTCTCCTGTCGTATCGTCTCCGCTTTGGTGGAGTCCGGGACTTAGACTACTGTACCGTGCAAGTTTTAAATAATACATTTATAGTAGGTACCATGGATGGTGATAATGTCAATTTGACCGTTCAAACTCAAACTCAAACTCAAAGCATTTATTTCAATTAAACCATTTACAGGCACTTTTGAATTGTCAAGGAGTCAGTCAGTCAGAAATATGAAGCTAGTTGCCCATTCCAAAGCGTAGTAGGTACCTATGGAGAAGAACGGGTAAGAAACTCCATGGACACTCTTTTAAATCAAAATATTGTTACAATATACGTTCGTTATCAGAGCAGTCATTTGTTTTGTACTGTCTACAAAGATGCAATGCAACGCTTTATGAGGGAGAGGGCCGTTATCAACCACGCGGGCCCAGTGCGGGTGTATGTCACATGTCTTCGAATATTTGGTTCTACGACATGCCGGTTTCCTCACGATGTATTCCTTTCTACCATTTTGAGGGTAGACCGTTTAGTGATGACATAATTTACACAAAGAAAAGCACCTATCAGGGTTCGAACCAACGGCTTACAGCTCGTAAGTTGCGGCAGCTACCACTGAGCCACCACTGCTCTGCTTTCTAGCTTGAGTATAAATAACGATAAGTTTTAACGTAGGTAAACGGGGTATTCTATATTTATGTAGAAACTATCGATACGTCAACCCCTGGAGGTAAACTAGGTGTAACGATAACACTATCTTATTACCTGCTTGGTTGGGCAAGATGTTGGTTGGCTCATTGAAGTATGAAGTATGACTAAAACTTTTACCGAAAATGTATTTTCAATGTGGTCTTTACATGTCATACGATAGGAGTGAAATATACATGGACTCGGAAAAAATTCAAGTGTTGCAGGAAGCTCTTAGGCCGGGGCCGCGACATAAAGGCTACCACGACAAACAGGCGCGATATCGAGGGCGCGACAAGGGTAGCACTGCCTGTCGCGCCCGCGATATGCAGTTACGCGCCAGTTTGCACGAGCCTTAAGGCGGTGCGTCTTGCGGTGCGTCTTGCGGCGTGGGACGGCGGCACTCGAATGTTCCCGCGCCGCACTCCTCTTCGCAAGTCGCACTGCGCTGTCTCATGACACGCACGTTCTAAATAACTTCTAACATTTGTTCTCAAACTCAAACTCAAACTCAAACTCAAAGCATTTATTTCAATTAAACCATTTACAGGCACTTTTGAATTGTCAAGGAGTCAGTCAGTCAGAAATATGAAGCTAGTTGCCCATTCCAAAGCGTAGTAGGTACCTATGGAGAAGAACGGGCAAGAAACTCCATGGACACTCTTTTAAATCAAAATATTGTTACAATATAATGGTTACATTATTCATGTTGAAATTATACATGTGAGAACAATGTAGAAAGCACGTTAAAAGCGTCCGCAATTACAAAATAAGCACAATTCAAAAATTAAATTAAGCCATGGCAGCTAAGAAATGACCAGTCACAACTGACGGCGCCCGTTCACGAACATGACGCATGGATCAGCACCATTCAGCTCAACCATTTTGAAGGGAGCTAAATGATCCAACACATACGCCACCACCAGCGAGACATTTGAGTGAGCATGACATTCCCAGCCGCCAGGGCACATTCAAGTCAATGAAAGACAAAATACCCGGTAAATGGTAGCTCTATAGTACATAGTACTCACACCTGTGCAATTATATAATACAAAGGAGAGATTGAGTTTATACAATGCAAAGATAGTCTTACAATCTTCAGCAGCTCCAACAGCATTTTCGAATGTTAATTAGTTAGTTGTGGTTGTGGAGCAGGACCAGCATTAAGCCAAGCATTTTTATCAGAGATGTAATCCTCCAACTTATAATATGCCTGCCTACATAGTGTGCGTTTTATACAAGTTTTGAATTTCGTCTCATTCAGTTGAAGTATGTGGGGAGGGATTTTATTGTAACATTTTAAACAGTACCCCATGAAAGATGAGTCTACTTTAGCCAGTCTGAAACCTGGTTGAACTAATAAGTCCCTATTTCTAGTACTATAATTATGTCTATCGCCTCTTTTACTAAAAAGATGTAAATTTTTTCTTACGTGCAAGATGTTTTCATATATATATTGACAAGGTACCGTCATGATGTTAATATCCTTAAACAGTTCCCTTAAAGAATCGCGCCTGCGTAGATTATAAATGGCTCTGATCGCTCTTTTCTGCAGAATAAAGATAGACTCGATGTCTGCAGCCCGTCCCCATAGTAAAATACCGTAAGACATTATGCTATGAAAGTAACTAAAATAGACTAGCCTCGCGGTATCTACATCAGTAAATTGACGGATTTTTCTGACAGCATATGCTGCTGAACTCAGCCGTCCTGCAAGAGATGTTAAATGAGGACCCCATTGTAGCCTTGAGTCGAGCGTGATCCCCAGGAAAACAGTTTTATCGACGAATTCTAGTTTCTCTTGATTCAATATAATCTCACAATCCCTACTTTTGACATTTGGTAAAGAAAATTTTATGCACTTAGTCTTTTTTCCATTTAATACTAAATTATTAGCAGTGAACCAATTTTGGACCTGCAGTAGGGCGTTATTTTCTTCGTCAAAATTTGTAGCACGTCTATCTACCTTAAAAATTAAGGAAGTATCGTCAGCAAATAACACCATGTGTGGCTGATTTTTTAATAAATGGAGTAGATCATTAATGTACACTAAAAAGAGGAAAGGACCCAAAATCGAGCCTTGTGGAACACCCATTTTTACTTTTAAACCTAGTCGTCGTGGTCGCAGACGCAAGACGCAGGTCGCGCAAGTGGTGATGTAGTGGCCAAAGGGTTCACGATCACACGTGACACAACCACACCACATTGCAGTAACAACATATGGGCAAGCAGTGGTTACGTGTGAATAGTGTCGTTGCAGCTTTTTGAAGTTGGGTTGTGGCAAACGATGTGGTTGCGATGTCGCTAGTTGTTGCGATGTGGTATAGTTGTGGCAAGTGTTTGTAGACAGACAGATCGACTCCGACTTTCTGTGTTTGCGATGTTGCCGGCCGCAAGTTCGCGGTCTCGTTGATCAACATTGTGGCTGTGACATAACCTTGATGTGATCGGTATCGCCCACACGGTTGATTTTGACCGCCAAATGTGGTCCGTGTGAATAAACTATAAATTGCCATACAAATTAGTGCCGGTCCGAGTGTTATAGTTGCGGTACATGTGAACGTGCCCTTTGGTGCGGAGTTAACAGAGAGTGAACACAGCTCGAAAAGTCTTTGCACAGAACCTATAGTGTGCCGGAATAATGGTTATTCCGGCACACTACTTATTTGTTCAGGTTCTGTGCAAAGCCGACTTTTATTTATTTATTTAACTATTTATGCACACACATATAAATACAGACAACAATAAAGGAACAGAAAAATACGTTCAAAGGCAATGCTTATTTCTAAACTACTACTCAGCTCTAATCTTACTTTTCGGGTTGTGTTAACTCTGCCTCCCTGCCTGCCTGATTACATCATCTCTTATCAAATCAAATCAAACCATTTATTCGCATTTATCGTAGGGTATAGTCAACACAGTCTAATGTCAACAATACATTCTTAAGTATTAGATATTTTCAAACTTTTGTTCGAAAACTTACGACAGTTGTTTCAACTTTATTTTTACATACAATATTATGTTTATGACATTCCAGATTCACCTTTTCATTTGCATAAAAATAAAAAAACTTCCACTAATATTCAATGGTCTGTAAAAAATAAAAACTACAGACGGACATATTTTATGGACAAATAAAAAAGTTTTCACATAAAGTTTGTTCATTTGTTTTGTTATTTTAAAAATTTTTGTTATTGTGTATGCAATCTAAACAAAGGATTCAATTATTTATGCATAGTCTCGAAATATGTATCATGTATATATTGCATAGTCTGTGTTTAAGAATGTCATGAATCTCCAGTAGGTAGCTGAAATATTTTGTATGTAGAATTTGGTAAAAAATATCTCTAATCTAGGTGCTGTATGATCAACAAAGGAGTCTCTTTGTATTGAGTGTGCATAAATCTGGCTTATTAAAAAAAGTGTGGATCAGTCTGAATGCCTGAGTCCATATATAGACTATTTTTAGGATTCCATAGCCGAAGGATGCCAAACGGAACCCTATTACTAAGCCTCCGCTGTCAGTTTGTCTGTCTATCAGCGGGCTGTATCTCATGAACCGTAATAGATAGACAGTTGTAATTCTCACAGATTGTGTATTTTTGAGGCCGCTTTAAAGACAAAATATTAAAATTAAATAAAGTTAATAATTAATGGGGATCCATACAAGAAACGTGTTTTTTTCTCCGTTTTTTGCTCGATCCTTCGTCCGGCTCGCAATTGGCCGAATTTACTACTTATTCTTGACATCTCTGTGGTTCGAAGAGCATAATAATGTTGACTGGTAGCGATTACCATGATACTCAGAGTACATTAATCGTTTTCTTCACAGTCAAGCAAAGACTGTGACGTTAGCATAACAAATTAATGAAAGCTATATTCAAATCTGCTTAGCCTTTTTCCAGCTATGTTGGGGTCGGCTTCCAGTCTAACCGGATGCAGCTGAATACCAGTATTTTACATGGAGCGACTGCCTATCTGACCTCCAAGCCCAGTAACTGGGCAATATGATAAGACTGGTTGTCAGACTTTCGGGCTTCTGACGACCCGTAACAGCTGTCAAAGATCTACGAATGACAGCCGGGATCAACAGCTTAACGTGCTTTCCGAGGCTATATTCAAATAAAGAAATATTCAAGATGAGCCAGTGGACAAGTCTGCCAAAAGTGGTTCTCGTATAATCATTATGCTAATCCTGATTGGAATATTACTGAGTCTACCGGAAGGTCAATGTCTGTAAGCGAATATGTGGAAACGTTAACTTATACGTTTACGTAACGACTTGTTTATGTTTTGGCAAAAGTTATGACATATTTGAATGATATATTTTACGACCAATGTCCAATGATTGGAGATATGCTACGGTACACGAAATAGGAAAGACACTGATGCCGATTCTCTTGTCACCAAATTCTCTAAACTAAACTAAAAATCACTAAAATTTAGTTTAGTCCTGTCAAACGATCAAACTCATTCTGAAATAGACTTTAAATGACACAACTTAACTATAATTTAGTTTGACAGCACTAAGATGGCACTGAGATTAGTATAGTGAAAATGCTATTCTGAAGTTGACGATTCAAACTAAAATTTTGTCCTATGTCTAAAATCCTCTAACTAAATCTGACTATATTTAATCGCGATTAAAAATGTGTGGAATAAAATTAGATGTCATGAACTAAAATTCAAACCAACACCTCGACTTCAGTTACAAAAAACAGTACTGTATTTTTTTATTTTCTTTTGCTTATATCTCGAAAACGGTGTGTCCTATCGCAAAAATAATGAAAATTTCGACACCCTTTAGGTAACCCTTAAACCCCTAATTCTCAACATGTTGGTAATTATTTTTTATTTTTTTTCGTTATTTTCCATACAAAAACGGAAAATTCCATTAAAAACACGTCGAGGCTGCCGTGCATGCGCGCATCTGGCTCTAAAAAAAAAACCATGGGGTAGGGAAAACAAGTCTCAAGTGGAGGCGCGCAGTTGTCAAATTCGATTTTATTTGTGTCAAAATAAGTTTTAAATTTAGAGAATTTATTTGGCAGAATAGCTCCAAGATTCCCATAGTCAAAAGTAAGGAATTTTAGTGATAGATAGTTTAGTTCGGTGTACAAGAGAATCGGCACCACTGATGAATTAATATTGGTCGCCTATAATAAATTACTTAATGTTTATAGTTTCTTGTAATGTTCATTTACCTCGTGGGGCTCGTGGCAAAATATCAAAGGTTAAGCTACCCTTACCGCGGTCGGTCCGTAGATGGGTGACCATCCCTTTCCTACCGAGATGCCTCCGTGCCTAGGAAAGCACATTAAGCCGTTGGTCCCGGCTGTCATTCGTGGATCTTTGACAGTCGTTACGGGTCGTCAGAAGCCTGAAAATCTGACAACCGGTCTTACCAAGGGGTATCGTGTTACCCAGTAACTGGGTTGTGGAGGTCAGATAGGCAGTCGCTCCATGTAAAATACTGGTATTCAGCTGCATCCGGTTAGACTGGAAGCCGACCCGATCCCAATGTAGTTGGGAAAAAGCCGAATAGGTTAGGCAGATGATGTAATGTTCGTTTAGGTACCTTAATGGTAATCTTTTCTTTATTTTGAGAACTTCAAGATTATTTTTTATCCCTTTAATTTTTTTGTTTATTGTCTGTGCTTAATGTATTCATGTTATGGAATGCAATCTATAGCGTTGATTAAATTATGAGGGAACTGGTTTTAGTTGCCACATAAATAAAATTTTAATTGAATATTTATTACTTTACTAACTACGCCCCACGGTTTCACCCTCATAAGTCTCGATTCCGTGGGAATATCGGGATAAAAAGTATCCTATGTCCTAACCCAGGCTATGGTCTACCCATGTGCCAAATTTCATCCAACTCCGTTTAGCCGTTTTAGCGTGAAAGCGTAACAAACAAAAAATCTCACTTTCGCATTTATAATATTAGTTAGGATAATTATTAACAAATGACTAATGAAGTTATTGTTTTCATATTCACTGAGCAATTTTCAATAAAAATATTTTTTTTTTCTGTCAGTTCCGTGCTACGAAAGTCTGTTTTTTAATCTCGTAGAGTAATTTGACATTTCAAGAGATTGTTCTTTGTTTTGCACCTGTCAAATTAGCCTACCAAAATAAAAAAACGGACTTTAGTTAGCAAGATTAACAGCGGGGCTAAGTGCCCACTGTGCACCGAGGGTAGGCATTTAAGTTCCGTCTGTCATAGATACATTTGAACACATAACACTGAAAAGCCTTACAAAATATAAATCCTGAAACAAACGTCCCTAACCCCTCTTCAATCGTTTTTACAGTGCTGTAGTACTGCAGTACAGATGAAACCGAACTAGTAGGTAATAAATTGACTAAGTACTTGCCGTAGCTTGCCGTGCTACGTAAAGGTCAATGTCCTGAGAGCACTAGAGAGGGATTCAGATTCACCTGTCTCATTATTGAATCGCCCCAAAAAAGGTTAGAATAAATGTAGTGACTTTGGAAATCGCGAGTTCGCGCTGATACCACAAATTGTTACATTCGGACATTATTCTGTACTAGTTTCTGCCCGAGACTTCGACCGCATGAGAGTCACACAGCCTATAAAACATATCCAATGACACTCGGCATTACTGTAGCTGTCTGTGAGTGAAATATTTTTTTAATCGTTACTTCCAGAGATATATGTATTTCTTACAAACAAACAATTTTACCGGTTTATAATATTAAGTAATAAAATCAGCTGTTCCATACATTTTGTCGATTTAAGTGAACACAAATGTATGGAACAACTGATTTTTATTCGCGATTTTTGGTCCCATAGAAAAAGTATATTATAGATGAAACCAAAACCACTAGTTTTAAGGATAACGGTGTCTACCCTAACACCCACTATGGTGTTAAAAAAATAACTTTACAAACTTTAAGCAGTGCTTTTGGCCATCGAACAGGATAACTATTACTGGGTTATTCCACCAACCCCAATTGACAATCCCCATCAATCTATGGGACCAACATTGAAATCACGAAAAAAAAAACAGCTGTTTCATTATAAAGATTAACAGGTACACACGGCTACATATCAAGCTATAAATTTCCAGTTTATGCTGATATCATATTGTAAATATCGCATTGGATAGGATTTCCGTACAATGAGAGGACAGCATATACTGGAAATGTATAGCTACTGTTCTAAACATATAGAAAAACGTATGGAAAAGCAGATTATTTTTTTTCGCGTTTTCAAAGTTGCTCCCATTGTAAAAGTTATTCAATTCGATGATCTAAAGCACTCGTTAATTAAACTATACATTTATGATTTAGATTTTCGTAACATAGCTATACTACCTACTTTTATCGTACTGCATGTTTAAACAGAACATGTTTTTCTGGAACGTATGCGGTTTATTGATTGACAATCTGGGAGAGGATTTCTAGATTTGTTTCGGAGATTTGATTGAACATACTAGAGTGGATTTTTTTTCTAGTAGGAGGCTCATTTCAGTTGTCACTATGATGAGACGTGTCTGACTTCTTCAATAGCCAATATGGATCGTGTTCTGACTTTTCTTTTGTAGATAACTTGTAGATTGTGCGAAATAAAACTATGTTTACATAACATCACGCTTGTAATCCCCGAAGGATTAGACAGAGGTGTATCAGGGTGAAATAAAATTGTATTATTTTTAATCCTCTTAAGGTGTCATTGTACTCATCATTATGAACAACTTTCAAAGGGAATAACACAGAAATCGCGAAAAACAAATCAGCTGTTCCCTACATTTTGACGAGGTATGCAAACATAAATGTAGCGAATAGCAGTTTTTTTTAACGATTTCAGTGTCGCCAGTTGTGTTTGTTAGTTGGTTAGTCAGAACAGGGCACACATCCAGACTCCGGGTTTCTACTGAGAAATTCCTGACGGAAAAACCCAATAACACTTTGCCCGACCCGGAAATCGAACCCAGGACCTTATGTTCAGCAATAGCGCCTGCGCTTGCGACCACTATAGACTATCGCTATAACCATCAAAGTTCTCTTTAAGGATTATTTATTACAGGGGATTACTTATTACCCTACTTATTACAGATATTTTCTCTAAATCGAATTTAATAATGTCTTCACACCCATAAGATCAAAAAGCAGCGAACTTTATCGTATGAGCCAAGCAATACTAAGCTATAATAATGTACGGTATCTACAACACAATTTATGGGAGAAGCGAATTAGAAAAATTGCCGGCTTAACTTTATAAACTGCCTTTCAACTTTTAATCAATTCACTCAAAGTTTTGGAGCAAATAAATAAGCGGCAGCTTTTTTACTTTCGCAATTTAGGCCACTTTCACCGTTGATATTATACGAAGACTGCTGAACATGGGAGACAGGAGGATTGAAGACCGTCTTCTTTTGTAGTTGCATGACCTTTATCAGAATAGCCAATAACATTATCAGCCTCTAATGTTCCCAGTGATGGGATTAATGCGTCCTCTCTGTGAGTGGCAGTAGGCAGTGATAGAATAGAATTGTATATATTCAAGTATTATATGATTTAAAAGTATATTAGTAAGAATGGATACTTCACAAAAACAAACAAATAGTAGTGGAACACCGTTGTGGCAACCTATGTGAGATGGCAGAACAGCGACGCGCGAAAACATAGTCTAGGCGACTTAAAATTCCGGGAAAGTCCGTAAGGGATACCGGGACCTTGGCAACAGGCCACTGAAGGAACACGGGTGGGTTTTAGTCAGTAAAAGTCTGATTAGAGGATTTCCCAATGGCAAAAAAAAAAAGGCGACTTGAAATCATGCTTAGGATACTATTGGAGCTTTAGGGGTCTGAGGAACAGGGTGTAAAGTTCACTCATCCACCATAGAAAAGGGAGGATCCTCCGATCAGACGGGTGTTGTGTCTGGCGGGGAACTGCCCAACGGTTGATGTTGGGTTCTTTTATGACCATCGCGATGCAGGATTTATGTGACGTCAGGACTTTTTGGCTTGGCTGTGTGTCTCGCCTCACGAAAGCTTGCGGGAGTGATGATTATGACGTCACGCTGGAGTAGTTGCACAAAGGCTGCGTTGACGTTTATATTCGGGGTCACCAATTTAGGGGATGAGGAACAGGGTGTAAAGGGCACTCATCCACCATAGAAAAGGGAGGACCCTCCGACCCGATGGCTGTTGTGTCTGTGTGGACTTTTTGTGTGACGTCAGGTCTTTGATGCGTAGTTCGCATGTGGCGATGTAGATACAGCCACAGAGCTGCACCACACCCTGCGAACCATGGAAGCGCACCTTTTGCGCATGACGAGTGATGGTGCCCACGGGCCCAGTGTGGCTCGGTAGAAAAACTTATGTCGTGGTGACCTGCCTCCGTGGTTTAGTTAGATCATCTGTTTCAGACCCAGTGGTTCCGGGTTCGCCTGGCTAGCTACCACCATCTTATCTAAATCTGTCGCCATAACAAAAATCTTAACAGTATTGTTGTGTTTCGGCAGTTAGAGGTAAGATAGCCAGTTCCTCTGTGGTTGATTCCGGGTGAAGCTCGCTTCCATCTTCAGCCAGATCATCACTTACCATCAGGTGAGATGCAAGACAAGAGCTTCCCCGTTGAGGTTGAAAAAAATATGTAAGTCTAAACTAGTTGATAGTGTGGCGGTATCTACATCGCTACATGCGAACTACGCATCAAAGATCTGACGTCACGCAAAAATCCTGACATCACATAAATCCTGCATCACGCAATTAAAGTTTACCGCGCAGTGGACATATATACAAGAACCCAACGTAATCGTTGGGCAGTTGCCCGCCAGACACAAAACCCGTTTGCTCAGAGGATCCTCCCTTTTCTATGGTGAATGAGTGAACTTTACACCCGGTTCCTCATACCCCTAAATTAGAAAATGGTCCAGGGTGCGCCAAATGTACATTTAGGAGTGCCACTCATCTGCCAGGGCTGCGGGACCAAAGACCAAAAGGGATACCGGGGCCTTTGGCAACAGGCAACTGAAGGAACACGGGTGGGGCTTAATCAGTAAAAGTCTGACACGCCCTCCCGTTCCGCCCAGAGCGGGAGAAGTCATTTGATGATTTCCAACGAGCCACTCATAAATAATGCATCTCCTATTTCTACTCGGAGTGGTATATAATTCAAAAGGAATCCCTAACAAGGGGAAAATCACTCTAATATGCAGAATATGTGTAAATGCTATTAGCAAATCTCGCAGCACTGTTCCGTACGTGTCTCGGGCGATGACAGTTGGATTTGTAAGATGCATGTAGCTGGTGCAGACGTGTTGAATTCTGTACGGTATTGTTTACCAATGTATCTGGGAGTTTAGATGTACAGTCGAACAAGCTATTTGGTATGCAGGCAGTTAACTTGCAACTACTTTAAACAATTTTGTGAGTGTTTTCAGTAGTCAAAAATCCGTTTACGTCACTCTCTTAAGCTATAAGCTCAAAAAGTTAAATTACACACACAATCAAAACGAAATTTAGCAGTGTAGCAGAAAATGAATATATTTTGCCTGTATACCAAATAGTTTGTTCAACTGTACATTCTTTGTTTGGGATTTAGTGTGTTGTGAATTGAGTAGGTAGATGTGTGTTTGTGTGTATAGATTTCGCACTCGCCAAACCGAAATATTTGTCTCGATGAAGACCGGTTTTTGACAGGAGTGGTACCTAACTCTAGGTGGGTAAGTTGAGAATGAGTTGAACTGATGATTTTAACAGGGCCTGGGGGGCTACCACCACCGCTTACAGCAGTATTTTTTAAATATTACTTCAGTATAGGAAAGAGATGAAGCTCTACAGGACGTATAGTTCTATCTCTTACCCCCACGAAGTAAGATTAAAATAATACTGCTGCAAGCGGTGGTGGTAGGGCCCCTGAAGTACTGACATTCAGCAATCTCTTAAAAGTCAAAATCAGAACTAGACACATAAGTTAAATATAAGTTTTTCAAAAGCAGTGTTTTGTTAGCTTAGCGCTTTACTTGGTTGGATCTATCCCTTTAGGCAGTTGTCCCACCGCCGGCGATTAACGAGTAGTCAGTAGAGCTAGCTACTGAAAACGAGTTGACGAGCAAGCAAGCGATAGTTTTGACTTCCGATAGTTTTGTCGCTGGGCTCAGACAGGGGCGATTACTCGCACCACTCGGTCGACCGCTGGCTGGTCTCTCGGCGTGAGTTCTGACCGCCAAGCGAGCATTGCTGAGCAAGTATCGCTGAATATATCATCTTTGGTAGCTCTTGTCGCTCAGCGACAATCTAGTAGAGCGAGTACTCGCTGGCGGTGTGAACAGTCAGCGATCAACAATTGATATATGCATCTCTTTTGTTTACACGGAATGTACAGGATGTAAGGGTAAACACCGTTGTCACTCAAACCATGGGTAGTTGACTTAAATATAAAAATTAATGACCGAAAACAAAAACGAAAAAACGTTATTTACATTAAAAGATTTTAAAAAGTTTCTATTCGATACCGTGCTCGCTAGCGAATCAGCTGACTGACTGAGGTAGGGGTCGCGCTCACGGCCGGTCAGGTCACGTCCCGCAACCCCCGCCCGTGTTGAGACGCAAGTTCGTTGCCCTAGCGCATAGGGCAACGAATTCTCTTCTCTTTTGTGGTAAAATGTAGATTTAAAATAAAAATAAAAAGTTTTATAAATGAAACCGTTGCAAGGATAACGGTGTTCTCCCTAACACCCTGTATAGCCGATTGTTAATCGCTTCCTCGCCAGCGGTGGGACAACTGCGTCACAGTTGCAAATAAATAAAATAACCAGTTTATTGTACCTATTTTGATCTCAGTAAAAGTGGTAAATAAGTCAAATAAGTCACCGTAAATGTTGGTGATCATTTATTTTCTGTCAAGCTTGCTCTTATTGTTTAAGTTTTCAAACTTCTGTTTTTTATTGACTGCAAATTAAGAAGTTCTGATAATTATTAACATAAAATAATGGTCGCCTCGAAATTTCTGGCGATATATTTTTATGGTTCTAGTTTGAATTACTTAATTAGTTACGGATGGCTTCGATTTAAATGGATTCGTTTTTTGTTTTTTTGTGTGCTTGTAGCGGTCATTAGGCGCCTTTATACGACACGCGCTTTCACTCGCGATCGGAGTGTGCACGAGTAAACGCGGGAAACCTTGCACGCGCAATCGTGTGTGATTGTTTTTATCCATTTTCATTTGCCTTGAATTTTGTTCGAAGCGCACAGACTTGAACGCATGAAAGCGCGAGCGGGCGGCGCGCGCGTGCTTTCTCCTTCTCGTTTTCTATCTTTGTTCTTTCCTGCGTGAAAGGGGTGTAGGCCCCGCTCGCCCCTCGAATCTTGCCCCTTTAATTAAAATGTCCCACTCGCCCCGTTTTTTAATAATTTTGGTGTACTCGTACTGTGACTCGCCCCTTACTAAGGGGCGAGTGAAAATTTGAGATTTAAATAATTATTTTGATGTACCGACTCGCCCCTTGCGGCATTTCCTTTGAAATTTTACCAAAAAAGGTACAGTCAAACAGAAAAATGCACACATTATGAATAACGCTATATTTGATTACTTTAATAACTCTATTTGTAATCTCACCAACTCGTGACACTTGTGATAGTTGTTGCTACCTGGCTTACCTACAATAACAAAAGGAACCTTTTTCATTGGTCCAATAAACAAAACGTTTGGTAAAATATGTTACCCGTTGAGAAAATCGTATGAGAGTCAAATTTATTATGAATGATTTTTCTTTCTATGTTCGTATTATAATGTGGAAGGGATGCGTTTTCCGATATTTGCTAATTAGTTTATTACATATTTCCAAGTGTAACTAAACATGAATTCATGCAATCCTAGTACTTTTTGTTAGGTATAAACTATTTTTAATATTGGGATAATACTAATAATGATTGTAATACTATCTTGAATTCATGCAAGCGTAGTACTTTTTGTTAGGTTTTGATTGAAGTTTTAAGAAAACAATATTTATTTTATTATTTAAAAACTTAGAGTGCTGACTGTACTTTTAACCTACTAACAATCGGGGGCGACTGGGCCATCTAATATTGAAAGGAGCGAGTGGGTACACTTAGGTAATACGGGCAAGATCCAAGGGGCGAGCGGGGTCTACACCGTGAAAGGGTTTTCACGCGTGAAAGCGCGTGTCGTATGAAGGCCGCTATTGACTTTGTTGTTTGTAAGCTGTGATAAACGGAGAAGACGTTTTAATCTATACATAAATTATAAATTAAAGTCGCATTTCGTGTTGGTCTTTATATCTGCATTGTTCTTTTAAACCACGCAACAGATTTTAATGAGGTTTTCACCATCGTTTAGAGAATTTATTGCGGAAGGTTAATGTGTATAATACGTTATTATTACAGTTACATGTAACTAAGAAATCTCGATGTTCTGTCAAGTGGTAAAAACCGTGCGAAACAGGAGCGAGTCGCTAGTAAAACATAAGTTCTTACATTGTTACAAGAGTTTATTTTAATTAAAGTAAAAACATAATGCTAACCTAAATATTCACGAGTTACCTAATACGCTTTCTCACAATTCTAATGATAACAGCCGCACGGGTCGATGGCAGGTTAAGCTACGCTTGCCGCGGTCGGTTCGTGGATGGGTGACCATCTATCACATATCGAGATCCCTCTGTGTCTCTTAAAGCACGTTAAGCCGTTTGTCCCGACTGTCATTCGTAGATCTTTGACAGTCGTTACGGGTAGTCAGAAAGTTTGACAACCAGATTTCCCAAGGGGTATCGTGTTACACAGTAACTGGGTAGTGGAGGTCGGGTAGGAGTCCATGTAACATACTAGTATTCAGCTGCATCCGGTTAGACTGGAAGCCGACCCCAACATAGTTGGGAAAAGATTAGGCAGATTGATTGATTATTTTGACAGCAACGGCACTGTCCCATTGAATCTAACGCATCCAAACTTGATGAATGACTCTTTTAAACTGTCTTATCTTTCATTTAAACATCTTTCTAGTGCTGCAAACTAAAAATCATTTAAGTTAATCTATTCATTTTTTAATAAAACGGCTGATATAAACCCCGGAGCGCTCAGAATGCCCCGGGCCAGCAATTAAGTTGCAGATTTCCCCGGATACTGGACAATTTTATTATAACCTCATTCCGATGCACTGCAAAAGATCTAAGAAGTATGTTTAAACGCCTTTGCCTTTTTATTAAAGTTGACCTACATAGACAATGTGGAATATTTTTGGCGGGTTTTTGAAGTTTGATTTTAGAACGTTGTGTTTTTAATTTAATTTTATGATGGTTATTTGTTTATTTGTTATTTCGCTATGTTGGTTTCAGATTTCAAGGGAAGCAATGTTATATTTTGGAATCAATCTGCCAAAATCAATCTGCCTAGCCTTTTCCCAACTATGTTGGGGTCGGTTTCCAGTCTAACCGGATGCAGCTGAATACCAGTATTTTACATAGAGCGACTGCCTATCTGACCTCCACAACCCAGTAACTGGGTAATACGATACCCCTGGGTTAGACTGGTTGTCAGACTTCCGGGCTTCTGACGACTCGTAACGACTGTCAAAGATCTACAAATGACAGCCGGGACCAACGGCTTAACGTGCTTTCCGAGGCACGGAGGAGTCTCGATATGTGTAAATGGTCACCCATCCACGGACCAACCCCGAAATACCCCAAGTGCAGCTTAACCTGATGGATCGACCCGAGCGGCTGTTATTACTTAACCACGAGCTTATATTTTGGAATAACACCTGCATTTTGCACACAAAATCAGAAAGAATTTAATGCAAGGTCGATTCACAGGATGTCTTTTGTTTTTAATAGATTTTAAGAAAATTATGACCCCATTTTCACGTTATAACATAACACCCCTCTTTTTCCGTAGGGGGTTAAAAATAATACATTTTAATGGAACAGAATTTTAATTTCGCAAGACAACTTATATAAACTTTTCGGAGATAGTGATACACTCCCTTACATTTTGTAGATAAAACCATTTTTCAGGACTGCCTCTTCCCATCATTGCACCAGCTTCTTTCAAAAATACACCATAAAATTTAAAAATACAACTAAAGATACCACAGTGATAGTTCTTTCACAAACCAACATCCGACTTCCACAGTTTTATCACAACGTGCATTTCCGAAGCAGAATGTACGGTACTTAAAAACACGTAAAACTCGTTGTAACAAGACAAAGTGATAAGAAATGTTACTGATAACAGAGCATTACGTCTTGATGTGTAGTTTGAGGATATGTTTGACATTATCTTGGTGATAAAGTTACGGGGCTTTTCCGTTATGACATACTTGCATAATTTAGTCAGCTTGCAGGGTTCGATTCACGGGTCGGTCAATGTTTTATTTTGGTTTTCGATTACGAAATTCTCAGTAGCACCTATTACCCCCCCCCCCCCCGCTTCTGGGAATTAGGCGAGATATTACAATATTATAAACTCAACTCAAACTCAAAGCATTTATTTCAATTAAACCATTTACAGGCACTTTTGAATTGTCAAAGAGTCGGTCAGTTAGTCAGAGAGTTGAAGCTAGTTGCCCATTCCAAAACGTAGATCTCTATGGAGAAGAACGGGCAAGAAACTCCAAAGACACTATTAAAAAAATGGATATAGATATTACAAAATCCTGGATACAGTATTCATGTTGCTTCTATATGTGAGAACAATGTAAAACAAAAAAAGAATCAAAAGCAATTCAAAATTTAAGATTAAAAATAAGCTCTGGCAAATAAGAGGTAACCAGTCTCAACTGACGGCGCCCGTTCACGAACATGACATGTGGATCAGCACCATCCACCTCAACCATTTTGTAGGGAATAAATTCGAAAGTAACTCTGTCTGTCAGTCAGTCTGTATGTTACCTTTTCACGCCTAAACCACAGAACGGATTTCGATCAAATTTGGCAAGGAGATAGATGGCATCCCGGGGAAGGACATAGGCTACTTTTTGTTGACATACCACGCGGGCGAAGCCGTGGAGGGAAGCTAGTTACTTATAGGTTTAAAGCTGACTTCGTGGCAAGACAATATGCAATACAATCATAATAACTTGCTACTTGAACGTACAAGATGTCCCTGTAGCTAATGTCACAGCATGATGTTATCAGTGTTAGTGGATGCAGCTTCCCATCTCTCTAATGGATTATCCATTAGTCATTTTCTTTGGAAACTGTGTATCCTTACTCAGCAGACTGTAAATATAAAATGTATGTAATAGGGGCATGTTTGTTACGTCTTCAAATAAAACGTTCTGATTTTGATACAATTTGCCAGGGAGTTTAAACCTATAATCCAAATGGGAGATAATAATAATAATAACGTTTATTTGGACTCTATAAAATATAGCCTAATACAGTTATATTCTTAAGAACTATATTGTAAGTAAGTGACGGCCAAAATTGAATGAACTCCTGAATTCCAAACTAGGTAAAAACCTGTATTTTGGAAATCAGCGCCTTTCCGTTCTAAATTTAGGTGTAAAAAACTTTCAGAACACTTATATGAAAATTAAAGGGAGAATAATTATCTTACCTACTGTTTATTTGTTGGTTTATGACCCGCTATATTTTCATATGGATCATTGAGTTTTGGGCTTGAATTGAACCCTGAAAAGTACCCAAGTACAAAATATAATTCCCATACACTTTCGAAAATCTAGGACTATTCCATCATCATTTCAGCCGAAAGACGTCCACTGCTGGATATAGGCTTAGTGTTTCCCGCATACAGGAGAGTCCTGGATTGGTGACGAAAACATAGTACGTAAACGAGGGCCTAGACAAGTGGCAATCGTTTTCAAAACGACTTTCAATCATCGTTATCATATTCAGAATGTCACTTTGTCCAGGTCCTGTCACTCAAAGCTAATCAAGCTGGTCTTTAAGCTATGACATCTGAATACGCAATGAGCAAGCATGGATTTCAATTGATTCCCTTTTTTTATGAGAAGAGCTACCAAGGGATATCTTGTTACCCAGTAACTGGCTTGTGGAGGTTAGATAGGCAGCCGCTCCATGTTAAATACAGCATAGCTATTCTGTAATCAACTCACCGCGAATACTTGGGTGAAGTGAGCGTGTAGTGAGCTGTCATTGTCATCGATACCTACTGATGCTAAGGCAGTGACAGTTCACTCCAAGCTCACTTCACCTGAGTTTTCATGGTGAGCACAACTGGTATTCAGCTGTAACCGGTTAGACTGGAGTTGACTAGGCAGTGATTTTTTTTATAGCCAAATTCGCCTGCCCTTGTCTTCAATCTGAAGTATTTATCAGAAGATTCCTTAAGAGCCTATACAAATCAAATCTGATTTGCATGCTCCTCCGTTACGTCGAAAATACTGCAGCATTAATTTTGCAATAAATATGTGTTAAAGTTGAGGATTGATGCTAGTTACTATGTTTGACGAAAACACGATTACCTACATTTTTTTTTTTTTCAATAAGCAAAATTCCAAAGTTACCTCTAAACCGAACTATAAAGCGCTGGCTATTCAAAAAATACTTCAAATTATCATGAAATTTTGCATAATAACTGAACTAACAAGGGGCTTAAAACGGCGACACGAGCAATTCCTCTAAAAGCGATTCATTTCCTGAATTTCTGGCTGTCATTAGCAATTCCTCTATTTTGACACAAAATCAATTCATGTGTGGACCATTTCATGTGTGGAATTCATGTGTGGACCATCTCCATAGAAAACTGTCAAACAGATGAATTATTTCGTAGTATGAATCGCACGCAGATCATATTATGATTTGTCAGTTTGAGACATTTTACATAATATTTTCCTATTATGATTCTGCCAAAGTGACTGTTTTAAGCCCACAGGTCTAATGTTTTTTTTTTAAATTACCTATTATAATTTTCACCGTAAAAAGCAATTACCTAAACTATTCGAGCCTTAGAGCCGCCAGCACCCCACTCCGTTTCGCTCTCACTCAGTCCGCGAGTAGTATGGTGCGAGCGAGATACAAAGTGAATTTGAATTGAGCTTAATCCCGCAGGAGGAAATAACAAAAATGACAACTATTTATTTGTACAGCCTACCAAAACATACCACACACTAAAATTTCTCTCTCGATTGATTTTAACAGCTCGCTCGGATAGCTGACGACATGTTTTCGGTACCTACCATAATGTTGGGACATGTTTATATATCGTCTTTCCACAACATTAAGTTAATGTCTTCTTGTAAATTGGTAGTAGGCTAAAATTTTACTTTGCAGGAGATTGGGACAATCGTTATGACCCATGAAAATGTCTGGAAGAATATTATGTTGGTTATAATGCTTTTATAAGACGTTTAAGCGACATGAAGTTGTTTTATGTCGTTTTACTGGCTCGCGGCTAAATGATAACAGAGCTACGTTTGCCGCGGTTGTGGATGGGTGACCCATGTCATATCGGAACAAAACTGAAATCGCAAAAAAAAAATCAGCTGTTCCCAATATTTTTTTTTTTTTTCAATTTAACATTTATGTTCGCATAACTCGTCAAAATGTAGGGAACAGCTGATATATTTTCGCGATTTCAAGTTTGGGCCCATAGTGATAATTGTTTATAATGACGAGTACAATGAGCCCTTCAAAGATTTCGTGTATGAATAGATACACCTTACATATTCTTTGGACAGCCGGAACATTGGGGGTCAACTCCCTAAGACCGTCGAATGTCCGTTAATGAAAATCAAGTCTGTTCCCTACTGCATATTGATTTTGGATTCATGGATTTCAAACGGAATCATAGACCATATTATTGTACGAATGACGCATCACGATAGAGTCCGGTCTCGATTACCGGTTTACTTATTTTGTGGTTTTCAAGCTTATTAAACAAAAAATAACATTTTTAACAATTACTTTATTAGGTATATGTATTTAGATAAAGAATTGAATTATTTTTGCCATTTTTGTCTGGATAGCGGCTTTATCCTATATGACCTTTGCCTTTTTCTTTTTGACGGTAATTGTCAAATGAATTGTCAAAGTTTTTTATTTTCGATATTTACACGAGAAGTTTTCGTAACTAATTAATTAGGTGTTTAGGAATAAAGTATTTTCCGGAGCACGAAGGGACCACTATGTGCTAAGAATTGATCGATTCGTGCCTTAAGCTCGAATCGATCAATATTCTTAACTTTTTTAAACTTATTTAATTTCTTAACCACAAGATCTTTTTCTCTATAGGCACAACGACATGCCTTTAATTAAAGAAAACTGCAATTTTCAAAAAAAAAACTTGCTTTTTGAAGTTAGTTATCTCGCTAAAAACCAGCTATGCTTTTCCCATACTTTGCCAAACCTAACAAAAAACAAGCTTGCCAATATTGTTCCTGATACAAGCACTCAGGCACAGTAAACACTATCAGGAATCTGCGACCACTCAACAAGCGAATTTGTAAAGTGATCCGCACGACAGTGCATTATCCACTTTAGTGTCATTCCATTACTGTGCTAAGGCGGAGGGTAGACTGGCGTTTTGACGGCGCGTTTTCTTTTGCAGTGTTTTTTTTTTCAAGTTGGATTACCTTCAACTGTCATTAACGAGACACAATAGAATTTTAATTGTTATCGGTATATAAAAGCCCGATTGACACATGATGGGATGTAGTCTTGTTAGTGACAGTTCAAGTTGTCCACACGAGCAGACCTGGCCTATTACTGTTACACGATTATTAACCTTTGGTATGTCGGAACTTAGATCTCGTTGAGACACAATGGATTTTTAATTGTGTCTGTAATTACGACATATGACGGGTTAAATTGTTATCGGTAATAAACTTAGGTAGACATAAAATAATAATTTCCATAGTTCCATAATTCCGGATAATTTGTGGTACCGCGATAATTTAACTGGATTGAAATGGTCTAATAACAATTTTTCATCTACACTCTATAAAAACGACTGAATTGACTTTTATCTACCAACTCTCTACATTGTTGTTTGACAATCCATTTGAAACAGTTTCAGTTCACTTAATCGGAAACCACTGCACACTGTTTCGAATCTCACATGCGTAACGAAATTGTTAATTTGACTAAAAATGGTCAGTCATACGACTGACACCAAATTATATGCTTATGTTTGGTTTCTACACTAATATTATGTAGGGGATAATATTCGGAATAACTGAGGGCCTAGACAAGTGACAATCGCTTCGAAAGCGCTTCGAATTTCTACAACGACTTTCAACAGAATTCACATAAGCTTTGCGATAGCTTATGTTAAAAATGTATAGGACTGACCCTATACATTTTTGCCTTTTCCATCATCGTTATCGCTGATAGAATGTCACTTTGTCTAGGGCCTCCTATCCGAGTCCGAAAACTCTTTCACGTATGGGAAGCTACAGTATTGCCGAGTGTCATCCTTACTAATAGGTATTATAAATGTGAAAGTAACTCTGTCTGTCTCATGTCTGTCGCGCTTTCACGCCAAAATTACTGAACCGATTTAAATGAAAGGTACACACGGTTACACATCAAGCTATACATTTCCAGTATCAGCTGACCTCGCATTGTACGGAAATCCTATACAATGCGAGACCAGCATTAACTGGAAATGTATAGCTTGATGTGTAGCCGTGTGTACACAGATAGTCTAGAGCCTGAGAAAGGACATAGGCTACTTTTTTTGTCTACCACGCGGGCGAAGCCGCGGGCGGAAGCTAGTAGAATATGTAACTCCCCCCTACCAAGATCACTAAGGGATCCCAATGCTCTCCTAGACTCAAATCCTGATTTTGATTTATTTGCGGATGAATGGAAGTTGTTATTGTTGGAATGTTTGAATTTTTGTGAGAAGAATGCATGAAAGTGTGGTAAAATATTGTTTTGCAAATTGTGTTCGTTATAATTTGATTAAATAGTATAATTGGCTTCGGCCGTTCTATTTAATTTAATCAATCTATCAATCTGCCTAGCCTTTTTCCAACTATGTTTGGGTCGGCTTCCAGTCTAACCGGATGCAGCTGAATACCAGTATTTTACATGGAGCGACTGCCTATCTGACCTCCACAACCCAGTAACTGGGTAATATGATACCACTTGGTTGCAAATTGCTAAAAACGTAAGAAAATTGGAATTTCGCGGGCTACCACTGTGGATCAATTTTCCATGGAGCGACTGCCTATCTGACCTCCACAACCACCCCTCCCCCTTCTCTGGGTAGTACGATACCCTTGGTAAGACTGGTTGTCAGACTTTCGTGCTACTGACGACTTGGTACGACTGTCAAAGATCAACAAATGACAGCCGGGACCAACGGCTTAACGTGCTTTCCGAGGCACGGAGGAGTCTCGATATGTGAAAATGGTCCAATAAAAATAATCGGTCCAATAAAAATAAAAATAAAAGTCCAAAAAAAAAATCCACGGACCAATTAATTTAATAATAATTACATAAAACGGAAAATACGGAAAAAATCGCGAGCAGAAGCTAATATCATATGTCGCCTTGTCTGGCAAACCCCTTAACATGGTTTCAAATGTTCTGACGCAAGCAATTCCATAATCTATAGTTTTATCTTTATATCTATTGCCATCAGTAGGTCAGTGGGATTTCAAATGTGTTTTTGACCGACTATGAATAAAAGGGTCATGGTTTTGATTTATGGATGTTTGTGTCATCTTTAGCGAAATCACAAAGCCTGTTTGGATGTGCTCGATATGGTCAAAGTGAAGGTTGTTTTAGCAAAGGTTATTAAGTTATCAAGATTTGGCAAACCGGTTCGCCCACTGGGTTTTATGGGTTTAAAATAGTTTAGCTAAATATGGTCATGGTCAGACACAAAACTATCTGGTATCGATTACATTGAAGATAGTGAATTGATTCAGGCGTCACTTTGCCGAAATCAATTATAAAATACAATAGACGTAGATATATTTAGTAACCTATTCCGCTTAACATTCCAAGAATCATAAAAAACCGAAACGTGTTTCACCTCTCAACGAGGCATCCTCAGAATGACGATTGACCAGTCGCAAACCAGAACACGACGTGTTGCCACACCGAGCGCTGGACGCAGAGTCGATTTCTTACAGGGTTTTTTATGACTCTTGGACAATAGTTAAGCGGAATAGGTTACTAAATATATCTACGTCTATTGTATTTTAATTACAATGAATTCATCGTTAAATCTATAGAACATAGAACCTCCTTCTTTTTGGTAGTCGGTTAAAAATACATGAGGCTATTCCATTGGAAGGAAATAAAGTGATATGGTTTTTTTATTGTGTCTCTCTTTGTTTATAACTGTCGTTAAATTCGATGTCAAAGTTCTGAGATACGTTTGACGATGTCTCTGGTTACTGGTTTTGACTACATCGTAAAGGGATGTATGTGATAAGGCGTGATGATCGTCTCTATCGGGTTTTATGTTTGAACCGTGATGCTGGTCACTGAATTTGATTTTTGAGCACATAATAGGTATTAGAGCAGCATATAAAGCAGTGATGGCTCAGCGGTAATTGGCGCGACTTACGAATTGTAGGTCGTAGGTTCGAACCCAGACAGGCACTTCACTTTGTGTAAATTATTTCACCATCACTGCCCTCAACACGGTAAAGCATGTATGTATATTATTATAATTATTAAAACATCTTTCTAAGTTAGTTTTGTTTCATATGAAGAAATGTCTTATGGAGAAGTTCAAACGTTGTTCAAATGATGTTATTTCTGTAAATAAATACATATTTGTTATGGTCGCGAATCGACCGTCGTAACGACTGTCAAAGATCCACGAATGACAGGCGGGACCAACGTGCTTTCCGAGACTCGGAGGAGTCTCGATATGTAAAGATGTTCATCCACGGACCAACCCCGGCAAGCGTAGCTTAACCGACCCGTGCGGCTGTTATTACTTAGCCACGAGATCCTCATTTGTCTATTTAGGTTTAGCAGGAAGAATAAGGAGTAGGAAGACGTCGTACTGAAGGCAAAATGAACAGTTAATGACTTGGTAAATTAGACAAAAATACAATCCTGTATTAAATTCATTCATGATAATATTTTCCTTATGAACATGAATGAGACATAAACTTTTTATCGATAACGCACGTTAACTCTCCATGAAGGAAATCCTGCGCCGGTAACGACGTGTTATATTTTAAATCCCATACACATTATACGGGTGTAAGGGTAAACACCGTTGTCACTCAAACCATGAGTAGTTGACTTAAATATAAAAATAAATGACAGAATAACAATGAAAAAAAACGTTATTTTGATTCAAAGATTTAAAAAAGTTTCTATTCGACATTGTGCTCGCTAGCGAAACAGCTGACTGACTGAGGGAGAGGTTGCGCTCGCGGCCGGTCTGGTCACGTCCGGGCCACCCACCCGTGTTGAGACGCGCGCTTAGGGTGAAAGGGTGAAATACTCTTGTGGTAAAATGTTGACTTTTTTTTTTTTAAGTTGTCATTTTCCTTTGATTTTACATTCTATAAATGAAACCAAACCACTGGTTTCAAGGATAACGGTGTTTACCCTAACACCCTGTATTTTTAATCCCATAGTTAATAATCACCGCTGAAATTCTCGATAGGTTTGGCTGTACATATTCAATAATGTGGTATTTTAAACAGCAAAAATCTCATATTTTACATCAACACTTACGTAAAATGGTATTTTATTTATAGTTGTTTCTTTCCCCTGACAATAACAGTACCGATTCCCCGAATATTATCTTCAGTATAGGCAATACCACTTAGCGTTACGCTCAGCGTATGATAAACGAGTAAAACTCGGGAAACTTCCACAAATATATGAGTAGCACGATGTTATCGCGATACTAGATCTATTACTTTGTTGTATCTGGGTTAGTTCGAAGGCTGGGACTTAGGGGGTGGCGGAGCGAGGGCGAATAGCGATCTGACTGTGGATTTATTTCAAGATGTCTTTAGTATTCGTCTGTGCAAAGTATGAGCTTATCAAAAGGAGAAAAGATTTAAAAAAAGAGAAAGAGCCAGTAAAAAAAGAACGAACAAAAATGACATTACTTTGCGTGGGTTCAGTACCTAAGACGAGGAAAATAAAGAGGAATATCTTGTGGGAGCTTTTGCATTGAACGTAGGCATCGAAAGCCACGGGTACGCCGCAATTTCTGACTGACAAACGACTTTATTTGCACTGCACAAGAGATTATTTTCAATGCAGAATCATTGATGCTAGTGATTCGCAATTCTTTTATCATTTTGTGAACAAAATGAAGCAACAGAAAAACTTAGCAAGAGAAGGTATGTCCAAACATGGCAAGGATGCCGCGCGCGGCAGCCGCGCACCATTGCCGCTCACGTTTGGACACAGCAGGTGGCGTTCTGTATTGTTTCTGCCATAGAAAAAGGCTTGAGTTTATGTTTATATTTAAAATGAAATCAAGGAAACATTTCACTGGCAAGTAAGAAAGTTATCTTCTCCACAAGGTTCGCGTCCGCCTCCGTCTAGGCGCCTACACCATACCACAGTTCACGAAACATTCAGATATGGTTCGAGTTGGTACAGAGTACGAAACATTGAACCTCGAGTTCTGCTTATCCCTCATTTGCATCGGTTTCGTGTGCTTGCAAATGTTCAGTAAATCGCGAAATTGTTTATGTGCAAGTTTTGAAGTTTTGACGTTTACAAGGTTTCGATTTTTTGCACGAGAAAGCTATGTTCGTACTGAGATTTGGGTTACAAGATATCAAATGTATTTTTAACCGACTTTTTCAAAAAGGAGGAGGTTCTCAATTTGTCTGTATGTTTTTTTTTTGTATCTTTGTTACGCAATTACTCCACCAATTATGAATCGATTGTGATGATTCTTTTTTTGTTTGGTAGATCTATGATATCTATAGTTTATGAGTTAGCTTCAATATTACGTATTTTACATGCTAAAAAAATATTATGACTCAAAAAAAAAAAAACTAAGCGCACACAAAACATGTTTACGAAACCGGCCTCACGTCACATTTGACAGCACTCTCAGTCTTTTTTTATTTGGTCTTAGGGTGTAAGTAAATACTGAAGTGTCAAATCTGCCCAAAATCTTATACTCCCAAAATGACGAGATTTTTAAATAAATGTCGTTGATATTGAAGCTTTTTAGTTTTTTATTTTTCAGTAAAGAGTTACAGGGTGTTGTTTATTATGGCCATAGAGATCGTTTAAGAAGAGCGCTTTTACTGTTTTTAGCGAACCATTTTAACAAAATTGCGTGCACTTTAGATTTTTTCAGTGTTTTATTTTTTAAATCTAGCGACGAAAGTGTCACTAAATTGAGCTGTTCGGTAAAAATAACTTTGGAATGTATTTTTATTTTTGTGTGTAGGTATTTGTGAAATAAAAAGTTTCTCATAAAAAGTTCCAATAGTTTTTACAATAAATGTAAAATCGTTCAGTATGGCTCTGTTATCATCCTTTTTATAGAGCAATAATAGTTTTTATTCTTAAGCATATTATCTGTCTGTATATTATTTTGCTTCGGTCTCAAAATTATAAGCAATATGCTCAAGTCGGATTATTGGTAGGTAGATCTCTCAAACGTTTCTACCTATTAGTAGAGAAACTGCTTTAACTCTTGATTACCTACTCTTGAAGAGATGACCCTAAGTCATCTGGCATGACAGGTAAAGGTAGCCCAAAAAATCAGCATTGCCATTCAACGTGGCAATGCTGCCAGTCTTTTTGGCACTTTGCACTTTTCTCATTGACAGCGATGCGGACGAATTTTTTAATACCCAATGAGCTCTTCCCCTTTTTTATATTTTTTTTATATTATTGTACATACCATACATATTTATTTCTAAGTATATTATATTATCAAGTTAAAAACTTGGGGATATTCGTTGATAAGAACTTCTCTTGGACTGCCCAGCTGCAGGAAGTTAGCCGCAAACTATTTGCATCCGCTGCATCTTTGAAGAGATTACGTAATTTTCTACCGACTGCCACCAAGATTGCTCTTGCTCAATCGCTTCTTTTACCCATTCTTGACTATGCTGATGCCAGCTATCTTGACCTTACCCAAGACCAACTCGATAAACTTGAGCGGCTTCAAAATGTTTGTATAAGGTTCATATTCGGTTTGCGCAAATATGACCATGTTTCCGAATTTCGTTTGAAACTCAAGTGGTTACCAATCCGCCTTCGCCGGAATGCTCATATTCTTTCCCTATTGTTTAATGTGCTTTTTTCCCCTCTCACCCGTTTGTATCTCAAGAATCGTTTCCAGTTTCTTTGTGACTCCCACACGAAATTTTTAAGGTCATCAGATAACTTAAAGCTTAAAATGCCTATGCATTTCATAACTCCTCGACAAATCCTTTGCCGCCCAGGCTGCTCGTTAGTGGAATGCATTGCCAGTTGAAATAAAACGCGCGCAGTCGATACTAGTGTTTAAAAGACTCGTAAAGGAACATTACTTGTCGTTGTAATATTGTTTTCGTAACTGTGTAATTATCTATAGTCATCATTTATTTTTCGTTGCTTATATACTTATTTCGTATGTATGTATATATGTATCTATTATTTAGGATAGGTATGTATATGTGTATCTATTTTGGTATATTGTATGTACTTATTATTTGCATCTACCACAGCCCCATTTTATGTCCAGGCGAATCACTGTCCATTCCAAGGATGCCTGGAAGAGATCGCGGATAGCGATAAGGCCGCCCATTGTATATTTTGTAGTGTTTGTTATTTTCTTTTGTTATATATTTTTGTGGTGTACAATAAAGTATATATATATATAGTATAATAAATAATTAAATTATGTAAGTTCCTAGAATTTGTATATTATGTAAATAAACACTTATAATGGTATGAGCAGAAAAAAAATGTCATAAAATATAATCATGTTATTAGTTATATAAAATCATACACCAATGACCAAAGTCTTCGGAATTCAAACTAATGGCCCGCCAACTCTTCACCACAGAACACTCCATTCATCGGCATTCTGGCGACACACTACACACACAACATAACATCACGCCTGAATTTCCCGAAGGTTAGGCAGAAGTGTACCTATCGTACACCGACATTTTGTCAGTTATGTTTAATTCCCATGTAATAAAGGGCGAGCCTATTGCCATCAACCGGGAACAAAACAAGTGACATTGTCCAAAAAATATAAATATAATTACTTTACGGAACCGATTTCAATCCACTCAGCCGCAGAAAAAAACAATTGCCTACACACACGGAAGGCCCCGTTTTTGGCTAGATTAGCGTTTCGGCGACATCAAAGTGTTGGCCGATCGCCAGTCTGTCGCGGGTACACTCGCGGACGATGGTTATCGCGAAAAAAAGCGATATGTGCCAATAAAATATACATGGCGATAGTAACGCGACTTTTAACGCGTTATAAAGCTTTCGAAAGGTCAGAACTGTCTGAAGATGCCTGATAGCGATCCTTTTGATCTGGTGAAATGAGTATTTTTATTGTTTGTTTTTTCTTTCTTTTGTGTGAACTAGTTGTAGCTGTTATTTTTTCGTACAAAATTAGAATCTTCTGTGTAATTTTTTAATGAAATTCTTCAGTATTATTTGGTTGGAAATTATTTTGTTCGCTTCTGACTATTTTTTAAATAATAAACCAAACACTTACCCTACGTCTTCGGTTTATTTTAAGAAAATTCACAGTATTGTTAACTTTAAAAAAAGGCGACGAAATTTAATGGTAGCGAATTATTTAAAGAGTATAAAGTTAAGCAAGGTTTTTTATAGCTCTTGACTAAACTTGAAAGTTATTAAAGCTTAATTAATGATCATAAATAGTAGAATTATTTACATAATTAAATATTGAAGTAAAAGTTTTGTTTATACGTCGGCTTAACTCAAAACATCTTCTCAAAAGTGACAAAAATGAGAAATACTACGTACTACGTTTTTGGATATTTCAAATGTACTGGAATACCTTTCGACTTTTTGGAACGAAGTTCCTTGTCACACGGCGAATGAGAGCTAGAACGAAAAAAGTAACAGTTTGACCGTCACATCTTTTTTTTATTTTAAATACAATATACGCAGATATATTTAGTAACCTATTCCGCTTAACTATTCCTCAAGAGTCATAAAAAGCTCTGACAGACAGACACGTGTTTCATCTCTCAACGAGGCATCCTTAGGATGACGATTGACCAGTCGCGAACCAGTACACGATGTGTTGCCAAGTCGAGCGCTGGACGTAGACTTTTTTAAATTGAATTTTTCTCATAGGTTGCTTTTATTTTGCTAGTTATTTAATACATTCACAGAGAAAGAAAGTTCGTTAAAACCTGGTGTCCAACGACACCGACTTTTTATTTTTTTATTTTTAAACATACTTTTTCTCTCAAACATTCAGTAGCAAACACCTTTTCTTTTATTATTTTAATCAATGTAAAACTTTATTCAATATGTAATCTTAAAGTTGTTGACAAGTTTATTCCCTTTTGTAACATGTTCATTAACACTCAGAAGTAATACAGCTTTGTTTTACAAGATCAAGAGAAAATTCTTTCCCGCAATATGTTTTTGAATGATATTACTTTGCTGACAACATTATTTTGGCGTTCGAATAATAATGATAAAAATATATTTCATACAGGTTTTTAGCCTTTCAACGAACAGTTATTAAAAATGGCTAAATTCTTCATTTTCACTGGATAATTTTTTCAAATGATTGCCGACTTTAATAATGTTTTTTTGTGAAACTATGTAAACAGTATTTTCATCAGGTAAGCAATCGAAATAAAATAAAAATTTGTTTATTTATTATTACTTATTTATTTATATAGACATTATTGTACACCATAAAAATATTTGACAAAAAAAAAACAAACACTACAAAATAAACGATGATAAAAAATATTTTCACTCCAGAAAATGTCTTGTAAGTACCTATTTAGGAAACGTCGGTGAGGGGCCTTCCATGAATTAGATCACACGAATTTTTTTTAATTTTTGGGGCCCCTTGCTTTTGTCATAGTTGGTCCTATTTGGGTGACCCCCCTGGTGTGACGTCACATATTTTGCAATTTAAAATAAACCTTATAATTGCTAAAGTTCGTAATATTTTAAAGGTTTTCGTCAGAGAGTACTTTAAATTTATACTTGGGATGTCACGAAGTTTTTGACTTATCCCACTCTTGATTCTTTTTTGTTTTACATTGTTCTCACATATAGAAGCAACATGAATACTGTACCCAGGATTTTGTAATATCTATATCCATTTTTAAAAGAGTGTCCTTGGAGTTTCTTGCCCGTTCTTCTCCAAAGAGATCTACGTTTTGGAATGGGCAACTAGGTTCAACTCTCTGACTAATTGACCGACTCTTTGACAATTCAAAAGTGCTTGTAAATGGTTTAATTGAAATAAATGCTTTGAGTTTGAGTCTTGTCACACTATGTCACACTTTGTTGATGCGTGTGACATTATTTATGGATGATCCCTAATGGGTATTTTTAATGACACAACTGTCTTTTTTCCATTGAAATAATACTTATTAAGTACTTGTAAATAATAAGTTTGAACTTCAAACATGAAGAAAGTTTTTTAGGTTTTAAAAAGGCGTTTACATTTTTAGTAAGGCAAACAAGATGGAAGCAGAGACCTTATCTTGTTGATCCTATTTCGTAAGTTTTTAACATTGTTAAGAAAAATGGTTCTCAGTTTTCGTTGGCGTATCCTTGAACAAAGTTAGCGTTTATTATCGGCGTGCTTCTGTGAGATACTCGTTAAGATTAAATTAATTAATTTATACATGAATAAGTTTGGGTTTCAAGTTCTCATTAACGCTGGATTCTGTAAGAATCTCTAATTTGTCTCATGTTACTTGTTGTTATTGATTGTCTTTTTAACAGCCAATTAAATCTTTTGACAAGTACCTAATGCTGACATTGCCTTTTAAAATAAATATGTTTTTTAAACCAACTCATTAATGATTGTTTCCTGTTTAAAATCTATACATTCAATTACCATCCTGCCACTTAATAAACCTAATCGTTCATGAGAGAATACTTTAATTTGCATTGTGACGTTATTTCATTTTCTACCTACTTTATCAAATAGATAATTATCTATGCTATATTTAACAGATATGAGTTTATATGGCATAACATTTTTGCACGTAACTGTACGTCACAGTCCATTAATAGTTCCACAGTACTTATAAATAATAAAGGTGACGTGAACTTGTGCGTCAGCTAGACGATTGTACGCGATTGTACGGGCTTACTATCACAATTACTGTTCTGATCATCTTTATGTCCGTTTTTATGGTGGTTGAAGATATGGGGGATCTATTATAAATAGCGGTTTGTGTGCTTGAGTGTACTGTAGAGCTTAAAGGCTCAGGACAAATAGGCGCGACGCGACGGTGCGACGCGATTCTGGTAGATCAATTTCCATGAAGGTTTCATAGACATTGTTCTACTAGAGTCGCGTCGCGCCTGTCTGCGGTAGCCGTAATAAGGTATGGATGGGATTTTGTGACGGATATTCTTGTTAGGCATCCCACAAGGTGAACCGATGACCTGGGTGATGGCCGCAGGAATCTGCTGGATGGGACGAGCATAGAATCGGTTGAAGTGGCGGTACTTGGGGGAACCCTATGTCCAATACCTAGTGGATGTCTTTCGGTTGAAATGATGATGATGAGATGGTTTTATGCTTTATTTGTTCACCATAAGACTAGCATATCCATACATATTTCGCAAACTGGTTGAGAATAGCAGTGGATCGAATATGTCGTGCGAATTTGAGAGTTTTTTCCGCAACAGTAGACTTGTATAGCCTGATGATGATGATGATGACATTTGGCCAACTGGGAATCAAACCTAGACCTTCACAGACGTTTGCGATGTCTAGACATGTCATAACGCTAACTGCTTTATGTCAAAAATAATTTACAAAATATTTCTCGACACCTCGACACTGCCCATTTCCGGTTGTCAACTGTGTGTCCCGTCTGTCACATACATGAAATAACTTTGTTACATTTTACACCAGTATCTTGCGCATAAAAAATGATTGATATTTCAATGTTTAAAACGTAGGAATTTGGGTCGTTTGACGTAGATCGCAGTTTGAAGATCAATTCACTGGGTTTTGTTGACAAGAAAAATGGTGGAGAACGTTGGAATGGTAAAGATTTATCTCTACACAAATATCAGGCCTTGTCCGAGACAGGGCTCCTGTGGCACACACAGGGCAGGCATTGAAGCTCTGTGTGTGTGAACGAGTTTATGTAAAATGTACACACCGATATTTTATTAAGCCCCTAAAGGCTGCCACAAACAGGCACGACTTGTCGCGCGACGCGACCGACGCCGCTGCATTGTTCGCCGTGAAGTTCTCAGAAACTGTTAAAAGTCGCGCCTGTATGTAAGAGCCTTAACGGAGCACTCTTCGTCCGCGGGCCCGGACACGGACGTGTGTGAACGAGTTCATGTAAAATTTACACACCGATATTTTATTGAGCGGGGTGACGGAGCACTGTTCGTCACGTCCCGGCCACGGACCTGATGTGTGGATAGAGTTTTATATGTATGGTTACGACTGGTTCAAGAGCAGTCAGTTTTTAACCGACTTCAAAAAGGACGAGGTTCTTAATTCTACTGCTTTTTTTGTGTATGTTTGTTACGCGATTACCTACTCCGCAAATTATGAATTGATTTTGATGATTATTTTTTTGGTTCGTAGGTTATGCATCAGAGGTGGACCCATTTTGCTTGCGTAGGTTTTGAGTTAGCTTCAATAATACGTATTTTTCCTGCTTAGCCTATTATGGATGATGTTTTAAGTTCCTGTCACTCTCACATAGAAGGTAGTGGTATTCGAATCTGTGTGGGGTAGGTTAAAAACACAAAAAGAGAAAAATTAAAACATTTTACAATAAAAAAAACTGACTTCCAAAAAAAACAGTGAAAATTAACTTTGATTTCGGAAGTCGGTGGAAAAAAACCAAAATTGAAAATCAAGGCCACCGAATTCCGAATTTTTTTCTGTATAATATGATTCGCCAACATACAACCTAACACTGACCTGCAAATTGCAAAAAACGTAAGAAAGTTTGAATTTTGCGGGCTACCCTAGCGCATACCCCATAAATAATAATATCTCATATCATCCTCTTTAACCACTGTCTTGGTTTCTACCATCAAAGAAAAATCTACTTTCATATTCCTCACCGTTTTCCGACCCACTTATATGACGTCCGCCCTTAGGAACGCTCTACACGCGACACTTCATATCTTTGCACAATTTACATATTCAGATCATATCCCTATGAAAATCTCATCTATTTATACTGTTATGGTAGTAAGGGCTGTAAGTTTGTCTTTATTTAGGCTAGGTATTCTTTTTCTAAAAAGGCATATTTTTACCCGACGGCGGCGAAGCCAAAAAAGAGGAATAGCATAACTGGTCAAACACGTTATGTCATTAAAATATTCTAGCTATTCTGTTACCATCTCTCAGTGAAAACTTAGGTGAAGTGAGCGTAGAATGAGCTGTCATTGTCATCGACACCTACTGATGCTAAGGCAGTGACAGTTCACTTCACGTAAGTTTTCACTGTGACATTTTTACAGAATAACACAACAGGTGGGATGACACTTCACTTCAATCTCACTTAACCCACATTCTCACGGTGAGATTTGTACAGAATAACACCACAGTACCTATATCCGTCCCTATGTTCCCTCGTAACTGCTAAACGACTGAACCGATTTGGATTAATGATATGTCGTTAGATGAGATAGATAAATCCTGATGAAAAACCCAATAACACTTTGCCCGACATAGAAATCGAACGCTCATGCTCAGCATTAGCTCTTGCGACCACTAGATCAACGAGGCAAATGAACAATTTTCCGGAAAATGTCCGAAACATTCCGAAAACACACGACCCTAACCGAAGTTCATCACTAGTGAATAGTGTCTTAGTTTATTTCTGAGTTGTCACCCGTCACTTTTTCTAATCAACGTGTCGTGTAGTGTAAAAACTTACGCCAAGTTGTGAGATCTTTTTAAAGACCAATTTGGCGCGCCCTCCTTTCTGCCAAGACATCAATCAGTGTGTCTTCACTTCATAAAATTGAGTTCGATGTTGGATCATCTACAAAAGTTGTTGAGTCTATGGAATTTTAGAATTTATCGGCATTCTTTTGTAGTGAATCGACAGCTTTTGTTTTTAGAATAGAATGTGTCAATGTTATTTTAAATATAGAATAGTGAGTAGGTACTTTTTTTAGAGATTCCGTGAAACACATTCCAAGTAGGTAGGTAGTAGGATGAAACTAGGGAAGTCTAGTTAATTAATCGAAACAATTTTGTTGTTTCAGAGAAACACTTGGAAACATAATTAAAATGTTTGTGAAAATTAAACATGATCCAAAAAATTTACGTGAGCTATTACGCTTTTTTTATTTTATTTTTTTATATAATTGTACATACTATAAATATTTCTTTTTAAATCTGTAAGAGTATATATTATTATTATGTAAATTACCTGAACACATTCAGTCTACAATCTTCCCTCTATCCCTCCGGTCTATTCTGTAGAAAATCTCACCGTGAAATCTTAGGTGAAGTGGGCTGTCAATCCTTAGCGTCAGGTGAAGTGACAGTTCACGTGTAATTTTTTCGAATTTTTGGTTATACGAAATTGTCCCAAACATGAATCGATTTTCCCAAACATGAATCAATTTTCATAGTCACAATACACTTTTCGAAGTCTACAGGGACAAAAGAGATGGCTAAAAAAAAACCATAATCGCCAGAAATTTCATATGCGCCGTTTTTATAAGCATAATATGTACAATTTTACATAAAAAACACATCATAATATTCTGCAAAAACGACGTGGTATACTAGATATTTTATGATCAATGAACAATAAAAAATCTATTGTAGCCGTGGTCTAGGAATTCTTTGGGGTCCGTAAATATAAAAATATTGTTATTACGAAGCAATTACAAGCTATTGTTATAGGAAAGCATTTTTCCGTAGAATGTTATTTCAACGAAAAAATCATATAATTATGAAATAATATGTACACATCAAACATCGTGATCTATTGTCGTTACTATACACCACGAACAATAATGACTAACATAACATTTTTATCAGTCTGATGAATGTAAAGAAAAGGATAGAACGAATTTGATGGTAAAACCAAGAGTGAGAGAAACTACCTGCTCCAGCTAGGCGCCACCTACCGCGTCTAATTGTGCATGTAAACGAACCATGTATTAAAGGGTATACTTTTTACATTATTTTAATATATTATCAATCATAATAAAGTGATAGTGATAAAACGAAGTTAAGAAAAATCAATTGAAGTATGATTCTCATACAGTATTATAACTTCTATACTATAATTATGGTTTAGAAGGCTGATTTTTTGAAAATGGTTTACTATAGTGAACCCATTTTTATACATTTTGTTGCTGGCGATTCTGGGTTTTTTGTATAAGACTTTTTAGCCATGTCCTTTAATTAGCTAGCGGTTGACGGGTTATGTATCGATAGCAAATGATGACAAAAAAAAATAGTTTCTAAACTCTTAATTTCAAGAACTACACTAACAGAGGTCGTTGCCCTCTCAGTGATGTTTGAAATGAAAGAGTTAAATGTTTTTTTTTTTTGTTGTTTTATCGTCATAGACATAGATTATCGATACCTGTCACGTTTGCGAAGTTTCGCTAGCTAATTTGATTTGACCCTATGTAGTTATAATGCTAATTTAGCAACTAGTAGTAACAATTTCACTGAATCACAGTAAAACTGTCTGAAACAGCTGTTTCATCAGGATTTAGAGCCAGTCATTCACGCACTAGTTTACTGTAACATTTTATGTCGATGTTTCTACGAATTTCACCGCAGATAATTTCGCATAGAAACTAGCGTAGACATAAATCTTAGAACAATATTATAATATTATTTGCGAGGAAATAAATGTCATCGGCGCCATCTTGGATTTTGTTACAAAGACTTGGCTATAGTTCCTAGTGTTTATAAATCAAAGTGTATAATTCGCGTGTCTTGTTACATAGTTTTAGTTTTGAACAGAGCTTATTTCTGAAGGTAAAATGTTTGATAATATTTATAGCTAAACAGTGAACTGTCATAATTAAATAGGTTTGTTGCTAAATAATAATACATAGGCACTAAGTATACAGGGTGGTCGAAAAAGTGAGGTTAAAAAATAAAAAAATTGTTCTCTCGTGCCGTGGGGTATCCGAATCACCCCATGTATGTTCTGCGATTTTTCATAGTTTCAAGTTATGATTTTTTTCAGATTTTATGAGAATTAGGAAATATAACTGGTGAAATGTTGGTGTACTATAGGTAGGTGCTACGGTGCGTAGGTGCACCTCTGACTAAACCTTCGGGGAATACAGGCGTGATATTAGGTGTATGTGAAATAAATATATGTCATCAGTCGCCATCTTCGTTTTTTTTTACAAAGGACTTGACTTTAGTTTCTAGTGTTTATAAATCATAGTTCGCGTGTCTGATGTTTGTTTTCTGTATGGATTTTGTCATTTAAAATTGTTTTGTTGCTAAGTGAATTACTTTCGAAAGTACAACCCGTGCGCATTAACATGGCACCTGGCTCAATGACGTTTGTAACTCCCCCCGCTACCCCGCACGGCGACGGCGGGGCGCGGCGCGGGTAGCGGGGGAGTATTGAGTTCCGAGCCAGGTGCCATGTTAATGCACACGGGTTGTAGATCGAGTTTGAGTTTCAGTGTGTAAGTCCCTATTGATGTCGCTTATCACAAATAGAGATCCGAATCATTACCAAATAACAGTTAAGTTTGAAACTTGGTAAATATCAAACTTAGAGCATTCAAACAAATGTGTCCCATTTAGCATCGCTGTAACTTTAGTAAGACATTTACATATTATCTATATCGAGGTCACATCAAACCAAACCGGATATATTTTTGTAACAAAACAAAACTGGGTATAATTATTTAAATCCCAAATCCATTCTAAGATAATTTATTGATTCATTTCAGTTCATCCGCATTTTTTAATCGGTCAATAGATTCGGCTGGAAAAATTGTGTCAGATTTCGTCTGATGTTACTATGCCGACTTATACAGTATGTTAACTAACAAAGGATGTTCCCGTTTAACCCGCAATAGTATAGCATCAATAAATGCAAAAAAAAATTTACAAATAATAAAATAACAAACTATAATTAGTGAAATATTCACAAAACTATTACCTACATTGATACGTAAAAGAAACACTCTGTACATGCACACTTGTATTTCAACGTAGAAAGACAAGACGTGTGACTAGTTGTGCGTGTACAGAGTGTTTCTTTTCCGTATGAATAAAAAAAAATATGAATATGAATTTTACATTTTTTTTTTATTGTGAATATTTTTTTTTGTCATGTTTAGACGCTATTCTATTGCAGGTTAATTGGATCGCTCTTTTTTAGATATCATACTGTATGTAAGAAATATAACTATGTAAGAAAAGTTATGATGGTCTGTTTATCATACGTACTTTACAAAATATCTACTGATCGGAGGCCTGTTTCTATATTTTTCTCTAGATTTTCATGAAAATATTATATTCCAAATAAATCAAAATACGCTCCGTAAATAATCATTAAGACAAGTGTACAGAATATTGACCCAGTCGGTACACTGTTAACAGTGGAGCTACGTTCAAGTTAAGTGCGTTACTGTGTCCGCTTTGTTACGTTACACGTCGGGCCCACGAAATGGGACAGCCGATATTTTGTGGACATTTTTGGTATATTGTGTTGATATTAGCAATTTGGTTGTTTCGTAAAGACGTTTGTTTGTTTTGTGTACATTTGAGGCCAAAAATGTTCACCCACATATTTATAAGTGTTTTTTTTAACTGTAGCTTAAATCAATCAATGATATTTCGTATCTAAGCTGCAAATTGCTGTTTTATGATTTATTTTTAAACTGTAAGTAGCATTAGTACATTACTGCCGCGGTCTTCAAAAGGGATTTCAGAATCAATTACAAACAACGAAATTTTTCTCGCGCCAATATGTTAATTTGTTTCTTTTTTAGTTTAAACAGCTCTATTTGCAAGTCAAATCGAAATTTAAATAAAATCTTTGACAAGTTACCTCCTTGGTTGCTATGTGTAAGAAGTTAGTTCCATTATTAAATAACGCGACAGATACGAGTTTTCATAGTAATTTATTCGACCGCTAAACACGACAGATAATGGACTTTTATACAAACATTGCCGGCCGAGCTTTCGCATGTATTTGACTAGTACAGCTTTTTATCTCGAAGAAGATTGTCAAAATAATCTTCGAATTTCCAACCATGTTAGAGAAAAATATTTTTACTACACTATTTTATTAGAATTTTTTAGATGATTCATTTTATGGCACAGTAGTAGTTTAAGTAGCATATCTTTATAGATCAGTCATCGCAAACTACACTCAAATTTAATGAGCGTCACATAACGACGTCATAAAAACTGTCTCCGTCATCGAAAAAGATGACCAAAAACTACACAAAGATGAGCTGTAAGTGACAAAGTACTCGAAGAAAGTCGTAAAAATATTGCTCTTAATTGTTTGCCATAAATTAATTTAGTTCCTATTGTTTTACTGTGCCACTAAACTTGTGAAGACGGTGCAATAACCGTCTTAATAAGTTTATTTTATCTTGAGACATTGTGTAGTTGAGTTTTTTTTGGTAAATGATAGCATATCTATGAAAATATCAAAAATAAAAAAAACATAAATATGTTTTTTTTTTTTTGATGTTTTTGTATAATAATAATAAATTTATTCAAAAATAAAAGTTGGTAAAATAAAATATAATAAAATAAAATACCTACACTGTATTTTACCAACTTTTATTTTTGAATAAATAAGCTTAGATATAACGTAGGTATTATAAAGTATGATGCCTGTACTAGGATGAACCTGTATCACAGGCGGATAGGCGGACAGGCGGTGGGATTTATCGTATTCGTATATATAAATATAATTAATATGAAAACACTGGTCCAAATGAATATTTTTTTCTCAACATATCTAATTCTGTTCTGTAAATCATAATTTTCAGCTGTAGACTCTCATTTTAGAAATACGCATAAATTACCTGAGTAATTGGTTTCTTTTGAAAAAATAACATTACATTAAATATACGCCTGACATCTACAATGAAAAAGGACAATATAAAAAAAAAAATGTCCCAAAATCAAAACATTATTTTGCAGCGAAAACACGGCCATGATCATAAATTATATCTATATACTGTAATATAATAAAGCTGAAGAGTTTGTTTGTTTGTACACGCTAATCTATTTTTGCATTTAATATCCCAATTCTTGAGGAAGGTAATATGCTATTAAACATCACACAACGACCCTTAGGAGCCTAGCAAAAAGAAAGAACGCTAAGCGAAAACCAAGTTATAGGGCGAGCGGGCGATGCGTTGCGACCCGGTGGGTCCGGGTCTAGGGAGTTTTATAAAAAGGAGTGCCTCCGCTGCCGGTGCCGGCTCCTAAATATAACGTCATTGGGAACCGGCAATGACATTACTGCCGGCAGCCGATGTTTTTAATCTTGGCTGCCGGCAGTAATGTCACCGCCGGCTCCCATAATGGACACTGGCGGCGCAACGTTTACATAAACCCTTCCAGTATTCAGAACCCCAACTAACTAACCGTAACTAAAATATGTTTTTCTGCATATTCTAGTCGTTTTTGGCGTAGGGGGTCAGACTTCTAACCTAACCTTTTTGCCATTTACAATTATGAAACCTTACTTACTAGTTCGGTTTCGGGTAGTACTTTATTACTGGAATATGGAAAAAAAATTATGCACTATTACATGTTTTTGCTATACCTATCTACTCCATACGTCAAACTGACAACTAAAGTCAGCGACGGCAGCCAATTTAGCAACCGGCGCCGGCAGCGGAGGCACTTCCTTTATAAAAATGTAGCTGTTATTTTAGTTTAATGTGTATCTTACGACTTCCACGCGAAGGAAGTAGCGGGCAGAAGCTAGTGCATGAAATAAAGTTACATTTCAATATTTAGCACTCCATTAGATATGAGAATGTTAAATTAAATGTCTCGTGAACAAATAATCTTCGTTCTGAGTTATTTATTGCTTTCTTTGAATTTATTCTGTTATTTACGTGTTTTCCTATTCATTTATTCATACACTAGAGTTCATACACTTGTTTTTGTATGTAGGAATATTTTGTGTGCTGACAGGTAAAGATCTAGTTGAGTTTTTTATGTGTTTAGATTTTGAGAAGCCTTTTTATCGCAATTTATGGATCGAAATTTTAGTTACCCATAACTGTTTTAACGTGATTACACGGGTTTTGGTTAAAAAGGTCAATCAAAATATATTTTTGCGCCACAACACTTAACTGGAGAGTGACGTGGGAGTCACCAATCAATCTGCCTAGCCTTGTCGCCTTCCAGTCTAACCGAATGCAGCTGAATACCAGTATTTTACATGGAGTGACTGCCTATCAGAACTCCACAACCCAGTAACAGGTAATACGATATCCCTTGGTAAGACTGGTTATCAGACTTTCGGGCTTCTGAAGACCCGTAACGACTGTCGAAGATCACTGAATGAGCAGCCGGGACCACGTGCTTTCCGAGGCACGGAGGAGTCTCGGTATGTAAAGATGGTCACCCATCAACGGACCAACACTGGCAAGCGTAGCTTAAGCTGATGGATCGACCCGTGCGGCTGACGGCTGACGAGACCCCAAGCGATTTTCGCGGTGCTGTCTGTTGCGGGTGTCGTATTGAGTCGCGTGGTCGATGCGATCTTTTTACAAATGGAGGGTAGGTTATTATTTCAACAAATAGGCCTAGTTTCTATATTGTCCATATTTATACTGTACCTACCTAAAGTTCCATGTGCCTACTAACATTGATTTCTTCACCGTAAAACCAGTCTGGCAAACGCTTGAACCTACAATATTTTTTCTTCAATAAATCGTAGACCACTTTTGACGGCCTCAAGTGTACTCAGTAGGTTCTCAAGAAAGGTAGTTTCTTGCTACCGAGTCGGTCAACATTTGCTGAGTATTACATGACGTCTGGAGGACGACTAAGGGGGTGTGTGGAAGGGAAGGGGGAGGAGTCGACAATCTGAGCTTGTGGAAGGAACTACGAGTTATACTTATTATCCAGTTAGGCCAGTTCGTCTGTAGCTCATAAGGTCTAGGTATTTCTTGTCTATGATAAAGCCGTATCAATTACTAGCTGCGTCCCGAAGTTTCAGCCTCGTAACTCTCGATCCCGCGGGAATATCGGGATAAATAGTATCCTATGTCCTATTCCAGGTTATGGGCCGCGGGCCGCAGCTAGTTATTATAATATAGTGAGGATGTATGGAAGAACGATGAACTATCAAAGAAGGTACAGCTATAGTATCTGTTTTTACCCGACTACGGCGAAGCAAAAAGGAGGGTTATGATTTTGACCGGTATGTATGCATGTATGTATGTATGTATATATGTATGTATGTATGTATGATCATCTGTTACCTCATGTCTTCTAAACCACTCATCACAATTTGACAAGTGAGGTATCGTTGGAAGCCTCTTGATCGTCCGCTGGTTATAGGCCATGTGACGGCACATTCAATTAAAAATGGTGCCCTAAAGGACATAAAGTCAGGAACTTGAAAAAAAAAATTGTTTAATCGTACCATGTTAGGTATCAAATGAAAGGGTTTAATGAGCACATTTCAAAAATATATATATTATAACCCCAAAAGAATTAAAAAAAAAATTAAGTAATAAATACTAAAACCCAACTACGACTAAAAAGGTATAAACAAGAAACCACAAACAGACAAATTAAAAATCAGGAGTCACACGTAATCTGTTCGATTTATGCCCTAACACGTGTGACTCCGGATTTTTAATTTGTCTGTGGTGTCTTGTTTATACCTTTTTAGTCGTAGTTGGGTTTTAGTTTTTATTACTTAATTATAAAATTCTCTTTCATCAATCCTTTGAAATTACATAACACGATAACATCACAAGAGCAGTGGTGGTCCAGTGGTAAAGGGTCTTACGAGTTGTAGGTCGTGGATTCGAACCCAAGCAGGCGCTTTAGGTACGGTGAAGGAAAACATCGTGGGAAAATCAGCATGTACCAACTACCAACCCGCACTGGGCCCGCGTGGTGGATTACAGCCCACTTCCTCGAAGAGAGGAGCCTGTGTCCCAGCTGTGGGAACATTATAAGATGATTTAGCATAACATCACGCCGTTTTAGCTATACGTGTAGGTACCATGGTAGGTACACCCACATTTCGCCAGTCCCATGTAATAAGGAACCAGCTAATTGCCATCAACCGGGCACAAATCCAGACTGCGGGTTGCTACTGAGAAATTCCAGATAGAAACACCTAATAAAACTTTGCCCGACCCAGGAATCGAACCCCAGGACCTTATGCTGTGTGCCAAATAGCTCTTACAATCACTAGACCAACGAGTCAGAGGGCCTAGACAAGTGACAATCGCTTCGAAAGCGTTTCGTATTTCTACAACGACTTTCAACAGGATTGACATAAGCTTTTCGATAGCTTATGTTAGTCCTATACATTTTTGTGTCTTTTCCATCATCGTTATCGCTGAATGTCACTTTGTCTAGGGCCTCTGTCCTTCCAACTTAAAAACTTCTAAAATAACTAAAGTTATGATTGAATGCACTGAAAAAAGGAAGAAAAATAATGATGTCTGCTTGCAAACGTCTCAGGGTACATTTTTCTCATACCGAGAAAGGAAGAGCATTTATTCAATTCCAATCTATTGCAGTCTAGTTTATCCCCGAAGTGTTTTCTTTCGATGAAGTTCAATTAAGTCTTATATTACGTTACTTTGAATTCTTAGCGAAACTTTACATGCGCGATGTTTATCGATAAGTATCCAATCATGTACTAATTCTATTTTTACATATCACAATTTTATTATGTTACATTAGTAATAAACATACTCTCTACGAAATAAAAAGTTAACAACGCATTAAAGCTGCCGCAGGAAAGCGCGGCGCGATACTGGTAGAACAAATTCTCGTGAAGTTTTCAAAAAAAAATGTTCCGTCGCGTCGCGCCTGTCTGCGGGAGCCTTTATCTGTAGAAAATAGTTCATAATAATTTCCAACTTCATATCTACCCACGCACACTACACACGCACTATAAATACAGCTAGAATAGGAAAATTATTAGCAAATATAATTTTTATACAGTTGATAATCATTTGTTTATCTCTACGCTCCTGCTTCTAGCACGGTTTTAACGACTTGACAAACATCGAGATTTCTTAGTTCTAAGTTACTTAAACAGGAACCTATTATAGACATGAACCTTCCGGAATAAATTCTCTAAACGATGTTGAAAACCTTATCAAAATCTGTTGCGAGGATCAGAAGAACAACATGGACATACAGACAACAACGAAAAGCGACTTAATTTATATTAGGTATAGATAGATTAATTCCCAGATTAGAATGGGAGTGTCCGATTTACCCGACTACGGCGAAGAAAAACGAGGGTTATGATTTTGACCGGTATGTATGTATGTTCATCTGTTCCCTCCTATCTTCTAAACCACTTATCACAATTTGACAAATGAGGTATCGTTGGAAGCGTTTTGATTGTCCCCTGGTTATAGGCCGGATTACCACGTGTGACTCCGGATTTTTTATTTGTCTGTCTGTGGGGTCTTGTTTATACCTTTTTAGTCGTAGTTGAGTTTTAGTTTTTATTACTTTATTTTTTATAGTCTAGTATGATTCGCAAGACCGCTAAACCGTTAACACTATTATATTATTAGACACTGAATTTGATTATCTATACGTATGACAAAACAGTAAAGAATAATTCTTGTCCGTTTATCTGGATGTTTCGGATTAGCGCAAAAACGGCTGAACGGATTGGCATACATATTTTTTAACCTGGATTAACACGTAGGGTACTAACTTTTGATCCGTACGTTCCCGTGGGATACCGCGGGCAAAAGCTAGTTATTTCTGGTTCTATTCAAGGTCAAAGATCAGAAAGATTTGATTTGAACTTTTTAAGAATGATTTGTTTACATGACATTGCCATACGTTCATAGGTATTATTATCATACAGGAAGCTGGATTCTATGATCTTTTATAAATGACTGATTGACAGACAGCGCACAACTGAAAGAAAAAATCATATTGTTTTGTACACACTGCTACACATCAAGCTATACATTTCCAGTTTATGCTGATCTCGCATTGTATAGGATATCCGTACAATGCGAAGTCAGTTTATACTGGAAATGTATAGCTTGATGTGTAGCCGTGTGTACCAACAAAGTTGGCACGTACGTTAACTGAATTTAAGTTTTTTTTTAAAAACCTCGTCCCCGCCCATAATGAGCCAGTTATCGTTATATCAAGCAACATCCTTAAATAATCAAAAATATAGCTAGCTAGCTGCGCCACGCGGTTTCACCGGCATAAGTCCCGATCCCGTGGGAATCGGGATAAAAAGTATCCTATGTTCTACCCCAGGTTATGGTTTACCCTTAAGCCAAATTTTATTTAAATCCGCTCAGCCGTTTTAGCGTAACAGACAAACATTCAAAAAATCTAATAGTTTTCTCTTTGTAATCTAACTTCTAACTATCTATTTATATATCTAATAATTTAAACGCGAAAGTTTGTTAGTATGGATGGATGGATGTTTGTTACTCTTTCACGTAAAAACGGCGGAATGGATTTGGATGAACTTTGGCAAACAGATAATTTATAACCTGGATTAACACATAGGACTTTTTATCCCGATATTCCCACGGGATCGAGAATTACGCGGGTGAAACCGCGGGGCGCAGCTAGTATTAATATAAACCTTAGATATCCAAAAAGATCGGAATAGTCCGAAAGGGATACCGGGACCCTGGCAACAGGCAACTGAAGGAACACGGGTGGGTTTTAGTCAGTAAGAGTCTGACACGCCCTTCCGCTCCGCCCCAGAGCGGGAGAAGTCATTTGAAGATTTCCCACCCAAAAAAAAAAAAAAAGATATACAAAAAAAAAAAAAACTTCTTTTTTTTTGGCATTCATTTGAAACTCTGAAATGGTTAACTTAACTCTCAAATTAAACCACGTCTTCCGCAACTACTAAGTAATTATAAAGTCAAGTAACTAAATGCAAAAGCCATGTATTTCTCTAAATATACTGAACCCGTAGATTCTCTAGAGTGTTGTTAGCCAAATACAGTTCATAAGGATAGGCAACAACAACAGCCAACAGTGATATAGGGTGATCTTCTATTGTTTGACAAATTGGAACAATTATGAGGGTGTTCCAGTTTTGAAATGTGTGTTATTTTGATACATGGGGACAATAAATTACTTTAGTATTATTTATTTAAATAATATGTAAAAAAAAAACCCTGTTAGATCCGAAAAGAGAACATAGGTACTACTGAAGGCGATGAAAATATACTGTATGTGTAAAAAGAACTAATAATGGATAAAACGATGAAAAATAACAGAAAATGGAAAAACAGAGAAAAACCAACCTAACCAAACCTTTTGACAAATTTTCAATCTGCCTAGCCTTTTCCCAACTATGTTGGGGTCGGCTTCCAGTCTAACCGGATGCAGCTGAATACCAGTATTTTACATGGAGCGACTGCCTATCTGACCTCCACAACCCAGTAACTGGGTAATACGATACCCCTTGGTTAGACTGGTTGTCAGACAAATAGCAGCGAAAAAAAAAGTAAAAAGAAAAGAACAGTAAAAAAATAAATAAATAAAGTCTTCCCAACCAAGGAGTATGCAACAACTACAATAAAACTACCAAAAAGTAACAAAAAAAACCGATTGAAAATAAAAAAAGTTCTCTCGAAAAAAATCTGCTGTTCTAAGTATAGTAAAGTTTAATACAAATTGTTTCGCAAATACAATGTTGTTCCCGTAGTAATAGTTATTGAGTTCGATGCTCTAAAGCACCTTTTAAAGTTTGATAAGTAATTTTTTTTCGTTTTAAAGTTTTAAACACGTTGTAGGTATGTGCTAGGTACCTACTATTAATAATAACCACCTACTACTTCCTACTGTTAATTATTTAAAAATGCAAATGAGTAATTAAGAAGCGTGTCGAGAGCTGATTACCATAAAAAGTAAAGTCATTATTACAGTAAAAAAAAACTTTAGATTTTTTTCACTTACCGAATTCCGCCACTAAGCCATCCAAGAGGAATCATAAAACAGGCGATTGATACTCTAGGCGAGTTTGTACCCGATCCTCTTAGTCCAATGACACGTAAACCGGAAAATCTTAACCGTGCGTGTCTACATCAAAATCTTTACGAGTATTCACTGAACTAGCCAGGAAGTAAGCTTTGTAGGGAGCAAAAAGTTCTCTATCTCTTGGGCAAAGATCTTAAGGCCTACCTCAAATTTTATCTCGCTCGCAACATACGACTCGCGGCTTGAGTGAGAGCGAGACGGAGTGCGGTGCTGGCGGCTCTCAAGCCTCGAATAGTTTAGGTAATTGCTTTTTACGGTGAAATTAATGGTAATTTAAAAAACATAAGATCTGCTTTATAGTTAGTTCAGTTCTTATGCAAAGTTTTACGATCTATACTCCATAGGTTTAGGTAGTTAAAAAAGGGTAAACAAAAAAACCACGTGACTCATAGATGCTAAACCTTTTATTTCAAATGTTAAAATCATATTATATAGAGTCACATATTAATAGGCTCTATTCTGAATCTGAATCTGACGAACTATCTGTTACATTAATAATAAAGCGTTCAGTGGTATCATCAAGTATTTTGTCTAATTTAAACATTTTCTGTTCTTCTTTTAGCGCTGTCAACAAAGGCGTCTGATTAACCGAGTAAACGTAATACCTGCCCCTTCAGTTGCCAAACTACGTCACAGTTATACTCTTCAATTTAGCAACGTTATCTTATTCGTTGTATTTTTAAAAGGTTTGGGGAACCTGTCTTTTTGGGCTCTTTACAATAGACAGATTACAAAATATTATATCATTATAATAAATCTAACTAAAAAAATATGCTCAAGCAGTTATGTCTACGAATAGTAGTTTAAGTTTAAGATTATATGATACATTTTAGCATTCTATAATAAAAGAGGAAACTATTCTGTGATCGAAAATAAATTTAATTTTGTTATAACGTATTTTTAAACAAGAAAGTGATTTGTTTACCTTTTTTTAACTACCTAAACCTTTAGAGTATAATTTGAAGTATTTTTTTAATACCAGCGGATATTAATAATACAATACCTTGGAATTTTTTTTAGTATAGAGAAAATTTTATGTAGTCGTGTTTTCGCCAAACAGGACCTAGCACCATTCCTCAACTTTAACATACAGTAAATTCAAAATTAATGCAGCTGTATTTTCGGCATAACGGAGGATCATGCTAAGCAAATTGAGGTTGGATAGGGCCTTAATGGTACAGTTCGATTCAAACTTAATGGCTTTTCGGAAGTTAGCTACTCACTGCGCAATACCCCACCCCTCGCCCCTGCTGACACATGAAATTGTTACTGCGCAGCGACTCGCCTCGTGTTCCGAGCCGCCATTAAAGCTTGAATCGAACTGTACCTACCATACAATTTTTGAAGAGATTCTAATCCTAAATAATTCTTTCAAAGGTGCGTTCACACTGACATTGGGCTACGAGCATTTGAGCTGTGGGCACATTGAACCAAGCATTACAAAGCTCACACGAGCATGAAGTTACTTTAGTAAGGGCGTTCTAACGAGTACAGTTACTACGGTTCAATATGGTACAATACGGCCGATATAATTTGGCAAGTCTGAACATAGGCTCTGCGAACTTTCGCGCATGTTCTCTCACTCACACTCGCCTCATGTCACCATTTGGTTCCTAAAAAATGTTATTGCGCAGCCTTATGCGCGAAGTTCGGAACTGCCTTTCACGTCCACATCGCGAGCAAACTCAAAGCATTTATTTCAATTAACTAATTTACAGGCACTTTTGAATTGTCAAGGAGTCGGTCAGTTAGTCAGAAAGTTGAAGCTAATTGCATTTACTTGCATCAGACCAAATAAAAAATCAAGACGAGGCGCTGTCAACAGTGACGTGAGGCCGGTTTCGTAAACATAATATGTGCACATATTTTTGGTGTAGTTTGATTGTAAATGGTTGTAAATGTGTGCGTTTGAGCGTGTATGCACGGAGCGGTGGTGTAGTTTTGGCATGCTTCACTGTATTGTTCGCAGCGCTTTGTCTTGGTTTTTATTTGGTTTGAGTTACTTGCTAACAAATGCTCGTGAAGTAAACGCACCCCTATGCTAACTCCGATGTCATGCAGCTAGATTGAAATGACATCAGATAATATTTTAAATTAATTAACGAGTGTATAAACGTTAGCACGACGGGGTACAAATAGTAGGACATGCGACTGCAAACTACTGTAGAACAAAATTCTTGGATGTGGCATACCGAAATGAACACTCTCTCTGAAAGAAGGTCAGTGTCCCAGCAGTGGGAACATTATAGACTGATTATATACATGTATATGCTCAAGACAGAGGAGTGGAAAGGTGAAGATCCTTTGCAATGAAGTGGGACAATAAAGACTAAAAAATAAAGTTGTCACCTCTCGTCTCGTAATCAAGTTACTCAACTTCTCTGTTATGGGATTGGCTTCAAAAGACAGTAGAGAAATACCTTTTACATAGAATAGAATAGAATATTTATTTGCGTAAAACATGGTATACAAGGGTGTTAAATATGAATTGAGGCACAAGCATGTTTAGCTAGGATAAAACATAGCATGCAAAAATTTTAAACACAAGTTAAGCAACAAAAATCGTTCAACATTTTTTATCTATAAATTCTTTTAAACTATAAAAACTACACTCGAGTAACCACTTATGAAATTTAATTTTAAATAATTTTGTATTTAAAGCTTTGAAATGCCTTGGTATTTTATTATAAATGCACACACACATTGCCAAGCAGTTACTATTATATTTAGACAGTCTAGGCAAATCATTTAACACTAGTTTATATGGATCTCGTCGGTTTCGAGGATTGACATCATTCGCAGTCTTAAATAGTTGCTTATTTTTCATAACAAACACAGATATTTCATAAATGTAAATGGACGGTAACGGTAACACACCAAGTTTTTTAAATATTGGTCGACATGAGTCGTCGGGCTTAAGTCCACAAATTGCTCTCATGCACTTTTTTTGAGCGATGAATGCTCTTTGGAAGTCAGTGCTGTTACCCCACATTATTAATCCATAACGTAACAACGATTCAACGTACGCGTGGTATGACATTACCGCAGTTTTTACATTAGTTACATTTTTTACTTGTTTTAATGCATAAACAAATTTATTAATTTTAGTGCTAACATTGTCTATGTGCTCTTTCCAGTTAATGTCTTTATCTATTATTACACCTAAAAATCTGGTACGTGGATTCTAATATGTTTCCAGAAATATAAGGGTTTTTCTCAAACACGTTGGCCCTAAGTTACCACGCATTTGCCGTAAGAACTTGCTGACCAGCGGTCAATTCTTTTGGAATTTGATCATCGTATTTCTGATATCCTGTTAATCTAATAACGTTAAAAAGATATAAACTGTGAAAGAAGGAGTTAAAACCAACAATAAAAGCTCCTTCTTAAGTAATCCAAAGAAAAAGCCAGGACATGAACCTAGCATCACGCTTGTATTCCCCGAAGGACTAGGCAAAGGTGTACCTATAGTACACCCACATTTCACCATTTATGTTTAAGTTTCATGTAATAGGGGGCGAGCCTATTGCCATCAACGGGGCACAAATCCAGACTCCAGGCTGCCACTGAGACATAAAATAAGCCAGAGTATTATAGTATAGTCCTTGCTTAGCACATCAATGTCTGAAAGATATTAATTAAACTAACACATCTGCACGGCTGAAGTTACGTAACAAAAATATAACAAACTTCACTGTGAGAGAATCTCGTACCGTTTTCGTACCGTTTCGTTACCATCCTTTCTGTACAGAGGGCCTAGACAAGTGGCGCTTTGAACGCGTATCGTATTTCTACAACGACTTTAAGCAGACTTGACAAGCTTCTCGATAGTTGATGTGAATCCCATACATTTTTGACTTTTCCATCATCGATAGCGCCCGTAGAATGTCACTTTGTCTAGGCCCTTAGATATGCGGAATTTGCAACTTTTAGTTCAAGCAGGCTTTTGTTTTAAAATGGCCACCCTAAATGCAAGCAGGACAAGCCTGCATGAACAATCATTTTGTGCAAGCGTGCTTGAGCGTCTGTATGATGATTTTGTGCAAGCATCTTGTTTATGCAAGCGGCATGATGATTGATAGAATTTTAATTATGCGGCTTGAACAAGCCACGCTTGTACAAGCATGATTGAACGTGCGTATGCAGTTTAAGCTTACGCAATCATACGTACGCTCGTTGCACACAATTATTGCAGAAGCAAGCGCGTCATCTTCCATCACTCAACTACCAACTGATGCTGCTCCTGCTTGCTTGTACTGTGTAGCCTATAATAGAGCCCACAGAAAAACGCGAAACGACTTCATTTTTTACCCGACTACGGCGAAGAAAAAGGAGGGTTATGATTTTGCCCGGTATGTATGTATGTATGTATGTTCATCTGTTCCCTCATATCTTCTAAACGACTCATCACACATTTGACAAATGAGATATCGTTGGAAGCGTCTTGATCGTCTGCTTATAGGCTATGTGACGTCACATTAAATTAAAAATGGCGCCCTCTAGAGGACATAAAGTAAGGAATTAAAAAAAAAAAATGTTTAATCGTACCATGTTGGGTATCAAATGGGCACATTTCAAAAATATAAATATTATAACCCCAAAAGAATTTAAAAAAATATAAAGTAATAAAAACTAAAACCCAACTACGACTAAAAAGGTATAAACAAGACACCACAGACAGACAAATTAAAAATCCGGAGTCACACGTGTTAGGGCATAAATCGAACGGATTACGTGTGTCTCCGGATTTATTATTAATATTACTAACTGATGCCCGCGACTTCGCCCGCGTGGATGTCGGTTATTATAAACGAAATCTTTCCTCGAGAACCACTCGCATCGATGAAAACAGCATCGAAAATTGGTGCAGTAGTTTTTGAGTTTATCGCGAACAGGACGACAGACAGACGCGGCGGAGGAATTTGTTTTATAATATGTAAGGATGTATTTTGCCGTTGGTATTTTTCACCTTAACATATTTCTAAAGCTAAAGTGTTAGCATTCTAACGCTACCATATTTCCCATTAACCCCTTCTTCGAACTAAAAGCTATTAGCTATTTCGAGCCAAAATTCTAGTAAAATCCGATAGAAGCAAATCTCATTAGGATTATCCGTTGCAGCAACAAAATTAGATCCTTCCAGCGCTGCAGCGGTCCGTTGGATTGGCTTCGTTAGTCCCCGCCTTATACGATTATGTCTTCCGGCTGTTAGACGATTCTGTGTAATAGAGTAGGTAAGGGTTATTGGGGAATTTTTTGGGTGAATTTTGCTGGATTTTAGAATGCAAGATTACGCCATATTTTCTGGTGTTTCTTATTCACTCGTTTGCACCAACTGAAGACAAAGGGTGGTAATCGGGCCGACTGCCCGTTGTGTTATAAGTAAAGGTGTGTCCAAACATAAAGCGGCAATCGTGTGCCGCTGCCGCGCGCTGTGATTGGACGACTGCCGCGCGCGAACGCTTCATTAACATTTTTACATAACTAGCGCGCAGAAGAAATGTGTCCTGCAAGGATCTTTGGCATAGTGCACTTTCTTCCTTTAGGGTGTCACGGAAGTAATATATTATCTAAATTGCGCATGAGAGCACCACTATTACAATATGCTAGATTTTTTTATCCTTGCAGCAGTGGTCGATGATATTCCTGTCAAAATCTTAATACAGGCATTATACATAAAAAAAAGAATCTATTTATTTCTTTCTTTAAAAATTAGCGTCACCTTTATACGCATTTTTCTGTTATTTTTGTCTTATCTGTTTAATATGTGTGTACATAAATGGTTAAATAAATAAATAAAGTAATTTTCTTAATAATTAAGATTCTTTACCTCGCACATAAATTCCGGGTTTACATCCATCTTACATAAGAGATCATGTTTTAAATTACAGCCTCTCTAACACCTTCCGCACCAGATTAATATTTTGCCACGTCGTAAAAAGTTTACACCCTCACCTATGTTACCTGTAGCCTGTAAGGTTCAGCCTTTAATTATTATGTACATTTTACAGCTTGAAATGATGACGTACGTCCCTAGACGACGTAGAATTAATTAAATTGTGTCGGAAAAGGCGTGAAATGGGAATAAACCAGCGGCAAAGATGAATCTAGGACGCAAGTTGCAGTTTCAAAATCCGGAAAGCAATCAAATAACTTTTCTAGTCATTAAAAATACTAGTTGGGTTTTCACTGACTTAGGACGGGTACAGAAAAACGTCATAAAATGGTTATTTGTTATGCAAGGCTGCAAAGTTATGTTTTGGCGCGAGTACTGAAACCTAAGCCCAGCGAGGGTTTCAAAGGAAACACACTTTTCACCTCACTACAGCGAGGAAAATGCTAAAATCCTTCGTTTGCTCAGGTTTCAATACAAGTTGCTGCAAAGTTGTTTTTTTAATGCGGATACGCCAAAAACCAACTTTGCAGCTGGTTTGAAACTGAAACCTCAACTGGCACTGAGAAGTATCGCAAGATACAAAATTCAGCCCACTACATAATATACAAGATCCCGACATCAATCGTTGGGCAGTTGCCCGCCAGCCACGACACCCGTCTGGTCGGAAGATCCTCCCTTTTCCGAAGAGGATGAGTGAACTTTAGACCCTGTTCCTCATACCTCTAAAATGTAAAGCACAGAGTAAGCGTGATGGGGGCGAGAAACCCTTACCCTCCAATCCCCATTTTCATTTACCTCTCTGCGATTCTTTGAGGGACAGTTACATGTTAATTTTGCAATGACCTTGATGTTTGTTTTGGTAATTTTTTTTTTTTTTTTTGGGTCTATAATCATCCAATGACTTCTCCGCTCTGGGCGGAGCGGAAGGGCATGTTCAGACTTTTACTGACTAAAACCCACCCGTGTTCCTTCAGTTGCCTGTTGCCAGGGTCCCGGTATCCCTTTCGGACTTTCCCGCAACCCTGGCAGGAATGGCCTTGGTCTACGGTTATTCCAAAGACTTGGTAATAAAAGGTTTTGTACTGAAGAGGTCGCTCTATTAATATGAATAATGTTCAAGTAATATGGAGATTTCCCGTATTGCAAGAAAAAATAAAAAAAATAATGTAAGAAAGTGGGGCATAGACAAAGGTCGGAAAAAAGAGGATTTATGCGACCTCCTTTGTAATGGACAAATTAGATTTTTTGAATTGAGAATGCAGTTTAAATTAAGTTAGGCTTTATACAGTTAAAGCGGTCTGAACGAGTACTTTAACTTGTTACTGCTTTAATCAAGCATTTCTAAGTGAAAGTTGATTGTTTAAGTTAAACTTCAACTGTGTTTGGTGGGTGAATACTTGAACGTAATGCAGGACTAAATAATATGTTCGTGTTAACGTATAGTTGTTTATACTTAGGCTCAGATCAAATAAAAAACCAAAAGAGAGCGCTTCCACCACCTCCGCTCGGTGCATACACGCTCACACGCACACATTTACAATAAAGCTACACCTCACTAAGTGCACACATATTTACGAAACCGGCCTCACGTCACTGTTGACAGCGCTCTGTCTTGGTTTTTTATTTGGTCTGAGTACTTAGGCAGTTTATTCCGGTGTAACACTCTTATATATTTTTATTATAATTCTTCTAATTACATTTATTTAGTTCGGTATGTCACGTCATCAACATCATTCTGCTCCCCTTATCTCAATTTATTTGCGGTCGGCGTAACATGTCTTTTTCTTCCATACTTCTCTATTAGCCGTCATCTCGGTAGTCACCCCCTTTCTAGCCATATCATCTTTCACACAGTCCATCCATCGTTTCTTTGGTCTCCACAGTGTTAACTTCTTTCTAGCCAAAATTCATCTTAAATAAAGAAATAAGTAGGTACCGATCTACATAAAATTAGCGATGCGGAAGAATTTTTAGGTGCCCAATGAGCTCTTCTCCTTTTTTTTATATAATTGTACTTTTACTATACATATTTATTTCTAATTAAAATTATGTAAATTCCTACAATTTGTATATTATGTAAATAAGTTTTAAATTATTCTCATAATAAAATTATTTCACTTTTCTAAAATTATAAAAAAAGATTTGTATTTTGGAAATGATCTTTAATAATATGATAAACAAAGATTTGTATTTTTGTCTGTAATTAATAAATTCAAAAAGTACTGAATTGATTTTTTAAATAAATTAGGGAAGCAATAAAAAATTACGTACAAGAAGGATTTATGCAGATTAATTTTGAAAGAATCGGTTTAAAATTATAAGTATCAGGATTAAAGCAGAAAATGCAACTAAATCACGTTACAGTTGAATTAAAAAATGCAGCTTGCAATAGAATTGAGTTAGGCGTTTGACACAGTTGCGCAGTCCGAAGTCGGAACAACTGCTTTTAAAATTGTTTTTGTTTTAATCTAGTGATTCAAACTTGTTGTTGATTGTTTAAGTTGGAGTTTATCTACTTTGTTCAGCTGTTAAATAATTGTGTTTTAACTTGGTTTAGGGCTCACGATATAGTGTTCCTGTAAACGTTTTATCTTGCGGCAGTCTCGAGCTGATTGTAAATAGATAAGTTACTTGGTTTGTTTTTGTTAAATGTTTTCTCGTAAACCATTAATTGTAGTGTTGTTCTGAGTGTTTGTTGAAACAAATCTTTTAATTTTTGACGGATTACAAACATTAAGTTCACAGTTTTTTTTTTTTTACCTATTTAAAACATCTTTTTTTTTACCTAATTTAAATTAAGTACTCACTCATAAAAAAAAATTATCGTTTACGGTTTTAATTATGGACATTACAAGTACGACCAGTTTTAATTGGACTTAAATGGAATCCATACATCAGTTGATCAAGCAATGAGGTTATGAGGTATAGAACCTCTATCAAGTTGACAGCTCAATTTGAGCCCTGCTTTGCCAAGAGCGTTCATGAATGCAATGATTACCTATATGCTAATAAGCCAAAGATTCATGTAAATAAACATAACATCACCCCTGTAATCCCGAAGGTTAAGCAGGGGAGTACCTATAGTACACCTACATTCCGTCAGTTATGTTTAATGCTTAGTTCCTATAAACCAAAACGAATCGTTTTGCTTACCAATGGTAGTTTTTTTATTGCCAAACTCGGCATATAAATAGATTCATAAACTTATTTTACCTGTGATAGCTACTTCCATATGGGAGGGTCCACTATGCAAAGCTATAATGTATTTGCTTCATAATTGATAAAGATACAAGAGTCTTAATTTTAACCAATAACGGTCCGTTAAAGGAATCAGCCTTAAGTCCCCTGTAATAGCGAGCCTATCAACCAGGCACAAATCCAGACAGATTTTTTTCTGATAGAAAAACCCGATAACACTTTGCCCGACCTGGGAATCGAAACTAGGATCTCATGCTTAGCAGTAGCGCTTGCGACCACTGGACCAACGAGGCAGTCTATGTAAATATAAGTCGATTCGTGTAAATGAACCATTAATAATCCTTACTTGCAACCAAAAACATTTTGTTTGTTATTTGATTTCGACCATAAATTCTACTCAATCGTCCCCTTTCCTGGAGTCAACAGTAAGATATATTATGGTCTAATTTATTCGTATTTGTAAGAAAACAAAGTTAGCCTAGTAAGCAATGTGTGCTTGCGGTCAATGTTTACGTATACTAATTTATTTTAGGAATAGCTTATTTAGCTGCTTGGACAATTTTGCGTTTTCTTCTGACAAACGTAAACACCATTAGATAAAAAAGCAAAAAATAAAATAAATAGCCTTTAGCATAATCAGTCTATAACATTCCCACTGCTTGTACACAGGCGTCCTCTCTGTGAGAGGGAGTGGGCCGTAATCCACCACGCGGGCCCAGTGCGGGTTGATTAATGTCACATGTCTTTGAATTTTTGGTTCTAAGACATGTCGGTTTCCTCAAAATGTTTTACTTCACCGTTTTGAGAATAGTGGTGATGAAATAATTTACACAAAGTAAAGCGCCTGTCTGGTTTCGAACCTACGACCTACACGTCGGACGCGGACGTTGGGCCTGGGACACTGGGCCACCACCGCTCTGTGTAAAGCAGCACGAAAGCCTATAAATATGCTTAAAAATGCCAAATAATGCTTAATAAAAAAAAAAAATCGTTCTTAATAGCGTCTACGCTGAAATTGGGCAACGTCGCCAATAAATGTCAATTATTTCGCTGTTTTGATTAATTTAGCAATTTTATTGTATGGAAATATGAAAAATGGCTAGACAACTGTCTATGAAATGCAATAAATAATATCGTAACACGGCATATTTAGTTTTAGTTGTAAGAAAAGGATTTGGAAACTTTCCAAATGCCTTTTTTCCACCTAAAACCGGTTACAATTTAAATTCAGTGTTATAATTGCAATTCATAATCAATATTTTAGACAGTTGTCTAGCCATATTTCATATTTCCATACAGTAATATTGCGAAGTTAATCAAAACAGCGAAATATGTGACAGTTATTTGCATCATCAGCGTAAGCGCTCTTCATCATAATCAGCCTATAATGTTCCCACTGCTGGGACACAGGCCTCCTCTCTGTGAGAGGGAGCGGGCCGTAATCCACCGCGCGGGCCCAGTGCGGGTTGGTAGATGTCACATGTCTTCGAATTTTTGGTTCTAGGACATGCCGGTTTCCTCACGATGTTTTCCTTCACCGTTTTGAGAGCAGTGGCGATGAAATAATTTACACAAAGTAAAGCGCCTGTCAGGGTTCGAACCTACGACCTACAACTCATAAGTCGTGGCCGTTACCACTGAGCCACCACTGCTCTCACACCTGAGCGCTCTTAATAAACTAAAATTATCAAGTTTGTGATTAGTTACTTTTGGGAAGCGTCGTGGACGACGGTCCTATGAGTCCCTGATCATGTAAATACATTATACCTAATGAAGGGCGTTCCTGTTAACCAGGAATAGTATAGCGTATACATATACATGCAAAAAAAAATATTATTAATAAAAAAAGTAAAAAGTATTTTTACCCGACTACGGCGAAGAAAAAAGGAGGGTTATGATTTTGACCGGTATGTATGTATGTATGTATGTATGTATGTTCATATGTTCCCTCATATCTTCTAAACGACTCATCACAATTTGACAAATGAGGTATCGTTGGAAGCGTCTTGATTGTCCGCTGGTTATAGGCTATGTGACGTCACATTAAATTAAAAATGGCGCCCTCTAGAGGACATAAAGTCAGGAACTAAATATAAAATATTGTTTAATCGTACCATGTTGGGTACCAAATGAAAGGGCTTAATGAGCACATTTCAAAAATATAAATATTATAACCCCAAAAGAATAAAAAAAAAATTAAAGTAATAAAAACTAAAACCCAACTACGACTAAAAAGGTATAAACAAGACACCACAGACAGACAAATTAAAAATCCGGAGTCACACGTAATCTGTTCGATTTATGCCCTAACACGTGTGACTCCGGATTTTTAATTTGTTTTTATTTATAGTAAAATATTCACAAAAAAAAATTAAATTGATAGGTACGGAAAAGAAAAACTCTGTACACGCACGCTTGTCACAGTTGTCTTTCTACGATGAAATACAAGTGTGCGTGTACAGAGTGTTTCTATTACGTATGAATAGTTTTGTGAACATTTGCTTGATTTTTTTTTTTGAGTTGTACCTATTATTTTTTTAGCATGTATGGACGCTATACTATTGCGGGAACATACTGTATTTCTTTCCAAACATGCTTGAGTGTACTAATGCTGTATATTCTCAACTGCCCAAAGAGCAAGAATGCCCCCAAAGGTTATTGTAATGTCTGTAAGGGTCAGCAATCTATCACTAGTTTTGGACAGTTCCGATCGTGGAGCTCAATACTTCACGGAGAAATGTGCTGACACTGCATATTGGTTGGAGTTTTGGTGACCCCTTCGTCCAGGGGTATCAATATTGCATAAGGGGTATCAATAATGTAACGTAATAATGTTAGGAATATTGTGATATTGTTTAGGTACCTACTTTTACAATGTTTGTAAATATGTGAGCACCATGTATCTATCACATAATTTTATTAATCAATTTATTTGTCATTGCTCCATTTTTTATTCTTTTTACAAATTGTGGTACAGTAATCGTATTCTAGGTGCATCGTATTCACATGTAATTTTAATTGATGTATACAAAATATTGTAAACCATTTTTTTTGAGTTTCTTGCCCATTATTCTCCATACGAAAGCTACCTTTTGGAAGGGGCAACTAGAATCAGTTCTATTTCTTAGTTTTTGACGTTCAAAAGTGCCTTTTATGTGCCTATTTGAAATAAATGATTTGACTTTGACTTAGACATTAAATAATGATCCTACGTAACAGATGCTTGAGATGCTTCCTTGTATGCCTGCTCTGATAAAAATCATATTTTTGAAATAGGAACGTAATAATTAAATCAATATCCTCTCGTTAGGCGGTTTTTTTTTTTTTTTTTTTTTAAATACCTATTTTCATGAGCCGTGCCCCGACGCGACGACGCTTGGATCAAAATATTACCTACAACTTTTATATTAAACTTAAAGGGCCAATACATATTATTTGTTTACTTTTTAAATGCTTTGTTTTTGTCGGGGGTTTAAAAAAATTTTAATTTAACTTTTATTTCCAGCTTTTTATATTTAATATTATATTACTAGTAGAAACGCTATGATCAACCCGCGGCTCGCCGATATCTGCGTAGCTGTACGTACTTTTGCCACAGTGAAGCTAGTTTCTAATTTAGTCTCATTTCTCTTTCCTATTCCATCATCTGACCCTGATCACCACCCATCTGTAACCTATTTTTTGAGACCTTTCCAATGAGCCCAAACACGATACCTCTGCTGTAAGTTGGTGAGGGAGTTGGGTATCCTGCATCCAGGTGATGCTGCAGCATCAGTTCAAGGTTACTATATTCTTCTAATATCATTGAAGTAACAGAATTCTAAATTTCCAATTGATTAGACCTGTGAAAGATGCTCACATCCATTCATCAACTAGAAAAGAGCTGATAATCTTCAAATGGCTGAACCGATTTTCTTGAATAATAGCTAAGAACACTCTCGATCAAGTCACCTTTCAAACAAAACAAAAAAAAACAAAATCGGTTCAGCGGTTTGGCAGCTACGATGGAACATACAGACACACAGATACACAGATACACAGATACACACGTTAAACTTATAACACCCCTCTTTTTCAGTCGGGGATTAAAAATATCCCTCCGTATCAAAACGTCTTAAAAGCAAAAGGTCCTATTAGCAAAACGACCCATAATCAAAACGACACTTTAGCAAAATGATCTATTCGCAAATCGTCCTATGAGCAAATGTAAGGAAATATATATATGGTAAAATCGTACCGCTGGAACTAAAATTAGTCGAATTGAGAGGCTGCATTTTTTTAACTGTCACAGGTGCACTCATACAGTGCCTTTCGTTTAGCGTCGCTGTATTCGCTATGTTATTTTATCTTTCAGGAAAGATTGTTTCTTTTGTAGACCTCTTTTAATTGACCAGCAAATAATGAAGTAAAAGTTGGAACAAAATTCTTCTGGAAACATTACATTGTTACTTTCCTTTTGAAAGAATTGATATAGATAAACTTTAGGCTTTGAAAACTTTTTACTAAGCTCCCTATCTCCTTATCTATATTGAGGCAGGCCTTTTTAACTTTCTGGAGGCCTCCATAATTCTAGCAAGCATATTTTTGCGTAGAATATAAGTTTTATTTCTCACTGTTTTATAAATTCATCTTAATTTTGGCTTGTTTCTTGGTGTAAGGTTGACATCCTTTTTGTTGTGGCTTGTGGCGGAACTTAATTTATCTCTTCATCTACTCTCATGTAGACGCGCCCTATAAATCTACCTCCATCGGAAAAAGGCGTGAATTTATGTTTGTGTGTGTACCTACTTCATTATGCAGTAAAGCAGTCATCATCATCTGCCTAGCCTTTTCCGAACTATATTGGGGTCGGCTTCCAGTCTAACCTGATGCAGATGAATACCAGTATTTTACATGGAGCGACTGCCTATCTGACCTCCACAACCCAGTAACAGGGTAATACTGACCCTTGATAAGACTGGTTGTCAGACTTTCGGGCTTCTGACGACCCGTAACGATGTCAAAGATCCATAAATGACAGCCGGGATCAACGGCTTAACGTGCTTTCCGAGGCACGGAGGAGTCTCAGTATGTAAAGATGGTCACCCATCCACGTACCAACCTCAGAAAGCGTAGCTTTACCTGATGGATGTACCCGTGCGGCGTTATTACGTAGCCACAATAAAATAAGAAAAAATGATAATTCTGTACAATCAAGACGCATATTACAAAGAAATAGACATACTCTTATACAAAGTAGCCACAAGGCTTTTTTGCAGCGTATGCATCAGCGGCAAACAGATTTAAACATAAATGCCTTTAATAACCCGAATAGCGTCCTCAGGATGATTGGAGAGAGAACAGATACTGTTCTGCTCAGTAGGTTCACTGAACTCCATGTGTTGCGAGAGCGATGAGCCTACTGTGCAGGGGAGACGGTGTGTTGTCTAGTTTTGTTATTTTTCCGTTTTGAATTACTAACATTAGTTATAAGCAACATTTTTATTACTAACAACCTTGCCTTGCCTATGGACTTTTATGTCTGAAATAAACGATTTTTATTTTTATTTTATTTTTATTTTTTAATCTCGGAAACCAAAAGTGGGTCACCCAATTTCCTCATAGGTATAGATATATCGAAACCACTGGGAAAAATATAAGAAAACGCAATCCCCCAGGAGTGGTGTGACCAGCTAATAAATATAAGTAAATGATCCAAGTAACCCTTGCCCCCTGCGGCCGGCAGTGAATCACTCGATCAACCGGCTAATACGACGATGGCCCGGTCATTGTGGCGCGCGTGTTGGCTATTCTGCAATGTATACTGTAGAACTGAACATAAGAACGAACAAGTGCATAACTACCCAACGCGACTTGCAAAGACAAAGAGGCTACAAGTGCCAAATCGTCGTTGATAGTCCAATTCCGCGTAACTAACATTGTTAAATACCGCGGATGTACACTTTCGCAATTTTAAAAGAGGGTCAAAAAACAGAAGTTCTAAAAACTAATCGGCCGAATTTTGAACGAACTTGAGTCTAGGACCCTTTCATTACCCATAATCATATCAAAATTCGGCCGATTAGTTTTTAGAACTTCTGTTTTAATTTGCGAAAGTGTACATCCGCGGTATTTAACAATGTTAGTTACGCGGAATTGGACTATCAACGACGAAATGTAAATAATTATTATGGTAAGCGTACGACACGATGGATTACACCTACATTCATTAATGAATTACCTGAGGGAATAATCGATCGTGTCATAAGTAAAAACCACGTAAAAAGTTTCCTAAGGAAACATTACCCGTCGATGTGTCCATAGTTGCTGCGGCTGATCGGCGGCCTCGGTAGGCTAATGTCGTGGGTACTAAGTTTACTACCATAAACTGAGTTGGTACCATAGGATGCTATCAGGACATTCGCTGACCGATGCCGCTGAGTGTGGTGTGGTTGCTGTGTTTGTAAAAGCGATGGATGTGTGGGTAAGTACCCTGTATTCACATACGGAGTGTTTGCCTACAGAGCCGTGGCCTTAGTATTAACTTAGGTTTAGTGCATAATATTAGGTTTAGTCAAGCAAAGATTCGTGCTAAATCCACGAGAACCCACTGCCGACAAATTTCTTTGCAGTTTGGCAGGTCTTATGTAAAATAAAACTGTAAAACTGTATTGATTAATAATAAAAAAAAAATATAAATAAAAATAAATAAAAAAGATATAGCTAGTTGCTTTAGATTTTTATTTCGTTATGACTGCAGCCTGGTAAACCACTTTATGTTTAGCAGTACTAACTTCATCTCGTTTGTGTAGTGCAAAAATTTATGACACGTTTTTCACCTCTCAACGAGGCGTCCTCAGGATGACGATTGACTATTCGTGAATCCGAACACGACGTGTTGCCACGCCAAGCGACGGTGCCTCGTTGAGAGGTGAAACATGTGTCGACTTCTTACAGGGTTTTTTATGACTCTTTAGGAATTACTAAATATATCTACGTCTATTATATTTTATAATGGATTTCCGCAAAGACACGCCTGAATAAAGTAACTAAGACTAAAAAGTTCTTACCATTTTCCAACTAAACAATTTAAAACCGCAGCTACAAAATGCCTTAATTTCAGACTAGACTATTACTAGAGCAGCTTTATGAATGAAAAGGGTCTCGTCTAGACATAGTTCGCCTACGCAATGCACTAGACATTGTCTGGGCAGGTCTTTAAGTTAGGTAGCTGTTAGACTGCAGGCGAATTGATAGAATAAGCGAATTTATTAATAAAATACTAGCTGCAACCCGCGGTTTCACCCGCATAAATCTAGATCACGTGGGAATGTCGGGATAAAAAGTATCATATATAATCCAGGCCATGGTCTACGCATGTGCCAAATTTCATCCAAATCCGTTCAGCCGTTTTAGCATGAAAGCGTAAAACAAACAAACTCTTTTTCGCTTTTATAATATTAGTAAAGAAAAGATAAGATATAATAATGGTGTGTGGGTGTTGGAAAAGGGTTCTGAGTGGAGCGGCAGTGTCCTATGCATTATTAATAGCAGGATAGCAATTAAGTATCGTCAGTCAGCAATAGTATAGTATTTCTTATGAAATACCTTTCGTAGCTACACGTTGTGTTTCATAGAAATACATAAAACCTGCAGGCGTAGCATGAGCACTGTTTTGTCGACGGAAGAGTAGACAAAAATGACGTTTCGTGTAGACAGTACGACGGCAGCAAAGTAGAAAGAGTTAACTGCACTTTTTACGAAATTCACTCTTTTACTTAATTCGACTCAGAATTCTTTCAAATGTGTGGAATATAATTAGATGTCATGAACTAGAATTCGAACCAACACCTCGACTTCAGTTACAAAACAGTACTGTATTTTTTTATTTTCATTAGCTTATATCTCGAAAATGGTGGGTCCTATGGCAAAAATAATGAAAATTTCGACCCCCTTTAGGAAACTCATAAACCCCTGAGGCTCAACATATTGGTAATTTTTTGAATTTTTTTTTTTTGCCTATTTTCCATACAATATGTGAAAAATTCCATAAACATGTAGAAGGTGCTGTCCCTGCGCGCCTCCGGCTCAAAAAAAATCACGGGGTATCACAGTTTTGCGTTCAAAAGGATCCCTTGTAAAATCATGATTTTGTAGATAACCGTTTATACTTTGTGGCCTTCGAGTAGAAAGTTTTCTACTAGCGATTCCAAAATCAAATTGTCTTCACTACTATAGACAAATCAGACTTTGACAGTTTGAGTAGAAAACTTTCTTCGGAAATAGTCTACATGTTTAAAGACCTAGACAAAGATAGCTGGAAACGAAAGACAAAATGACAGATTGTAGAAGGATTTCTACAGAGCGATGTCAAAAATGAAGAAACGAAATGTCACTTTGTATAGAAAAAGCTATGTCTATTCTTCGTAGAGATAGAAAGCGTCATGCTACGCGTGCAGTAGTGTCACGACGACACGTCACCTGCTGCTGCTGCCTGCAGTCGGCTACGGAATTTTACCTTTATAGAATTTTTCAAAGGCTAACCCAGTGTCAATAACTCGCTACTCGCTATCAATGTAACACATGCCTCATACGTCCCTGACAACATGTTTGATAACAAGCTCGATTTCAACTGAAATTAACTTCTTTATGTTACATGAAGAGTTATTTTTGGAATTAAAACCATTTATTTTCAGACACCGCTGTGTTCATGTATTTAAATTTACACTTTAGCCTAAAAGGAGATGTAAATGTGAATTGATGAATTAAGAAGATAAACATGGTCTGAAACTAATCCGTTTTAGTTTAGTTTAATTTTCAGTAGCTACCCGGGTAACGGCTTTGTTAATTTTAAGTAATATTTTGCCATAATTTATTAATCCTTTAGTTTTAGTATTATTATGTGTTATCACCAGTGATCGGAATAGGTAGAGCTAATCTACCTAAAGTTCGAAAAAGAACAGAGACAAAGTGGAGACGCCTTACGACAAAATATTTTTTCGGGACTAATGTCCCGGGTTTCGGAACATTACTTAAGTACAACCAAAATTAATAAAGTAAAACAACTATCGAATTTATTTCCTGTTTCTGTAGAAAGAAAATAAAAAAAGAAACAGTACTGTTTTGCAACTGAAGTCCATCCATCCATCCACACCTAGCATTTATACTAAATGTACTTAAGTGATGTCCCGAAATCCCGACATTAGTCCCGAAAAAATATTTTAGTCGTAAGGAAGTCTCCACTTTTTTTGTCTCTGTTCTTTGAACTTTAGGTACATTAGCTCTACCTATTCCGATCACTGTTTATCACTTATTTCTCAGATTGCTGGTTATCATGTAATTGGCGACTGTGTAAGTCTGAGGCTATTGTTAACTATAGTATTTACTTGATACTTAAATATTTATTATTGATACTTATTAATATACTTGAAGATATATTATACACAGAAGCTGTTAGTGTACCTTTATAAATAAATATTGGATTTGAGGCTTGTCCCTAATATCTCATTCAATAGGAACCAAAAATTCGACGACATGTGACATCTACCAGCTCGTACTGGGCCCGCGTGGTAGATTACAGGCCGCTCCCTCTCACAGAGAGGAGGCCTGTGACCCAGCAGTGGGAACGATAGAGGATGATTATGCAAATTATAAGTGGCTTCGTGACTGTCCTTTCCGGAGATATATTTACTCGATATCCTCTGCATCAATTCTCCGTGAAGCCTTGATTTCGTCAAAGAATCAAATTATTAACATAAGAGTAATAAATACAATTACAAATATACAATCTAACACTAACAAAACGAATTATAACTTAACAAATAGAATCCTAACTAATATTAATTAAAACTAACTATACAAATTGAGTATGTTTCTAGAAATAAAAAACCAGATGAACTCATCATAAAAGAAACAGGATCTTCGTACATTAACATCAATCTTTTATCTCTTCGCTCAATTTCCTCTCAAAGTGTCTCCATCAAGATTAGGAACCCCAAACCTTGGAAACTATTAAGAGATGGACCTGCCTAATGTCCCAACATCGTGCTAATTGGCCGGAAATCCGGGAACCCAGAAATCCCTCTACATTCTACGGCAACACTTTCACTTGGGAAGTACAGTAATATAGCAGGTTGCCTAGAAAAATAGAAAGTGTTTGCCACTAGGCTATAATACTCATAAGGCTACAGCTTCCATGGTAGGCTTTAAAAACACGTATAATGTCAACAATCCATTTGCAGGCTGTGTTGATTTTGTAAAAGTTGGCGGTTCAGGACAGGTTTTATTTATCAAAAAAGGAAATGTACTAATATTAGGTCCCCACCTATGAAATTGGTGTTTTGTATGGGGAATTTTAAAGAAGTTGCATTTTTCATACTAACATTTTCTTAATTTATATAACAACCATAAACACTGATGTTTTAAAACTTTTATGGACTAATGTTTAAAAACTAATATAATGTACCACCACTTACGTACGTATGCCACTTAGATTAAGCGAAAAAAATAATTATGGCTAAGTTACAAAAAAATTGTGGTCATTTCTGCTAACAAAATGAGGAGTCATTTTTTTAAAGGTATTTTTTATGTTTAGAAAACTGTAAGTAATATGGTTTTTTTTACTATTGGTAGTTGACTATGATGGTCATTATTCGATATAATACCAAGCTATTGATGAATATTTTAAATTGACGAGGTTCTCTATGTGTGAGAAAAAAACGCCAATTTCAAAGGGGGACCCAATATTACAAATTCGAAAGTAACTCTGTCTGTCTGTCTGTCTGTATGTTACCTTTTCACGCCTAAACCACTGAACGGATTTCGACAAAATTTTGCAAGGAGATAATATAGCATCCTGGGGAAGGACATATACTTTTTATCGACATACCACGCGGCCGAAGCCGCGGGTTGAAGCTAGTCAGGAATAAACTATGTCTATCTGTCTGTCTTTTATTGTTGTTCCTCTTATTTAGAACCGCTCATCTTTGTTGTAAAAAAATGCTGTTTACGGTAGTGCGCAACGTAACGAACGCAAAACAGTTCAGGGTTTGTGGGGTTATTAAAATTAAGTTATAACATTCAAAACTTGCTTTCTTTAAAAAACGTCTGAAAATATTGGAACTTTGACCGTCAATGTCTCCGTAACCAAAAGGTTCCCAGGTATGATGATAAAATGATCACAATATCGGGAATAACAAGTGGCTTTAGACTTCGCTAAGTGTGTTTTTACACCGCTTTATTTTGAGAAAATTGTCACTGCATGAGTGTGCGTTGTACAACGGATGTAAGAAAGATGTTTATCAGTAACCAGTACTAAATATAGTGATACCGACTCTTTGAAATTGAGCAGCGTTGAAACTAATAGGCGTTCATACGTAAATCCTTCATTAATCTTAATTGTTACTGTTCTTATCAGTTAGTTTATCTGTTCTAAAGACGATGTTTGCAAGGAAGTGACACTATGCTTGAGTTGGTTCAAATCTCGGTAGTAGATCTTGAGAAAGCAGAAGATTATACAGGGTGGCAGGTAGGGGACTTCGATGCGCAACCTATTACCATGGATACAGTAGATTTTGAACCCCAGCGCAGATTTTTTTTATCGTTTTAAAATATATATTTGCTGTTTCATACATTTTGACCAGTTCGATTTATTTTCAAATGTCATGATTTCATGAAAAAGTCATTCAATGGAACAAAACTAACATAGAGATGTATCAATGATTCTAATGATTACCTATAATTCTGTATACATATTTGTTATGGTCGCAAATCATAATTTTGATACACTGACCTGCAAATTGCAAAATACTTAAGATTTGGTTTGGTGCAACCTTAATTAAATAAGTAGTACAAGACAAAGCCTAGTGCCTAATTCAAGGCTAATTCCACCAAGATTCGCCTAATCCGCCACACGGTGTCGTTACCGTATTCACGAATATTTCACCTAAATGACTTACCGTAATGTCAGATGGTGAGTTTCCACACAATTCGGGGGACCCTAAATTATATAAGTTTCGTTGTAAAGGTTTGCGACGGTGAATGAGTAATTTCGTAGGCTCCTTTAGAGGTAGGACATAGTCCAGGGTCGCGGGAAAGTCCGAAAGGGATACCGGGACCTTGGCAACAGGCAACTGAAGGAACACGGGTGGGTTTTAGTCAGTAAAAGTCTGACACGCCCTTCCGCTCCACCCAAAGCGGGAGAAGCCATTTGAGGATTTCCGACACTCAAAAAAACAATGAGGTGGGACATAGTGTGGCTAATTGAGGAGCTCGTGGCTAAGTAATAACAGCCGCTCTGGTCGATTTATCAGGTTAAGCTACGCTTTCCCGGGGTTGGTCCGTGGATGGGTGACCATCTTTACATACCATGACTCCTCCGTGCCTCGGAAAGCACGTTAAGCCGTTGGTCCCGGCTTTCATTCGTGGATCTTTGACAGTCGTTACGGGTCGTCAGAAGCCCGAAAGTCTGACAACCAGTCTAACCAAGGGGTATCGTATTACCCAGTTACTGGGTTGTGGAGCATGTAAAATACTGGTATTCAGCTGCATCCGGTTAGACTGGAAGCCGACCCCAACATAGTTGGGAAAAGGCTAGACAGATTGATTTTGACATAGTGTGACTAATTATTCTGTAGCATAGGTATTGTGGCTTGAGTAGGGCGAAAAGTTTGTACACACGGCTACACATCAAGCTATACATTTCCAGTTTATGCTGATCTCGCATTGTATAGGATTTCCGTATAATGCGAGGTCAGCTTATACTGGGTATGTATAGTTTGACGTATAGCCGTGTGTATGTGAGGCGAATAGGCTGTTGTAGAGGGCAACGTTGGGGTTTTTGATTCACAATTCCTCATTGTGACGTCTAACATCCGCCATAATGAAATTCCTGTGACGTTATTGCCTTATTCTTTATTCTGGATCATGAACAAACCAATAGCTCATTGTTTTATAGGTTTAATGTGGCCACCTACTGGGCTCATACAATACAAAAAATAAATAATATAATTTAAAAAAAAACCACTACGTACCATCGACACGAAAAGAAGAATCGGTTTATTAGAAAAAACACAACTATAAAAAAACATAACTATATAAAACGTTAAGTAATATTGATTTACTTATACTTTTTTTGATGATGAAGGTTTTTTTGAAATCTGATAATAAATTACATTTACTTCTGTAATTATAGCTTTCGTCTGGTATCAACAAGTTCAAATTGGAGGTACGTTATTAGCTACTAACGATCGAGTCTAAGCAACTATGAAAATAATGACTAAAATAAAAATATTAAAAAAAAAAAAAGGTTTTTTTAATTTTATTTATGTATTTATAACGCAAAAGCTTTCGTTTTATACAATTTTTATTCAGGAAGCAAAAAGCCTCCCACGATTAACGTCAAAATGTAACCCAAGTTTAAAATATAAACAACCCTAAACTGCTTCCGTTGCTCGCAGATTATCGCCAAGCCTGGTTATAAGCAAGATGAATTGCACCATCGTAATGTGTTGAATTCTCAAACTAATTTGTATGATAACACCCTCCCTTCATTTTGGGGTTATTACGAGTACAGTAGGCCGCATAGCAGTAGTACACAAAACCGGTATAAGCTGGCCTTTTATTCTGTTGCAACCCCGTACTGCGCTAGGCCAACTCAAGGTTAAAGTGTTATCAACGACGTGCAGTCGACAGTACCTACTCTAATTTGCTTTGTAATTTACTGTAGAATTTTGTAATTTAAACGTTTAAGTTGAGTAATTCGTTTTTAGGAGGGATGCAAGACGGAAATTCTTTTTGAAATTGGTTTGAAATAACTTTGATGTATGTGCATACGTGGCCTTAAATAAAAAAAGTAATAATACATGGCGTAATTAGATTTTTTTGTGTTAAAATAATAATTTAGGTAATTCCTTTATCTGTTTAGACCATTATGTAGATGTATTCGAAAGATTATTATAATTAATGACAATAATATTATTCACAAACAGAGTTTCGAAGGACCAAATTAAGAATAAACAAAGCAAAAAGGAAATGAAAGTTTGTCTAAGACATCTAAATGTAACAGCTTGGCTATTTGTGATTAAATTATTTACACAATACAAGAACACAGCTGGTTTAACAAATTTGTCGAGGAACAGACTAAACTTGTAGTAGAAGCATTGTGAATAAATCATTGTTCAAGGGTACGATGATGAATATTTGGGTGGCGGCATCTAGGTACATCGCCACATGCGAAAATGCATCAAAAATCCTGACGTCACATAAATCCTGCATCGCGCAATTAGAGTTTACCGCGCGATGGACATGTATACAAGATTCCGACATCAATCGGTGGGCAGTTGCCCGCCAGACACGACACCTTTTCTATAGTGGATGAGTGAAATTTACACCCTGTTCCTCATACCTCTAAAAATATATCAACCTAAATTTTGTTTAATACCTGCATAAACTCAAAATACAGAATACATCTGATGATATAGGCACGCCAGTTGCGAGTAATTTAATTAATTAAATGCTCGTCACATTTTTATTAATATAAAAAAGATTATAGTTATCATAATGATCACCAAAATGATGCAGGTCATTTTAAAATGCATGAGTCTTTAGCTCTTGAAGACCCTTCAGTCGATGATGTTATCAATAGATATAGATATACAGCGTGCCGCTACAATGGCGACATTAATTTAACACACGGGTAGGGCTAGTGGCCAGTAAACATAAAAAATATAATAAAATAAAATAATTCGTAAATTGAAAAATTTCAATTTTCTAACAAACTAAATAACAAAAACATAACCAAAATTGAGATCACTCTGTGTAAAAGATTCATTCATGAAGCTACCTATCAGCTGGCTTAAGTTCTATCGGTACTATGCGTTGTCGGCATCATTTCTAAGAAATTGTGCGGCCTTCCTTTATTCGCCAACCATACCCGTGACCCCGGCAAATGACCTCTTCGCTACAGTTCTTTAAGCTCCAGGATGGTAATTTAGAAAATTGTCAATAAATCAATAATTAATAACGTTTAATGAAATTCAAATATTTTCATAAAACGAATACGCGAAATCGTATATAAATTCGTGTGATAAATTAATGTCGCCATTGTAGCGGCACGTTGTATAGAGAGGTATTAGCAACTTGGACAAGATTCAATGTGACGTCATTATTTGAAAGTACCTAGTTCATCATAATGCACTAATTCGGGACTTTAGGGACAAATCTATTAAGATAGTGATTGCTTATTATTTAGCATAGAGTGACTTATGTTCAGGATTATTACGGTATTGATCTAACTCCCTTTTTCATCCACTTTCAATACTTATCTATCTGTAACTCCCATCGCAGTCTTTATATAGACAAAAGTACTGCCTGGTCCTATATTAATGTACACTTTTTTTTCTTGTTACAGATGACCCGAGAAATGTCACCGTACTAACACTCACCAAAGAGGAACAATGTGAAATTATGAACTGACACACACACATGATTTCAACAACTAATTTCACACACACACCGACAGATGTGAACACACTACATTACGACTGTAGGAACATAACTTTTAACTACAAAAATGCAACACAAAACTGTACATACGAAACTTCGGACGAGTACGAAAATTCGGGTTTCGGGAAGACGAATTTCACGAATGCGACATACGCGATGTCGAATGACAATTTTACGGAATACGCTGAGATCCCGTATTACATAAAAGCTACGTCGATGACGTTTTGTATAGTGATAATGTGTCTCGGTGTGATAGGGAACGTGATGGTACCAATAGTGATACTAAAAACTAAGGATATGAGGAACTCGACGAACATTTTTCTGGTGAATTTGAGTATTGCGGATCTGATGGTGCTTCTGGTGTGCACGCCGACGGTTCTAGTGGAGGTCAACTCTAAGCCGGAGACGTGGGTGCTGGGAAAGGAGCTATGTGAGTATTTCTTATTTATTATTTAATTATTGAAGAGAGGTGAGTATAATCTGGTATTTCGATCAGCGATGGTAATGATAGGGATTCACAAATGCAGCGGGGCAATTCCCTTATTTTTAAGAACGTTCACATTCGCATGTCATACGCAATCTGTCAAAAAATTGCGATTGTGACTTGAATGTGAACGTTTTTTTAAGTAAGAGAATTGGCCCTCTGGTCTATGGGCCTTGATGCTTGATAATAATATACAACGTGCCGCTACAATGGCGACATTAATTTAACACACGTATACGATTTCGCGTATTCTTTTTATGAAAATATTTGAACTTCATTAAACGTTATTATTTATTGATTTATTTACAATTTTCTAAATTACCATCCTGGAGCAACCTGTACTTAAAGAAATGTAGCGAAGAGGTCATTTGCCGGGGTCACGGACCATATGTAGGCAAATAGAAGGAAAGCCGCGCAATTTCTTGGAAATGATGCCGACAAAGGATGTTGAACGATAGAACGTAAGCCAGCTGGCAGGTAGCTTCATGGATGAATCTTTTACACAGAGTGATCCCAATTTTGGTTTTGTTTTTATTATTTAGTTTGCTTGAAAATTTAAATTTTTCAATTTACGAATTATTTTATTTTATTATAATTTTTATGTTTACTGGCCACTAGCCCTACCCGTGTGTTAAATTAATGTCGCCATTGTAGCGGCATTGGCACGTTGTACCTATACTATATATATATTTTTTATTTTTTATTAATAATTTATTTAACAGGACCCTGTTAAATTAATAATGAACTAAATATGAGTATTTATTTATGAACCAGGAACCTATTATAAACACTATGAGCAATAGATGAATATTATAAATATGAACATAATTATAATTCCCGTCCCGTTATGATCAACAGTATATTTCTCAAAAGCATCGTCCTCAAGTACTGTATAAGTATTCAGAGCTCGTCAATGTAAGTATACACTGTCAATCCTCTCAGTTATGGGCCATTAAATAAACATTAAGGCATACAAATACTTTGGACTTGCTACTTTGAAATTTTTAAAGGTGGTAGATTTATAGTATACCTATACAATTACTACAATAATTGTTGTGTAGTAGTTGCTACTATTTCATAATCATACCATTTTCTACTGTTTATTTAATTCAACCTCAAATAACTCCCATTTTATAATAATTCCGGGTCATATTAAATTAGCTAGCGATACTCCGCACTCGTGATCGGTATTTAAATATGATAAACAAAAAAAAAAAGATTATTTTATTGGGTCAACATCCGCAGTGTCGTTGAACTATCAGTTAAAAATATCCCATAGTAAAAGGACGTTCAGTTTTTCCCGAATTTATAAACATTTCGGGAAACATTTCTAAGTTAGCCAAAACGGTCCAGACGTGCTCAAGTGATGCCCTTACCAACGAGCATTTGATTTTTATTTACGTAGATACAATTCAACAATGAAATTCTAGTTAATAAAGAGTTATTAAAATAAGCTTCCGTTTAATTAAACAGTCGGTCGTTAAACTAAGATTTTATCCACAATCGATTGCCGGTTGCCATGGTTACAAGATAAAGCCACGGTTGCTCTTAATATTATTATATTAACATTAAAACGCAATCTTTATTCCTCAGTATGTCCATAAAAGTCTTTTGAAAAAGCGGTAGTCATATTTTATACGTTCGACTGGCAACCCGACCACCCTACATTCTTGAATACTTCGAAAAAATGCATTATTTTTATAAGGTTTATAACATTAAATTCCCATATAAGGCAGGGCTTAATTATGATTTTTGCGCAAATTGTGGAATAAATGTGATGTTTCCATAAACAAATATGAATGGCGTTCCGAGTAATTTTGAACCGTTTTTATTTTAATGAATAACTGTAAAATAACATCAAGACCTCTTTATAATGTATATTTTAAACCGTAAGAGGCGACTAATGGATTCAAATCAGGTGGTTTAGCGGCAGCCAACACATTTTTGTTTTTGAGTTTGTTTACAATGATTATCCAATTAACAGTGATTATTAATTTAATTGGATAATTTCTGTAAACAAACTTCAAAGTGAATGAAGCATAATCAGAATGTTCCCACTGCTGGGACACAGGCCGCTGTGGGCCGTAATCCACCACGCGGGCCCAGTAAGGGAGGCCCATAAAGTGAGTAAGTAACTATATTTATTAGCATAAAATGTGGTAAATATAAAATACGTTACAATCGCTTAGAACAGGACACATTCCAGCTTTAAAAAAAAGATTAAAAATATAAGTTGAAAATAAAATTTATACATGATTTTATTACATAATTATGATTAAAAAGAACACCATCACCAAGGTACAGAGAAGTGTATGCCAGCGATTTTCTGGATTCAAATAAAAGGTCAAGCCGGATTTTTCAAAAGCTTCATTAGAGCAAGGTCTACCAAAATCCGGTGAATCTGTTACGTGTGACGGTCAAATATGAACGGTTAAATGGGAAAATCACCTGCACCAAAATACACTCGAAAATATAGAGCCGGATATATTTTTTTTGTAGCGGGATTCATTAATGGAAAAGGGATGTTCCACTATCCTACTTTAATACATTTATTCAATTTAGGTTATCAAACACAATAAGTTGGTATAAATAAAGCACTTGAAAGCTATAACCTATTACCATGGATCAATTAATTGAATATATTGATAAGGTGGTAAAGTAGATATTGGAAAACAGAGGCTGATTAGATAGGGTATAAAGTGTGCTATTATTTCTCTACATACAAATCAATCAGCCCAGCCTTTTCCCAACTATGTTGGGGTCGGCTTCCAGTCTAACCGGATGCAGCTGAATACCAGTATTTTACATGAAGCGACTGCCTATTTGAGTAATTGGGTAACACGAGACTGGTAGTAAGATTTATGAGCTGCTGACTACCCGTCACGACTGTCAAAGATCTACGGATGTCAGCTGAGACCAACAGCTTAGCGAACGTGCTTTCCGAGGCGCGGAGGGTTCTCGATTTGTAATGGATGGTCACCCATCCACGAACCAACCGCGGAAAGCGTAGATTAACCTTCAATCGACGCGGCTGTTATTATTTAGCCACATTGCCCACATTCATATTCATATTTTATTTCTCTACATTTATAGAGTGCCAAATAAAATGGACTAAAATATAAACTATGGACTCTTACAAATGTTATAGGTACAATAATCCCGACAGGAAGTCGAACTTAGGAACTCTCAGTTAGACATCGTGTCAACGTTGATGGCTCGCTTCAACGTTTTGATGGCTAACTCGACGAGTCCTAAACGCATCATATTTCGAAATAAACTATCTTTTAGGATTCATTTTGAATGTTTTAATCGTTTTGAATATAAATTATTTATAAATTATTATTAAAACCAGCTCCGCCCCGTAGTTTCACCCGCGTAAGTCTCGATCCCGTGGGTATATCGGGATAAAAAAATATCCTATGTCCAATATCCAATGCCATATCCAATATCCTATATCCTCGGCCAGGTCTGCCCCTGTGCCAAATTTCATATAAATCCGTTCAGCCGTTTTAGCGTCAAAGCGTAACAAACAAATAAACAAACTCACTTTCGCATTTATAATATTAATTAGGATTAGGATATTTGTACGCCGTTGAGGGCGACACACAGCGTGTATTTAATCAATTATAATATCTGTATTTTACGCTTAACATGTAACCTAATACAAACAAAACGTTTCGATTGCCAAAAACTGGGTCAATTCAATATTCTTCGAGCCATTTCACCTGCATTGAACTTTGTCGTAATGAAATTGTTCAAAAAACAAATCCTTATGATTTTTTTTTTTTTTTTTAACTTTGCCCCACACTAATAATTTCTTCCTGTATCGTGGGTGCGTTTACAAACATAGAAACTCACATACACTAACACCCAGACCCGGAACAACTGCTTGCACATCATACAAATATTTGTTCCGTGCGGGAATCGAACCCACGACACGTGGTGGTTTATTCGTATGATAACGTATTATTATGTTAATGATACTTTTTGATTTCCTGTCCATTGCAATTATTTTAATAATACACTTTAAAAGAGCTCTAAGCTATGTTTGGCTAGCCAAGTAGCCATGTAACTAACTGGTCCTCAGTTCCGCAGTTCAAATTGGTTCAGTATTTATTTAATAAGGTAGCGGAGTCTCTTTTAATTTGGTCTATTGGGAGGCATACATTGTATGTAGATATAATATTATGTAGTTAGGTCGGATGACTACCAAACTGAATTTCGACAACTGTACCTAATACGACAAGATTTTATTTCGACAATATGGAACTCCGATACCGAATTTCGACAATACTTTAGTTCAAAATACCCTAAATCCGACACTACTGAAATCCGACAAAGCCTACTGTCGTCCGTACAGTAGGCCGCACGTCAATGGTAACAAAACCAGTATAAAACGGCCCCTTCCTCTACCATAACCATCATAATCAGCCTATAATGTTCCCACTGCTGGGACACAGGCCTATTCTCCGTGAGAGTGGGCCGTAATCCACCACGTAGGCCCAGTGCGGGTTGGTAGATGTCAAGTGAAAGTCCGTTAGTAGGTACTACGCCTAGGCCAGCTCAAGGTTAAAGTTACCACTGACGTGCACCCCTACTGTACTACCATTTTACATTTTAGAGGTTTTTTCTTGTCATTTCAGGTACTTTTGAAATGATAATTGATTGTTTGAAAGTCGTATCCCAATGATTTGATTCTAATTTGAGTGCTACAAACTTATCAATAACATAACATAACATCACGCCTGTAATCCCCGAAGGGTTACGCAGAGGTGTACCTATATAGGATGTAAGGGTGAACACCGTTGTCACTCAAACCAGGGGTAGTTGACTAAAATATAAAAATAAATGACCAAGTAACAACAAAAAAAAACGTTATTTTCATTAAAAGATTTTAAAAAGTTTATATCCGACACCGTGCTCGCAACCGAAACAGCTGACTGACTGAGGGAGGGGTCGCGCTCGCGGCCGGTCAGGTCACGTCCCACGACCCCCACCCGTGTTGAGACGCAAGTTCGTTGCCCTAGCACATAGGTGAAAGGATGAAATACTCGAGTGGTAAAATGTAATTTTAAAAAAGTCGTAATTTTCCATTGATTTTACGTTCGATACATGACACCAAACCGCTGGTTTCAGGGATAACGGTGTTTACCCTAACACACTGTAAATTACACCCACATTTCGCAATTTTCCATCAATATAAGTCAATTATGAAAGTTGGTGAAGCCAAAAATTATCTCGTCTCTAAATAGCAAAACGTACGTATATAATACAAATAAAAACGGGACCACATTTCAAAGCATGGTATTGTGCCAAACCGCCATATTTGGACAGTTGTCACTTATAGCTTATTGTGAACCGACGGGACAATGATCCGGGGTCAAGAGGCCATGTTTAACGGAATCTATTGTATTGCGGATCGAAGGTCGAAGACGGAAGATTTCATTTTCTTGGAACTGGAAATAGCTAGTTTTTTGTGATATTCATTTTAATGTTAAAAATCATCTGCCGACTGCATCGGAGTTTTCAAAATAGGTATGTTTAAGTCAGTTTCCAAAGCGTCTGAAAAAGAGAATTAATAAAATAAAAAAAATGAGATAGAGGGAGGGGCTAGGTTTATGTGGTGGAGATAAAATAAGACGATATAAAATGTATGGCGGGAGGTAGATCTATGACCATAGATCCCCATACTTTTTATATCGTCTTATACAGGGTGTTAGGGCAAACACCGTTATCCTTGAAGTAAACCAGTGGTTTGGTGTCATTTATAGAACGTAAAATCAATGGAAAATACTCGAGTATTTCACCCTTTCACCTATGCGCTAGGGCAACAAACTTGCGTCTCAACACGGATGCGGGTCGCGGGACGTGACCTGACCGGCTGCGAACGTGACTGAGGGAGGGGCCCTCAGCCAGTCAGCTGTTTCGTTTGCGAGCACGGTGTAGGATAGAAACTTTTTCTTTTTTTAAATCTTTTAATGAAAATAACATTGTTTTTGTTGTTACTCGGACATATATTTTTATATTTAAGTCAACTACCCATGGTTTGAGTGACTACGGTGTTCACCCTTACACCTTGTATTTGTGACCACAAATATTAATTTAACACCCTTGAGAGTAGCGCTCTCCTGGCACAGCTTGGTGTGACGAAGACCGCAGAGGGAGTGCCTCACTGCAGACGCCAGGGAAAGTGACGGTCGATGGATGGTTTTACCAGAGACCCTTTCCTTAACTCCGGTAAATTTTGGGGTTCCTGAAGCGTAACGACTCTCACGTTTTTGTGAGCCGACTCCCTGTGATAATGTGTAAATGGATGCCCGATAATGTGTAAAAGTTGATTGATTGAAAAACTGATTGATAAGCAAAACTTACAAAACTAAAAACTGACCGTAGCAAGTGAAAAAAAGCGCTGGAAAAGTCAATATAACAAATAAAAATCAGCAATAAACCTTTGAATAGGAGGAGGTCGTAGCTAAGTTGTAACAGTCGCTCGGGTCGATACATCAGGTTAAGCTACGCTTGCCGGGGTTGGTCCGTGGATGGGTAACCATTTTCACATATCGAGACTCCTCCGTGTCTAGGCAAGCACGTTAAGCTGTTAGTCCCGGCTGTCATTTGTGGATGACAGTCGTTACGGGTCGTCAGAAGCTCGAAAGTCTGACAACCAGTCTAACCTAGGGGTATCGTACCAGTGACTGGGTTGTGGAGGTCAGATAGGCAGTCGCTCCATGTAAAATACTGGTATTCAGCTGCATCCGGTTAGACTGGAAGCCGACCCCAACATAGTTGGGAAAAGGCTAGGCAGATTTAAAGCTTTGAATACCACTATAAAGAACCGGTGCACAGAACCACATAACATCATAGAGTGCTAAAAGCGAAAAATATAACTTACACACCTATATACCTATAGTAGTAGCGATAGTGCAACAGTTACGCGATCAGAATAAAGCTGTTCATAGATATACAGATTGGAGCTAGCATTGTACGGCTATTTATACGTAAGGTTGGGGTCCGTCTGTCTGCTGTACACGAATGAAAAGACTTTTTAGAGCGTTATCTCACTGACGATTTTCCAGCGTGTTTCCAGCGAAGCGATTTGTGAACGTGCTCTCTGCGGATGCGAAGCGAGCTATCTGTAACCACCGACATATTTGCCACGTTTTTACAATATTGTAGACTTGCTTGTCTCGCTCTCTTGTGTACTCAGGTCAAACGCTCTCGCGCAACGCAAACGCGGCGAGCTCGTTGCACACACGTGGCGTGCTCGCTACGGTCAGCGAGCTTGTTAAACAATTGCCTCCCTGGAAAGTGGAAACACGCTTGCAAATCGCCAGTGTGGTATGTGGTATAAGTTTATTTTTTGGTGGTGTTACCCACATTTCACGTAACTTCTATGCAATGGAATGCGAACCCCATTGCTATTCATAATCAGTTGCTAAAATGAGTACCTAATTAATGCACTCGTGTTAATTTAGTGCCCTCTTATGCGCTCGGGCGCCAACATAACTCTCGTGAATCGATGCAACAATTCTTTGCATAATTTTATGTTGTTATTTTCAAATAAAACTAGCAGTAAGCCAAAGAACGCAATACTCGCTACTCGCTTGTAATGGACGCCACTAAATAGGTGACCATTCGAAGCACATGCCGACTTTGTGCTAAACGACCGATACACACAGATATAAACACAACACCACAACTAAAAACTACTCTTATTTCTTAAGCATTAAGGTGGGACTTCCTTCGTAAATTGGTTCGGAAGTCGAAACCGCAAAACGCCCTAATTGAGTGTAATAAAGTAAACGCTCAGCGAAGATTGCACGCGCGACTTTTTATCGCACGATTTTTAATCGGTGATCATATGTGGAATTTCATCGCTTGTGAGTTCGTAATTGGAGCACTTTTGCTCGTAATAGACGAGCAAAAGTGCTCCAATTAGTGAGTCTATGTAGTTGAAATCTTATGATCGGTTTTTTACCTACTTCCCATGATCTGATTGATTTGGAATTTTGCTAACGGTTGTAGTTCTGATGACAATACAATATTATATTGTCTTCTAGCTAATCTGATGATGGAGACTGACATTGGCCGTTAGAGAACCATTAATTATAATAGTAACCGCTACTTAACAAGTTATTTTTGATTACATTTTAGTGATTTCATTTGGAGTTCATATAGAAACAAAAACGTTAATATATTTCCGGTTTTTTATGTACTGAAAATGTGAAAATAATATGCTTTTGACACGCAGTAACGTAATTACTGAACATTTATTGACTCAAAAACATTCAGAGGTATAGTTATATTTTCATTTCGTGCTTATTTTCATTAAACAAACAGAAGTATGTGACCATTAATTAGAGTGCTGTAACAAAAAACACGAAGTCACAATTTCCACTAATGGTATTATGAGCTTATGGCTATGTAAGATACTGGACATTCACTGTGGACTATCCTTGAAGGTATAGATTCGATAGTAAGGCGAAAGTTTTCAGTAATAGCAGTATCAGGTTCTATGTTGATTAAAATATGATTCGCGACCGTAATAAATATGGATTTACAGAATTCTAAACATTAAAATCGGCAATACACAATAGTTGGTCCCATCTGATGGCCAACTCTGGCACCGCGCGCGCTCATTGGTCAAATCAAAGAGCACGCGCTAGCGGCTTCTGTTGCACACTTCCGTCCCATTTCACGAAATCACTCCCACAGATTGGAGAGGAAAGATGTTACGCATCAATAAAAATCTTAAATTCATTCATTCATTCACTGACAGACGACTCACAGCCTGAACCGGTGTGTATAGAAGTATTAAATTTTCCACAAGAGTTCCGATCTCAACAAGCGAGAATCGCGGCGATAGTCGACACCATCAAATTCCCACTGCGATAATATCGCCGTGTGGAGAATAATCCATACAGTTTCAATTTATATAGAATTTTATATATTTTGAATTTTATATAGTTAATTGATTCAGGCGTGACTTTGCGGAAATCCATTATAAAATACAATAGACGTAGATATATTTAGTAACCTATTCCGCTTGACTATTCTTCAAGAGTCCTAAAAAACCCTGTAAGAAATCGACACGTGTTTCACCTCTCAACGAGGCATCCTCAGGATGACGATTGACCAATTGCAAACCAGAACGCGACGTGTTACCACACCGAGCGCTGGACGCAAAGTGAATCAAATCGTATATAAGTGGGGGTGACGGGCGATTTGACGTCTATTGTATTTTATAGAATTTTATGTTACGGCGTGACTATCGTCGCGATACAGTCGGCCGAGAAGGAAGTGATTTAAAAAAAAACCGGCCAAGTACGAGTCGGACTCGCGCACGAAGGGTTCCGTTCGATTATCTATAAAAACTGCAAAAAAATCATGTTTGTTGGCCCTCTTTAAATATTTATTATTTATTTTTAAAGTGAATATTATATAACTAAATATTCTGTGAACATTTCATTGCCTTCTGTTGCCGTTATCAATATCGAGTAAAAACGAGAAAAAAAAATACGTTTGCTGTATGGGAGCCCCCTTAAATATTTATTTTATTGTTTTTTAGTATTTGTTGTTATAGCGGCAACAGAAATACATCATCTGTGAACATTTCAACTGTCTAACTATCACGATTCACGGTAATAGGGTCCCGTTTTACCCTTTGGGTACGGAACTTTAAAAACCTCCTACGGATAAATATGATAATGAATGTTCGTCATTTTCACCGGTGGGAAATCGCATCGAGCACATGGCTTTTCAAGATATAACTTCTTATATCAGATATCTGAATAGTTTTATACACAAATCACGTATCAGCAGTACCGTACTATCCTTTGGCACACCACTCTTATTAAAAACGTGAGTGAAGACGGTAGCCATATAGTACTGGGTTTTCCACGTTCCTGCTGAAAGAAATCAGCCTGGCTTTTACCCGACTGGCCTAGGAGGATAATGCATTTCATAAAGTTAGTAAGTATTCATGAAATTGTCCTATGATACGTAGGTAGATTATAAATTGCTGTGTGGCATCTAACACGATATGAGACTCGAATCGATTTAAGTAGGCACTACTTTAGGATTTTTAATTTCATTTAAAATTCGTCTACACAATGTATACAGGGAAAAATTAAATTTATGGGCATCCTCTTAACCTGAAATCACGAAATTACCTACATTTTGACGAGCCATGCTAACATAAATGTAGGGAACAGCTGATTTTTTTTTCGCTATTTTAGGGTTGTTTTCATAGTGAAAGTTGTTCATAATTATAAGTACATTGACCCCTTTAGAGTATGCCTATGAATTCACTTTTTTCCCGTATAACACAACTAATATACAACTAAATTATTATGACTAACTATACAAATAAATATAAAAACAAAAGGACACATAGGCGTCGAAGTACTCGTCCGCATCGCTGTCATCCGGAAACGTGCCCAGAAGACTGGCAGCATTGCCACGTTGAATGGCATAATTATTTGGCCAAAGAACGAGTCAGACGTGAATTTCGAATAGATATTAGTGACATAACATTTATGTGACAAAACAGCACAATAATTGATTTATAAATAAAAAAATAAATGGGGTGATTTGATAATTCGTATTTTCGCGAAAATCCTAGGGATTTTGCGAAATCCCGAATAATTATAAAATAGTGAAAAAAAATCTGCGAGCAACTTGGAAGTAGCGTTCGCCGGCCGCTGCCGCAGCACCAATCGCTTCGCTCGCTCGGCGCACGCGCGGCAAGACACAGTTCTAACCTAACCTATTTCACCCAGATTTTCAAAATTTTTTTCTCACCCTGAGACATACACATAAAATACAATTTCTTTGAAAGAACTTTGTTTCCTTCTCAGTAACAAAACTAAGGTTGAGTACAATTCTTCCTTTCTTGAAACCGGTTAATAATTACCTAACATTTACTCTACATTTACGTAGGTAATTTATATTCAAAACAATGACGACACGATTGTTTAATATCAATGTGTTCCCACCCTAACCCAGATGGCCGAATGAAATCAAAACAAGTGTTCCTGGAAACGAAGTGCTGCTTTTACGAGCTTTTTATTAAGTGGCCATTATATTCTTTCAGATACCTATATAAAGTGGAAATAATGAGGTGGTTACGGATTTAGCAACATCCTCGTTAAGTTAATGTTGTTCACGCTAGATGGCAACTAGTTGCTATGATGTTACGTAATTTGTCAGTTTTATGATGATTATTATAATGGTGCAGTAATTCTGACTTCGTCTTTGCAAAATGTCGGATTAGATAGAATCATTTGTGTCCGCTATCAAATTAAAATGCAAGGAATAGGGTGTTCCCTAAATTGAAAATTTAATTTAATTTCATTTTAAGAAAGAAAAAAAATGTTAAAACCAAAGTTTATAAGATAAAATTGTAATGGGGATAAATCGAAGCACGGAGGAGTCTCGGTATGTAAAGATGGTCCATCCCACCCAACCCATCCAAGGACCAACACCGGCAAGCGTAGCTTAACCTGATGGATCGACCCGTTCGGCTGTTATAACTTAGCCACGAGCTCCTCCGACAAGTACCAACTGAAGTGGCATTAATCAGCAAAGTATCATATTTTTACAGATTTTACTTCACTAAACAAGTATGTTTTTTAACTTGATCGATCGACCAGTGCAGCTGTTATTACTTAGCCACGAGCTCCTCGGATGAATAGAATAGAATAGAATAGTATTTATTTGCAAATATGGGTTATACATAAGTAGGTAGTAGTAGGTTTTCATCAGTGTTCTGCCATATAAAACCAACGAAGGCTTAAAACGAAGACTGAAGACTCTCTCTCTCTCTGAAGACTTTTAACTACTGAGAAATAAACAGGCCTAATTACTCACTTGTTTAAGTACTTACCTACCTACTTATTATTACCAACAATACCACTTTAATGGCAGTACTTTAACCAACTAGCCTAGTAGGCACTTAATTTATCCGCCATGTCACTATTAGGCCAAAAGGAGGGGGAGGACTGGCCAGGCCAGACAAAGGCCTGTCCCTATTAATCAAGACATCTGGGATCGATATTAGTATGGAATTTATAGCCAAAGCATTTAAGTGTTACTCGATTAGACGAAATTGCCTCCTACTAGGCTGTCCATTGTAATTTGTAATTGGTTAACTAAAATAAGTAGTATTATTTGATTCTCTGAATGTGTGTTTTTGATTGTTATAACTAATTTTATGTACCACCTCCACAACCCAGTAACTGGGTAATACGATACCCCTAGTAAGATTGGTTGTCAGACTTTTTATCCGTTTTATCAAAGCAGGTATCGTATTACCCAGTTACTGGGTTGTGGAGGTCAGATAGGCAGTCGCTCCATGTAAAATACTGGTATTCAACTGCATCCGGTTAGACTGGAAGCCGACCCCAACATAGTTGGGAAAAGGCTGGGCAGATTGATTGCTTTGATAAAACGGAAAAATAGTTTGCGATTTTAGATTTACGTAATTTTAACATCTATTCTGTAATCCCCGGAGAGGGTAGGTATCTTAAGTACACCTACATTTCGTTAGTTATGTTTAAGTCCCATGTAATAGGGGGTGAGCCTATTGCTATCAACCGGGCACAAATCTAGACTCCAGGCTGTTACTGAGAAATTCCTAACAAAAAAAAAAATCTTTAAATTAAAAAACCCAATAACACTTTGTCCGGCCCGGGAATCGAACCCAGGACCTCATTTTCAGCAGTAGCGCTTGCGACCAACCGACGAAGCAACGGGAGTTTTAGTTTTTAGGGTTCCGTACCCAAAGGGTAAAACGGGACCCTATTACTAAGGCTCCGCTATCTGTCTGTCTGTCTGTCCGTCTGCCACCAGGCTGTATCTCATGAACCGTGATAGCTAGACAGTTGAAATTTTCACAGATGATGTATATCTGTAGCCGCTATAACAATAAATACTAAAAAACAGAATAAAATAAATATTTAAGGGGGCTCCGATACAACAAACGTGATTTTTTTGCTCGTTTTTGCTCGATATTGAAAACGGCAACAGTTAGATGCTTAAAATATTCACAGAATATATAGTTACACATTCACTTTAAAAATAAATAATTAAATTAAAATAAAAACAAATATATGAGGGGGGCTCCCATACCACAAACCTGATTTGTTTGCCGTTTTTATAGATAATGGTACGGAACCCTTCGTGCGCGAGTCCGACTCGCACTTGGCCGGTTTTTTTTTTGCTATTTATCATCCTTGAAAGTAGGATAGGTAATTAAAACATTGATTGCCAGGGCAAAGCCTAATGCGGGAAAATCCGAAAGGGATACCGGGACCTTGGCAACAGGCAACTGAAGGAACATAGGTGGGTTTTAGTCAGTAAATGTCTGACACGCCTTTCCGCTCCGCCCAGAGCGTGGGAAGTCATTTGATGAATTCCCACCAACAAAAAAAATTGGCAATTCCTAAGGCCAATAAAAAACAGTTTGTCTATTTTTTTTGTAGCATAATCATTGAAATTGAAATTAAATTGAAATTGCGGGTTGGTGACACATGTCTTAGATTTTTTGGTTCTAGTACATGCCGGATTCCTCACGATGTTTTCCATCACCGTTTTGAGAGCAGGTGATAAATTTATTTACACAAAGTATAGCGCCTGACAGGATTCGAACCCACGAGCCACTCGTAAGTCGGGACACCACCACTAGGCCACCACTGCTCTCTTTTTGAGTAATTAGTGTTAATAATAGTAATTGGACTGCTCAGATAAATTAGTTTGTGGGTGGCCAATTGGCTATGGCATTTGTCTATTGTAAAAGCGAGTCTAAATAAGCGGGACAGTTAAGTGGAACGACTTAGACTAATAACATGGCAATTTAAAATAATGGCAAAAAATAAGATAACTGTGCCTTGGTTCACAACAAGGTGGATACCGGAAATTATCCAGTGTTGTCACAGTGCAGCTGGCCAGCGTAGGATGGCTCAGCAACCAGTGCCCTGTTTATCAAAACTTACAAGCCGTACCAAGTGCCATTATTTTGTTCACAAGTACTTATATTTTTACACTTTTATTCGTGATTTTGTTTAGCAAAAACTTCTTTGTAAGTTTCAACTTGTAGAAAATCATAACAAATACTGAGTGTCTGGCGACTCTCTATTAACCGTCATACAGGTTCTTTTTTTAAATGTGGTCAAAAGAGAGAGATGGGGTAATTCGTCATCTCGTCCTACATGCCTACGGCCCATCTAAGACGACTTGCAGAAAACCAAAAGAACGTCCTAAATGGGCCATAGGTATGTAGGTAGGTTGACGAATTACTCGAGAGATGACCTGATGACCGTGTCCCAGCAGTGGGAACATTAAGGCTGATTATGAATATGGAGATGAGCTATGAATTTAACGAAAATTAACATTCTAGGTAACTTGTGAACGTGTAGACTTTGTAACTTTTGATAAACAGGGTCGTCGTCAAACTATCAAGTTTTTTCGTAACTTGTTAAAAATAACGTCAAGCTAAAAGGTGTATTTGGCAACAATACATATTTTTGAAGGCACCTAATAAGAATGCTAACAGTATTAAATTCCGCGGTGAGTACAAAATTGCCTTGCAGAAGGAAATGCGGATTTGTCAAAGAACAAATCTATTGGGACGATGGAATTGAATTCAGTTGAGATTTCTCGATAGATTGTCTGAATTTATTGTTTCGTTTATATTTTCTTTGTCTATTATAACTGCCCGCAGCGTCACCCGTTTAGAGCTCGGAAATTATCCCACGGGGACGTACTACCGGTATAAAAGTATCCTATGTGTGTTAATCCAGGTTATAAATTATCTAGGTACGTGTTAAATTTTATCCAAATCTATTCAGCAATTTTTGCGTGATTGAGTAACAAACAAACAAACTTTCACATTTTATTACAAGAAATCGGGTTTTGTCTATTCTTAGGCAGTTAGTTCGTGGGTTTTGAATCCTTATTTTGTATTTTTAATGTATTAGTATTCGGTGTATTTAAGAAAGTTAAGCGATGGAAGCGTTAGACATCATCCAATATTTTTTTGGATATCTTGTCACGTAAACTGAGTAGTAAAGTTTCATTAAATTCTAACCGCCTTATTCATAAACGCTGCTTAAAGTTAAGTTATGAATTAGCAACTGTTTAACCATACATTTTCGACGTTTATAAGTCTCTTAAACTTTAAGAAACATTTATGAATAAGAGGGTAACACTTTTTCTTGTAAGTATTTCCGTTGCCATATTTTAACATGAAACGTGGTCGCCCACAAAGGGCCTCATTAGAAGGCTAACCCTCTCGGCTATGCTCGGGGTTTCCCTGCGTGAACGAATCAGAAATGAAGAGATCCGTTGGAGAACCAAGGTAACCGACATAGCCCGAAGTATTGCTAAACTGAAGTGGCAGTGGGCAGGGCACATTGTTCGCAGAACAGATGGCTGATGGGTCCGAAAGGTTCTGGAGTGGCGACCGCGTACTGGAAGACGTAGCGTTAGAAGGCCCCCCACAAGGTGAACCGATGACCTGGTGAATCCGCTGGATGCGAGAAGCACAGAACCGGTCGAAGTGGCGGTGCTTGTGGGAGGCCTAACTTCTATATATGAATCTGTTACTATTGCCTTAACCACAGTTAGCTGCACATGACGGTAATTTCGTACTTAAAGCGGCATTAAGTAGTTATAACAGCTATGCTTCATAACAGAAATAACGCCTATTTTATACAGCAGCTGAATAACTGTCAAGATGTGGTGTGTAATACAACTAAAAGAGAACAGAATACAACTTATCCAGTATCATGCTTGATAATGGAATTTTATACCCATGTTATGTAAAAGGTTACACAAACTCTTGAGTCTGGTCAACGGGTCACAAGGTCTTTATATGATGATTATTCAGTTTTAAGAAATAAAATCCGCAAATTACTAAACTAACTCAGCTAATAGTATTATTATAGCAAAAAAAAACTTTAATACAGAACTTCGTAATACACACAGCTTCTATACAGCTAACTATAATAAAGCTTAACCCTGCATAAGGTTAAATTGTCGGCCAGTTATCTGGCTTGTGTGCTGACTGGGAGGTATGTCCAGCAGTGGACGTCTTTCGGTGATGATGATGATGATTTTAACATGTTTATAAACCTATCTAAATCTTTAATGACCGATGCATGGATGGATATTGTCATCACATAGGTTTTATCACGGAAATCGATATGCCACGTCAATTCGTCCAGTAGGATAGGCGGTAAGCTTGTACAAAGTAGTAGACAGATACTCAATAACGCTGTTAACGATCACAGTTATTTTGGGACCTAGATACAAAAGAGACAACTGGGTAAGTAAGTAGTCTGACCAAAAAAAGGACCGAAGTTAATTATTTATTTTAATCTGCTAATTGTATTTACTGAGACGTCGTGCAAGTCTTACTAAATATTCCCCGAACAAGCTCCTCCAAGAATAAGACCAAATCTAACCCATATTAACCAGCCAGAACCCAGGCTAACCCCACGCATGCCCTAAACCTAAACTCAAGGATGTGCTAACTTAAAATATTATACCATTATTACATTTGGAAACAAGATAGTCTGCTCCCAAGACAGTTACAGTATCTTATTCCTTTGGTCCGCGTTGCGTAGGAGGAATAAATTGGACTAAATTAATTTCGAAATTTTAAGATATTTAAAGGGTTCAATGAACTGTTTTATAAATGTACCTACTTAATTGAATTCAGACGTGAACAGCGTAAATTTTGGATAATAATAAAGTTTGTTTCTAATTTACTTGATTAAAGTAGGTAATTATCTCGTTTGTGAGCCTGTGAAATATTTATTGTTATGACTTTTTATTGTTGTAAAGAGTCCTACTTTCAGCTATTTCAGTTGGTGATAGTCATTTTTAACAGACTTCTTCAAAAAGGAGGAGTTTCTCAATTCGACTGTATGTTTTTTTTGTATGTTTGTTACGCGATTACTCCGCCAATTATGAATCGATTTTGATGATTCTTTTTTTGTGTGGTAGGTCATGCTTCCGAGGTGGTCCCATATAAATTTGATTAATTTTGCTTGCGTAGTTTTTGAGTTAGCTTCAATATTACGTATTTTTCCCACTTAGTTTATCTAGATGATGTTTTCATTTACTCCTTCACTGTTATTTACATCAGCTCGTGGTATTCGAATTTGTGTGGGGTAGGCACCACAACTGAAAATGATACCAATAAAAACATTTTACAAAAAAAAAAAAACGACTTCCAAAAAAAAACACTCAAAACTGAAAAATAACTTTAATTTCGGTTTTTTTTTAAAGTTTTTTTTGGTATCATTTTCGCCCTGTTCTGTAGCGCTTGAAGAGCTCTAGCTTGTAGAACAGTATTGTGTGGGTGCGCAGAATAATACGAGTAAAAATTTAGGTATATTATATATTTATTTTATATTTGTCATCTTATCTCAGAGAAAAGTGCACTCTTCAACGCGTCCATTTAAAAATTGTCGTTTTTAAAATAAAAATAAAACTATTAATTTTTATTTAACATTACTTAATGCTAAATTCGCTTGAATAGTAACTTCAAGTGCAACAAAAAAAGTAAAAAGCAAAGACACCGACTTCCGAAATTAAAGTTATTTTTAACTTTTTGTGTGTTTTTTTTGGAAGTCGGTTGTTTTTTTTTTGTAAAAGTTTTAATTTTTCATACCTACCCCACACAAATTCAAATACCACTACCTACTATGCAAATAACAGTGACGGAGTCAAATAATAATAATATACCGTCTACATAGACTTAGTGGGAAAACATACGTAATATTGAAGCTAACTCAAAAACTACGCCAGCAAAGTTAATAAAATTTATATGGGACCACCTCTGAAGCATCGTCGAAATCGATTCATAATTGGCGGAGTAATCGCGTAACATAAACACAAAAAAAAACAAAACATACATATGAATTGAGAACTTTTTGAAGTAGTCGGTTAAAAATAAATAAACAAAGGATCGTAGCAGGTGGCGTTCTGTAGTTTCTGCCTACCCCCATGGGAAGAAGGTGTGAGTTTATGTATGTAAATAAACAAACTCATAGAAAATCAATTCGTTCCAAAAGACCAATTTCACTTCAATGGAATAATCAATCGTAAGGAAAACGATTCGTATCTATATAGGAACAGAAACCATTTAACAAAAAACACATTTATCTCTGAGCAATAAATCACGTTGAACCGAAAAGCCTCTATTTAGTGGATAATGTAAAAACTATTAGTAGTAATGCGGGTAGGATTTATTAATGCCGTATCTACGTATTTTTGGGTCACTTAAAATCTAATTTGCCGACAGGCCTCACGGCTTGCTTCATGTGACTTACTTTCAAGGTTTTCCTTATTGTTAAAATACTTTAGAAGACCTAAAGCACAGAATAAATAAGTAACAGTATTATATCTGGGCATAGACCTTGAAATAATTACCTACGGCCGCTCGGTAGATAAATCATCCGCGTCCGTCCGTAACTGCTGCGCTTTCGATACTGTTGCGTAGTGTTATTTAGATTTCGAAGCGCGTCGTTTCGGCCGTTTTCTATTTTTTTTTTTTTTTTTTTTTTTTTTTTTTCTTTATTTAGGCAACCAACAGCGATACATAATAATATGTTACAAAATATGTGTTACAGTATTGTATGGCTAATAATAGGTTTCCCTGTATAACTAGGATAAGTATAAAACATGCGAACGGACTACTTAGAAATATTTAAACTTATTTTTCATGTTCCATATTAAAATTCCGAAAACGTAAAATTAAAAGAGATAGGGATACATACCTACCTGTGAACGCAGTATGTTGTGGTTAACAGCCAGGCAAGAGTTCATTTCATACCGTGGTCACCGTTTACGACACCCACAGGTGCAAACAGGCTACCTACACTTTTCCCGAATCACAATTTACCTCTGTACCTCTTAATTTAACAATAGCCCCGTATACCGCAATAATGTCTTCGAAACTGCCAATAAATCGCCAAGGACCTTTTCTCACCTCCAAATAAAGACACACATTTCAATTTGTGCCAAGCTTTGCCAATCTTCGCCAAAATTCTCGCGCCCAGAAGGACCAAAAGCTGTTTACCCAATACATTCCTTTTTACGATGTCCTTATGGCGCCAAGTCTGCGAGCAGTTAAACGCCAACTTTTTGGGACACTATCGATGATACATCATAATGAAATAGTAGTTCTGTATCAATTGTATCTCTTCGATTTTATTCATTGGAAAAACTGGCCTTAGCCAAACTGGAGTGGATTTTATGGCCTGTTGTATCGAGAATCGTCGATACCAGATCGGCGTGTAATGGTGTTTGTTGTTATTTTGGACATTAGTTCGGGTTGTTGGAGTTATGTTAGCCCTATGTTAGTGTTTATGGGCTAAGCTGTCACATACTTTAGAATGTTTTTGTGGATATAGACGGTAATAAGGCTGTATTTTAGATGTTGGACAACATTAGTAAAGTGCTTATATTTTCGAGAGATTTTTTTGTTGTTTTCTGGCAAACGAAAATCTACCCCTTCTTCAACAGCGGTTGTAGTATCCATCAGTATTTAACAAAAGAAGCCAATCTATCATCATCATCATCATATCAGCCGATAGATGTCCACTGCTGGACTTAGACCTCCCCCAAAAGGGGGGGGGGGGTTGCCATAATCGCCACGCTTGGCAGTATGAGGCGCAGCTGTGAGGCGCACACTATTATTGTTAAAAGACTATTTTTTACTTTATATTTTGTTTTTCACGAACTGTGTCCAAATAAACGTTATTCTTTCTTTCCTTTTACGACACCCACGGGAAGAAATGGGTTGGTGCGATTTGTTACGTCCGGTATAACATAACATCACGCCTGTAGTCCCCGAAGGTTTAGGCAGAAGTGTACGCCTACATTTCACCAGTTTTGTTTAAGACCCATGTAATAGGATGCGAGCCTATTGCCATCAACCGGGCACGAATCCAGACTGAGAAATTTCTGATGGAAAAACCCAATGACACTTTGCCCAAGGAATTGAACCTAGGATCTCGAGGTCAGCAGTAGCGTTTGTAACCTCTAGAACACCGAGGCAGTTCTAGAAACCTATCCATTTTCTAAAATTCCAAGCATGTTTTCCTCTCCATCTCTGCCTATAAGGACTTGATCATGGTTTAGTTGACATTAACCGCTGAAGCCCGGCCGACGCAGCCCGGCAGACGCATATAAGCATCATTCGGGTAAATGCCGAAAGCCCCGGTAAGGCATAATAAGCATCATCTTTATTTCTATTGAAATACGGGCTGTTATGGTATAAAGGCAGTACGACACTAGAGTCGAATAAATTATACGTCAAATAAATCGAATAAATGTTTAATCTGTGCATGGAACACCACTGAAATAAAATAAAAATAAAACACATGAATCAACTGAATATTAATAAATGGATTTCTTCTTCTTCAATCGGTCCTTCATTACTGAGGATCGTGGTCACTGGACCCCTTTAAACGGACAATCTGTCTCCATCCACTCCGGTCCAAAGTTGCCATCACCACCTGCTGAAATTTGCTTGAGGACATAGCTTCTTTTACTTGGTCAGACCATCGTGTGGGCGACCGGCCTCGTGCTCTCTTTCCTTCGGTATTGACAACAATGACCAGCTTTTCTAGGCTGCTATCTCAATATAGGTCAAAATACGCTGTAGGCAAACTGTAGACAATCGGGTCTTGATATCGAGCTGGGAAAGGATAGACACATTTGTGCGTTTGGCTGTCCATGGAATTCGGAGCATCCGCCTCCAGCACCACGTTTCGAATGCGTCTATCCTCTGTCTTTCTCTTGCTCGGATTGTCCACGTCTCAACTCCATAGAGGAAAATCAGGAAAACTAATGCTCTGACCAATCGGGTTTTTGTTGTGGATTTAGTGAACGCTATACTAATAATTGAAGTCACGGATTACCATTAACTAGAATTTGGTACAAAGGCCCTAGACAAAGTGACATTCTATCAGGGATAACGATGATGGAAAAGGAAAGAAAGTGACATAGGCTATCGAAAAACTTATGTCAAAGTCGTAGTTGAAATACGAAACGCTTTCGAAGCGATTGTCACTTGTCTAGGCCATCAGGAGTAAATGAACTATGGGACCTACTTGCACGTTTTTACAAAAAGAGTTAAGTCAATTAAAATTGAGGAAATTAATTGCTTATTAGGAAATGTTTATATTGGTAATTCGTTCCTACATCCATTGGAAAATTGCTGGTGCGACTTTTGTTCGACATTTGCAATTCTAGGTGAATCACTGAACTTCCAAATAACGTCATATGCAGTAAGTTCCACTGGCCTTTCACATCAGAAATTAAAGCCACTTTTGCTCCTAAAACAAAGTTATTCCCTAAGCATCTGACTTTTAGAGCATGTGGGTGGCCAACTAATCAAGAAACATGAAGTTCACTAGCTACTCGGTCCTCTCTGTTGCATTTATGTATAACTTGCCCGCGAATTCATCTGCGATCCAGGATGAAACGTTGCCTATGTCATTCTCCAGGTTATGGTCTACCCCTGTGCCAAATTGCATTCAAATCCGTTCAGGCGTTTTAGCGTGAAAGCGTAACAAACCAACAAACAAACTCACTTTCGCATTTAACATATTATATCTTCCGCCCGCGCCTTTGCCCACGTGGTATGTCGATAAAAAGTAGCCTACGTCTTTTCCGGGGATGCCATCTATCTCCTTGGCAAATTTTATCGAAATCCGTTCAGTGTTTAAGCGTGAAAAGGTAACATACAGACAGACAGACACACAGAGTTAGGTACTTTCGAATTTATAATATTAGTATGGATGGTTAGGAAGTTAGGATTTACTACCACAATCTTATGCATCTGATTTTATGAAATGTACTGCAAAGGCAGACTTGCACTAACTTATAAAATGTAAGCCTTCCTAAGATAAATGGGTCGGGTTATTGGAAGGCTTCCCTTGAGGGTAAAACTTTGTTATTTCGCCATAGATTTTACAAAACAACGTGCCCATGTCGGAGCCTCTTGGCAAGCTTCCGTGTCGTATATCACAGTGACAGGCCTCTTGAGAGGCTGCCACTCCCTAATTTGTGTGAAGCTAAACCCAAGTGCAGAGTTTTCAATTTTCTATAATTACCTACCCGTTTCCATTGATATCCACAAAGAATCAACGTTCTTTTCAACCAAAAATCTCGACAATCGGTTGTATGATTTATTTCCGTTCTAATGCGAACAACTGATACCACTGGTATTTGTTTCAACTCATACCTATTTATTTTCTACTAGCTGCGCCCCGCGGTTTCACCCGCGTAAGGCACGATCCCGTGGGGATATCGGGATAAAAAGTATCCTATGTGTTAATCCAGGCTATAAACTATCTGTGTGCCAAATTTTATCGAAATCCGTTCAGTAGTTTTTGCGTGAAAGAGTAGCAAACATCCATCCATCCATCCATCCATACTTACAAACTTTCGCGTTTATAATATTAGTTAGATTCCGAACGGTTTTGTTTAGACTAATACCAAAACAAGTTCAAAGATATAAGGTACAGTCAGTAAAAATGCTTTATAAATGTAGGTAAGATCATGATCTGCCTAGCCTTTTCCCAAGTATGTTGGGGTCGGCTTCCAGTCTAACTGGATGCAGCTGAATACCAGTATTTTACATGGAACGATTGCCTATCTGACCTCCACAACCCAGTAACTGGGTAATATGATACCCCTTGGTAAGACTGGTTGTCAGACTTTCGGGCTTCTGACGACCCGTAACGACTGTCAAAGATCCACGAATGAAAGCCGGGACCAACGGCTTAACGTGCTTTCCGAGGCACGGAGGATTCATGGTATGTAAAGATGGTCACCCATCCACGGACCAACCCTGGCAACCGTAGCTTAACCTGATGGATCGAGCCGTGCGGCTGTTATTATTTAGCCACGAGCTCTTGTAGGTTGCTTATGTAGATAAGATATAAGATCTTTAATTGTAGCCGTTTCTTATTTTCCGAACGCAAAAGATGCAAATACAAACAAACAAACAAACAAACAAACAACACAAACAAACATACATACATATCAAACCACATTCTACCAAATCGGTTCAGTAGTTTAAAAGAAAAGTTGAACAAAAGGTTCCCGTACTAGTGCAGTAGCTACATCCAAAAATAGACAGAGGGACAGACTCACTAGCATATTTAAATGTAAGGGTAGACATACATAATGCAACGCAATATGCAAGTCAACGTGAATCTGCGCGAATTGTACTCGCGAACAAATCAATATGTAAAGACTAAAGATAAAGTTCCGATGTTCCGATGCAAGTTGCAGTGTGTAGCTTATTGGGAAACGGCTTTATAGTAAACTAGCTTCCGCCCGCGGCTTTGCCCGCGTGGTATGTCGATAAAAAGTAGCCTTTGTCCTTTCCCGAGATGCCATCTATCTCCTTGCAAAATTTTATCGAGATCCGTTCAGTGGTTTAGGCGTGAAAAGGTAACATACAGACAGACAGACAGAGTTACTTTCGAATTTATAATATTAGTATGGATACATGCCTACTTATACTAACCTTCCCATGGAGCTAGACAGAAACTAATCATCTGTCAAAATAAAATTTCGACAGATGATGTATTTCTGTTTTGCTATAACAACATATCCTAAAAAACAGAATAAAATAAATATTTAAGGGGGCTCCCATACAATAGACATGATTTTTTTGCCGTTGTTATAGATAATGGTACGGAAGCCTTCGTGCGCGAGTCCGATTCGCACTTGGCTGGTTTTTATTATTCGTTTACGTTCATATATCTGGTCATACCTGCAGATACCGAGGACCTGACGTTGCTGAAGAACATCACCAATATGGTCACTATCATTAATTATGTCCGTTCTTACCAAGGGTATGTATTATGTATATTCGTTCTAACCAGTCTTACCAAGGGGTATCGTATTACCCAGTTACTGGGTTGTGGAGGTCAGATAGGCAGTCGTTCCATGTAAAATACTGGTATTCAGCTGCATCCAGTTAGACTGGAAGCCGACCCCAACATACTTGAGAAAAGGCTAGGCAGATCATGATCTTACCTACATTTATAAAGCATTATTACTGACTGTACCTTATATCTTTGAACTTGTTTTGGTATTAGTCTAAACAAAAGCGTTCGGAATCTAACTAATATTATAAACGCGAAAGTTTGTAAGTATGGATGGATGGATGGATGGATGGATGTTTGCTACTCTTTCACGCAAGTCGCTCCATGTAAAATACTGGTATTCAGCTGCATCCGGTAAGACTGGAAGCCGATCCCAACATAGTTGGGAAAAGGCTAGGCAGACGATGATGAATTAATTATATCCTACCAAGGTGTCCTCCCGGCGTTTTCACTGACATCTGCCTTGTCGTCAGTCTTAGTTGCCTTTTATTCATCCTTTCAACATGATCAAAACATCTAAGCATATTCTTCATCTTCTTTTAAACCGCAACGTTCTCGTATCATATCATTCATAGTTACACCACCCATGCTTCACAAGGAACGCCTTTATAGTCTAAGTAGATAATAGCCTTCGCTTATGCAAGACGCCAAGGGTTCTTGCATGTTAGACTTCAAAAATGTAAGAAAATTTAGCTCCAGAGTAACCTAGAAACCTTTTGAGGTAAAAAAATAACTAATGGAACATGATTTTGCACTAAAATTGTGTAGCGTTTAGTAGCGATGGAAAGGTTAAATAAATAAGTCAAGTTAGATTTATTATTTTCGTGCCGTAGTGAAAACTAGGGAAATATTAAAATAGCCAACTATATATACAATGTATTTATTTTGGTGAAGTGTTTAAGTAAGTAATGGAGTCCTTGTCTGTTAATAGAATAATTTGTTGTTCTTGTGAACTGATACTATTTAATGGTGATTATAGTCTTGCTACTAATTAATATCTATATGCTGTATTTTTCATATTAAGGCAAAATATACAACAAACTGTACAACAACGAGTCCTTCTTTTCTCGCATTTGTAGGTTTTTAATCCAAGTTACGGACCAAAAGACCAACCAAATAATTTTGAACTAAGGACCAAATCATTAATAAACTTTTGCATTTCTCTCCAGGTCTAGCAGTACCATTCGTGGAGCTGACAGTGACTCACGCATCGGTACTGACGATCCTCGCGATCAGTTTTGAGCGGTACTACGCGATCTGCGAGCCACTGCGCGCCGGGTACGTGTGCACCAAGACAAGGGCGACGCTCATCTGCGCACTAGTGTGGTTCTTCGCTGCTTTGTTCACCAGGTACTTTTTAGTGGCAGGTGGTCAGTGATGGTACTCGGGAATATTTTTTCTTAATAATACCTGTTGAAGCTATGGACTTTTAATTGGCTTTTGAATTGGATTGGTCGGGTTGTGAATTAAGATTATTTTTAATAAATAAGGACCATTTCTGACCATTTTGTTATTCTAGTTATAAGCCTATATACATATTATAAGCCTATACATAGCCTAAGTTACAATGTAAAAATGTGAAGTGATTTTTTCAAAATACTGATTGGTCAAAATTGCCATTTATAACAAGCAAGTCGTTGAACCAACAAAAATTTGCATAAAACTGCGTTATTTTTTGCTCGTGAAGCCTGGTGCTACAGTGATTAACAACAAAAGGTGTTCAATGTGCGCGTTTGTCTGCCGCGTTCGGAACGCAGCGTGAAAACGTTGAGGCTGCAGCTTACCTAACAAATGTTACACTTTCGCTATTAACTATACACCCAAAATGGACTATGGGCGTTGGTTTCGCTTTAAGCTAAGATTTAAATAACTTTGTATATAATAAATTGGTATTAAAACCGACATTCTATTAGTAATTTATCATTTTCAAAGCGCGGATCCATTTTATCCGTTTCGCGGATTTAAGGATCTGTAAGTTAAATATCATTCCTCAGGTTCTGTATTTTTCTACTAGTGTTTAATGCGTTTGTCTGCTGTCTTTAATAATCTAGATAATAAATAGAACAAATCAGAAAATCGGCCTCGTTTGCAGAGTATAGCAAATGGATTTTTGACAACACATTGTTTTAATATGATGGACTGCTGCGCAACGTGTCTTGGGTTCGATTCCCGCACGGAACAAATATTTGTATGATCTGCAAGTAGTTGTTCCGGGTCTGGGTGTTAGTATATGTGACTTTCTATGTTTGTAAACGCACCCACGATACAGGAAGAAATTCCGAGTGTGGTGCAACGTTTTTTTTAAAAAAAAAAAAAAAATTATTCATCAGTCTGTTATCAGGAATCCATTTGGTTAATTTTTTTTAGCAGACATTGTGTCACTGCTGAATATTTTCTCAGAAGAATCTTCATCATATAACATCACAGCTGGTCTTAGAACGAGATAAAAAACCGAATGTGACTTGATTATTTCCTGGAAAGTCGTTCAAGACGACCAATGTTCAATATAACGTCGTTTCAGCCATCCTGTTACTATTTTCAGTATTGCAATTCCGACTTCCAATACGAAATGGATGAATGTTAGAAAGTTTTGAGTTCAGCTTAGGTTATATGGAACGATAACTGGGTATTTGATAGTTTCCTTGGCTTTAACAATTTGGGTTGGATTCTAGAATAATTCAGTAGTTGAAAGAGAGTTTGGAATTATTTGTTTAAACTGTTGATCCATAAGTATAGACAATTTGGTATGAACGATATAAGAAGCATTGCGGAGGTATATATGAATAGATTGAAAGTATATCACAGCATTTCTTGGGCCGTATAAGGTCGGACACTAAGGCCTAAGAAATGCTGGTGTGACGATTTGGAGTCGTTGAAGATTGGCCATAGAAGGCGAAAGATAAAGAGAATTGGAAGAGTACCTATGGGGGAAATCGTTGCCCAATAGGTTTATAAAAGAAAATCTAGTTCTTATTTCCAATAAATCATTTACTCATCAATTTTATCTGCTATATTTTTCGACGCAAGATTTCGAATTTTCTTCGCCATTATATTTTTCTATTAAGATCCTCATTAAAACTTTGGTCCTTAAATCCGCAAACAACATCATCTAAAAATCACGTACAATAACCATATAAAAAATTGTGTCAACGCCAAAAATGTTGTTTGTCTATACGTAAGTACTAAGCCTACGACTTCAACGAACTCTATTTCTGACAGTAATTCTGTTTCCGATGGAGAAAACTTGTTTGGTTCTTCTTTGAGTCAAGTCCCGAAGGTTTAATGTTGTTACACTTCGTATTATTGTTCGACATGTTAGTTGAAGTGGCTTATTTTTTCTTTCCTTGTAAGTCATCATCTGCCTAGCCTTTTCCCAACGTAATATAATATACTCTCACAAACTTAAAAAGAAGTACGTATAGTTTAAACAATTATATAACTAAATGGGAAGAGCACATCAAGAGGCATCAAAAATGTTTTCCCAACTATGTTCGGGTCGGCGTCCAGTCTAACCGGATGCAGCTGAATACCAGTATTTTAAATGGAGCGACTGCCTATCTGACCTCCACATCCCAGTAACTGAGTAACACGATACCCCTTGGTAAGACTGGTTGTCAGACTTTCGGGCTTCTGACGACCCGTAATAACTGTCAAAGATCTACAAATGCCAGCCGGGACCAACGGCTAAACGTACTTTCCGAGGCACGGAGGAGTCTCGGTATGTAAAGATAATCACCCATCCAAGGACCTCACTTCGACTCAAAAACGCTTTAAACCTAGTTTTAGGACTTCACGGAGTAATGAGCTTACATCTCCTAAATCCATTTATTCCATTCCAGTCCATTTCAGATTAAAGTTATAATTTTCCTACAGCTTTTACAACAATAACTTTTTCACTCGACCTATATTTCTGTTAATCTAAAATATTTCTCGAACAGTTTAACGAGTTGAGCTATAAACCTCAAGTTTCTGGTCGTTGTGAACAATTCGGACATATTGTCCGAGCTACGTCCGAGACATGGCGCACACTATGCGACATGCGACTGCGACAGTTCTGCGACTAGATGCAACGACAGGCTCTGGCTTTTGTTCAAAGCTCCTCACACTTGGTGTCGAGTTGCAGAGTCGCAGCAAAAGGTTGGGGGAGTCGCTCGTCCTCGCTACTTGTCACAGCGTCTAGACGCAAGCTGCACGCGCACATCCGATGACGTAGTATTATAATATCTGTGCCCGATGAAAGTCGCATATGACATGTCAGCGGCTTGTCGTCGAGGTGTCGCAGTCGCAAGTCGCATAGTGTTCGAGATGGTTTACAGTTTCATAGCTGAACGAGCGCCGGCTACATATTACGTGAAGCTATAAAACAGCTGGACGCTTGTCATAACGTTACTTGCAAGTTTCTGCGCTTTGCATTTTATTGGCTGGCAACCATAAAAGCTAGGGTTGCCACCATTCACAGAATCGGTCCTAAATTGTTCATAATAGTTGGGGAAAGTTTCGACGATTTTCATGCTGTAATTTAGTAGAAAATTAGTTTTGTTAAAGGATTTAAATTAAAAGTATATTTGAGTTTTCACACATTTATTGTTTAATAATATTAGTTACTAGTACGAGTAGCTATCTTAACTGTAATTAATTATGTAACTTTGCGCTCTTGTAATGATTAGGAGAGAGTGCTATAATTTCAAAATTTCATCCGTTATTTTTAAAGACATTTACAGCAACATTAGATTACCTATTGTGCCTACTTCTTTACAGAAAACTCCACGTTCAAAATATTTTATTGTTATTTGTTTTTTAAATCATTTCAAAGTCTCACAGTCGCTCCACAAAAGGCTGTCTAAACAAAACGCTTTACATTTGCCAGCAACCATAATATTCTTTTCACAAAGAATCCTTACAACTAGTATACTGGCTTCTCTAGTACATTATCCTAAAGAATTTTTAATACCACAGCTTATTGGAGTTCTACACGCGACGTTGTCCCCTATATTGGTTCCGAGTTTAAATAATAGATGGCGTTTTGCAATAAATCCTTCGTTCAGTCGCCATATTGGCCGTCTGTCGTTCGTTCAGTTCAATTGTTTGAACGTTCCGTTTGAATGAATGAATGAATGGAACTGTTTTTGATTTGAAATTCCGTTATTCTTTGCTAAAGTTCTGTTTTATTGATATTCTCGTAGTAATACTTTTAAATAACTACCTTGTAATTGACATTTTGACTCTTTCCATATTGTCGCCCCAAAAGGACCAATTGGTCCTTTTAGGCAAATATGATTAGTTTTAGGTCGTTTACTTTTTTTTTTATTAGTAGAAGTTCCCATCTAGTCCTTCCAGAAATGTAGAGTAAGTAAGTAAGTAAAATTCGGAAAATTCGGTTGCGGGAGTTAACTTTAATTAGGTACTTATAATGCTGATTTGATGAAATTCAAAAGGGTTTTTTCAAAATTTTCATTCGCCCTTCAGATCTAAGTTACGCAACGCATATATTGCATAAACTGTGTTTTAAAAAGATACGTATTTCAGACAATAAACTAAAACCCTTTGAGAAACAAGGTTCGTACAGTTTTACGCTTTACTTTATGAATGTTTGTGACAGCTATTGTGTGTGTTCTGCTTTATTTGTCTGTTTGTTTGTTGGTTTTTGCACTAGAATTATATTTAGCATACACGTCATACCCTACATTTAAAGCTACAAGAATTTAAACCGACGCTGCTTTTATTTTGCGATTATTTCCTTAGCTAAATTGTGTTTAAAAAATGCATTTAGACTCTCAGAAACACAAAGTATATGTTTTTGACTCGGTAATGATTAGTCAAACACCTAAGCTTTGTTGTGAATTAAGGACGCTCCTTCAACTTTCTAAACATACAACTTTAATTTTCTATAATAAGTACGCACCATGTTGCATAAGTAATTGCACAAATATTTCAATTTCTAATTACGACTATTAAAAACTATTAAGACTATTAACGCCGTACATCATGTCACAGTCAACTGACCTAAAAGCTTGAAATGACATTCAAAAGCAATCGGTTCGCGACCTGTCCTCATTTGAGCCCGCGGCAATCTTTAGCACGATAAGTGAGTTTTTTGCAAGTCGCCATTATGAATTAAAATTAAACTATGCTATTATTAATTGTGAGAGCAGTGGTGGCCTAGTGGTAACGGCCACGACTTACGAGTTGTAAGTCGTAGGTTCGAACCCTGACAGGCGCTTTACTTTGAGTAAATTATTTCATCGCCACTGCTCTCAAAACGGTGAAGGAAAACATCGTCAGGAAACTGGCATGTCCTAGAACCAAAAATGCGAAATGTGACATCTACCAACCCGCACTGGGCCTGCGTGGTAGATTACGGCCCGCTCCCTCTCACAGAGAGGAGGCCTGTGTCCCAGCAGTGGGAACATTATAGGCTGATTATTATGCTAATATTAATTGTACAAAGTTTTTTTTAAAGATAAATGAGGATTGTGAAATAAAAGAACAAGTACCTACCTACTATGTGGCTTAATTATTTTGTCCTCTAATAGTAGGTTCAGTTAACAAAAGATAATGTATGTGCAACTATACCTAAATACTTTTTGATCGAAATTGTGCATTCGCTAAGGAAAAAGAGAAGACCTAATATTTTATTTACAGTGAAAATTATACTTTGTTTTAACAGTCTTAAAATCATAGTAATAATAATTAAATGTTTTTATTATTTTTATTTTAAGATAATAATATTTACACGTATAAAAGAGGGAGAGGTATTTAAAAGCAAAATGGTTATTTATTTCCTAAATATCAAACTATTTTATTTACTGTAGGTAGGTACATAATGTATTACCATTGAAAACATTTAGGTACGTATAGCATTTTTAAATACATAATAAATTATTATCTTACTTCTTTATATTACTTGTTGTTATGACATGTATGATAAATATGTTTTCACGTTTTCCACTAACTGCTTGTGTCGCACTATCATATTTTATGTTGCATTGGCTTTGCCTGCATGAATTTTTAAATCTTTATCTATATATGAATCATTGAATTATTTTCTTGAGGTAGGTATGGCAATATAAAACTGATTTATAAAAGAAGTTAAAAAATAACTTTACCAGTTAAAACGCAAGGACTATGATTAAAAATGAATTCATTTTCCTGCAGATAAATAAATATTGGAAATATTTCAAATACGATAAGAACATTAAATCAAATAAAATGCTGGCAGAAAGTATTCATAAATATTTAAAGTAATGTGACAGGTAAAGTTTAGTTTTAACTTTCTTGAGTTTTTATAAAAAAATGTTTATTTTATGAGATTATTTATTTTAAGAGATTATTTCAATTATTACAAAGTTCTAATATCTATCGAGCTCAAACCATAGCATTTTGCTTGAACACCAATAGCTCAATAACTATTTAGGTAAGTATATCACCTACACCAGTTTGTTAATTACCGACTTAGAGAAGAATAATGAAAACCGTACAAGTATATGTGGTCCATAAGTACACCAAATTATTCAGAAACATAAAACCCATCTCGAAATTAAGTTAATATAGTCTAAAATGTTAGGAAAACCTATTTGTTTTTAAAGTATTTTCAATTTCCCTATTTTTAAAACACCAAAAACCTTTACTCTAATAAAAAAATCAAAGAAACATTTATTCCCATTGAGCAGAACAAAGAGTGGGGACTGTATTTCTGAACTTCGAAGTTTAAAACAGCGATGTACTGTATTTATAAAGTTTATGAGTACGACTTACGAGAGTTAGAATGTACGCTATGACGAATTACTTAATTGAGAATGTTCATAATCGTGATGTACGGAACATCGAAATCTTGGTATATCGAATTACTAGATCCCGAAGGCTTACGATCGAGATTCAGCGAGTATTTCGTTTTTATGTGTATAAACGTATATGTTTTAAGGCGAAAGCCGTCAGCCGTACCTACATCGCGATTATGAACATTCTCAATTAAGTAATTCGTCATAGCAAAGTTTCGGAGTTCCGTACATCGCGATCATGAACATTCTCAATTAAGTAATTCGTCATAGCGTAGGTACATTCTAACTCTCGTAAGTCGTACTCATAAACTTTATAAATACAGTACATCGCTGTTTTAAACTTCGAAGTTCAGAAATACAGTCAAGGGTGGGCGGATACTGTACCAAAATATGCTGACCAACATCTAATACTTGGACAGATGAGTCATTGCACAGCCTCCCAAGTTGGGCACGACCCACTTTCTATTTATTTTGCTAAAATATTAAAGGCCCATCAATTACATAAAAAACAATAAACATGGATGCTTTGGTTATGAGGACCATCTGTCATGTTCAACGAGCTTGAATAACGAGAGGCCTTTTGGTTGATTAATTGGTTTTTAAAAGCAATTTAAAAGAAATATAAAACGGGCGTAGACGGTAAGAAATAAAGGTGCTGGCTACAAAACTGTTTTCTTTCGTATCTACCTACTATTTTTTCTTATGTCTCCTTTGATTAATTGGATTATCAGACAGATTACAGATGCAAGTTCTGACTTGGTAAATTAATAAAAAAGATGCTGCCAAACTTTTCTTTGAAATACCTTAAATATGTTATTTGAGGTAAAAAAAACTCTACTAAGAGATTACCAATATTTTATTAAATCAAAGCTATCTTTAAAAAAAAAGTATTCATAGTAGATAAAAAAAATTACACAAAAACCATTGGGTTATGCGTATGCGCGTCTACGAGGCGGAAAATAAAGAGGAGTTAATAAAAACGGTCGATTAAACACGGACCATAAATTAGACTGTTACCAGAATTTATACACTGCAGCTAAGAGTTATATCTAATTAATATTATTAAAATATAACGTGTCATTTAACTCCACGCATAAAATTTTAATGAAGAATTTGAATGATCTACAGGAAATTACTTATCATAAACGTCTGCATGATTTAATATTATTTGCAGGGCATAATAGTGTAGTATGTAGGTTGGTTGCACAACACATAAATATTAGAGAAAGCGGCGCATTATTAGAACTCCACCTATTATTTTCTTAGATAGACTCTTCTGTTGCATAATCATCCGTAGTTTTGTTACAAGCTTTGTAGATATCATGATCATAATATTTCTTCTTTTCAGTCCTATCCTGGCCATTGCTGAGCATCACATCGTCACTCGTCACGACGGCACTGCCTACGGCCAGTGCCTCACACAAGCCGTCACCTTCTGGCAGATCACGTTCTTCATCGCCATCATTATCCTCCTCTACGTGCTACCTCTAATCATCCTCATAGTATTATACAGCGTTATAGCCAAAAATTTAATCACTGCAGCTTCTAAAGTTGTTATGAACAAAACTGTGGATCCTTACAACACGAGAGCCAGAAAGCAGGTCATTCTGATGCTTGGAACTGTTGTTTTATGTTTCTTTTTATGTCTCATGCCTTATAGAGCTCTCACATTATGGATAATAATAACACCACCAGAATTCTACGAAGATTTCAGTCCAGAGAAATGGTATAACATACTCTACTTCGCCAGAGTAATGCTCTATATAAATTCGGCGATCAATCCTATACTTTACAATTTAATGTCGTCCAAATTCCGCATCGGCTTCTGTAAGGTCTGCATGTGTTATAAGAGAAAGTTGGAAGATAAAACAAGGCGAGCTCAGAGGACGATTACAAATGGTTCGACGACAAGCAGTAGCTTGACGAGAACAACAAATAGTTTGAAGAAACTTTTCAGCCAAAGAAGCAGCATCGACCGTACTGACACAGAATCAGAAAGCAAAGATGAATCAGAAAAGGGTTTATTTGATAGAATATTTCCCAACAGAACATTTGTAAGACAGCAATCGGCGCCTGTTTGTTCAAATACAAAGCCGATCATAAACAGGATGAGGAGCGAAGGAAACATTGAAATATCTGAAGTGGTTGACGTCGAACATAAAATTGATCGCGAGGATTGTAGGGGAGGTGATACTGGCAAGTTTATCGGGCATTCCAATAGTAAAAATATTAGGTCAGACAGTGAGGTTGATAATTTGGGTCGAAGCCACTCTTTGAGACGTAGCGTCTTAATAAACAGTGCCAAAGCTAGAAGCATGGATTCTGAAAAGAAATTCGTGTCGTACCAAAAGATAAAAGTCGACTGTGTGGTCGCTTTTCAGAAGTCTAAAAGTGTTGACTACGAATTTCCAGAAAGTTTCGTATGATGTTTTTTGTATGTCACAGGGATAATGTTTGTTCTTTGTAGTTTTAGGCTTTAGTCCATGCGTGTGTAGACTACTTTCGTCAAAGAGCATTATACTGTAGGAGCTTTAGAAATAAAATGTAAACGTAAAAAAATATTTCTGAAAAAAAAAGTGTAAAAAACATACATTAATTTTGCACGAAAATTTATATTTTTTTTTAAATAAGGTATCCCTTGGTGTGTTATAATAAAGTTTACTGGTACCTTATAAAGTATTCTTGAGGCACAGGTGAACGTGTGAAAATGCCCAATGCTTTTACTGATTTATTGTTATTTCTTAAGTATAGTGCTTCTAAATGGAGGAATTATTATGATGTACAAATTATGGAGTAGGTAATTTAAATTCTGTAAACAATCTGTATATTCTGCTGTCGTCTGTATTTTTATTTAGTTTCTTGGAATTGTTATCAGTACTTGTCAGAATACAGATTTATTTTCCTATTGTGTTGAAAGCCCTATTTATTCAATAGGTACCTATCCAATTTTATTTATGTATATTTTTCAAATTATTTTATTTTGCAGCTGCAATTAAAGCTACGCTATTCAAGGTATTATGTAGCACCTTGGTAGTAAATCATTTAGTAAATCTAGGTCCTATTTAAGAACCAATCTTGTCATACCTGCCAGTAGAAAGTAATTTAGCTCTTAATTATTTATATATAAGGTGTAATTTAAATAACTGAAATCTCTTAAGGAGTCAGTGCACACATCATTATGAACATCATCGCGAAAAACGAAAAGGAACAGATGTTAGTTACAATATTATACATCGCGAAAAAAACTGCTGCTCGATACACAAATATTCGCATAATTCAACAAAATATAAGGAACAGCTGTTTTTTTTTTTCACTATTTCATACATAAAACCTGACCTTCTTCCCATGGGGGTAGATAGAAACTACAGAACGCCACCTGCTACGATCCTTAAATACTCCTTTGCTTCGTTTACGTTCATACATCAGAGGGCCTAGACAAGTGACAATCGCTTCAAAAGCGTTTCGTATTTCTACAACGACTTTCAACAGAATTGACATAAGCTTTTCGATAGCTTTATGTCAGTCCTATACATTTTTGCCATTTCCATCATCGGTATCGCTGATAGAATGTCACTTTGTCTAGGGCCTCTGTTTTACACGCACGCCGGTTGCAAGTACTACGCACCTGACGTTTCTAATAATAACCAATAATGTCACTTTTGGTTCTCCTGGCCCCTCTCGGAAATTCCACTCACATCTGCCTTGAAATGTTTATAATGATGAGTACAATGACCCCTGATGAGTGTAATGGTTTTCAATTTATTTCAATTACTTCTTGTATAAATAAGTAGGTAAGCATAGTACCGGTAATATGGCACAAAGAGTTTAACAAAATAATCGGCTTTGTAGAGCGTCGAATCTGTCACTCATACCTTTTTTGACAAGTATCTTTGGCTCATACGTATAAACATAATCAGCCTATAACATTCCCACTGCTGGGAAGCAGACCTCCTCTCAGTGAGAGGGAGTGGGGTGATTTGCCACGCGGGCCCAGTGCGGGTTGATAAATGTATGTGACATTTGTCTTCGGATTTTTGGTAGGACATGCAGATTACCTCGCGATGTTTTCCTTCACCGTTTTCAGAGGAGTGGTGATGAAATTATTTACACAAAGTAAAGTGCCTGGCTGGGTTCGAACTGACGAGCTATAAACAAGTAAGTTGGGCCATTACCACGGCTCACCACTGGGCTCTTTAGCTCAATGTGCCATATTTAACGACCAGTGCTATACTTTACTTGTATAAATATATTTTGATGAGTATATTATGACAATTGTAACAATTTAAATGTTTGTCCCCTGTTATAAATGTGATTGAAAATGCCTATTTATTAAAATATTAAATAAAATAAATGAGATATTAATATAATAAGTGCCAAAGTATACACGTGTTTTGTTTTTATTTACCTTGTTAAGAAATGAGAGGGCCAATAGCCAAGTTTTCCCTTTTTAACCCCCGACGGAAAAAGAGGGGTGTTATAAGTTTAACGTGTGTATCTGTGTGTCCGTCTGCGCCATCGTAGCTGCCAAACGGCTGAACCGATTTTGATTTTTTTGGTTTTGTTTGAAAGGTGACTTGATCGAGAGTGCTCTTAGCTATAAAAAAAAACGTTTATGCTTTGTTTGTGTCGGGGGTTTTTTAAATTTTTAATTTAAGTGTACTTGTTGAAAGTATGAGAGAATATATATAAATACCTACTGTTTTGTGAAGACTATTGGAACTCAAATCTCACAAGTGATTTCACTGGCTTTTGTTATTTCGATCAATCACACAGCAATCAAAACCAAAAGTCATTCATCTGCACTTTTTGAACGTCAAAATTACCTAAGAAAAAGTCCCCCTAAACGCACGCCCTTCACCACTTCCTAGTGCTTTAGCTGGGAAGAAGAAGTGGCGCAACAAACTCCCCAGCAGCACAGCTGTCTGTTAAGTTCTAACTTGATTGATTGTATACAATACAGGGTGTAAGGGTCAGCCCTCCGCAGACTGATCGGATGAATTCAGCACATCATACTAAGACGACCGATACATTCAATTATTTCAGGATTTTAGCTCTTTTATTTACTTAAATGGATTGCGTACAGAGAATGTAATTTTACATTGAAATAAAGAAATTGTAACTGAAAAAAGGATTTAAAAAATTAAAAAAATCCTGAGAAAATTTCCGGTGGAATATGAATCAAAATAAGTAGCTCAATGCCCCCTGTTAATTTGCGGAGGGCTGACCCTTACACCCTGTATAGTATACATTGATATGAGATTTGTCAGCATGCTAATTAATTCGTGGTGATCAGTATTTCATCAACCGGGTTATATGTATCTACATCTTCCACATTCTTTCTGTAGGAAAAAGGGGTTTTCAATTCCTTTAAATCAATTAAATTGTGTCACATGGGCTGGTGTTCATAAAAATGTTCACAATTTTTATTGAGCTGTAAAATATTTAATTTCTAGAGCTACTGTTACACAAGGGGGGTGGAGAAGTATATATTCTATTAATGTTTCATTGAAAGAAGTCATGAATGAAAGTCTTGACAAATACTTAGTTTCTTTTGAAAAACATTATCAAATAACTTTTCCCGCTCCGCCCAGAGGAGCGGGAAACTCGAGCGTGTCAGACTCTTACTGACTAAAACCCACCCGTGTTTCTTCAGTTGCCTGTAAGTTGCCGGAGGCCACGGTATTCCTTTCGGGTTTTCCCGCGACCACGGCAGACATCGGCCCTAGTGGACCCCGTCAGTTGTGCTGACATCTCTTTGAGGCGCGCGTGGAACAAAACGCGTCGTAGGCCCGGGCCTGGTCCTCATCGGACGGCGAGCTGCCCATTGCTCACCGTCCGCAAGCCCACGCCTACGGTGGCGGGAATCAGCCTGGGATTCCCGAGGCCCAGGGCGTCTCCTGCGGGGCGTGAGGGCGCAAAATTTGCCTCTTCCTCACGCGCTCCGCAAGCATTACTGCTCCGCACCATACACCATAGCATAGCATATAACTTCAACATATAAATATTCGTAGCGTGTAATCTGTTTTTATATTCATAAAAACAGATTACACGCTACCACGGCAGACATCGGCCCTAGTGGACCCCGTCAGTTGTGCTGACATCTCTTTGAGGCGCGCGTGGAACACAACGCGCCGTAGGCCCGAGCCTTTTTATATTCATAAAAACAGATTAAACGCTACCCAAGGCTTATAGGCCCATAAACCTCACATCCTTCCTACTTAAAACCCTTGAGAGACTCTGCGACAGACACATCCGGGACGGACCTCTCCGGGAAAAATCACCCCATAAACAACAGCATGCGTACTCCACTGGCCGATTAACAGAATCCGCACTGGTCGTCTTCATTGACATCGAGGGTGCCTTTGATAAAACTAGCTTCAAAAGCATCACCATGGCCCTAAACAGACACAGCGTAGACTCGACCCTGAGTGGCTAGATCACCAACATGCTCAAAATGAGGGCCGTACAGGTAACCGTGAATGACACTACTATGGTCATCGTGGCGAAGGGCTGCCCCCAAGGGGGTGTCCTCTCGCCGCTTCTATGGAACCTGGTGGTAGACAGCCTCATCAAAGCACTAAATGACAAAGGTTACTTCACCGTAGGCTATGCGGACGATATAACCATAATAATCAACGGCACACATGAAAACACTTTATGCAACCTCATGCGCAAGGCTCTGAAAATAGTAGAGGAATGGTGCAACAAACACCAACTTACGGTGAACCCAGCAAAGACCGAATTGATTCTATTCCCAAACAAGAGAAAACTACCAATGCTACAACTACCCAGCTTCTTCGAGACAACCCTAAGCCTATCAACTGAAACCAAGTACCTGGGCATCTTCTTGGACAAACAGCTGAACTGGGCAAAACATACCAACTACATCATCACAAAAGCCACTGTATCCCTCTGGCAGTGCAAACGACTGCTTGGAAGGAACTGGGGAATTAGCCCCAGGGTCACTTACTGGCTATACACCACGGTCATCTGACCGATTATCGCATATGTCTCACTGGTCTGGTGGCCCAGGACAGACCTGAGCACAGCCCAAAGAGACCTCGAAAAACTGCAGCGTTCTGCATGTGTTGCAATCACTAGCAGCATGAGAACCACACCCACTGCCGCCCTACAGGCAATGCTCGGACTGCCGCCTCTGCACCTCATTGTACGAGAGGAAGCGGCCCTGGCCGCTTTCAGGCTCCACTTATCAGGAACCCTGACCAAAGACTCCAGAGTTAAGCATACACGCATAAAGGAGGATGCGGTCAAACGACAGCCAATGATAAAATCACCCTGTGACAAAGCCCCGAAAACACACCACTTTCAAAGGCACTACAGCATAGTACTCACAGAAGAACAGTGTGACAACTCAGGACCGGAAGAGCTGAGAATATACACCAACGGATCGAAGACCTACTCCGGTACAGGAGTCGGAGTCTTCTCACACGACCTCAACATTAATATATCCAGCCCGCAAGGAATGTTCAACACCGTCCATCAGGTGGAGTGTGCGGGCGTCATTCAAGCGGCCTATGCCGTAGAAGCCAGGAGAGTTACGAACACCCGGATACGTATACTCTCCGACAGCGCCTCAGTTCTCCAATCCTTACAGAAGAAATATATCTACCTTTAAGCTTACACTAGAATGTCACAACGCACTAGAACCAGTAACGGTATCCGGTTGCAACAAAGTGACGCTACAATGGATTAAAGGACATAGTGGATCGCTGGGCAACGACGCAGCTGACGAGCTTGCTAGAAGAGCATAGAGTTAATTCATCGGGTGTAGAGTCACTCCAAAGTTTCGAACTACTTTCGAACGGACCCGTATCTACGTTGACGGACTTAGAGAGAAGGCACTACCTACCTTGATACCTTCACAAATAAATTCTGGAATCCGCACAGACCCCACATGACTAACAGTGTGATTATTTTGGCGCAACTAGCTAAAGGTTAATCGATGCAAAAAAGTTGTGTGCTCGCGAAGTCTACTGTTCGCAGAACTACTAGTTATGTAGATTATGGAAGTTAAAGACGAGACACACTAAATTCTAATATTAATAAGCGAAAACAATATATGAACAACATGAATGATGTATTTTAAAACAATATGCACACTAAGATATACATATAATTTATAGCTCATAAGGAAGATTTAGCAGACAATGCACGCTATCACAGCCTGTTAAGTAATGGCGAAGTTTAAGTTATTGCACATTGTGTTCTAACAATGGGATGATAGGGCTGTCAACCAATCGACGTGAAATACATATTTGGCCGATAAAAATTAACTTTGTAATATAAATCATATTTAGGTTTGAATTAAGTTCAACTACCCGTGGAATAGAAGTAATAAATACCCTAGTAAGTTTGTTTTAAATACAGAACAAAAAAATAACTCGACTTTTCTGTAGATGTAATTTTTTGACAAATATGTCGCACTGTATGTTATATTAAATAGGGCTTTGGCGCCTGGCGATACAAACTTGTTTATTTTCTTTAAAAAAAGAGGTAATTATCTTAATATTGGAAATTAAGTGGCAAAATTAATACCTAAAATATTAGGGCACTCTGAATTTGGTACCTACTGCCACAAAAGAAGATACATAATAGATTAAAACGAATTACTTCCTATTGAACTTTATTTACTTTAACGTGCATACGTTAAAGTTCAAAGTCCAATAACAGCTTATTTCATAATCTACCGAAACATTTTCACAGCTTAACCATCAAAAGTCAGATTCGTCAAAGCTGCGGCAACCCTTATAAGGTGGGTGTTAAACAAGAAGGCTGAATTATACAATTTGTTTACCAAGTTAACCTTACGGCTGTTTGCAGAGGGTTCAAGGGTGTACACACGAGCTCACATCGTATATCACAAAGTATATCCAAGACACCACGTACCTAGACTCGCGACAATCTAAGAAGTCCGTTTTGACAGCTATAGAAATGCTTAGTGTAGCGATTAAAAAAAAATTGGTTTCTTTTAAACTGATTCTCGAGACATATCGATTGATCATACTTATAGAGTTTGTAATCGATGACTTATCTACATTACCTAAAACTGATTCTCACGGTATAACGTTTTATTACATGTACGAGAACGAAACGTCAAAACGGACTTCTTAGATTGTCGCGAATGTATACATACTACTGGCTCCTATAAGGGTCCTCTAAGAAGTATGCTAGCTGGAGGAAAAACCCTTGTGAATGATGCACGACCCTTTTTGGTAAAGTAAGGTGTAGGTACAGATATCCCAAGAAAAGTTTGCGCTTCGGGAATGATCGTCCATCGTTCGGCAATACGAACAAGCGATAAGCGAGCTGTTACGACCATTGAAGAACTTGCCTATTATATACTACAGCACGCGTAGCATGACCACGGTAGAAACGGGTTTTGTCGACGGAAAAATATGTAGACAAAGTGACAGATAGTGATTGTTCAACTGTCATTTTGTCTATTCTTCCGTCGAAAAACCCGTTTCTACGATGGTCATGCTAAGCGTGCTGTTCGATTTACATTTACTTTTACATAATGGCGGCTCGGAAGTTAGTTACTCGCTGCGCAGTACCACAACCCTCACATGGAATTGTTATTGAGCAGCGTCTCGTTTCATGTTCAGAGCCGCCATTAAGTTTGAATCGAACTATACCTACAATGATTACAGAATTATAGATTCACAAGTCTATGCAATTCCAAAGTGTACCTATTTTTTATGGGAATTTTGTATGAATTATTGAAATTTAGGCAGGAGAACGTCTGTAGGGTCAGATAGAAGTTGAAAAAAAAAATGTCGTCTGTTAAACTAGTGGGTGAAGGTAGATCTTACTTCAGATCTTAGACTAAATGAATTGGACGAAAATTTAAATTATATTCTTGTGAACCATCACCCTAATTGCGTAATACACGATCAATCAGAATCAAAAACAGTTTGAAAAAAATGTCTAATCCATTGCTTGATAAGTTCGAAAAAAAAATCTGCTCAACAACATAAATAACGCAATGAATGTTGTTGAACTGTCAAAATGAAACAAATTAGTACCTAGTTAGAAAATAAGTTACGCAATAAGATTGCAGGAATCAGAAAACTGACATTCAATAAACTTTTTAAGAGGTTTTGTAACAATTTTGCACAATCTAGCACAAATACATCATCATCATCTGCCTAGCCATTTTACCAACTATGCTGAGGTCGGCTTCCAGTCTAACCGGATGCAGCTGAATACCATTAGGTATTTTACATGGAGCGACTGCCTATCTGACCTCCACAACCCAGTAACTGGGTAATACGATGCCCCCTGGCTAGTCTGGTTGTTAGACTTTCGGGCTTCTGACGACTCGTAACGACTGTCTATGATTCACGAATGACAGCTGGCACCAACGGAGGAGTCTCGGCATGTAAAGATGGTCACCGATCCACTGACCAACCCCAGCAGCGTAGCTTATCCTGATGGATCGACCCGTGCGGCTGTTATTACTTAGCCACGAGCTCCTCCACAACACATCTACACAAAATCATTCACAAAATCATCTCTAGCACAAATAAATTTTACCAATTTTAATTAGAAAATCCGAATTATACCCAGAGGGAAAAAAAATACGATAAACTGAAACTTTTATGTTGAAACAAAATTGAAAATATTTCAGTAATTTAGGCAGTTTGTCAATGAAATGGGTATAAATGCTATGTAATAAAGTGAAATTATTCAAACCGTTAATAGCTTTTCAATGCTAAACTAAAATCTGGCTGTTATTATAAAAATATGGTACAATTTTAGGCTTATCCTCACGAGGTTAGTAATGTGGCTCATTGTAAGTAAACATAACATTACGCCTGTAATCCCACCATGTACATCCATATTTCGTCAGTTATGTTTAAGTCCCATGTAATAGGGGGCGAGCCTATTGCCATCAACCGGCCGCATATAAAGACTCCGGGCTGCTAATGAGAAATTCCTGACAGAAAAACCTAATGTTATTTAACACTTTGCTCCACCCGGTAATGTAATACTTTGCTCGACATGTCTTTTTTTTTTTTTGGGTGGGATATCATCAAATTACTTCTCCGCTCTGGGCGGAGCGGAAGGGCGTGTCAGACTCTTACTGACTAAAACCCACCCGTGTTCCTTCAGTTGCCTGCTGCCAGGGTCCCGGTATCCCTGTCGGACTATTCCGCAACCCTGGCAGGACTTTGCTCGACCTGAGAATCGAACCCAGGACCTCACGCTCAGCAGTAGTACTTGCGACCACCAGACCAACAGCGGTTGTAAGTAATATTAATTAGTTTTAATAAAATTTTATAACAATAAAAAAAGACCAACAATATTTTTGTAAAAAAAAAAGTACCATTTTTTTTGAAAAATTGTTTAATGATCTTTTTAATTTTTACAAAAAAAAAAACATACAGTCGAATTGACAACCTCCTCCTTTTTGAAGTCGGTCAAAAATGGCAGCCGCAAGACTTCATTGTGAAAAAGCATGAAAGGACATTTTCATAATGAAGCAGTATTTTTCTTTATTCCCAGAGACTGTACCACTTGTGATGATGAATTGAATTAATTTACGCAGACAAATAGAGAAATAGGCTTCATTACGAAGAAATATTTAAACAAGGTTATATAAAAGAGAGAAAACAGTGGTAGAGCTAAAAAGTTTAAAAGAATTTCCAAGGTTTTTGTTAGGTATGACTGTTTTAAATTTTATTTGTGACTGTGGAGCTCGTGGGTAAATAATAAGAGACGCACGGGTCCATCCATCAGGTTAAGCTACGCTTGCCGGGGTTGGTCAGTGGTTGGGTGACCATCTATACATACCGAATGATCTCAGCTGTCATTTGTGGATCTTTGACAGTCGTTACGGGTCGTCAGAAGCCCAAAAGTCTGACAACCAGTCTTACCAAGGGGTATCGTTTTACCCAGTAATTGGGTTGTGGAGGTCAGTTATGCAGTCTTTCCATGTAAAATACTGGTATCAGCTGCATCCGGTTAGACTGGAAGTCGACCCTAACATAGTTGGGAAAAGGCTAGGCAGATTTATTGAGGTATTATGACTTGTATCTTCTGAGCCATAGTCCGATACAGGGTGTTAGGGTAAACACCGTTATCCTTGAAACCAATTGTTTGGTTTCATTTATAGAACGTTAAATCAATAGAAAATTACACCTTTTTTTTTAATAGAAAATCGACCTTTTACCACAAGAGTATTTCACTCTTTCACGTAAAATAACGTTTTTTTTGGTGTTACTCGGTCATTTATTTTTATATTTCAGTCAACTACCCATTGTTTGAGTGACAACGGTGTTTACCCTTACACCCTGTATATACCTACTCACTCACTGAATCAAGGCAACTGCTAATTTCCAGCTTGCAATGTAACAAAGTTACACCTACATACATAGCTTGTAGTCGTGTAAAAATACTTTGAAGAAACTATTCCATTTCAATTAACTGTAACTCGAAAACTTAATGAGGAAATTCTTTAAAGTAATTCTTAGTGGGACGGGTAGACATCGAAAGTTAGTCAAAGCTCTAGGCAACTAGTAGATCGGAATGTACCTCGGTGTAGCCTAACTCTAATCTCATTTGTCTTACAATTAACTGAAAAATGACACGAAAAAATAAAATTTAAAAAATTTGTATTATTATTTATTTATTATACAACATGAAATAAGAAGATTACAATTCATATCAACATGGATATATTGTATATGCAATAATGAAGTTTACTGGCTATGGCAACAAACTATTCAAAAATGACCTTATAAATTGTGAAAATGGTATGATGGAAAACAAACTGAGTAAGAGTAGTAATGATCATTCAAAATCTAAATCTAGAAATACTTGCTCCAAGTCAACCCGAAATTAGGTTCCCAGCCAGTACTGAAGTGGGGAGTGTCCATCCTTCTGACGCCACCAGAGAAGTCGAAAGAAGTGGTCGGATCTTTGTAGAGATTCAGGTTTCCCATTGCGGAGTAGTCCTTACGGTCTTGGAACGGAGTAGTTGACATGCCCAGAGACGCTCCAACCTTGTTCTTGTACATGTAGTCAACGCCTCCGCCAAGTGTGTTATAGTTCGGCACATTCGGGACAACCGGCATGTGCCTGGTGACGGAACCGCGCACATCGACGTTGTGATTATCATTGTGGAACACGTTTAATTTCCCAGCACCAGTCAAAGAAGTTTCGCGTCCGGGAACATTCTGCTTCAGCACCGTCAAGCTGTGGCCGCTGGCGTTTTCAAGCTGCAAACCGAGGCCTGTAGCCGCAGCATCCATATTACTAGTTAAATCCACAGTACCGAGGGCACTGAGCCGGTTCTTCTCGTTACCAGCTATTGGCACTGTTCCAGCTAAACCCATACTACCATCGGAATTCAGGGTGACGCTGCTTGATGCTCTACGGGTCCTAGCTAAGTTGCCGGGATGGTACGATTCTTCCGGTTCTGGGAGCAGATCTCCTTGGTCGAAAACTGGGCGTCCTTCTTCGTCAAATCCGAGGTATCCTTGGTCGTATCTTCGGTCGTCCCATGGCAGATGTCTGGCGCTTGCGACCACGATGACCGTGGCTAGTACCAACTTTAGAGCGAACATTTTGTTCAAATTTTTGTTTGAGTTTTTCTTGCTGTTGAATATTCAAGAGACGTTGTCGTATGATGTTTAGAGTCTTGAGACGCCTCTATTTATACTGGGCACTGAGTGTATTGATAAGGGAGACGAGAGTCCCGAGTCAAAGATATAATATATTACTAGATGTGGCGAGCAACACGTTCTAGTATTAGCACAATATATAAAAGTCGTTTGTTCAGACTCAATTAATTAATCAAATTCAAACGTTTTTCAAATATAACGACGCTTCTCTAGAATTTATATATTTTTCTTCGGCTAGCTGATTGGGTACACAGATATGTAGTCTTATACAGTAGACAGTAGCAATATACATCAGTCTTCTTTTGAGCATTCTTTATGAACGACAGAACATGACTGATTGGGATTTGTGTGAGTTTTGACGACTTTCATTTCTATATACGTTACTATCTTCCGCCCGCGGCTTCGCCCGCATGGTATATCGATAAAAAGTAGCCTATATCCTTTATTAGGCTCTAGAATATCTGTGTACCAAATTTCATTTAAATCGGTTTAGTAGTTTTGGCGTGAAAGCGCGACTGACACTTTCGCATTTATAATGTTAGTAAGGATATTTACACCCTCCTGTTTCGTTTCGTGTGTTTTGTGTTTACTACTGCGCTCAACAACGTCCGAAGCCCATCCAGCACACATAATTCTCAGTGTCCAAGGAATCCCCTGTGCCCAATGATATCGCAGCTGACCACATTTGACCGCGAGCAATAAAAGCAGTGTTATAGTTACCTATTATCTCATTATCAATTCGGTTGTCTCCCGCTTATCGCTAAATAGGTCAAGTGGGTATAGGTATCTTACTAAAATTGGATGTTCATAATCCTAACTATCCTAATTAGGATTATGAACATCCAATTTTTCATCAACAATCAAATGACATCCAAATCCGTTCAGCCACGACGAGCCAGAACGGATTTGGATGAAATTTAGCACATTCGTAGACCATGACCTGGAATAGGACATAGGATACTTTTTATCCCGATATTCCCACGGGATCGAGACTTAGGCGGGTGAAACCGCGGGGCGCAGCTAGTTTATTATAGAAGACATGCAGCATGTTCTCAGGCATCTTGAATCAAATTATTATTTAATTTCACATAGGCTCTTATGAAACGTCAGAAGTTAGGTGCATGGTTCTAATTGGTCGTTTCCTATGGAGAAGAGCCGGCAAGAAACTACACGGTTACGCTGTTTGTCCACCGCATCGAGAACTGGACGTCAGCGAGAAACGAGATTACGCTGCCATAGTAAATGTGCTGTCGCTACTTCGGTGTCGTCATCTCGTTTTCGTTGGCGTCCAGTTCTCGATGCGGTGGACAAACTGCTTTAGGCTTCCGCAAGATGAAAACATTTCAGAATATCTCAGAATGAGTCCAAAATGTATGCAGCACCGCCGCCGGTGCAGTTCCGGCGACATGTACAGTAAACCTTACTCTTCAAAAAATGCTTGTAAATGTGACATAAGTCCATATTGAATGACACTTTCCACTCCTTGCACACTTACTAGGGAATGGTACTTTGATCAATCAGTATGTTGCATCGTCACTAGGGATAAGCAATTTGGATGAATCGTACTCTATGGATGAAGTGATCGATTTCAGATAAAGCATTTTTCTGAATAAAAAGGTCAATAAGACAATTCAGAATAAACCTCCAACTGTCATGAATAAGACCCAATATAATTTTAACTGTTATCGGCCTTTAGAATACCGATCGACAGTTGAGAGGAGTATATTTTCTACTTCAAAAGCACATTTTATAACCAGCTCGGACTAATAACCTGCGTTTTTTTTGAAAATAAAAAAAAGATTCGATTACAGGGTGTTAGGGTAAACTCTGTTATTCTTGAAACTAGTAAAATCAATGGAAAAGTAAGGCCTTTGACCTATGCGCTAGGGCAACGAACTTGCATCTCAACACGGGTGGGGGGCGCGGGACGTGACCTGACCGGCCGCGAGCGCGACCCCTCCGTCAGTCAGTCAGCTGTTTCACTAGCGAGCTCGTTGTCAGATAGAAACTTTTTTAAATCTTTTAATGAAAATAACGTTTTTTTTTGTTGTTAATCGGTCATTTATTTTTATATTTAAGTCAACTACCCATGGTTTGAGTGACAACGGTGTTTACCCTTACACCCTGTATAGCCTGTTGCATCATTCAGAATCGGAATAGGTTAACGCAGTTTCAGTTAAGATTTAAAAATATTATTAACTTAACTTTTTTTTCCCTTCCACAGCCCCATCCTTGCCGTGGCGACCTTCACGTACGAGGTCTACGACGACGGCACGCAGGTCCCTGTCTGCCTCACACAAGCAGACACCTTCTGGTCAGCACTCTTCTTTATCCTGACCATCGCTGTCTTCTTCATCGTCCCTCTCGGAGTACTCCTCGTCCTCTATAGCGTCATCGCAAAGAACCTTATGGAGAACCCCGTCATCATAGCACAGAACACCAAGAACACTAACAATACCGGCAATGTAGTAAGATATAGGAAACAAGTCATTCTCATGCTCGGAACTGTTGTCTTGTCATTCTTCCTTTGCCTCCTACCATTCAAAGCTCTCACGCTTTGGATCATCGTATTCCCACCAGAGACAATAATGTCATTAGGTATAGATGGTTACTATATACTTTTATATTTTTGTAGAGTAATGCTATATTTAAATTCGGCGATCAATCCAATATTATACAATTTGATGTCGTCTAAATTTAGAGAGGGATTCGTGAAACTGTTGAAGATTAATAAGTTGATGAGGTGTAGCAGGACTTTAAGAGAAACAATGCAGAGACGAGACACTTTCAACACGACCACTTCAACAGGATTTTCTAGCAGTCAGAACACATCAGATTCTTTTTGGAGGAGGTATAGTAATAGAACGTCGTCGCAGAAAATTTTCGTTAACAGAGAAAGTAAAAAAGTCAAGGAGGAGACCGTACAACAAATGAAAGTAGGAGAAATCATAAACGTAGAGAACACAAGACGAAATAGCATGAAAATGGTAGCAGCCCTTAACGAGACCGACGATATATATGCTGAAGTACACGATAACCATTACCCTAATGAATTAGCAATAGACACTGCCAATGAGAACAATAAACAAATACAAATATTGAACCTAGATGTAAAGACTAACAATGTTTATTCAATAACTTTAGATGTAAGTGATACGGTAGAGGGTAGAAACAAATTCGTTTGTATACCAACACTTGATAGAGAGAATAATATATTTATATACGATTACAGAACTAAGGAGAGCTTTGTATGAATTGTTTCGTTTGATGTAGTGAGCTTGGCTGGGAGCCAGACAGTTCAGTGCATTTACTTAAGACAAGCAAATATATTTACGATCGATTCATACATCACTGGGTAAAGATAATCGTAGTAAAATGACCTGAATAGATTCTTGTGTATTTCTATTAACACGAAATCTATTTGGGCCATTGATATGAAATTTTTGGCATCATATTACTATAGGAATCTTTATGTTTGTTAGCTGATGATATCAATCAAAGGCCTTTGACAGATCGTTTTGTTCGGCAATGGCTCGCAATGTTCCAATTTCACACGCAATTTGCGGGACCATTAATTAGGTTCCGAACATTTCCGAAACAACCTTCCGATAGATGAGGCTATTAATTAAAGGTACCTATTTATATACATCTACTAGGTATATAGACCTCAGATTTATATGTTGAATAATATTGCTCTTGATGCTAAATCGGGGTTTGAAATTGGGCTTGAAAATGAAGCTTTCAAAGACACTTTGGGAGATCTTGAGACTAGACGAAAGTACATACTTGAAATTAAGAGCTTGAATGTCTAGTCACTAGAGAATCATGACCTTAATTTTAAGTATGATAGGTACTTTTGTAGGAGGATCTCGTGGCTAAGTATTAACAGCCGCACGGGTCGATCCATAAGGTTAAGCTACGCTTGCCGGGGTTGGTCCGTGGATGGGTGACCATCTTTACATACTGAGACTGCTCCGTGCCTCGGAAAGCACGTTAAGCCGTTGGTCCCGGCTGTCAAACGTGGATCTTTGACAGTCGTTACGAGTCGTCAGAAGACTGAATGTCGTACTGACAACCGGTCTAAACAAGGGGTATCGTATTACCCAGTTACTGGGTTGTGGAGGTCAGATAGGCAGTCTCTCCATGTAAAATACTGGTATTCAGCTGCATCCGGTTAGACTGGAAGCCGACCCCAACATAGTTGGGAAAAGGCTAGGCAGATTTTTTATAGGTACTTTTGTAGTTCAGTCTTTAAAACCATCAAATCGTATAAGTGAGTCCCCTTTTATTTTACAACCACTGCACAAAGATATGTGTGTTCAAAATTATCTGTTTTGATTTCTGTAATCAATTTTCTATTCAGCAATAGATTCATGCTGTTGTATAATCTGACATTTCAAAAGTAGCTATCAATAATAATAAAGCAAATAAATTAAATTATTCCTTGGCAAACATGATCATTGACCAGTGACGTACGAATCGATACTCGATACATTATAATTATCCATCTAGAGAAATGAAAGCTCAAGATATCTCGTTCAGTCGTATTTATCTTCTATCCCTGACAGTTTGATATAGTACGGCCTATTTGTCACATAGATTCTATGATAAATGGGAACATGGGAACAGTTTATTTCTCCTAACTAACGCCCTTATCACACTGGCGATTTGCGAGCGAGTTATCAGCGAGGCGATTGTTCAACGCGCTCACTGCGTGTAGCGAGCACGCCACGTATGTGCAACGTGTTCGCCGCGTTTGCGCAATTGAGTGAGTGTGCTAGAGAGAGCGAGACAACGAGTGTACAATATTGTGGAAACGCAGAGACGCGGAGTACACGTCGCGTAGTCGCGGTTAGCTCGCATCGCATCCGCGCAGAGCACGTTCACAGAGCGGCTCGCTAGAAACACGCTGGCCAATCGTAATACAAAAAGTACCTAAGAGCGTTGTCACACTGAGGGTGAATTTCACCATAAACAAACAAACATCCCTCAAATAAATAAAGATTTAAAAAACCAAGCGATTAGCACATGTACCACGTTTTAGAGCTGTCAGTGTCATTATTTTCTGTGGAATATTGACCCTAACAGCTCTTAAACGCGGTTCAATCGGAATTTTGTGGTGCGAAATATGGAATCCATAATAAACGTCCCAAACCTGTCAAGATGAAAACTTATTAAAGATTATGTCCTAAAGATTGTGAAGAGGTGCAGCAATTAATAACAATCCAGCCATCATCGAATCATATCAAAGGGGATTTTAAGTTTGAATGCAATGCAAACGCAGGAACGGCAGCTTGTTACTTGCTTACGTAATAAGCAATTGTTCGTTCATTCATTTCAGTGTAGCTTAGTCTTGTCATTATTTAGTCAGTCCCTTTTCTCGGCCCAGTGATCCTGCAACTTTTATACTCATTCTGAAAAGTACTGCAGGTCATTAAATGGTTTTGCTATATCTTTTTTTAACCATATTTTTTTTAAGTGTTCTCATAAAATAACACACGCCTGTAATTCCCAAAGGGTAAGGTAGAGGTACAGCCAAACGCTAGTTGTGTTTAAGTCCTATGTAATAGGAGGCGAGCCTTTTGCCATCAACGGGGCTCATATCTACACTCCAGACTCCTACTGAGAAATTCCTGATAGAAAAAACCGGCCAAGTGCATGTCGAACCACGCACAATGAAGGGTTCCGTAGTTAGGATGAATTTATGCAACAAGCTTAACATTGTAGTTGAAAATCTTCTTCTTTTTAATAAAACCGTAAAAAAAAAAACGATTTTATTTTACCACTTTGTCGGCGTAATGTATATGTATACCCATACCAAATTCCAGCTTTCTAGTACCAACAGTCTCTGAGCTAAGCCGCGGACAGACGGACATGGCGAAACTATAAGGGATGTCAACAAGGAATGACTACGGAACCCTAAAAACCCAATAACACTTTACCCGATCTGGGAATCGAACCCAGCGCCTCATGCTCAGCAGTAGCACTTGCGATTATTACGCCAACGAGGCAGTTTTTAAATAGTAAATATACAGGGTGGCACGTTTTCAAAAAAAAAATTGTTCCTACGACTTCCCTATGTTTCATCTAAACGCAACATATGTTCTGCGAAAATCTGTAGTTTGAAAGTTGTGATTCTTTCATTCGATTTAGTGCAATCTAGAGAGGTTTACATAACTAAAAAGTAGAGATAAGAAGGAAATAAATTTTAAAAATCACAACTTTGAACTGCCAATTTTCGCCGAATTGTGTGTTGTGTTTCGGTGAATCCAAGGGAGTTGCTAGAAACAACAAAAAAAAAAATTTGGATCACTATAAATAGGCCACCTTGTATGAAAATGAAAATTTTGATAAATGGTTAGTTTAGAGAGACATAAGCTTTGTCTATGCCCTTGCTAGTCCATAGGTTCTTTCACCTGACGACAGGTTTCTTTGATGAGAATTGAGGCTTAAACGGCACCATTCGATAAACGATGTAAGGAGTAAGCCAGACAGGTGGGCAATTTTACAAAATGAAATTGAATACGTGAGGTAAATAATAATAGGATTAGGTAAGTAGATTTGAAAAATATGATCGGAGTTTTGTTATAATAAGAAAATAGGGCCGGGGGGCACGTGTCTAAGTAATAACAGCCGCACGGGTCCATCGATCAGTTTAAGCTTGTCGCGGTCAGTCCGTGGATGGGTTTCCATCTTAACAACCCGACCCTCGGAAAGCAAGTCCCGGCTATCATTCTAGGATCTTCAACATTCGTTACGGGTCGTCAGAAGCCCGAAAGTCTGACAACCAGCCTTACCAAGGGTTATCGTAATACCCAGTAACTGGATTGTGGAGGTCAGATAGGCAGTCGCTCCATGTAAAATACTAGTATTCAGCTGCTGATCTCATTAAAGTTAATTTTCAATTTGGTACCTATATTTGGATTGGCTTAATTTTATTGAGCTTTAGATATTTATTTTATGTACAGTCACAGACTTTAATTGATGAGCCACCTGGCACTGTTCGTATTTTAGCCGTGTAATGCAAATCGGGTTTATTCGGTTCCCGACACGGAAAGTCATAATGTCTTCGTATTAGTAGAAGAAGATTGTATTTAATAACTTTACCTGTTGGCTAACCTGAGAGCCAGAACTACAAACTTGACAGCAGAGTGACTACCCAAAGTCAACCAATTGCAGGTCTAGCAACAGTAACGTAGCAACGATTGTTTAAGCGTAGCGATAGTAACGTTAGCGTACGGAGAAATATTAATAGTCATTTCGACAACTTTGAAATTAACGTCTCTGACATCGACTGACAGTTGAAATGTGTGTGACATTTCAATTGTCACTGTCTTCAGATAAGTTTTCAGAATAATCGAGTTAATGAGCTCTGACTCAAAGGAGGTCAGTATCAAATAGATTGGATAAACTTAATGCAACATTTGATAAATTTTTATCATTGAGAACTTATTAGTCAACCTCTATGGATAAGACTATTTCCGATTATAAGTAATTTATTTGTCATCTTGTTTACGAGCGTGCGGTTTGAGTCCGTGTTTAATCGTGTATTCTCGTGAATGTATGAAACTGTAAAATTGAAAAGTTTGAAGGTGGCTTATCAATTTAAGTCCGTGACTGTACCTAAGCGAGAATATAGTATATCTACAGAAGAGCTTTCATTTCTTTAAAAACAAAAAAAAAAACATTAATTAAAATGCTTAGGAAATTATCTAATACTATCCTATTAGATAATTTCCTAAGCATTTTAATTAAAATGCTATCCTATTAGATAAATTCCTAAGCATTAAATTAAAAGCTTAGTAAATTATCTAATACTATCCTATTAGATAATTTCCTAAGCATTTTAATTTACTATAAGACTTCTTTATTATTTATGAATAAATAAAAAAGTGTTTAACAAAAAAACGTGTTATTATTACATAATAACGTATTATATATTAAGTAGAACATAGATTAAAAACGATGTCTAAAGGGAACGAATTATAAAAAGGAAAGTAGGTATTATAATGCCTAAAGTCATTGGTAATAGCGAACCAAGTTGGAAAATGTTAGTAGTTAAATGGATGTGTATATATAATGTTATTATATTTTATTACAATAATATAATAAATAACTAAGTTATTTCTATTTGATGGAATTCCCCTAGAAGCGAAAATAACAGCAGTTCTATTCTGCAAAAAATTTACCGAGAAAACTCAGGTGAAATGAGCTGTCAAACTGTCAAGGAATGACAGCTCACTTCACCTAGTTTTCACAGTGAGCTTTTTAGTGAATAGACTGGCAGAAATCTTATATTTTAATTCAAGCATTGTAAAATGAGTGTTGCTAAATAATAATATGTAGAATTTTGGAGAACTTTTTTATTTTATTTTTATTTTTATTATCTTTGGGTGGCTAAAAGCTATCAACACAGAGCTAAGAGTGAGGTAATTGACGACAAGCCTCCTCAGTTAGCAAAACGCTCTTTTTATCTACTGGTTCAATTTGGGTTCATTTGCAAAATTTTAGTCAATTTAAAATAACCAAAAAATATAATATTTATTGGAAGAATGAAATGTGCCAAAATGAAGGCTAAGTATGTATAAAAAAAGTGTATGAGGAGTGTAATTAAATATTACAATTATGTGTTAATTTGATTACGTTGATTGTGAAAAGACCGTTAAGTTACGGTGTCCTAGAAGAGCGGTGGCCATCATGAAAACTATGGCACTGGGATTCGACTTTACGGTATCATAAAACGCTCTCTAGGAATACACATCAACTTATTTTCATAGATAACTTTTCACTGATGTCATTTGCCGATAAACTGCGGACGTTATGTGGCGGCCACCGCAGTCTTAGGAACCTCTAGCTTTACTACCTTTACTTGTTATTTTTCTCTTCAATTTCAATAAGAACGTTGTGAGATTCTACGTTTTTCTTTTACCTGCACATTGAAGCTTGATGACAATAAAAAAAAATTTACTTATCCAAAATATAAAGCAGACGTTTACAATAGGAAACATAATTTCAGCCTAAAGTCGAAAGCTGCAGGAATCCGCTGGATGCGAGAAGCACAGAACTGGTCGAAGTGGCGGTGCTTGGGGCTATGTCCAGAAGTAGACATCTTTCGGCTGAAATAATGATAGGAATCACTCCAATAAAAATTTCGGATATTACTCCGAATAACAATTTTTTATTTTTTTTATTTTTATTTTTTATATATTGTTTGTTGTTGTTTCACGAACTGTGTCCAAATAAATGTTATTATTTCCTTCTTTTAATTTACCCAGCACTCTTGTTTATTTAATAGTGAGGAAGAAGTTAAAAAAAAAAAAACTATTCTTACCTATTTATATTTATTTATATATTCGTTATTGTACACCACAAAAATATATAACAAAAAACAATAACAAACACTACAAAATATACAATGGGCGGCCTTATCGCTATCCGCGATCTCTTCCAGGCAACCTTAGAATGGACAGTGAATTATTGGAAGTTAATTCACTATATTTATTTTACTTAGGTAACTGTTAATTTTGTCTTCTCACAATCACGAATAACAAAAATGATTGAAATAAGCTGAATGTAATTAAATTGTATTCACTTATTGCCTGTTTATGTGCAAAGTTGAAAATATATGTAATATTTAAATGTCTGTGTTTCATTTGTGTTAAAAAAAAAGAATCGCGTAAATCACCCCAGTAACCTTCACCTTCACTATCGAAGAAAAAAATATATATAAGAGTCCCTTGTAAACAGAGGGAGAGCCTATTGCCATCAACCCGGCGCAAATCCAGACTCCGGGCTGCTACTGAGCAGTTTCTGATGGAAAATCCTAATAACGCTACCCGACCTAGGAATTGAACCCAGGACCTCATGCTCAGGAGTAGCGTTTAACTATTAGATCAAGCAGCCAGTTAATTTAAAAAATAATTAACATAAAATATACCTACATGATCTAAATAACAGTAGGTATTCTTGGAACCAGGACTTCCCAATTATTAATGCGAAAGCTTTATCGGGGTGAGACGTCATCGTCATAACAAAGTAAAGGTATCTGCCTTCACAAACCAATAGGGAAAATGTATGTTATTCAAATAAGGGACAATAATTTGTTTTATAAACTAATATAGTATAACTAATATAGTTCAGAATTATGCCTCCATAAATATTTTTGAATCAAAGGATATTGACCGATTTGGACCAAATGCTGCCCAGACATGGGAGTACTTCCAAATGGTTCCATCAATTTATAAATAAAAAAAGTAAAAAAATGGTTGCATCAATTTATAAATTAAAAAAAAAAAAAAAAAAAAAACGGTCCCAGGGTTAAAAAGTTATTGCCTGAGAAAGGTTAATGTTTTTCAGGTACCTACCTAGTTTTATTTACTTAATTATTGGAAATCTATAAGATAGCGTCGTTGAGTTTGAACTCGTTGAGTTTATCTTGACAAGTGCTATAGCCTCACATGGTGTCCAGGGTCTGATGATGGAGCTGGAGGGTGGTTACGCGCACTCCTCAAGTAAACTAGATAGCCCCGTCGTATTGGCATTTTGATACATTGGATTTCATTGGATACGTATCGAAAAGTCCTATTACACTAGGTGGTGTCCAAGGTCTGATGACGCAGCCGGAAGGTATCCATAGGAACTCCTCAACCAAAGAAGACAGCACCATCGTCTTTGGACTCGTTGAATATATATTGAAAAGTGCTTTACATTAGTCAGTGTCCAGGGTCCGATGATGGAGCCGGAAGGTACCCGTAGGAACTCCTCAACCAAACAAGATAGCGCCATCGTGTTTGGAGTCGTTGGCATTGGCTTTGCAAGTACCTAGTATAGCCCAGGGTTGTATCCAGGGTCTGATGATGGAGCCGGAAGGTGGCCATAGGAACTCCTCAACCAAACAAGATAGCACAATCGTGTTTGGAATCGTTGGCTTTGTCTTTATAAGTACCTTGTATAGCCCAAGGTTGTATCCAGAGTCTGATGATGGAGTCGGAAGGTACCCGTAGGAACTCCTCAATCAAACAAGATAGCGCCATCGTGTTTGGACTCGTGAGCTTCGTCTTGACAAGTACCTAGTATAGCCCACGGTTGTATCCAAGGTCTGGTGATGGAGCCAGGAGGTGGCCATAAGAACTCCTCAACCAAACAAGATAGCACCATCGTGTTTGGCCTCGTTAGCTTTGTCTTGACACCTTGTAACTTGTATAGCCCAAGTTTGTAGCCAGGGTCTGATGATGGAGCCGGAAGGTACCCATAGGAACTTCTCAACTCCTCCTCCGCCATTGGTTGGTTCTTATTCATCAATAAAATACAGTTGTTCTTAAAACTCCTCGGATAGATTTGATTGAGCTTTGGTTTACAGACTAGTATAGGCCCAAGGAACATAATGCACTATGTGTCCATTCTGGGCAGCACTTGGCCCAACTTCCATTTATGGATGGTCAGTAAAAATTATCTAACATGTAAATGATATAATAATGTGTTGTTTAATATAATTACTGCCTTTATTTAATAAAATTCGCCATCGTTTGTTTGGTATTCATCAATAAAAAATACTCAATAAAAAATAGTTTTTCTCAAAACTCCTCGGATAGATTTTATTGAGCTTTGGTTTACAGAGTAGTATAGGCCCAAGGAACATTCATCCATTTATGGATGCTCAATGTCCTTTATTTTTGAGCGAGTTTTTTTTTTTTAATTGCCAAAACCCTGTGGGAAATTACTTGAAAAGCGACGATATTGTCAGAGCGAATGTGACGTAACAATCTATGACAACAATCAAAATGCCAATGCGTTTTGTAGGAGTGTTTGACATTGACTTGACACTTGTTTGTTGTAATAGACTGTGACGTCACCACACCAAACGCGGCAAATAGAGGGCGTTTAGATAGCCCGAGTCGATTGGCTATTTAATTTTTTTTTATTAAGTACTTTAAATTGCTTTTTTGCCGTTTATTTTTTTTTACTATTATTTGGCCATGTAAACTATCAAATAAAAATATTAAAAAATACATGCATATTCCCTATTAATAGGTGGTAGGTTAAGCGTGGTGATAAATGCTCACGCCTTCTCTGTATGCAGAGTACGAGAAGAGGTTTCTCCTGCAGTGTGACAATAATAAGGTAGTATTATTCTTTTCTATTCAGCAAATGATGGCCCAGTGGTACCGGCCGCGACTTACGTGTGTGTCCGTAGGTTCGAACCCAGACAGGCGGCTTTACTTTGGGTAAATTATTTCATCATCGCTGCTCTCAAAACGGTGAAGGAAAACATCGTGTTCTAGAACCAAATGTTCGAAGGATTACGGCCCACTCCCTCTCACCGAGAGAAGGCATCTGTCCCAGCAGTGGGAACCTTATGTGGGGCTGATTGCATTACTCTTAATAGGGTTCCGTACCCATAGGGTAAAACGGGACCCTATTACTAGGATTCCGCTGTCCGTCCGTCTGTCTGTCTGTCCGTCTGTCACCAGGCTGTATCTCATGAACCGTGATAGTTAGACAGTTGGGCGAAGGGCCAATCGGAGCGCCGAACGCGGTCGATGCGTAAAGTCGAGATAATTTATAGAAACTGATGTATATCTGTTGCCGCTGTAACATAAAATACTACAAAATAGAATAAAATAAATATTTAAGGGGGCTCCCATACAACAAACGTGTTTTTTTTGCCGTTTTTATAGATAATGGTACGGAACCCTTCGTGCGCGAGTCCGACTCGCACTTGACCGGTTTTCTAGGTTCCAATACCTATACAAAGACAGATAAATCTTTTGACAAGTGGCTAAAAATGATGCGGGTTATGGGCCACGGGCTCGATTCCTATGTTACAAGATATTTTAGATATTCCTGTAATATATTCCTGTGATATTTATGTAAAATCTTGCATACAACATTTTGGACAAATTAATCATCTTTCTATCTTTCCTGTTTACCGATGATCCAAATAATTTTATTATGCTTGTGAAAGAACTGGTCCTCATCAATAACGCTCCGAGTGGTGACTTAACTTACCTACGACTTCTTACTTGCCAGTTCGTGCCTTAACCGTTGGGCTATTGCCGCTTCAGTATCTAATCAGTCATCATCATTCTCCTGCCCGTATCCCGATTTATTTGGGGTCGGCGCAACATGTCCCTTTCTTCCATACTTCTCTATTAGCCGTCATCTCGGTAGTCACCCCCTTTCTAGCATCCATCGTTTCTTTGGTCTTCGTCGTTTATAGCCATCGACATTCATACCAAAAACTTTCCTCACAACATTTTCTTCATTCCTTCGCATCACGTGCCCATACCATGACAACCGATTTCCGCACAACTTTTCAGTCAACGGTGCCACTTTCAGACTTCCTCTTATGTACTCATTCCTTATTCTATCTATTCGTGTAACACCACACATCCCTCTTAACATTCTCATCTCAGCTGCATGCAATTGCCTTTCATTCAGCCCTTTTGTGGCCAAACATTCAGATCCATACAAGACAGCAGGTCTAACCATTGTTTTATATATAATGCGGGAGTCGCAAATTGTTCCCGTGACCTGCCACCATTTCATCCATCCAGTATCTAATCAGGCATTAGTTTTTTTTATCCTCAACGGATATATCCTCTCTTGGCCTGCATCTCACCTGATGGTATATAAATGATAATTAGGTCGAAAATGGAAGCCAGCTTCACATGGAATCCTAAATCACAGAGGAACTGGCTATCTTACCTCTAACTGCTGAAACACAACAATGAGGTTTACATTGTTGTTATGGCGACAGTTTTAGACAAGATGGTGGTAACTTGCCAGGCGGCCCTAACACCAACCAAACCGGGCAGAATATTTTAGAATGAGTCTTATGGTCTAGCCCTAGACGACAGAGAGGGGTTAATAATGTAATAGTTACATTATAATGACTTTAAATACATTCAAACACCAATACATATTAATTTAGTACTACCTACTTTTTGAGATATTTAATTTAATTGAGACATAAATAAATCGAAAAAAATGCAGATTTTAATAACTTGTAATTTGCATAATTTTACTTAGCCTTTTTTATCTGGATGCATTAAAATCACAATTTAACGACTTTCAAACGATCCAACATTGCTATTAAGATAACCAATAAAAAGGTTTTATGCAAAAGTTAATTATAATTTATAAGTATTGTTTTAAAGTTAGTTTATGCTTATACATCTATGGGTAGGTATGCGAGAGTATTAAAGAGGAAAACCAATAGAACATAATGTAGTGGGTAAGTTTTGATAGGTACGCATATGAAAACAAAAGACCAGTTAATCAGCAAAGTTGGTAATTACACTGATAAGAACATATAGAGTTCCCACGTCCGGGGATGAACCTACCGTATCTGCAGTTAAAAACAAAAGAACTCTACAGATTAGGTAGTTTTAAAATAATAAAAGTATAAACAGTATGTTATGCCCTGGAGATTACCAGCTTTAGGTAAAAAACAGCCTGGCAATAACATATTCATTAATTGAACGACTCTTAACGCGACAGACGCCTATATTTACCCAACTACGACGAAGCAAAAATGAGGATTATGATTTTGACCGGTATGTATGTAAGTATATATGTTTGTATGTTAGAATAGAATAGAATAGAATACTCTTTATTATGTACACCATTAAAAAAATACAGATATAAATGTAGAAATTTTACATAGGGTGACATAATGGGCGGTCTTATCGCTAAAAGCGATCTTTTACAGACAACCTTTGGATGGATTAAAGCGAGAAGGACAGATAATACTTCAGGTAGTCAGTGGTGTACCATTTACATATACAATAAATACATACATACATAAAGCATATACTTATCTATATAAAAATAATATATATACAATAATAAACATGAAACAGGAGGAAAGAGCTATATTTAATGAAGATGTTTAAGGAGAGAGGAAGTAGAAGTATGTTCATCTGTTCCCTCATTTATCTTCTAAACGACTCATCACAATTTGACAAATGAGGTACCGTTGGAAGCTTCTTGATCGTCCGCTGGTGCTGGGCTATGTGACATCATATTAAATGAAAATGAAAATAGCGCCCTCTAGATGACATAAAGTAAAGAACAACCAAAAAAACGTACCATGTTGGGTATCAAATGAAAGGGCTTGATTAGCACATTTTAAAAATATATACCAACTTATACTAAAACCCCAAAATAATTAGGACAAAGACAAATTCAAAATCCGGAACACGGAACATAGTCACACGGAATCTGTTCGATTTATGCTCTAACATGTGTGACTCCGGATTTTTTATTTGTCTGTCTGTGATGTCTTGTTTCTACCTTTTTAGTTGATTGACTTTTTTGTCGTAGTTGGTTAAGTTTTATACATAATCAGCCTATAATGTTCCCACTGCTGGGACACAGACCTCCTCTCTGTGAGAGGGAGCGGGCCGTAATCTACCACGCGGGCCCAGTGCGGGTTGGTAGATGTCACATGTCTTCGAATTTTTGGTTCTAGGACATGCCGGTTTCCTCACGATGTTTTCCTTCACCGTTTTGAAAGCAGTGGCGATGAAATAATTTACACAAAGTAAAGCGCCTGTCAGGGTTCGAACCTATGACCAACAACTCGTAACTCAACGTTACAACACGTAAGTCGTGGCCGTTACCACTGGGCCACCACTGCTCTCTAAGTTTTATAACTTTTATTAATAAGTCATTCAACGTGGCAATGCTGCCAGCCTTTTGAGCACTTTTCCCATTGACAGCGATGCAGACGAATTTTTTTAATGACTACAATTGATGACAGACCACTGTATGTGAATGATGACGAATGATCGTCGAACGTGACTTTTACTGAAGAATATCAGGAATGGTTGAGGCGTGTATAAACAAACAAAACATGGTCAACACGAACATCGAACACGCAACATTTGGTTCATATTTGTGGACGTAAATTAGCAAGCAAAGCGAACACCATAGGAACACAGCTTTACCTACATATGTTCAATAGCGGTACGCACATGCGAACAAACTGTTCGTTGTTTGTTTTGGAGTTTACCATGTTCTTATTTTTTAATAACGCATTTGAGATTCGCACATAATCGAACATAACAAAAATGGTAAACGAACTGGCAACTGAAAGCGAGAAGGTAGGGTTAAAACTAAACCCGGAAAAAAAAAGAATAATGACAAACGGAGAGAGAACCACTATAAATTTAGGAAACAACCAAACTGATTATACAGATGAATATATCTACCTGGGACAGCTGATAACACAAGATAATCCGATGCAAAAAGAAGTTGAAAGAAGAATAACCAATGGCTGGAGGAGATACTGGGATTTGAAAGAGATCATGAAAGATAAAAACCTTCATATGAACTTAAAAAGTAAATTATTTAACACCTGCATACTACCTGTTCTCATGTACGGCATCCAAACATGGACCTTATCACAAAACATGACTAATAAACTTGCAACCTGCCAACACGCAATGGAAAGGAGCATGATGAATGTGAAGAAGTCAGATAGATTGAGAAACCGTGTAATAAGAAGCAAAACAAAGGTTATAGACATAACATGCAAAATTAGAAGGCTTAAATGGCGATGGGCAGGGAACATGATAAGAGGAAAAGACAAATGGAGCAAAATTGTGAGACGATGGTATCCTATAGAAGGTAAAAGGAAAATAGGTAGACCACAAAAAAGGTGGGATGATGACGTAAGACAAGTGGCAGGTGTCACATGGAACAGGGTGGCTCAAGAAAGACATGAGTGGGAAAGATTGGAGGAGGCCTTTGCAGACTGGCAAACAGATCTACAAAAAATAAGCAAAATTCAAATAAAGTTTAGATTAAGATTTAGATTTAAGTTTTTATGTATTGTTCTTTCCTTAAGATTGTAACATTGATCTGAATAAAAGGCTATATTATTATTATATTATTATATATTACCATGTTCTTGTTCGCTCGTGCGTACACACCTTTTCAAAGTGAAAAACCCTCGTTTCTTTTTACAAGGGTAAAGGCTCTTACATACAGGAGCGACTTGTGGCGAGACGCGACGCCGCCGTATTGTTCGACGTGAAGTTTTCTCAGAAATTGTTTTGTTAAAGTCGCGTCGCGCTGTCGCGTCGCGCCTGTTTGTGGGAGCCTTAAAAGATCTCGTTACTACAGACCTACCTACTCATATTATTAACATCACACATTTAGAACACTAAATAAGTAATAGAGGAGGTAATTACCGTTCCTTGAAACTCTTTTAAAATGAAATTTGTTTTTCAATGAAGCTGCAGAATGAGAGCAGTGGTGGCCTCGTGGTAACGGCCGCAACTTACGATTTGTAGGTCGTAGGTTCGAACCCTGTCAGGCGCTTTACTTTCTGTAAATTATTTCATCACCACTGTTCTCAAAACGGTGAAGGAAAACATCGTGAGGAAACCGGCATGTCCTAGAACCAAAAATTCGAATACATGTGACATCTAACAACCCGCACTGGGCCCGCGTGGTGGATTACGGCCCACTCCCTGTCACATTGAGGAGGCCTGTGTCCCAGCAGTGGCAACATAATAGGCTGATTATGCTATAATACAATGAAGCTGTACACAACATAATACTTACCAACTAAAATATGCAAATATTCCATAATAATATTCGAGTATACCCTACGCATAATAACACGAATGCAGAGGAGTAATATTAAATGTCAAGTTTGCCATTAATTCTGGCATTCTAATGCAGTTAGGAATTAATCTTTTGGCATAACGAGGGACAACTTCAATGGGGGTAGACGCATATCTAGTTGTGTTGGCAGATTCATTCATGTTCATAACGTCTGGGGGTTTTGTAAACAATTTTGGAGTATGAAAACGTAACGTAAACAAAACCACGTTTGAATTTTTCTGAAGGGCAAACAAAGTTGTAATAATAATACTCTGGCACTTCGACAGTAATGTTCTAAGTCCCATGGAATAGAGGGCGAGTCTATTTTCAATTTGCAGTCTCAAATCTAGACTTCAGGCTGCTACAGATTAGTTTCAAAATCGCAAAATCCCGGGATCTAACCTAGGACTCCACGGAGCGCTTCCGACCACTAAAGTCTGTTTTTTAATCTCGAAGACTAATTTGACATTTCAAGTGATTGTTGTTTGTTTTTTCACATACCGAGACTCCTCCGTTGCTTGGAAACTACGTTAAGCCGTTGGTCCCGGCGGTCATTTGAGGATCCTTGACAGTCGTTACGGGTCGTCAGAAGCTCAAAAGTCTGACAATCAGTCTAACCAAGGGGTATCGCATTACCCAGTTACTGGGTTGTGGAGTTCAGATAGGCAGTCGCTCTAGATTAAAAGTGATTGCACTAAATCGAATGAAAGAATCACAACTTCCAAACTACAGATTTTGGCGCAACATATGTTGCGTTTAGATGAGGAGCTTGTGGCTAAGTTGTAACAGCCGGTCGGGTTGATCCATCAGGTTAAGCTACGCTTGCTGGGGTTGGTCCGTGGGTGGGTGACCATTTTCACATATCGAGAATCCTCCGTGCCTCGGAAAGCACGTTAAGCCGTTGGTCCCGGCTGTCATTTGTGGATCTTTGACAGTCGTTACGGGTCGTCAGAAGCCCGAAAGTCTGACCATCAGTCTAACCAAGGGGTATCGTATTACCCAGTTACTGGGTTGTGCATGTAAAATACTGGTATTCAGCTGCATCCGGTTAGACTGGAAGCCGACCCCAACATAGTTGGGAAAAGGCTTGGTAGATTGATTGATTGTTGTTTGTTTTTCAATTTGCAGTTTGACATTTGCACCTGTCAAATTAGTCTACGAGATTAAAAACAGATAATGAACGAATAACGAACGGTGCTGGAGAAATTGGTTACACTTATCGGAAGCCTATGCGAACATTTCTATTAAATAAACAAGCCGACACTCACGCACTACTACGCCCCTTTCCCACGGCAACATCCCGTTTTTTACAGGTACGGTTACGGGAGCATCCTGTTTAGTAGTGTACGTGTTTCAATACCAGCAATCAAACGAGTATCCTGTTTACTATATCCTGCAAAAAACCGATCCGTTCAAAGGAGAATGGGCACCGGCTTACGGGTTTCTGCCCTGAAGCCCGATAGAATAAGATATATACCAATGGAAAGAGCTTTTCAAGGGGAACCTTTCCTTCTAACACGACTTTTGCCAATTGTTAGTCAGTTCGGAGTAAATGACCTAAATAAGTGTGACTATTGGGGCACCGAAGTTAACGAATTTTCTTGACCCAATAGCTATAAGATATACACCAATGAAAAGAGCTTTTTGAAGAGAACCCTTGCTTCTAACATAACTGTTGCCAATTTTTAGTCAGTTCGGAGTTAATGACCTAATTAGGTACCTAATAACTTGCTCGTTAAGGAATTCTTGGCGTCCGATAGCCATAAAATATTTTTTGCCACTACAAACTGGATCCAGTTTTCCAATAAAAACAGGATCCAGTTTATATTACACGTATAGTTTAATGGAAGTGTTCCCGCAAAAAACAGAATGCAAACTACTGTGTGTGAACACAACAAGGATTTTATTGGCTCCCACCTCAGACCAAATAAAAAACCAAAACAGAGCGCTGTCAACAGTGACGTGAGGCCGGTTTCGTAAACATGTGTGCACATATTTTGGTGAAGTTTGATTGTAAATGGTTGTAAATGTGTGCGTTTGCGCGTGTATGCACGGAGCGGTGCAGTTTTGGCATGCTTCACTATATTGTTCGCAGCGCTCTGTTTTGGTTTTTTATTTGGTCTGACGTGGGAGCCAGTAAAATCCGTTCCCGCAGAATGGGACGGCCGTGGGAAAAAACACTGTGTACAATCCAAAGCAAGACGAAAATATGATTAAAACTCATCTAAATATGGTAATAAAGCTCATAATCTCATATGCAGCCTGTAGATCGCAGATCCCGTCTACACCAATGACGTAGATACTCCATATAGGGAAATAAAACTAAATAACTGTTACAAAATATACCTTTATGGTACCGTTACCATTAATTTAATTCTTCATGAAGATTGTAAATAAGTACAGAAGTCAGTTTTTAATTTACTCTGATTAACGCACCCATTTAGCATTTTTACTTTTATAATTCTTTAATTAATTTTAATATAATATTTTTAATGGGAAGGATTAAAATGAGTTTCGTACAGGATGTTGCAAAGTCTAAAGTTTTCGCAGTCCACAAATTGATCCCAAACAGATATATTTTATTTGTGAATTTTCTTTCACTACATTCATGACATAACATCACGCCTGTATTCCCCGAAGAGTTAGGCAGAGGTATACCTATAGTAGATCCACATTTCGCCAGTTATTTTTAATTCCCATGTAACAGGGGGCGAGCCAATTGCCATCAACCGGAGACAAATTCAGACTCCGTGGTATGACTTAGAAATTCCAGGTGGAAGAACCCCAAATACACTTTGCCCGACCCGGGAATCGAACCCAGGTCTCTTTACCACTATTATAATTATTGGTTAAATAAGTAAGTGGTCCATCACCATCTGGTCCAGTCCCAAACAAGACAAGATCATTTATTTGTCCTATCATAAAAATATACCTTACAACTTTTTAGCTGTGAAAATCCTCAGAGCCACCAGGCAGCGACAACAGTCTTCTGGGGGCCTACCACCACCGTTTACAGCAGTATTATTTTAATATTACTTCAGTGTAGGAAAGAGATGAAGCTCTACAGGACGTATAGCTCCATCTCTTTCCCCTACAAAGTAACCTTAAAATAATACTGCGCGATGGTGGTAGGCCCCCATAGTTGCTAGTAACACTGAAGGCCACCTATGGGAGACATGCGCAGTGCATGTATTATTGCCAGGTATCTCCAGAAGGTGGCTTATATCTTACCTACCTAATTTTCTATTATTGTTATAGTTCTTAATGGTTTATGTGACTTAATTAATTAATTAAAATAATATTATAAAAGTTAATTAATGAAAGCTTCCGAGATGGTCCCATTGTCATCAGGTCAGGATCTGATGATGGGATCCTGGAGAAATCGAGGGAACTCTTCAAATATTATAGGCACACGGCGATTTCGGTATTTTTTATAGTAACTCGTGCAGTTGCTCTCGGAAACCAAATTTCGGAAGTCGGTGGCAAAAACCAAAGACACCAACTTCCGAAATTTAAGTTATTTTTCAGTTTGTCGTGCTTTTGTGGAAGTCGGAAGTTTTTTTTTTTTGTAAAAAAAAATTCTCATAGAGCTTAGACATTAAAAACATCCCTTAGAAACATTATACACTACTATAACAGTAAACCACAGGCAAAATTCAATTTAAAAAAAACAGCCTGTATCACAAAAAGTTCCTTAATAAAGTAATTTTACAGCTTTAAGTAGAGAGTGTGATAGCATCTTAATATGCACTTTAAGTGCTACCGAACTTAAAGTATCAAACTGGTTAGGCACTGTTTTATTTTCGGTTTGTTTACTAAATTGATCACCGTGTATCATCTGCCTAGCCTTTTCCCAACTATGTTGGGGTCGGCTTCCAGTCTAAACGGATGCAGCTGAATACTAATATTTTACATGGAGCGACTGCCTATCTGACCTCCACAACCCATTAACTGGGTAATACGATACCCCTTGGTAAGACTGGTTGTCAGACTTTCGGGCTTCTGACGACCCGTAACGACTGTCAAAGATCCACAAACAACAGCCGGGACCAACGGCTTAACGTGCTTTCCGAGGCAAGGAGGTGTCTCGATATATAAAGATGGTCACCCATCCACGGACCAACCCCGGCAAGCGTAGCTTAACCTGATGGATCGACCCGTGCAGCTGTTATTACTTAGCCACGAGCTCCTCTACATACACATATACACACATAGGACATAGACAAAACCTTAACAACACTTGTAATCCCCGAAGGGGATTTAAGTCCCATGTAATAGGGGGCGAGCCTATTGTCATCAACCGGCCACAAATCCTAATTCCGGGATGCTACTGAGAAATTCCTGATGGTAAAAGCCCAATAATACACTTTGCATGACCTGGGAATCGAACCCAGAACCTCAGGCTCATGCAGGCAGAATTAGTATTATAAAACTTTTTCAACAGTCGCGCTTGAAAATCAAGTTTAAAAAACTTTTAAGCGGATCCGGGTAACATTTTAAAGGCCGCCATTTTGATATTCATAAATCTTTTAGATCATCGCCGGTTGGGAGTCGTATTTTTTCGTGTCCGATATTTTTAAATCTTTTTCAGAGCGCTCATGCTTTTTGCTTGCCCGTATTTTAATAACGAGTTTGGTGAAAATGGAGGTATGAGGAACAGGGTGTAAAGTTCACTCATTCTCTATAGAAAAGGGAGGATCCTTCGACCAGACGGGTGTCGTGTCTGGCGGGCAACTGCCCAACGATTGATGTTGGGTTCTTGTATATATCTCCATCGCGCGGTAATCTCTTATTGCGCGATGTAGGATTTTTGTGACTTCAGGATTTTTGTGTGACGTCAGGACTTTGATGCGTAGTTCGCATGTGGCGATGTAGATACCGCCACAACGTCTCTAGTAAACAATGCAGTGGGTAGCAAACAAGTGCCTACCCATCCGTTCCACATCAAGACGGAGAACAGAACCCTCAGTATACAGAACCCTCTGTGGCGAAAATAACCACAGGAGTGATCGTAGTTAGCACATGTGGAATAGCTTCAGGTTCTTCAGTGGAACACAACGGTGCCTTGCCAAAAATACTAGGAAAAACAGTTGGGTCTTCCAAGCTGAAGATTCACCTACACCCGTGTAGTTACTGCACCGTCATTATCAGCTTGTAATGTCCCCACTGCTGGGACACAGGCCTCCTCTCGGTGAGAGGGAGTGGGCCGTAATCTACCACGCGGGCCCAGTTGGTAAATATCACATGACTTCGAATTTTTGGTTCTAGGACTTGCCGGTTTCCTCACGATGTTTTCCTTCACCGTTTTGAGAGCAGTGGTGATGAAATAATTTACACAAAGTTAAGCGCCTGTCTGGGTTCGAACCTACGACCTACAAGTCGTAAGTCACTCACAAAACTGTAACTATTAATTAAACTGTAACTACATATTAGTTCCAACATTACTTGTCCATGGTATTATCTGTGGTGACAAACGAAGGGACGCCGCGGGCGCATTCACTTAGCAAGTGTAGTAGGTACCTACACAATTTAATTTCATATAATAAAATAACATTTCAAGTATCAACACGTTATTGCATTATGAACAGGGATAAACAGTCTTGTTTTTAACAGACTTCTTCAAAAAGCAGGAGGTTCTCAATTTGTCTGCATGTTTTTTTTTTTTTTTTTGTGTGTTTGTAACGCGTAATTTCGGAAGTCAGTGGCAAAAAAAGAAAATTGAAAAGCAAAGACACCGACTTCCGAAATTAAAGTTATTTTTCTGTTTTGAGTGTTTTTTTTTTGGAAGTCGGTTTTATTTTTGTAAAAAGTTTTTTTTTTTTAAACGCGCCTATTTTCAGAATCTTCTTTCGTTGGCTACAAGAACTCATGAAGAAAAAATCCACGTAAACCATGTCACACAATAAACTAAGTGAATTCCACACTTAATATAACCCAGTGTCTCACCTTTATTTGCGCAATTAATTAAGTAAAACAATGATGTCGGAGATAGGAGCATAGCTAAACACCGTTTGTCACACCCTGACAATGACAAATGTCCCCAAATTGTGCTTACAAGAACGATGCTAAGCGAAGCGGAGTGGATAGAAGACATTTCTCGTTTAGCTCTAGTTTTGAGCGAGAGTCAGAGTAAATGTGAGCTACGTAATCCTATGCTTTAAGGGTATATCTATAAACGTTGTTTAAAGGATTTATTCCATTCTAATACCAAATACGAATATTTGTTAAAACTCATAAAATATTTTTACTGACTTTACCTTATATCTTTGAACTTGTTTTGGTATTAGTTTAAACAATGGTATCCGTTCGGAATAGAAAATAAATACCTATGAGTTTTAACAAGTACCAGTGGTATAAAGGCGTCGCGCGACAAGTCACGCCAGTATATAAGAGCCTTTAGTTTTTTGGTATTAGAATGGAATAAATCGCTTAAAGTTAAGAGTTATGTTAAACGTTAAAAAAAAAATGATTAAACAGTTGCTTATCACAATTTAACTTTAAGCAACATTTACCTATAAATAAAGGGGTTTGTAGTTTAAGATCTGTTTTGAGGGTTCCGTGCCCAAAGGGTAAAACGGGACCCTATTATTAAGACTCCGCTGTCCATCCGTCTGTCTGTCCGTCTGTCACCAGGCTGTATCTCATGAAGCGTGATAGTCAGACAGTTGAAATTTTCACAGATGATGAATTTCTGTTGCTGTTATAACAAAAAATACTAATAAACAGAATAACATTTTGAGAGATTTTTTTGCCGTTTTTATAGATAATGGTACGGAAACCTTAGTGCGCGAGTCGGACTGGGCCGGTTTTTACCCGACTACGGCGAAGAAAAATGGAGGGTTATGATTTTGACCGGTATGTATGTATGTATGTATGTTCATCTGTTCCCTCATATCTTCTAAACGACTCATCACAATTTGACAAATGAGGTGTCGTTGGACGCGTCTTGATCGTCCGCTGGTTATAAGCTATGTGACGTTACATTAAATTAAAAATGGCGCCCTCTAGACGACATAAAGTCAGGAACTAAAAAAAAAAAATTGCTAAATCGTACCATGTTGGGTATCAAATGAAAATTTCCAATATATTTATATTATAACCCAAAAAGAATTTAAAAAAAAAAAGTAATAAAAACTAAAACCCAACTACGACTAAAAAGGTATAAACAAGACACCGCAGACAGACAAATTAAAGATCCGAAGTCACATGTAATCTGTTTGATTTATGCCCTAACACGTGTGACTGCGGATTTTTAATTTGTCCGTCTGTGGTGTCTTGTTTATACCTTTTTAGTCGTAGTTGGGTTTTAGTTTTTATTACTTTATTTTTCAAGAGTCGGACAACTTTTATCTCAGGAATCAATATTACGGTTCCCAATTTTCTTTAGGACAGATGCTGCAAGTCTGTGGTAACAAACCCGATCTAAACCGGCCTCTTATTTAAACACGGTTGACTTGGCCAGCTCAAGGTCAAACTGTTATCACTAAACGGGGGGAGCCTATTCTCATCAACCGGCCACAAATCCAAACTCCGGGCTGCTACTGCGAAATTCAAGCACGAAAAACCCAATAACCCTTTGCCCGACACGAGAATCGAACCAGAAGCTCCTGGTCAGCAGCAGCGCTTGCGACCACTAGACGCACGAACCAGTCCACAGAACCATTAGTCCAAAAATTCATTACTTAAACTACAAATGGCTTTTATGTTTACTAAGCTCATCTCATTTCTAGTTTAGCTCAGTGGTACTTTAACAATCAAACACCTTTGAGAGATAGCCTCTTAAATGGCCCTACTGGTGCCAGGCGCCAAAACTGTTCCGTTAACAATTTGTTAAGGCCAAAAAACAAATGGTTCTAGATTAATCTTTTAAGTTACCAAAGAATGTTAAGTATTTGGCTCTGTAAAAGGAAATAAGCTTGGATTTTTTTATGAGTAAGACCTACCTACCTTTGTAAGTTCGCTTTATCTCAGGAAATGAAGGTATAACGTCGGTAGCACACCTCCGCCGCGAAACCATAGCAGCGAAACCGCAGTAGGCAGTTCAATTGTACTGACTCGCGTCATGTTCGCTCTCACTCATGCCGCGCATAGTACGGTGCGAGCGAGATAAAATCTGAGGTAGGGTACGGCCTTAACTGAGCTTTTGCTTGTATTGTATCATTCGTAAGAACGTTACATTACATGGAAATGCTCGACAAAATGCTCACCTTTACCTACTATGAGAGGCAAGAGAAACAAAAACGAATCTAGACAAAACACATCACTATTAGCATACTCAAACAATATAAGTGACTGACGCACTGCAGAGCATTTGACGATGAGTTATCGACGTACATATTGTCATAGTTGTGTTGGTTGATAACGTCAATCATTTAAGTGTATACGTCGCTCTTCGTCAGAATATGTATAATATGAAGGCTGATGGAAATGGAGCAAGGACTGAATAGGCAGACTTGTTTCTTTTTTGTAGGTTTGCGGGTTTTTAATATCACCCCTCTATTCTCTGAAGGTTTCGGTAGGAGTGAGTTCAGCACACACATATTTCGCCAGTTAAGTTGAAGTTCTATATCGGGTGTAAGAGACAGCCCTCCTCAAACTGATGGTATGAATTCAGTATATCATACTAAGACGGCCGGTACATGAAATTATTTCAGGAACGTTATGGGAATCCAATAAACCTGATTTGTTTTATTACCTCACACGCAATTTATCGTTACCGTGGCACAACCCACATAGCCGCACTCCCCGTATTATTAGCCGGGAACTACAATTCCTGTTATAAAAACCTACAGCATTTTGGCCAACCAGTGGGGTAATTGCGTAAAACACCAAAAGTACCAATCGCTTTCATTTCGACAGTTCAACCACATTCATGTTGCTGAGCAGAATTTTTTGGAACATAATATATGAAGAAATTATGACCAGAGGGCTGGCTTGTTCTTTGGCCATTGCCATTCAACGTGGCAATGCTGCCAGTTCGGGCTTCCATAGGGACTCCCATACAACAAACGTGATTTTTTTGCTCATTTTGCTTGATATTTATAACGGCAACAGGTAGACGCTTGAAATATTCACAGAATCTTTAATTATATATTCACTTTAAGAGTAAATAATTAAATTAAAATAAAACAAATCTTTAATGGGGGCTCCCATACAACAGACATGATTTTTTGCCGTTTTTAACCGACTTCTTCAAAAAGGAGGAGGTTCTCAATTCGTTTTTTTTTTTTTTTTTTTTTTGTTACGCGATTACTCCGCCAATTATGAATTGAATTATGAATTGTTTGGTAGGTCATGCTTCCGAGGTGGTCCCATATAAATTTTATTAACTTTGCTTGCGTAATTTTTGAGTTAGCTTCAATATTACGTATGTTTCCCACTTAGTTTATCTAGACGATATCCTGTTTGACTCCTTCACTGTTATTTACATAGCAGGTAGTGGTATTCGGATTTGTGTAGGGTAGGTACCACAACTAAAAAGTGAAAAATAAAAACTTTTTACAAAAAAATAAACAACCGACTTCCAAAAAAAACACTAAAAAAGTGAAAAATAACTTTAATTTCGGAAGTCGGTGGCAAAAAACGGAAATTGAAAAACAAAGACACAGACTTCCGAAATTAAAGTTATTTTTCACTTTTTTAGTGTTTTTTTTGGAAGTCGGTTGTTTTTTTTTTATAAGAATAGAATAGAATTCTCTTTATTCGAGTATCCAAGACTCAAAAGCTGTTAGTAAAACTTATGACTATGTTAGTAAACACTGAATGAACAAACAACACAACAAATAATGGTGGATCATTGCTGCAACAACCCATGAGTAATTGCACAGCAGCGACCCACATAAACACAGTCCAGGCGACTGGCAATCATAGGATACTGTTGGTGCTGCCCCACACCCTGCGCACCAGGGAAGCGCACCTTTTACGCATTGTTGCGTAAAAACAATCTACATGCGAATCCGCGAACATCCCCGACGCACTACAGAAGCGGGGCAGCCCCACCAGCATCCTAAACGCGTTATTAAACTGAACTCGGAGACCACTGTACGATCTTTGCGTACACCTAGCCCACAGGCTGCACGTGTAAAATGAATTACAGTACGCTCGAAAGAGCGTGATCTTGACTGGAAGTGAGCATCGTGCAAACCTGCGAGCCAACATGTTCGCTCTAACCGACAATGCCCTCCGCTCACGTTCAACATCATCATTGTCTTTAAGGTCAGGGGTTAATATATGACCAAGGTATTTAAAATCTGTGCTCTCTGCAGAGGTGTGCCATACAGTAATACAGGAGGCACTTTGTCAGGGCTTTTACCCCCAGCCTTAAAGACCATGACCACAGACTTTTTACAGTTATAGATAATGGTACGGAACCCTTCGTGCGCGAGTCCGACTCGCACTTGGCCGGTTTTTTTCGTTTTTTCAGTTACTATTCCTTTATTTCAGTGTAAAATTACATTCTCTGTACGCAGAACTCCATTTATGTAAATAAAACAGCTAAAATCAAAAAGCCAGCAATGGATGTTAAAATACTTGAGCGCGCCCCCCCCGACACGGGGAGTGCGGCTACGCGGGTTTTGCCACGGTAACGATACATTGCGCGTGAAGTAATAATACAAATCAGGTTTATTGGATTCCCATAACGTTCCTGGAATAATTTCATGTACCGTTGGTCTTAGTATGATATGCTGAACTCATCCCATCAGTCTGCGGAGGGCTGTCACTTACACCCTGTATAATAAAATAAGAAAAAGTTTCTCCTAGCGCACTTTCATATAAAACAATTAATTTACGCAAGTGCTCTAAAACTTTTTTTGATCACTGTATTTCGTTTCAACCCCAACCGAAAAAATGCGAGAGATAAAAACCATATTACATTTCGCACACAATTCGCGGCATAAAATATTGCACTAAACTCGGTATACACTAAAAGTACCGATTTATTTCGCATAACAAACAACAGCCATTCATTTGGTACTTTTCAAAATGGGCTAAAATGAAATGAAAATCTCCCTCGGGCATTTTGTTTTGGAGCGCACTTTTTCTCGCATTTCGCTGGCGTCACATCTACTCGTAGATGCGTAAAACAATGTTTAAATGGGTAGGGATGTGCTGATGTGCTGCATTGCACTTTATCGACAGTCGATAGAATATTTTATTTAAAGCTGCATTTGCTGTTCACCATTTCATCTTGCTCACTTAAGCTTTATAAACATACTAGCTTCCGCCCGCGGCTTCGCCCGCGTGGTATGTCGAGTGTCGATAAAAATTATCCTTCCCCGGGATGCCATCTATCTTCTTGCCAAATTTTATCGAAATCCGTTCAGTGGTTTAGGCGTGAAAGGTAACATACAGACAGAGTTACTTTCGAATTTATAATATTAGTATGGATTGGTAGGTAGGTACTGCCACGGTGAACATTATTTAACCCATTGTCATGTTAACTAGTGTGGATTCAACTCTTCAAATATCTTGACCTAAAATATAATAAAAATTGAATGGAAATCTCTCAAAAACCATTTAAATACAACCTAGGAACATTCTCCTTGTGTTATCTTCAGTTGACAACCTGCCTTTTCGGGCAATGTTTATTAAAATTATAAAAAACTTGGTCCAATTGTTCATGCGAAAAACGTTTTTTCATGTCAAAGCTTTCCTTTTTTGAAAGAGACCCAAAAGTTAAAAGATCTTTTGAAATTATAGCAATGAAAACAAATTATAAATATACGAGTACCATTTGAATTCGCCAAGATCACAGAACGGTGTCTATTTCGCACTTATAAAAAAACATTATTACAAAGTAAAAAGGTTGATCAAGATAAGATGTTATCAAGAATTGGCTTATTCGCACGAATTTATCGCCCGAAACGGGTGAATCGACACTTTTAAATATTTTATTTTTCTTGAGGCGATTCGAAAACTCAAGAAATACGTATTAGATAGTTGAAATATTTTGAATTGTATGCAATAAAGTAATGAAAAAAGTACACTAGGTAAAAATTCAAAATGATCCAATTACCTAATACGTATTTCTGGAGATGTCGATTCGCCCGCAAATAAGTTAACTTCGTGCGGATCGCCTCATGAAAAAGAATATTATTTATAAGTGTCGATTCGCCCGTATTCGTGCGAGTCAACCAATAAGCCCAAGAATTTGTTTTCCTCTGAGATTCACCTTTACTGAGTTGAGTTGCTACTTGAAAGCTGCTTTCAAGTAGGTACCTAATGATTATCAATGAGGGATTTGGTTTTTTTCGCAATTGTTGAGGACGCGTTGGATAACCCTCTTGGAGATCAACTTCAAATAATAAGCATTTGTTGGTGGAAAGGTTCTTCACGGGAAAGTAATATTGTTGGCGTCTGAACGATTATCAGTAAGTACTCTATCGTGTACTATTTATTTATTTTCTCAATTATAATTTTTAAAGATATTTTGTACCGACCTTTATCGTTTTTATTTTAGTGTTTATGAGTGGAAACTTATTAATGGCATTCAATTTAATATTTAATAAGTACCTACACTGTTTATGTTTTATTTATTTATTTATTTAATACTTCAAGCACAGAAATGTAGGTACAGAGGCGGAATTAATGCCATAGGCATTTTCTACCAGCTAACCTTTGTTTTATGCAGAGACAAACAGTGAGCTATACCTAAGTCTCCCGAATAAAATGAAATAAATAGGTTGGTTTGAGTTATAACCTCAACAGAATGTAAGCTAAAATAATATAAAAATAAAAGTTATAAAACTAAAACCCAGAAATGACAAAAAAGTCAATCAATTATGAAGGTATTTAAACAAGACATCACAGACAGACAAATAAAAAGTACGGAGTCACACGTGTTAGGGCATAAATCAAATAGATTACGTGTGACTCCGGATTTTTAATTTGTCAGTGTGTGTGTTTTTTTTTTTAGTTCATTACTTTATGTCGCCATTTTCATGTGACCTCACATAGCTTATAACCAGCGGACGATCAAGACGCTTCCAACGATACCTTATTTGTCAAATTGTGATGACTCGTTTAGAAGATATGAGGGAACAGAGATATACATACATTCATAGCGGTCAAAATCATAACCCTCCTTTTAGCTTCGCTGTACACTAAAAATCTTAAAACACAGATTGATCGATAACTCTTTGACGGGTTAAGTGCTTTTGCAACTGAAACCGGGAAAAGCACCATATGATGATAAATAACGTTTCACAAGCAATATTGAACTCAAAATAGAGTGCAATAAAGTTGTTTATTATAAGATACAATGTATAATCATAACCAGCCTATAGTGTTCTCACTGCTGCGACAAAGGCCTTCTCTCTGTGAGATGACTGTGACCGGGTACGCGGGCCCAGTGTGGGTTGGTGGATGTCACAGGTCTTCGAATTTATGGTTCTAGGACATAAAGGTTTCCTCACGATGTTTTCCTTCACCGTTTTGAGAGCAGAAGAAAAATGACGAACAAAATGTATATCTATAAAAGAAAAATAACAAAAACTTTTTACAAAAAAAAAAACAAGCGACTTCCAAAAAAAACACTAAAAAAGTGAAAAATAACTTTAATTTCGGAATTCGGTGTCTTTGCTTTTCAATTTCCGTTTTTTGCCACCGACTTCCGAAATTAAAGTTATTTTTCACTTTTTTAGTGTTTTTTTTGGAAGTCGGTTGTTTTGTTTTTTGTAAAAAGTTTTTATTTTTCACTTTTTAGTTGTGATACCTACCCCACACAAATCCGAATACCACTACCTGCTATGTAAATAACAGTGAAGGAGTCAAACAGGATATCGTCTAGATAAACTAAGCGGGAAAAATACGTAATATTGAACCTAACTCAAAAATTACGCAAGCAAAGTTAATAAAATTTATATGGGACCACCTCGGAAGCATGACCTACCTAAACAAAAAAAGAATCATCATAATCGATTCATAATTGGCGGAGCAATCGCGTAACAAATATAAAAAAAAAAAAAAAAAACACAGACGAATTGAGAACCTCCTCCTTTTTGAAGAAGTCGGTTAAAAAGTAGGTATCTATCGTGAAGAAAAGCATATCTTACTAGTTGTTACTGGAAAAGTTATGATAAAAGTAGGTGCTAATAGCTTCCAAGCTCTTTGCTATCGGAAAATAGTTGTTATTTCCACGTATTTTTCTATCTCTTGGAGTTACAAAACTCCGTTAGAAAACATTTTTAATTGCCGGCAACTAATTCCCAGTCAGTACTTAATCCCACTTTATCTTATTTTAACTAGAAATATTTACGTAGAGATCATCTAATTTAAAAATGCACGCACTACTTTTACTATACAAACATTAGAAATAGGTACCTATGTATGAAACTAGACTATACAGGGTGTTAGGGTAGACACCGTTGTCCTTGAAACTAGTGGTTTGGTGTCATCTATAATATACTTTTTCTAGGTGACAAACCTTGAAATCGCGAAAAACAAATCAGCTGTTCCATACATTTGTGTTCACTTAAATCGACAAAATGTATGGAACAGCTGATTTTTTTTTGCGATTTCAATGTTGGATCCATAGAGAAAGTATACTATAGATCACACCAAACCACTAGTTTCAAGGATAACGGTGTCTACCGTAACACCCTGTACATCTTAAAAGCTTCACTATTTGATGTAATTGTGTAGCAGATAAGCACGCAGCCCACCTGAAGGCCAATTCTCGTACTTAAAAAACGTTCACATTCAAATCGCAATCTGTCAAACATGTTGGTAAAATGATTGTATTTTTGACAGATTGCGAATGAAATGCGAATGCGAACGTTCATAAAAAATACGGGAATTGCCCCTCTGATGGCAAGTGGTCTCTAATACGAGATCTGTAATACCCGAGGATCTCAGTTGCGTTGCTATCAAAGAGATTAAGTTAACATAGGTATATCATAGGTAGGTACATCTCTTCTCCTCTCTTTTCTTGCAAATAAATACAGGGTGACCACCGTTGTCACTCAAACCACCAAAAAAAAAAAGTTATTTTTATTAAAAGCTTTAAAAAAAGTTTCTTACCGACACCGTGCTTGCAAAACAGCTGACTAACTGAGGGAGGGGTCGCGCTCGCGGCCGGTCAGAACACGTCCCGCACCCCCCGCCCGTGTTGAGACGCAAGTTCGTTGCCCTAGCGCATAGGGCAACGAACTTGCGCATCCTGTGGTAAAATGTAGATAAAAAAAGAAAAAAAAGTTGTTATTTTCCATTAATTTTACGTTCTATAATGTATCTGTGGGTGTAATTACAGTGTCATGTAATTATTACACCGACACCCGTTCCCTTCAAACCAGCCAATGTATTCTGTAAAAATCTCATCGCAAAAACTTAGTTAAGTTAGCTTGAAGTGATCTGGCACTAGTATCAATCCCTAGCATTAACTGGAATGACAGTCTACTTCAAGATCACCTCTCCTGAGTTCTCTCCTAAGACTCCTTGGAGTCAGTTATAGGACCTACGTTAGTTTATTTACACCTTGACTTCTCACATATCGATATATCGTTTCACATCCCTAAACCCAAAGGTCAATGTGAGAGGTCATTCCTCTGAATCAGAAGCTTTTTGCCCGACAATAACACCTAAAACCAGCCCTATTACGGTCTTATTGGGCACAGTAATGTATGTGTCTCTGTTACTTTTAGTTTGAGAGTGGACAGAAAGTGAAAGAGATTTGTACGTAAACTGGCAAACATTGTGGACTTTTCTGCAATTGGTTTAAAAGAAAGAAGAAAAAACAGTTTGTTTTCAACGAAACTATGCGCCAAATAAAAATATTGTTTTCATAGGGTCATATTAAGTTAACTAGAAAAACTTCACAGATATGTCGGGTCATCACACTCCTGCCCTAATCCCAATTAATTTGGGGGCGACGCAACATGTCTTTTTCATCCATACTTCTCTATTTGCCATCAGAAGGACTGCATTCTTGCAGTTTCAATGCAGTTCGATACGACTGCAATAATAATAATAAAACCATTTATTTATTGCAGGCGACACAGGCCCATAGAAAAATACCTTAACGTAAACATACATATTCTATAAACAAAAACTTGAGTTAATATCTTAGACTATGTAAGTAAATAATAAGTACTCGTAATGTACTGGTAACTGCATTCAAACTGCAAATTTGCAGTTGGAGTGCAGTTGAAACAGTTGAAATGCAATCCATATGGCAGCCTTAAGGCTCGTGCAAACAGACGCGATATCGCGGGCGCGACATCACGTCTGTTTGTACGAGCCTTTAGTCGTCATCTCCGGTAGTTACAGGGCCGGCAGGTTTTGGGGGTTCAAACCCCCCCCCCCCGAAATGCGAGAAACCAGAATCTCAATCCAGAGATCGACCCCCTAGGGTACCTCCTTATACAGATAATTATAATCTATTTCGCATAGGCATGTAAAAGCATGCTTAAATACTGTATTTTTACCGACTCTGACTTTGTATTGAATCAATTCCTGCAACTTCAGCATTCTCTGACATATTCTAACCTCCCCCAGCCTCTCAGTAAGAGTTTAAATACTGTATTTTTATCGACTCTGACTTTGTATTGAATAAATTCCTGAAACTTCAGCATTCTCTGAGATATACTAACCTCCCCCAGCCTCTGCCAGGCGTGGTGCTAAAATTTTCGATCTCGCTTCGCTCGCTATTGCATCTTTTTTGCATCATCCTTCTCAAACTTTTCTGCATATTAAGACGATAAAGTTACTGTTTTTTCTGTATGATCGGTCAAAGAGAAAGTAAACCTAACTTATTCGAAGCTGAATGCTAAAAATGTTGAGCTCGCTTTGCCCGCAATAATTTTTTTTTAATTTCCGAAAAATAGGAAAAATTCTCTTTTTTTTTAAATCTGTATTTACTATTTTTCTACCCTCTCTGAAATCAGAAATAGCCTAATTAATTTCTTTAAAAAAAGTTTGCTATAATCTCCCCCGAAATTAATTCCCTGGGTAGTTACCCCCTTTCTAGCCATATCATCTTCGACACAGTCCATCCATCGTTTTTTTGGTCTTCTCCTACTCATATAGCCATCCACATTCATACTCAAAACTCGGGTACCGATACCTATCAAATCAAAACGAAAAAAATGATTTTATAAACTGAAAAGAACAAAATACTGAAAGTTAAAATAACAAGCCATTTTATTTGGTAGCAAATAAAATAAAACAGCCTAAATAATTGCCATTTCTCTTTGCCCAGTCGAGTAAAAAGGGTTATCTCAAAAACGGACGATTGCCAATCGAAACAATGAGATGGTTTTCAACAAATGAGTTTTTATGATCAAATCACTGAAATTGAAATCCCTCCAATGAGACCGTTACGTAAAATGGCCTTTCATAAAAATTGATTCTTGGTGTGAAAAGATTAGGAGTAAAATATTTGGCTGTTTCTACACTAATATATTTATGAAGAGAAAAGATTTACTCGGAAAGTACATGAGATTTCACTTCCTTCCTTTGATTTCGGATTTTACGAATATTATACCGTACGGGAGGTTTAAACATTGTTTACGAATATATTTATAGTCCAACGCATTAAAACGCTACTTGAAACACTTTTCCATTAAGATAATAAACTAGTTTCAGAAAATGCAACATCTTTATGAAACTCGTGTATAATAAAGGTACTTTTCGCATTATTCATAACCTGAATACGCGCCAAACGCGGATTTACCTATATTTTTGATGTGTAACATCTTTCCTCTTGATTTCCTGCAAATCTTTCTTAGAAAAGCGACGGAAGTGTGTAACAGGAAGCTCGGACAGCGCGTGCTATTTGATTTGACCAATGAGCGCGCGTGGTGCTAGAGTTGGCCGTCAGAAACGACCTTGATGAGGCTCCGGCCGTTTAATGTTGCTTATTACCTTAATATTGCCTATTTTATCAAGGTGAGATGTCAGATGTTACACATCATATGCGACTACTGTAAGGCTCGTTTTTTAGATTTTTAATTCATACCATCTAGCTGCCCGCCGTGTCTTCGCACAGGTAGCAAGTACTTTAACCTACCTACCCTACCTACCCTACCTACCCTACCTACCCTACCTACCCTACCTACCCTACCTACCCTACCTACCCTACCTACCCTACCTACCCTACCTACCCTACCTACCCTACCTACCCTACCTACCCTACCTACCCTACCTACCCTACCTACCCTACCTACCCTACCTACCCTACCTACCCTACCTACCCTACCTACCCTACCTACCCTACCTACCCTACCTACCCTACCTACCCTACCTACCCTACCTACCCTACCTACCCTACCTACCCTACCTACCCTACCTACCCTACCTACCCTACCTACCCTACCTACCCTACCTACCCTACCTACCCTACCTACCCTACCTACCCTACCTACCCTACCTACCCTACCTACCCTACCTACCCTACCTACCCTACCTACCCTACCTACCCTACCTACCCTACCTACCCTACCTACCCTACCTACCCTACCTACCCTACCTACCCTACCTACCCTACCTACCCTACCTACCCTACCTACCCTACCTACCCTACCTACCCTACCTACCCTACCTTACCTTCACTACCTACCTACACTACCTATCTACCTTACCCTACATACCTACCTATCTACTACCTACCTGCCTACCCTACCTATCTACCGAGATATTATCAAAAAAGGTATTCTATATAGAATGTTATTCTTTATAGAATGTATGAGAAAACGAATTTTATCCATATTTCTATTTTCGTGATTTTTTCCTATATTTTAGTTATTCTGCTATTGTGGGCGGAGATAAATCCAACAAATCAAAGATCATCAAAGTCGGTCCAGCAGTTCCCGAGTTATAAGCGCTTGGACAAACCCGACTTTGTTTTATTTATAAGAAAGATTTTTTATGGCACTTCTTTAGGTCATGAGCTATCCGATTATCAAAAAATATTTGGCCTAAAGGGGGAGGCGTGAAAATTGATTCGCTGTTACCATGTATCTAAAAATAACTTAAAGGTTTCATTTGCCTTAATATTGAATGAACAAACGAAGGCAACACTGAATGAGACAGAGTGAATGAATGAATGAATAGGTAAACACAACATTTTATGCGATATTCGGGCTTTTGAAACGCTGTAAAAGTGCTTTTATTATAGCAAAAAAATATAGCTGCTGTGCTACTCAGGATATAATTTTAAATTAACCTAAATTAGGGTAGAATTTTAAATTGTGCTGCGAACCTAAACGGTTAACCTTTTTAATGGTTCAACTAAAGGAGTTGACAGGACCTATTTTATTTTTGAGAGAAACGTATTAGCAGGATGTTTTACAATTTAAGTACCAAACTCATAAATTGCTACTTACCTACTGTTATTTCGGAAAAAAATTAGCAATTTTTAAGTTACGTTTTTTTTTTTTTTTTAACAACTCATGTCAATAAAAGAAAACTCTCAGAACAGACTTGAACTTAAAAAAAATACAGTCTGAAATCGCCAACATCAGGCAGTGTGCAATCGTGGTGATCAATACTCGCTGCTTTTCACCAATATCTCACCTGATGTTAAGCTGTGGCGGTATCTACATCGCCACATGCAAACCATCAAACACCTGCCTTCAGACAGACGTCACATAAATCCTGTATCGTGCAATTAAAGTTTACCGTGCAGTGGTCATTGTTTAGCATAAAGAAAAAATATAATAATGTTGTATACAAGAACCCAACCTCAATCGTTGGGCAGTTGCTCGCCAGACACAACACCCGTCTGGTAGGACGATCCTCCCTTTTCTATGGTGGATGAGTGAACTAAACACCCTGTTCCTCTTACCCCTAAAAAGCTATTGTCAAAATAGCCGGTTCTTTGAATGGGAAGAGTACGCTGCAGTGAGACAGTAACCGGCCGATAATATCTATTCGCTCTGTTAACTTAAACATCATAATATCATCAAGAATTATTCTTACACAATCCGAAGGTTGTTTCCCCCTGGCATCAGTATTCAAGAGTAGTGTGTATAAATTTGATCCAACAGGGGTCGTCAACCTGTTTCTCTGAATAACGTATCGTGTCACTCGATATACATACGAGATGTTTTATCTTAAGTTCGAAGTACTGGGGATTCGATTTGCAAGGGATGTGGTTGAATAATACAGCGGTTAAAGTCTTGTTTTCAAATCAGATTTGTACAGTAAACCGGACGTTTCGTGGTAACACTTCTGCCAGGGTTGCGGGAAAGTCCGAAAGGGATACCGGGACCTTGGCAACAGGCAACTGAAGGAACACGGGTGGGTTTTAGTCAGTAAAAGTCTGACACGCCCTTCTGCCGCGCCCAGAGCGGGAGAAGGCATTTGATGATTTCCCATCCTCAAAAAAAAACACACTTTGACCTTGAGCTGGACTAGAGAATTACAGTACAGAATTTCAATGGAACGCGAGCCAGGTCCTCAACTGGTTTTGTTGGCCCAGTAACAGGGTAATTCTGACTACCTGTAAAGACACTCAAACAAAAAAAGCTCAGTGCTCAGTGATTCAGTGACCTTACCCGCGACCTAGCCCTGTTACTACCTACCTAAACAACTATACAGGGTGTTAGGGTGAACACCGTTATCCTTGAAACCAGTGGTTTGGTGTCATTTATAGATCGTAAAATCAATGGAAATTACGACTTTTTTTTTTTTTAAATTTACGTTTTATCACTCGAGTATTTCACCCTTTCACCTATGCGCTAGGGCAACGAACTTTTGTCTCAACACGGGTGGGGGTCGCAGGAAGTGACCTGACCGGTCGCGATCGCGACCCCTCCCTCAGTCAGTCAGCTGTTTCGCTTGCGAGCACGGTGTCTAATAGAAACTTTTTTAAATCTTTTAATGAAAATAAGGTTTTTGTTGTTACTCGGTCAATTATTTTTATATTTAAGTCGACTACCCACGGTTTTAGTGACAACGGTGTTCACCCTTACACACTGTATGTATGTACCTACCCTGCTGGTTACTTATCTCTATATTATGTGTGTCTCTGAATTACGAAAGTCGGGCAGATGCCATGGTATCGTCCATTAGTACCTACATACTTCAAACACAGTCAGATCGACTTGGATAAAAGATAACAACCTAAAAAAAAACTAAAAGAAAGAATACACCTACTTATCAACCTAAATAAATAAGGAAACTCCATAAAACTTTCCTATTGTTTGATATTCATATTAAATATAGTTTATCGCCGAAACAATGCCGGCGTTTATGACATACTTTTGAAGAGATCAAATAGTTTTTGTTCTCAAAGTGTTCCATAGGATGTTGATACAGCTCTCGTTCATAATAACGAGCTATTTTAAACTTCAGTGTGAAAATTGTTATATGAGTTTTTTGATATGAAATAGGCATCCGGTCGACAGAAACAAGTGTGCCTACTTTGATCAGGTTTTGACCACTTTTCTCACCATCCTTTTTTTAATAGATGACAGTGGTTTTAATAAATTTTTAACCGACTTCTTCAAAAGGGAGGAGGTTCTCAATTCGGCTGTATGGTTTATTTTTTTTATGTTTGTTACTCGATTTCTCCGCCAATTATGAATCGATTTTGATGATTCTTTTTTTGTATGGTACCACCTAAACTTTATATGGGACCACCTCGGAAGCATGGCATGCTTCCGAGGTGGTCCCATATAAAGTTTATTAACTTTGTTCGGGTAGTTTTTGAGTTAGCTTCAATATTACGTATTTTTCCCACTTAGTTTATCTAGACGATGTTTTCATTTACTCCTTCACTGTTATTTACATCAGCTAGTGGTATTAGAATTTGTGTGGGGTAGGTACCACAACTAAAAAGTTAAAAATAAAAACTTTTTACAACAAAAATCAAACCGACTTCCAAAAAAACACTAAAAAGAGAAAAATAATTTTAATTTCGGAAGTCGGTGGCATAGAACGAAAATTGGAAAGCAAAGACACCGACTTCCGAAATTAAAGATATTTTTCTCTTTTTAGTGTTTTTTTTTTGGAAGTCGGTTTGATTTTTTTTGTAAAAAGTTTTATTAGTACAAGTAAGTATATAATAACAGACTCAACTATATACATTAGGTAGGTAATAAATTAAATAATTGATTATGATAATGTCACTGGTTACGGCTTATTTTAATTATTGTATTTTCGGTAGGTAATTTTTTTATATGGTCGCTTTTAAAACGTGTACTTTTATTTACATTTATTTATAACTTTTCGCACTCAAACAAAAAGTTACAAAGGCGGACTTAATGCCTTAGGCATTCTCTACCAGTCAACCAAGGGTGGTGAAGAGATTAGATGGCGGGTGCTCTGAGTGAGAGGAACAAAGAGTACATTGTTCTCACAAATAATTATAAATTCAACATGAATTATGTAACTAATATTTTTGTAACGATATTTAAAATAGTGTCCATGGAATTTCTTGCCCGTTCTTCTCCATAGGTACCTACTACGCTTTGGAATGAACAACAAGCTTCACATTTCTGACTGACCAACTCCTGAACTATTCAAAAGTGCCTGTTAATGGTCTTATAGTTTGAAAGTTGAGAATCTATCAACGTTCTTTTGTTTGGACATTCGTCTAGGTATCACCAAGTTTTAGTGAAAACGGACATAAGCCTTATTATATGTTGAAGTACCTACATACCCAACCGACCCACATGTACGACATAATGAAATACAACTGAACAGTACCTACTGTTATTATTCTAAAACTTAAGAGGAAATAGGGTCGGTCCCCGCGCCATACAAACGCCTGTTCTCTCTCTGGTTTATGCCTTAAGGCAGTGATTTTTTACAGTCAAATAAATATCAAATAGTTCTATGCCCCTATGTTTTCCGTTTTTATAATTATATTATCTGTAGAAGCACTATAACCCTCAGAAAATGCTCAAAATTTCCTGTTCAACAACTATTAATGAAAAAGGAAAAATATAGGAGCACGGTAAATATCCTTCTTATTCAATTTATAAAATATCATTCAAATTGGTCCAATATTGGAGGAGGAAACAGACGAGAGCCGAACCTCGAATTATGACTTTTTGTATGGAGAAAAGACCGACCCTATTTCCTCTTAACGTAGACTTACGTTTGAAGCAGTTAAACTTCGCTTAACACCAAGTTAAGACGAACTTAAACAGCTCTCATTTAGAACTATTATTGTAGTTTAATGAGTTAAGAACATACGTCTTACGTATTATACAGGGTTAAATTTTATTCGTTTAAATCCTTTTAAGAGTTTATTGTACTCATCATTATGAACAACTTTCACTATGGGAGCAAACCTGAAATCGCGAAAAACAAATCTGCTGTTCCCTACATTTTGACGAGCTATTATGCGAACATAAATGTAAGGAACAGCTAATTTTTTTCGCGATTTCAAGGTTGTTCCTGTAGTGAAAGTTGTTCATTATGATGAGTACAATGACCCCTTAAAAGATACACCTTATAAATTTGTTTAAGCACTTGATGGATAGTATGCTTACGTCGGGAACGGCAAACACTGCTTTACAGACAGACAAACAGTTCGGGTGACAGATCTCGGCGATAAGCGTAAGTCGAGTTTCGTGCGGCCTTTTTTTTTTGAGGGTGTTAAATCATCAAATGACTTCTCCTGCTCTGGGCGGAGCGGGAGGGCGTGTCAGACTTTTACTGATTAAAAATCACCCGTGTTCCTTCAGTTGCATATTGCCAAGGTCCCGGTATCCCTTTCGGACTTTCCCGCAACCCTGGCAGGGTGTGGCAGTTTCGTGTGGTCGCGAGCAACTGCTAATCTAACTAATATTATAAACGCGAAAGTTTGTAAGTATGGATGGATGGATGTTTGTTACTCTTTCACGTAAAAACTACTGAATGGATTTGGATGAAATTTGGCAAACAGATAGTTTATAACCTGGATTAATACATAGGATAGGATTTTTATCCCGAAATTCCCACGGGATCGAGACTTACGCGGGTGAAACCGCGGGGCGCAGCAAGTATAAAATAATTTCCACTAAAATGAATCGACGATAAAAATCTCGAAGCCCATTAAAAACCGAACATAATCGTCAACATTTTAACGCGCACACACAAATACCAACACTTTGTGACGTCTTCTCTTAAGATCAGCTTAGACCAAACCACAGAATAGTACAGAAGGCGCACTCGACATTTTAGGTGTGCTACAAGTACGCGGGCGGCAGGCTCGTCTTGTCGGGCCAATTCAGTGAGCGTAACGTAGTCAGAAGATATAAGAGTTACGCGATAGAAAGAGAGGCAACTTCTAGGTGAATATAACTGTAGGTAATTTAGCGCTGTGCGACCTAAATTGCACTTTATTATGTCGTTGCAAGAGTTGCTTTTTATTAAAATGATTTTTCGAAGTGTACCATCTCTATTAATCTGTGACCAAACGAGCAAAATTAAATGCACTTTCTATCCCCACTGAGCCCATTCGATTAAATATATTTTGTGTAAACAAGGATCATAAATAGAACATTCTTTCCTTGGTGTATCCATACTATACTCAATCTGCGTAGCCTTTTCCCAACTATGTCGGGGTCGGCTTCCAGTCTAACCGGATGCAGCTGAATACCAGTATTTTACATGGAGCGACTGCCTATCTGACCTCCACAACCCAGTAACTGGGTAATACGATACCCCGTGGAAAAGACTGTCAGAGTTTCGGGCTTCTGACGCCCCGTAACAACTGTTGAAGCTCTAAAAATGGCAGCCGAGACCAACGGTTTAACGTGCTTTCCGAGGCACGGAGATGGTCACCCATACACGGATCAACCCCGGCAAGCGTAGCTTAACCTGATGGATCGACCCGTGCGGCTGTTATTACTTAGCCAATCCGTACTATGCTATGAAAAAAATATCAAGGAAATAATGCTTTTGTTCTAGCTGTGTTTGTTTTGTCTAAACCAGTCTAAACCCACCTTTAGATTTGGCACAAACTGTAACAAACCCGACACTTAGACGGACATAAACCGAAGCTAGCAATAAGCCGTAAGATCCATCGTGAATGATTTTCAATCAAGTCCCGGTATCCCGGACTTCTGAAGTGCCGTCATAAGGCCGGGAATAGACGCTTTTGTCCGGGATAGATGATGATATTCGAAGTCAGTTATCGTAGATTTTAGGTAAGAAAAGATGCGGTTCTAGAATGAGCTTTTTTGTTTTGAGAGCTTCACAGTGTTCATGGTAGGTTGTACCAGCATCGGTGCCTATACTTACAGTCATTTCCTATTTATTTAAATTTGATAATAATATGAGATAATAATGGCCTGATAACCCGTTTTATAGGTTTTACCCGCGTAAGTCTCAATCCCGTGGAAATTTCGGGATTAAAAGTATCCTATGTCCTATTCCAGGTCATAGTCTACACCTGTGCCAAATTTCATCCAAATCCGTTCAGCTGTTTTAGCCGGAAAGCGTAACAAACAAACTCACTTTCGCTTTTATAATATTAGTTAGATTAGAATTAGGATATTGTAAAGGCGTGTACGCACGAACGAACAAGAACATGGTGAACATCAAACACTTTGTTCGCATGTGCGTACCACTAACGAACATCAGACACTGTATTTTTCAAAAATGTACGTGGTGATCCAATATCGAATCCATGGCTACTAAAGAGAGTGGGGCGGTTGAGCGCGAACCGTGTTCGTATAATGCAAAAAACACGTACGAACTAAATGTTCCGTGTTCGATGTTCGTGTTCACCATGTTTTGTTCGTTCGTGCATAAGCCTTAAAACTGTGTCTTCGCGAATCACTTCAAAATAGTTCAAGAAAAGAACCTTTAAGGTTTTATGAATACCAGTTACCAGTTACCATGCACCAAAAGGTTTGTGATATTCATCAACATTCAAACATTCATATTCAAACCATTCTGCTAATGTGGCCGTTTAAAACGGCCACATTAGCAATTCCTCTAGAAGCATTTCATTTCGTGAATTTCCAGCTGTCATTAGCAATTCCTCTAATTTGACAAAAAAGCAATTCATATTATTTGGACCATTTTACGAATCTCCATAGAAAACTGTCAAACAGATGAATTATTTCGTAATATGAATCGCACGCAGATCATATTATGAATTGTTAGTTTGTGACATTTTACGATGATTCATAATATTTTGTTAAAATGACTGTTTTAAGACCCCTGTACTTAACTTAGAGATGAGTAAGCGCCGACCCATTTATTAGCGATAACCGCGGGTCTTACTTTTGGACTTCGGGAATCCCCGGGAAGGTCAGAGATAAGACGGGAGACGGCAGTTATTTTTTTAATTAGATAAATAGTTTACGAATCCAACCGCAAAACGTAAATAGACGACTAAAAGTTTTTTTTTTTGATCGCTACGTTTGTTTTTCCTATCAGAAAAACCGATCTGGATTTGTCTCTAATAGTGCAAGAGCGAGCCGAGGGAAAAAATTATGTATGTATACATATAAGATGATACCTTGAAACTCCTTACTGCTACCTGCAAAGTCAAAGTCAAAGTTCTAATATCAAAGTCAAAGTCAAAATTATAATATTTGAACATTTGTAGATTTCTAACTGCCTCGTTGGTCTCGTGGTCGCAAGCGCGACTGCTGTATGTGGGGTCCTGGGTTTGATTCCCGGGTCGGGCAAAGTGTTATTGGGTTTTTCCATTAGTATTTTTTTTAGTAACAGCCCGTAGTTTGGAACTTGGCGGTGTGATACCCCCGTGTCTCGGAAAGCACGTAAAGCCGTTGGTCCTGCGTCTGATCTCTCTCCAGTCGAAAGCTTGATCAGACAAACAAGTGCTAACATTGGCGGCAAGGGACTAGTTATAGTGAACGGTCTGTACTGATACCAGTTTATACAAACAAAAGCAATACTCATCAGTGTTCGTGATTTTCAATCAAGTTGTAAGCGCTAGTTCGATATCAGCTGTTAAACGGCCGGCAATGGCCGCCTTTTGTCAGTAGCAGAGCACACAGCAATCTGCTGCCTTTGTGAGGAACCGAGATATCGTGATGATGCTCTTCGTTACCAAGTTATAAAGGAATTTGTTCAAAGTTCAGCCAGGATCATTTTTGAGGAAGTGAAGTTTTTGATATTTTGGAAACCTAGATACATACGACTTGGTATTTCAATATGTTTAGGGACTTTTAGATATAAGTTTAGGGATGTCTGGTTAGCTCGTTAGTTCAGGTAAGTATGCCATAAGAAAAATGATAGTTGAATATTATTAGGTTAATACGATCGAAATACGATTGAGGTAATTCGGATAATACGATTGAGGAGCTCGTGGCTAAGTAATACCAGCCGCTCTGGTCGATCCATCAGGTTAAGCTACGCTTGCCGGGGTTGGTCCGTGGATGCGTGACCATTTTCACATATCGAGACTCCTCCGTGCTTTGGAAAGCACGTTAAGCCGTTGGTCCCGGCTGTCATTTGTGGATCTTTGACAGTCGTTACGAGTCGTCAGAAGCCCAGTCTGACAACCAGTCTAACCAAAGGGTATATTACCCAGTTACTGGGTTGTGGCGGGCAGATAGGCAGTCGGTCCATGTAAAATACTGATATTCAGCTGCATCCGGTTAGACTGGAAGCCGACCCCAACATAGTAGGGAAAAGGCTAGGCAGATTGATTGGGTTAATACGATCGAAATGTGCATTCAAACAAAATCGAGTAGTGTTAGTAACAAACGATCGACATCGTATATTTGCAAGAAAATCTGTAAGAAGCTGACAGGTCTTATTGATCGCCAAAACACATATAATATTGAGCGACAATAACGATCGTCAAAATTAATAAATCTGTAGGCACTTTTAGCTGTACCTAGTTTCGAGTTATACCTACTACATATTAAAGTTGAGCTGGATGATGCTGATCCACGTGTCATGTTCGTGAACGGGCGCCGTCAGTTGAGACTGGTCATCTCTTATCTGCCAGGGCTTATTTTTAATCTTATATTTTGAATTGTTTTTGATTATTTTTCGTTTGACATTGTTCTCACATATAGAAGCACCAAGAATACTGTACCCAGGATTTTGTAATATCAATATCCATTTTTAAAAGAGTGTTGGAGTTTCTTGCCCGTTCTTCTCCATAGAGATCTACGATTTGGAATGGGCAACTAGCTTCAACTTTTTGACTAACTGACAGACTGTTTGACAATTCAAAAGTGCCTGTATAAAATGGTTTAATTGAAATAAATGCTTTGAGTTTGAGTTTGAGTGTAAAGTCAGCATAAAAACTTTACAAAAAAAAAAAGTTAGTTTTAAGTTTATTTCGCTGGCGCAAGCTCTTTATCAACCTGACTAAGATCTTTCTCTTTTATATTTTATCGTTCATAAAAATGGTCGTAAATAATTTTCAATCAAGGGCCGAGTTTTTTGCCATTCTTCAAATCGTCACGTACTCCCGATTATTAGACTGTGACGCTTTAAAAGTTATACTCGAAAGTTTTTTATAACCTTTCAGGCAAAGATTTAAATTGTAGATTTGCCCTCACCGTACTAAGTCGCACGAAAATGTGTCCATATTGAGAAGAGCGAGCACGGACGATAACAATGACATTTTTATGACAACCAAGTCAAGTCTGTGCGACACTGGGTGTGTCAGAAGTGCCAAACGAAAGAGAAACGCGATCATCTTTTGACGCGGCAGGGCGAATCTACGATTAAAATCTTTGCTTTCAGCATCAGTTTTGAAAGCGTTTTGCTATGTTGCAAAGTTTCAGTTGTTGGCTTCCTACACCCAAAAGAAAAGTGGTTTTTCGGAGAACTTATCCAAACGATACTAATACCTATTATCAATGAGAAAATGTCTGTCTGTCTGTTACTTTTTCACGCCTAAACCACTTAACCAATCGTTATGCATGACGGAGAGGTTGCCTGGGAACTGGAGAAGGACATTGGCTACTTTTCATCCTGGATACTTATATTGAAAAACCGGCCAAGTGCGAGTCGGACTCGCGCACGTAGGGTTCCGTACCGTATTAAGATCGAGCAAAAAACCCCGAAAAAAACACGTTTCTTGTATCCCCTTTAATATTTTATTTAATTTTTATCTAAAACGGTTCATGAGATTCAGCCCTCTGACAGACAGACGGACGGACACCGGAGGCTTCGTAATTTTTTTTTTTTTTTTTTTTTTAATATTTTTATTATCTTCCATTGTACATAAACACTTAGGTAAACACTAAACAATAATAATAATTCGTAATAGCTTCGTAATAGGGCACATTTGGCACAGTTCGGGATACCCCCGTGCCTCGGACTCGTTAAGCCGTTGGTCCTGCTCCTGAACTCTCTCCGGTCGTGTCGTATGGCCGCCGTCCCAACGGCCTATGAAGTTAGCTTAAAGAGAGAGCCCCTGTGTCTGCGCACACACTTGCACTATAATATCTCCCGTGGCGAAGGCTACTCTCCGTTGAAATTGGCTGCCATGGCTGACATACAAGGTGGAGACGATAATACGACAAAAAATAAAACTCCGTATATCTAATGACGTTCTCGGTCTACATACAAAAAATTAATCAAATATATCCAATAGTTTAGCTAGAGCTACGATAGCTCACTACTATTTAGTTTGTTTGAAAAAATGACTTTTTTAATTTCCATGTTAGGATTTATGTTAGGATTTGCTTATATACTTATTTCGTATGTATGTATCTATTATTATTTAGGATATGTATGTATATGTGTATCTATTTTAGTATATTGTAAACTTATATTATTTGCACCTACAACAGCCCCATTTTATGTCCAAGCAAATCACTGTCCATTCCAAGGTTGCCTGGAAGAGATCGCGGATAGCGATAAGGCCGCCTATTGTATATTTTGTAGTGTTTGTTATTGTTTTTTGTTATATATTTTTGTGGTGTACAATAAAGAATATATAAATAAATATAAATTTATTTGATAGTTCCAAAATACTCTTATGCATTAGTATTGTCAGTGTTTTCATTTATTGTTGTATTGTCGTCTCCACATTGTATATACGATCTGGAGGACTATACAGGCCGTCCCAAGGATATGCCACATAGAGGGAAAGTACCTTGAATATTGTAGATGGAAGATTTTACTCAAAGAAGACATTCTTTGAATTTTAAGAAGAAAAAAAAATAATCGACCTGTAGCTTTATCATACCGATCGAAAGGCATCACAAGGATTATTTTTTGCTAGATAACATTGTGTCACAAATAAAAGGAATTTAACATTTTTAATACAAAATTAATCAATTTATCAAATGCTCAAAATGAGTCCCAAACACGAATACAAAGTCGCACTCTTTTCATGATGATTTTTCTGAACAAAATTTCACATCAAATGTTAAAATTCATGGTTCAACCATGTAATTATTTAAATAATTGTTTTTTAAATTAAAATAATGTCTTCTTTCAGTAAAACGTTCCATCTACAATATTCAAGGTACTTTCCCTCCATGTGGCAAATCCGTGGGACGCCCTGTGTAGGTAGGCACTGCTTGTCTTTAGCCGAAAGAAGAGAGTCAGCCAGTAGAATCTCGAAAGAGTTTTGTTGCTATTCTTTCCCCGATTGTCATCACTCTCTGCTCACACCTGGCGATGCAAGCGTGATATATATTTAACACAAGATGTAACACTGTGTATTTGTACCCACTGTGATTCATTAACGTCAGGGTATTTCTGGAAAAATAAAAGCGTGATATTTTGTGAGGAGTCGCGGGTATGATGACGGTTTCGATACTCAAGGTAATTTAATCAAATACGGAATCAATAAGGGGCGACTGAGGCCCCTTGGGTTCGATCCCCAAGTTCGGCATGGTGTTATTAGGTTTCTTCATCAAAAGTTTCTCAAATTTGATTTGTGCCCTTATGATGGAATTAGGATCGTTCTATTGCAAAAGTGGCGTATTTTGTATGAATAGTTCATACAAAATAAGTACTTAGGTATAGGTACTCATTTCGGGGGATAGAGATGTGATACCGTTGTTTTATCAGGATCATTAAGATTATTTGACTTTGGAAGCTTATCAAGGGGACCTTACCAACCGCCAACCTCTCAACATTTTTTTTTTGTGCTTTTACGTGGTAAATTATCCAATAACTTCTCCCGCTCTGAGCGGAGCGGGAGGGCATGTCAGACTCTTACTGACTAAAACCCACCCGTGTTCCTTCAGGTGCTTTTAAGTTGCCAGAGGCCACGGTATCCCTTTCGGACTTTCCCGCGACCCCGGCAGGCATCGGCCCTAGCGGACCCCTTCAGTAGTGCTGACATCACTTTGAGGCGCGCGTGGAACACAACGCGCTATCGACCCGGGCCTGGTCTTTATCGGACGCCGAGCTAACCGCTCTACATTAGTACGTACACTACAAGATAGTAATGGCAATTAATGCGATTTTGCATTAATTTCATTAGCATTTGAATTCTTGAGTCTTAGCGTGATAATAGCTATTGCAATGCTAATTGCTAATTGCTAAAATGACGATAATTGATAGTAACGAAGTATGTGAATTTTGTTAATAATGCGAATTAAAAAGTGCGTTCGCCGTACATATTGGTGTGTATTATCTATTTAAGTATATCTACCGCTGCGTGCGTCGACGCTCTGACGTATAATAGTATGAAAAATTACGAAAAAATTCTCTTAGCATATCACAGAATTTCGCAACTTCATTTCATTTGCTAAATGATAAATGAGAATTCACTTGCTAACAATGAAAGCGAATGCTAATTAATCCATCACTACTACAAGATACTATGAACGTCTATTTATTCATAGGAATTTTACTATTTTAATCTTCTAGGTAATTGTCACTGCATCACCGGGAATTGGCACGCAACTCATTGTTATGACCGACCTGCACCTACTCGAAAAATAACAAACAGTCGTACGTGTTCATACACTAAATACCTATGTCGTTAGTTAGAAGTTCTAATTGTGACTTTTGGCTAATTAGCTATGCTGTAAGGAACTAGTTCCATTTTTTTAGAGTTCCGTATCCGAAAACCCAATTTTTAAGCTTCTGCTGTCCGTCTGTCTGTCAGCGAGCTGTATCTCATGAACCGTAATAGGTAGACAGTTGAAGTTTTCCAGATTGTGTTTTTCTATTGCCGCTACCTATACCAAAAAGTAATAAAAATAAAATAAAGTTAAAAATTAAGGGGTCGCAATACAAGAAACTTGTTTATTTCGGTGTTTTTAGTTAAATATTGGACGGTGGTTAGGAACCCTTTGTACGCGAGTCCAACTCGCACTTGGCAGGTTTTTAAAGTTGATAATGACATTTTCCTGTCTCAATATTTCTTTGATCTTTTCCAAATCTATTACACACAATAACTGGTAGAAAATGCCTCAGGCATTAAAAATCCGCCTTTGTTTTAAACAGTATTGATTTTACTTGTGCATAAAGTTTTAATAAATAAATAAAAAACATAGTTAAATGATTCAGGCTTGACTTTGCAGAAATCCATTTTAAAATACAATAGACGTAGATATATTTATGTAGAAAACCCTGTAAGAAACTGAAACCTGTAAAAAACAGGATGACGATTGACTTGTCGCGAACCTGAACAACGTCGTGTTCGGGTTCGCGACAAGTCAATCGTCAAACAGGGTTTTTTTATGACTCTTTAGGAATAGATACGCGGAACTAAACATATGTACGTCTACAGCATTTTTTTTTAATGAATAACATTTGTCCCCCTTATCTTGCAACCCATAACTTATTATCTGTTTCATCCCGTTCTAAAGTGGCAACATTACCGGCAGCCCCACGGTTAGTTAACCCAATTTGCTGTCCGTACGTGAACACCATTTTGATCACTCATTGTGGGCTGTTACTGTCCACAAATAAATTATGTCATTAAATGTTCGCCGAGATCATTTCCACTTGTCTCCACGTTTTTATTCGTGGTGCAATTTCGTTGGACGAAAAATACTGGGATAATGGTAGAAAATGCCTCAGGCATTAAGTCAGTCTCTGTACAGAAGGTATTTTTTACTTGTGCATAAAGTTTTAGTATAATAAAATAAGTAATTTTAGAAAGAAAATGGTATTCGTAAGAATAAACATCACGCCTACGCATGTAGGGACTCCCCGAAGGGTTACAATTAAAATAAAATACAATTAAAATAACTGTGAAGGAGTCAAACAGGATATCGTCTAGATAAACTAAGCGGGAAAAATACGTAATATTGAAGCTAACTCAAAAATTACGAAAGCAAAGTTAATAAAATTTATATGGGACCACCTCGGAAGCATGATCTACCAAACAAAAAAAGAATCATCAAAATCGATTCATAATGGCGGAGTAATCGCGTAACAAACATACAAAAAAAAAAAAACTTACAGACGAATTGAGAACCTCCTTTTTGAAGAAGTCGGTTAAAAATAAAGAAAGAGAATACATTTATTTAGCACAAACTAAAAGACACACACTATAATATACAACCAGTTAACAAAATCAAATAAAAAAGTGTTTAGGCAGATGTGTTATGTAGGCGTGACTCTCAGTATGATTCTTAACAACACCCTCACGGGTTTGATAGGGTTAAATTTACACGCTGTATATAAACATTGCAACACTCATCAGTCAACATTGTTTAAAACTAAGTAATTGTCGATTAATTTAATTATTCAATTAGAACTCGTTGTTCACATTTGTGCGTCATTCATCTTCTCCAATTTTTTACCGACTTCTTTAAAAAGGAGGAGGTTCTTTATTCGTCTGTATGTTTTTTTTTTTTTTTTTTCGTTTGTTTGTTACGCGATTACTCCGCCAATTACGAATCGATTTTGATGATTCTTTTTTTGTTTGATAGGTCATGCTTCCGAGGTGGTCCCATATAAATTTTATTAACTTTGCTTGCGTAATTCTTGAGTTAGCTTCAATATTACGTATTTTTCCCACTTAGTTTATCTAGACGATATCCTGTTTGACTCCTTCTCTGTTATTTACATAGCAGGTAGTGGTATTCGAATTTGTGTGGGGTAGGTACCACAAATAAAAAGTGAAAAATAAAAACTTTTTACAAAAATTAAACAACCGACTTCCAAAAAAAACACAAAAAAAGTGAAAAATAACTTTAATTTCGGAAGTCGGTGGCAAAAATGGAAATTGAAAAGCAAAGACACCGACTTCCGAAATTAAAGTTATTGTGGCGGTATCTACATCGCCACATGCGAACTACGCATCAAAGACCTGACGTCAGACAGACGTCACATAAATCCTGCATCGCGCAATTAAAGTTTACCGTGCAGTGGACATATATACGAGAACCCAACATCAATCGATGGGCAGTTGCCCGCCAGACACAACACCCGTCTGGTTGGAGGATCCTCCCTTTTCTATGGTGGATGAGTGAACTTTACACCCTGTTCCTCATACCCCTAAATTATTTTTCACTTTTTTTGTGTTTTTTTTGGAAGTCGGTTGTTTTTTTTTTGTAAAAAGTTTTTTAACAAGTGAATTCGTTATTTTCCTCATTTTTGTTAAGTTTTGTGGCCAATAAAACTGAAGAAAAGTGTCGTGAAATATTGGGAAAAAAAAATGACGAAGAGCAAATCTAGATCGTATCATCACGCCTGTATTCCCTGAAGGGTTAGGCAGAGGTGTACCTAAATAGTACACACATTAAGCCAGCTATGTTTAAGTCCCATGTAATAGGGGTCGAGCCTTTTGCTATCAAACGGACATAAAACAATTGTCTAAGAAAACTTCACGGGATAACAATTTTACCGGTGTCACGTCGCGCCAGTCTGCACGAGGCTATATTATACTCTCGGTTGTCTCGCTCTCTCTTGTACACTCACGTCAATCGGTCTCGTAACGAAACCGCGACGAACTCGTTGCTCACTCGAGGCGTGCTCGATACGCACACGTAGCGAGAGCGTTCAAAAATCGCCTCCCTGGAAACATGCAGGCAAATCATCAGTGTGATACGGCCCTTAGCCATGTAATGGACATTAACTGGCCAGTATTTACAAATCATCAGTGTGATACGTCCCTTAGCCATGTAATGGACATTAACTGTCTGGCCAGTTTGACAAATCATCAGTATGATACAGCCCTTAGCCATGTAATGGACAGTATTTACAAAAGCCACAGTTCCTTGATCTACTTACAAAGTTAAATGAACAGTAAATTGAATTAAAAGTTGTGCATATTATCGTGACCACCGATGCTCTTAATTACAGAGCGTTGTATCGAACTGGTGCAACAGAGCAGTATCCAAGTTGCACAAACAAGCAAATTGCAATTACCCGCAAATACTTCAAGTCGCTGCACTGAAATGTGGGGCCAGGGAACAAGGCGCTGGCAAATCAAATCAAATCAAAAGTCATTTATTCAAATTAGGCTGAGAATCAGCACTTTTCGAACGTCAAAATTACATAAGACAGTCCCCCAAAACCGCCCACCCTTCACCACTTCCTAGTGCTTTGGCTGGGACGAAGAAGTGGCGCAACAAACTGCCCAACACGGCACGGTGCAATATAGCCGACAGGGAATGTTGGCCGCTAGAACCGATGCCTGTCAGGGTTGCGGGAAAGTCTGAAAGGGATACCGGGACCTTGGCAATAGGCAACTGAAAGAACACGGGTGGGTTTTAGTCAGTAAAAGTCTGACACGCCCTCCCGTTCCGTCTAGAGCGGGAGAAGACATTGGATGACTCCGCAACATCAAAAAAAAAAAAAAAGTGAGCTAGGAGTTAGCACGGTGCGATATAGTCGACAATATGTTGGCGCTATGTGTACCCGGCTCTGTAATTGAGCTGCTTTGAATAAATTGTAACCTTACCATCTCAGTTGTAGCACTTGCATGTATGACAAACATTGCATTTACGAGTCGTCAAAAAAAATTGGTAGAGGTGATACCCTACCCTGAACGATATAGTTAAAAAATCCACCTGCATTCGGTTGCCATTGGTGCAGATTCTGTTGTTCACAAACTAAACTAAATTTAAGTTCAGTGCATCTTTTTCTTTCTATTTCATTAAGAAAAGGACAGAAGATAAATTTTAGTTTAGTCCTGTCAAACTGTCACTACTCCATACAAGTTTAGACGTGATTATTACATCAATTTACGTCAGGCGCTGATTAATTTGACAGGACTAAACTAAAATTTATCTTCTGTCCTTTTCTTAATGGAATAGAAAGAAAAAAATGCACTACACTAAATTTAGTTTAGTTTAATAACAATAGAATCTGCACCATTGTCACTTAAAATTATGTTCAGTCGGAAGAGAACCGGAAAAACACAGAGTTAGGCCCAGTATCCACCAAAGCGGAGAGGAGACGAGAGGAGATGTGTTTGAATAAACCAATCCGATTGCTAAGCGGAGAAGAGATGACCCATTACCGTTACAAGCAAATCACAACGAGTTTCGATTGGTTGACACTGCGTCAGAAGGCGTCACAACACGACACAACACAGTAATGTGAATCCAGCTTAAGGCGTGCTACACACTTCTTCGTGTCGGCTGTATCGAATCAAGTCGAATCAAAGAAGTAAGTAGCACCCCTAACATTTCGACATCCGCTTGTTTTATGGCCCAACTGCAAATGAACGCGAGTGCAAATCGAAGCAAGTTTGAAGCACGCAAGTTTTAATAGAAGCACGGACCGCAGCATGTGCTAATTATTGAAGAACTCTGCTGATAACGCGAGGAATGTTGGACTTATCGTGGCAGCGAAGAATGAAATGTACCTTACGAAAACCGTAACAAAACTGAAACTCAAAGTATTTATTCCAATTAAACCATTTACAGGCACTTTCGAATTGTCAAAGGATTCGGTCAGTCAGAAAGATGAAGATAGCCCATTTCAAAGCGTAGTAGACTCCAATGGAGAAGAACGGGCAAGATATCTACATGGACACTCTTTTAAATTGTATTGTTAAAAAATATTGGTAAAATCATTCATGCTGAATTTAAAAAAAAAAAAACAAAATAAAATTGCATTTTTACGTATAAAGTGTATCTATTCATACACGAAATTTCTTAAGGAGTCATTGTACTCATCATCATTATGAATAACTTTCACTTTGGATCCAAACCTAAATCGCGAAAAAAATCAGCTGTTCCCTACATTTTGACGAGCTATGCGAACATAAATATACAGCATAGTAAAAGTTGTTCATAATGACGAGTACAATGGCCTCTTAAGAGATTTCATGTATGAATAGTAACACCTTTATATTTATGTAACCTTATTTAGAACCACTTAGAACCTTGTCATATTATACTGAGTATTATACGATGCAAATGGGGACGTAAAAAATGTGACAAGTCAACGAACGAGTTTAATGTGACAAAGTTCAAAAGCGATAAACGTTTTCGGAAACTTGTTGATTATTTATTTATTTATTATTTATGTACACACAGTAAAATACAAAGAGATATGACATAATTATGATATGAGTACAAAGGTACTGCTTATTTCTTAAGAAATTTCTTCCAGCAGACCTGCGAAAGGAGAAATGAGAAAGAAATGTAGACAATAGTGTGTGAGAACAAGAAGAGAAAAACATGATTATGCGAAGTCTTAATTAAAATATTAAATATACCTACACATATACGCAAGAAAATTAACATATACTTAAATAAATACATAAAGCTTAAATATATAAACATAAATACACTATAGGTACCTATATAATTATATACTCATAGTTGAGAGGAAAGATAATGCTCTTTTACACGAAATTTAAATAAAGAAACAGTTTTCAGATCACGAATGCTAGGCGGAAGTGAGTTCCACAATCTTACAGCATGGACAGAGAAGGAATAAGAATAATAGCTAGTTTTATGAGAATGGGATTTAAGGAGGGATCTAAGGTGAGATCTACACGGTGCGTCACTAGGACGAGCGTAAGAAAAACGCTCACGCAGGTAGGACGGATAGGACGGGTTGTGTAAGATGTTGAAGAGGAGACATAAAATCCGAGTGTTCCTGCGAAGGCGGATTGGGAGCCACTTGAGTTCCTTGCGAAGGTGAGAAACATGGTCATATTTTCGGAGACCGAAAACAAAGCGAATGCACAAGTTTTGCAAGCGCTCAAGCTTGTTTAATAGCTCCTCAGTAGCATCCAGGTAGCAGGCGTCGGCATAATCTATAATCGGCTATGATTATATGATTATGGTGGTACTTAACTCCTACTCAGACTAACTTAACAGTCAGCTGTGCTGCTGGGGACTTTGATGCGCCACTTCTTCTTCCCAGCACACCTAGCTCAAGAAAGTGGTCAAGGGCGGGCGTTTTGGGGGACTGCCTTATGTCATTTTGACGTTCAAAAAGTACCGTCTTCGGCCTTAACCCTTTATAAGGCAGAAGGTTCCAGAGGCATGAAATAACTTTTGTTTATATTTTATGGCGTGTTTTTATATACATAAAAAATTGTAGTCATTGACGGGCAGTGGAAATATTTTCACCACCATATTTTCTAAGTTTTCCAAAATAGTTACTAGTTTTTTATGTAAGTACATAAAACTAGTAACTATTTTGGAATTACATAAAAAACTAGTAACTATTTTGGAAAACTTAGAAAATATGGTGGTGAAAATATTTCCACTGCCCGTCAATGACTACAATTTTCATGAATGTCTGAAACAAGTACGTACTAATTCAACGAGCATACATTATACGTCACTAGCGGTGGGAATAATTTTCCCACCAAATACATTTACCTTCCAATAAAAATACGAAAGTGATTTCTAAAACATCTCAAAAATTTGCAATAATTAGCAAAAAAAAGTAAAAAAAAAAAAAAAATTACAGTATTCACAGAGATGAATATTTTATTTGATAATTTCGCAATTTTTGTGACACCTAGTGTCGTCAAGAAAAAAAATGACATTAAAACGTCAGATTTTTTTTAATGATTTGCAAGAGAGGTCCTTCCCGTTGCCTGTGCAAAAAAATTGTAGGAATCCTACTATGATTCTTGCAAGTGGAAAAATAGGATATGATTTCTTTTTTTATTTTAGTTTGAGAAGAATGCTAGGCAACTTAATTTAGACCATAAAGTCTGTTAAATAAGTATTTACAGTGTGAAATTTCCTGTGAAATGCCAAAGGTCGAACGTCAATCTCAGCTGTCTGCAACCTATTTTTGATCGACGAGATTCTGACGACACAATAACGTTTAAAAAGATGGAATAAAACAGTTCTGAAAATAACTTATTGACGATAAAATAATATCCAAACATTATTTATGACCAGCTTCCGCTCGCGGCTTCTTCCGCGTGGTATGTCAATAAAAAGCCTATAATGTTCTTCCCCAGGATTTTAAGTATCCTCGTACCAAATTTCATTAAAATCGGTTTAGCCTTATTTATATTATTAGTTAGGATTAGGATATTGGGTTCATCATCATCATTATAATTATCTCATGTGCCTGTAATAACTCTGGCTTGTCTCATGTGCCTGTAATAACTCCGGCTTGTCTCATGAGCCAGTAATGACTCCGGCTTGTCTCATATGCCTGTACTTACTCCGGCTTGTCTCATGTGCCTGTTATTACTCCGGCTTGTCTCATGAGCCTGTAATTACTCAGGTTTGTCTCATGTGCCTGTACTTACTCCGGCTTGTCTCATGTGCCTGTTATTACTCCGGCTTGTCTCATGAGCCTGTAATTACTCCGGCTTGTCTCATGTGCCTGTTATTACTCCGGGTTGTCTCATGTGCCTGTAATTACTCCGGCTTGTGTCATGTGCCTGTTATTACTCCGGCTTGTCTCATGAGCCTGTAATTACTCCAGCTTGTCTCATGAGCCTGTTATTACTCCGGGTTGTCTCATGTGCCTGTTATTACTCCGGCTTGTCTCATGAGCCTGTAATTACTTCAGCTTGTCTCATGAGCCTGTAATTACTCAGGCTTGTCTCATGTGCTTGAAATTACTCCGGCTTGTGTCATGTGCCTGTTATTACTCCGGCTTGTCTCATGGGCCTGTAATTACTCCGGCTAGTCTCATGTGCCTGTAATTACTCCGGCTTGTCTCATGTGCCTGTAATTACTCCGGCTTGTCTCATGGGGCTGTAATTAATCCGGCTTGTCTCATAGGGCTGTAATTACTCCGGCTTGTCTCATGTGCCTGTACTTACTCCGGCTTGTCTCATGGGCCTGTAATTACTCCGGCTAGTCTAATGTGCCTGTAATTACTCCGGCTTGTCTCATGTGCCTGTAATTACTCCGGCTAGTCTAATGTGCCTGTAATTACTCCGGCTTGTCTCATGTACCTGTAATTACTCCGGCTTGTCTCATGGGCCTGTAATTACACCGGCTTGTCTCATGTACCTGTAATTACTGCGGCTTGTCTCATGTGCCTGTACTTACTCCGGCTTGTCTCATGGGCCTGTAATTACTCCGGCTAGTCTCATGTGCCTGTAATTAGTCCGGCTTGTCTCATGGACCTGTAATTACTCCGGCTTGTCTCATGGGGCTGTAAAAACTCCGGCTTGTCTCACGTGCCTGTAATTACCCTTTAATCAGGTATACAGCGCAGCTTGACGGCAGAAATGAGTCAAAAATATTTCTCCAAATAAAATTAAAGTAAAATAAAATAAGTCCCGGATATCGGTTTCAGTACAGCAACGTGTATTTCACACGTTTACGAACTCTATAAATTGTATAAATCCGACTTTAACTGGGTTAGACTTAGCGGGTTCCCGGGATCGGAGAGTTTCGTGAAATCTGGATTTTTACAATACAATAAAATATGTTTGGTAGAATGACCGTAAATACAATTTCAAGTCAAAATAAAGTAATAACATTATTGAAAACATTAATTGGCCGTTTACAGCTTACAAATTACTTTTAGAAATATTTAGAATAGATTTTCATAACGTGAGGTAGGTATGTAAACACACACACATATATACTTTAATAAACTCACGCCTTTTTCCCATAGGGATAGGCAGAAACTATACTGAACGCCACTTATACAGCTTTTGCTTCGTTTACAATCATACGTCTGCACCCTGATGGCCTAACACACTTTAATCACAATACGAGTGTTTTGAAGGATATTGCTAATTCACTGCGTCATAGGTTTAAGAAATTCGTCTGCTCATCAACTTAAATAACGCAATGGAGGTGGGTGAACTGACAAAAAGAAACCCACAAATGATAAATGATTTATTTCTGTAAATGGGTTTGTTCAAACACTTTTACACGTCAATCACATTTTTTTAAACTAGATGAGGTTGGTCATAGCGATCAATTGTCATTTTATGTGTGTTACGCAATCCCGCTGGTCATACACGAGTTAATTTAGGGAAAAGTTTTCCTAGCCACTAAAAGTGCACTTAGGTATAAACAAAACATGATGAGAACAATATTTTATCATCAACCAAACTGTCAAACTACTTTTTTATTAAATATAAAACTGTTTAAGTGCCAAAACAACAATTTTATTTTTATTATTTCCAAAATTGAATTTTTATTCTTAACTAGTTAAAGTTAGAACTTCGGACAAGGCCCTCCGATGGTCTAAACGTGCTCGGAATAAATACTGTAACTTGTTCAATAAAAAAACTAAAACTTTTCCAACACCATTTGTTGTGACGCTAGCGAAACGCTTCTGAAACTAAATTGGCGTAGGTCGAAAACTTCTGTGGATACACTGTTATTAAATGTGTTACTTTGGCTGGTTTGTGATTTCTAATTTGTTTTTCATTTTAGAAAGTGGATCCTCTTAAACTTTTTGATCTTCTATTATCTTCTATTTATTTCTGTAAGTAGTTTTGTACAAAAACTTTTACATGTCAAACACATGTTTAAAACTAGATCTAGAGTTCGGCGTTTCCTATCTGACTACTCTGAGAAGAAAGGCCGAAACAAACTCAGAGGTCACAGTCTCTTTTAAAGTCCAGACATAATATTGGTCAGATCATGTGAAGACCATGTAGATAATAATATGACTAAGTCAGGGGTAGTATAATGAAGTATTAACGCCATCATTATTCCACTGCGAAAACAGGGTGGTGCTAGCCGCCTTGCCTAGCTCCGTCTCTCTCTCACACTGAACAAATGGTGGCATTAATCTAATCTAACTAATATTATAAACGCGAAAGTTTGTAAGTATGGATGGATGGATGTTTGTTACTCTTTCACGTAAAAACTACTGAATGTATTTGGATGAAATTTGGCAAACAGATAGTTTATAACCTGGATTAACACATAGGATACTTTTTATCCCGATATTCCCACGGGATCGAGACTTACGCGGGTGAAACCGCGGGGCGCAGCTAGTACTTCATAATACGGCACCTGACAAACAGTCTTACCAAAGGCTATCGTATTACCCAGTAACTGGGTTGTGGAGGTAAGATAGGCAGTCGCTCCATGTAAAATACTGGTATTCAGCTGCATCCGGTTAGACTGGAAGACGACCAACATATTTGGGAAAAGGCTAAGCAGATTGATTAATAATTACCGCCTTTTTATCGTCACGTTATCACCAGTGCAGGACGCAAAGGGGTCTTCTCGTCCGGCGCTCGGCGTGGCAACACGTCGTGTTCGGGTTTGAGACAAGTCAATCGTCATACTGAGAATGCCTCGTGGAGGGGTGAAACGCATGTCGATTTTTTACTGATTCTTGAGGAATAGTGAGGCGGAATAGGTTACTAAATATCTACGTCTATTGTACTATAGAACAAACAAATATATTCTAAGAAATCCTCAAAGCTTTTTACTAATAAGGCTTAGATTTACATAAACACATTACTCGTTGTTATTACTATGCAGTAGCAACAAGAGAATTAGTAGAAAGGAGAGGATAGTGCGTTGCGTTTTAGGGGTTCCAACTTTTAGGTAAGTAAACTATTTTCTTTCATAGATTCATTTGAAAATGAAAACAGAATATCACGACTGTATTTTCGAAAATAAAGAGGCAGAAGTGTGTAATATTTTACAAATTAGTCCCAGCTTATTGGGAGCGAACGGGAAACCCTTAATTTGTCTGTCCCAGAAGGAAGGTAATGTTTTTCGAGAGTATGTATATAAGTATGTCTACTTCTTTGGCACGCTCTGTAGCCTAAACGGCTTGATGGATTTTAACATACAAGGTGTCGTTAGGTACGTCTTCATTGTGGGAGTGACATAGGCTATATTTTTTTATATATTTCATCTGCAAATACAAAAAAAGGGAGGGGAAGGTTTTAAGAAAATAAATTATAACAATATTGATATCAAATAAAAGCTATTTATTGAGTTAACTCCAAATATATTAATAAAACTAAAAAGCTTGAAATAAAACAAATTATTAAAAAAAAACAAAAAACCCGACTGCAAAAACCTATAACCGAAAAGAGTAAAACAAGCATTGAACTTTTTTATTTTTTTTGGTATTGCTGTCGGTGACAAACCAATAACCTGAAATATGGTGTAACTTTTGTTTTTGCATTCGGGTTTTTTGGTTTTTTAAATAATTTGTTTTATTTTTCAAACAACCGCAGTATGCAGGTAACTCAAAACAAAACAAGTGACAGAAGACTGGGTTCTCATTTTAATTTGAAAAAAACTTTTGTTCAGAATCCTTCAGCTTGAAATGGTTGGCCACCCCAGGTTATAACTGAAACCTTGATTGGCACCTAACATCGAAAGCTTTGAGGGAGGCGTATTGCCAAATTGCACTTTACCAAATTGCGATCAACGGGTTACGTGAAAGGCGTTTTGTTAATACACGGCTTTATGCTCTCTGGTCCGAGTGATTTCGTAAGTGAATGGGATTGAGTTAGATTTATTAGGTACGTCTATGATCATTGTTTTCTACAAAAGGTCGAATGGCTGAGATGTATGGAATTCTGGGAATACTGTAATACATTTCGTTGAAGCCTATATTAAAGGACCGAATTAATTTCTAAGAAACATGTCAAACTTCAAACTGCTGTTGAACATTTTAGAAAGCGGAGTAGGTATTGCCTGCATTAATATAGAAAATAACATAACATCACGTCTGTAATCCTATTAAGTAGAAGATTCCAAAAACAACGCAGTGACGATCCACAATGTTGCGAACACATGTTATAATAAAAAAACCGGCCAAGTGCGAGTCGGACTCGCGCACGAAGGGTTCCGTACCATTATCTATAAAAACGGCAAAAAATCATGTCTGTTCTATGGGAGTCCCTTAAATATTTATTTTATTCTGTTTTTTCAATTTTTTGTTATAACGGCAACAAAAATACATCATCTGTGAAAATGTTAGACATAGCCTTACCTAGTAATAGGGTCCCGTTGTACAACCTAAGCCGCTGGGTCTTCTAGAAGCTTGTTTTGCACAAGAGTTCCATATACTATTATATTTTCAAAAATACTTATGCTGCTTTCGAGTAGCGCTAAGGATAGATTTTTGAAAATTCACTTCCTAAAGGGGTAAACAAGGGAGGAAAGATTAAAAGGAAGTTAGTCAATTTTTATGAGAACCCATCGGGCGCACGGCTTGTGGCGAAATTTTTAAAAACAAAGATCTCTAAAATCCCGTGATCAAAACCACTCCTCTAATTACCATACCATCTTTATGCATAAATAAAGCAGAAAAAACATATCAATTTGTTCCCGCCGAGCGACATACCTAAGTGAGCACAGATAAAATGATAAACATGCCGAAACTTCCAACTAGCAAACTTCGTTCATATGAAATTCATAAAAAGATACCAACGTCAAAGAGTTCGTGGCACAAACTGCTGTTTATTTTTCCCTCTTTTTATGAAGGAATTTATCATAATATTTTCGGTAAGCTATATTTGTTATGCTTTTATCGAAATATTTTACAAGTTTTATCAAAATGTAAGGTGTTAAAAATTAACTTTACAAACTTAAAAACCAATCCTGAAATCGCGTAAAAAAATAAAGTAAAGTACCATTTATTTACACATTATATTACAGACAAGGCGCACTGCATACTCCTGTAATGCTCGGTACTCCTCCCTCACTGATATAATGCTCGAATTGTAACATTACAGCCTTAGATTATATAATCTAAGATTACAGCACTGTAACGTTCGGTTCGCCTTACTCACTGATGAACGCTCGTCTCTGTAACGTTTAGCACCTTTAAATTCCGGTACTGTAAGCCCGCGCAATGCTTACAGTACTATACCCCATTTGAAATAAGATTAGACATTAAAACAAACCCTTTTACAGTCCGTCCAACCGATTTTGAATTCTATTGCGTTGGTGGCATGACAATTGCATTTACTAAAGTAAATCTTATTTATTCATACTTTATTGTACACCAGAAAAAACAAAGCAAAAAAAAAAGTACTCTACAAAATATACAATGGGCGGCCTTATCACTAAGGTCCGTATTACAGAACGTTCCTCAAGTCCAGTTTGATCTGCAATCAGTTGATAACTGTTTGAGTATAGAATCAGTACTTGAGCATCGGTCTAATTCCAGAACGGTAATCAATCTATACTCAGCTGAATCAAGACTCAAATCGAGACTCAAGCAGAGATGTGTATTGTCTATGCATCAGCCTGTTTTCGTTTACGATTTATTATAATAATCGACTTTGATCCGATCTTCACTAGATTAGAAATATTAAAATACTCCATAGAAGCCCAGTTACTTAGGAAATCAGCGTTATTATTTCATTCCTGAATAGTAAAGTGCCCCATTTATTGAAGTAAAACTCTTTGAAGTGAAGTAGGTATAGTAATTTTGTAAGCAAAATTGTCAAGCTTAAAAGACTTGTATTTGTGGCCATAAATAAGTATGCTATTTAAATTGTCAGTATGACAAAACATTAGTTTGTTTATTTTAAACAGGCAGACAGATGGACATGTCGAAACTATAAGGGTTCCTTGTTGACTACGGAACCCTAAATTATTATTGTTTAGCTGATTTTATTCCTAATACGTAACACTTTGAAAATGGCAGGATGGAAGAAAAATTTTGGTACTTTGGAAAAAAAAAACTACTTATAGAAATTTTAAAAGATTAAACATATAGGTAATAGAAAATAAAAAAACTGATAATGTCAGCACGGGAACCAAAAAGGCTGCTTAGATCCGTATTGCGGAGAAATTTAATACCTAGTTCGCCTAGTTGAACAGAAGAAATATTGACAATTTGATAAGACAATCTATGCTCAAGCGCGGTCTCGACCACACTTGGGTGATTACAGTTTTGATCACTGCTTGGGTTCGATTGAGTAACTGTAAAGCCAAACTCAGTTGAACTAAGATCAATGCATCTATGCTTGAGCAACGTTCTAAAATTAAAAGCGTACTTAAAACTAGTTTTAAACAGAGATCAATACTTGAGTTTCCTTCTGTAATACGGACCTAAGTATATTTTTTTTTGACAGGTAAATTAAAAAAAACTATAAGAAAATTAGCGTCTCCATAGTTTAATAGTAGTGTTAATTTTCTGATAGCAAAAAAAAAACAGGAAGCTATTAAAAATGTCTCTCTTTCAATAAATCGTCTGCAATTTCTTGTCCCCTTTTATCTCCCAAGGAAATAAAAGCGTATTTTTCCAGATTATTATCATTGCAATACAACAAAAACACTGTTTAAAATCAGCAAAAGTACCCGCAACAAAGCGTGTTGCAGTTAAAACGTATAAATGTGCACATCAGTAAGCGACAACATGCGGACACTTTGAGATATGTCCGAGACGAAACTAACAGACGCCATATTTATAAACGTTGGGAAGTGGACGTCTAAACCACGAGCTATAGCGTATTAATTTACTGGTTGTCGTAAATAGTTCGCTAAGTTACTATCTAGTAAGCTAAATACCAAAGACAAAACAAAATCTAAGTACTGATCTAAACCCCTTTTAGTTATGGTTCTGTTATAAAGGGCACTTTTAATTAAGATCAGTCGTGCGTCCGTCTGTCTATCACAGAAGTTTTATCAAAAACTACTCGAAATCTTCATAAAAGCTTCAGCTTAGCTTTAGCCAGAACTAGAGCTTGTCATCGAACTGAGGGCCTAGACAAGTGACAATCGCTTCGAAAGAAAGCGTTTCATATTTCTACAACGACTTTCAACAGGATTGACATAAGCTTTTTTCGATAGCTTATGTCAGTCCTATACATTTTTGCCTTTTCCATCATCGTTATCGCTGATAGAATGTCACTTTGTCTAAGGCCTCAGGTCAGGACACACTTACTGGACAGGGCCAATCCAATCAGTGTGGTTGTTTCCTCCAAAAACCATTTCAGACAATAACGAACTTGATCACATGATATGACCGAGGTAATGTCTGCACTCTAAAAGAGACTGACCTCTGAGTTTGTTATGGTGCTTCTTTTCAGAGTAATTAGAAAACATGGAACTCATCTAGTTTTTTAAATATTATTGACGTTGTTTTTACACGTCAATAAAATGATTCTGTAAATTATTACCGAAATAAACATCATCTAGGTTAAAAATTAGTATTACCTATTAATATTTTATTATTTTACACCTTGCACCACAACCCGCATAATGAATGATGCGAACACGTAAATATTTATATGAGAAATGTATTTTTGCCGCTACTATGCATATTCCCGTTGTTTACACTCCAACCTGTCACGGGATGGACTATAAATAAAGCACATGTAACGAATGTAAATAAACAACTCATTAGTTGAACTTCGCGCCATTTATTTGTTTAGGAAGTCGTAAGGCGAAACAAAAGTTATTTTAATTCATGTTTGTTTAAACATCTGCGATTTTTTGTATTCGACGTTTGGAGTAATGGCTGGGCGATCGGATTAGATTCACGGATTTTAAGGTAGCTGTTCGTGTATTGTAATTGATATAGGAGAAATACTTGTGAGAGTAAAATTTTAGTACCTACCTAACTTACTGAAGAATCTACTGAGATCAGCAAACATAAAACGTATCGAGTCCGCGCCACCACTGAAGTCCTTTTGACGCGGCGCTAGTGTCTATGTTATTGCATTAAAAATAATGTAGTTCCACAATTTTCCGCCGGACTTCAGTGATGGCGCGGACTCTAGTTCGTTTTTTTAATCCCATAGACAAATTGACAGGTGCAAATGTCAAACTACAAATTGAAAAACAAACAACAATCATTTGAAATCTCAAATTAGTTTACTGGATACTCGAACTTTATGTTCTTGACGAAGTTCAAGCTTAACGATAAATCATAGAATACAGCCGTACACTTAAATTTTCATAAGAAATCGCTACCCAAGCCACGCTTTCAAACATTAAACAATTTAATAATACCTAAAAATCTAATAAAACTCGTAGGACTATTAAAAACCTTTCTACTGAGAAGCATCTGCGAATAAATTGACGACACATATCTGTGTCACCCATAAATCCTTTTAAAAAGATTCCTTCAAGAGTATTAAAAAAACGTCTCATCATAAATATGCAGGCAGACTTATCTTCTCTTTATAGAGGTCTAAGTACTTTCCTATACACTTCAAGGGAATCTGACCACTAATGTATAACTTACAGAGGTTATATCAGCGTGTACTCATGTTTAAGGAGAGGGTACATGACAGTTTATGGTCACTTCAACGAGTTACTTTACAGGACAGTAATGCCACGAGTTCCATTTTGGTTGGACGTCCCACAGAATTGAGTTCGATCTGCCTTTATGAGTAACAAAATTGTGGATAAAAAATGGTAACGTACTTTTTTTAAATTCAGTTTCATCGTTTTAATTGACATTCAGAACAACTCAAGTAACAGAGAAGGAAGATCTAACTACCACAAGAATAGATCCATGTACGTAGTTTTACACGCATTCAACTCAAGCTCAGTCAGAAAATTTCCAATGGATTCGATTTGGCTTGGCTTTTTGAACAAGCCATCATAATTGACACGGAGGCCTTTCTGCTTCGTGCCGTTGGCTTGCAATCAAATCTTGCAAAGCTATCAACCTGAAGATCAAAGGCCCTAGACAAAGTGACATTCTATCAGCCATAACGATGATGGAAAAGGCAAAAATGTGTAGGACTGACCATAGATATCCGTGGGACTGACGTAGGCTATCGAAAAGCTTATGTCAATCCTGTTGAAATCTAGTCGTTGTAGAAATATGAAACATTTTCGAAGCGATTGTCACTTGTCTAGGACTTTCCCGCAACACTGGCAGGCATCGGTTCTGCGGTCCCCGCCAATTGTACTGACATCTCTTAGAGGCGCGCGTGGCACACGACGCGCCATTGACCCAGGTGTCTAGGCCCCCTGGTAGATCGGGTTAATGTTGCTGACAGAATTAAACAACTTGCTAACAACAAGCCACCTACCTATACTCCACAGGTTTAGCTAGTTAAAAAAAACCACGTGACTCATAGATGCTAAACCTTTTATTTCAAATGTTAAAATCATATTCTATAGAGTCACATATAATATTAATAGGCTCTTTTCTGAATCTGAATCTGATGAACTATCTGTCACACGCATTCAGTGCGGCAAACGCGCCTGCGTGTTTTTGGGACTTTTACCATGTGCTCGCGACGCGTAGGTGCGTCCATACACTTTACTTGAATTTACTTAGCTTTCTACGAGTGCGGCGCGCCGCACCTGTGCGTTCATTGTGCATTTCTATTGTTTCGAAAACATCGTAAAATAAGGGTCGGTAAGGGTCTCTACACATAAGTTATTTCGATTATTACATACGATATTCGGTTGTTACGTTATGTTTTAAGTTACGAGTGTCAAGGTGGAATAATATTCGTTCTTGGTGTACTTACCACAACTCGCTTTCCGTGTCTATAAGTAGCTAATTATTGACATTGATTTGTGAGCGTGCAATATAAATAATCTTTAAATATAAAAAAATATTTATTACGTTTTTTTTTTACCCACGCCTTTTCTTTTCGGCCAGGGTTAACCTTGAGCCTAAAGGTTTCTAATCCCTTGTTGACGATTTAGACGACGCCTGTTTATGCAACTCAAGCTACCTTACTTAATTCACTGAGCTTATATAATCTGTTGTTATGTGGTCCATTTGGCATCAGAGGGTTAAAAATCTGCATCATTGGCTGTACGAAAGTTTGACGTTTTTACAAAAGTTTTTGACAAGTGTTGCTTGTCAGTGGTTTGTAAAAACTTTTACGACGGCGACGACGACCGCTAAAAAAATGATTTTTATTATATTTTGGAGCCTGGTGAACATAATTTCACAGTAAGTATTTATTGTCGTCTTCTGTATTTGTTAGGTACATAAAAAGTGTGGTATCATATTCAATAGGAAATAAATTTCATATGATCGCCGGCCGGTTCTTCTATTTATTTATGTTATCATGAAACGTAAAATAAAAAGAAAAGTAATTTTACCTACACTATGACTTATCTACTTCTAGAATTAACAAGCAGTGTTGTCCATAACTCAATCTTTAACGAAATTTAAGTTTTAATTATGTTTCAATTTCCTGTTTTAGAACAATACGACTAAACACCAACGACCACCGGGTCGTCCTGTGACGGAAATCCAAAATTGAGCGTCGCCGTTGGGAGGTGCAGTGGCGCTATATATCACCGCGGCTGCCTCCCCTGGAAATCCCGCGGGCCCGGCCACTGCGTCCAACGCCCCCCATGGCCATCCCGGCGCCGTCGTGGTGGCGACATCCCCGCTATACTGAAAATTGGCGGGGTTATGACAAAAAAATACCATATTTTTAGTCATAACCCCGCCAAAATAAAACCAATGAACTGTAAACAAAATGCTGTTTTATTTAAGTACTCAATAACTGTATGTGTTCCTAATCCTGCCTACCTTCATCAATTTCTCCCAACAGTGAACACATTTTATCAGCATGTGATAGTTTTATTATACTAAACTAAAAATATAGGTACTTTCATAATTCTGAAATAAGTACATAAATACTTTTGGTTTGAAAAGTAGGTAAGTGAACGACTGGTGACGAGAATGAAGATGTGGAGTGAACGAATGAATGAAAGATGTAATACAGTAAACAAGGATTTTTATTTTTTCCCCACGCCCTTCCCTTTTGGCGTGGGGTACGCATTTTCTGGCGGCGACGGCGACTTCTGCCGAAGGCACTGTCTCTTGGGAGGGGGGGAGACTGGCCTATCCTCCTTCGATTTGGCAGCGTCGCCACCGACGTCCGGTGCTACCGGGGTCACTGCCTCCCCCGGGACCCAGTCACTGGGCATCGTGTCTTCGTCTTCATCCCTAACAATAAAAGTTATAATAAGAAGAAATTATGTAGGTACCTAATCTTTTAATTGTTAACAACAATAATAACATTATAAAACTCGACAATCAGGCTGTATGAATAGGCTAACAAAATGTAGGTTTTTATTAGGGTTTTTTATAGGTATAAGGTAGCCCTTCTGGACCTGTAGAGTAATATTTGAACAATACTTACATTTATTCTGTGCGCTGGGCGAGACTCGTTCAGTTGACAAGCAGTTTTTCGCAACTGGGCAAGAGTCGCTCAGGTGACAGTTCAGTGGAAAACTCAATTTGGCGCGCACGCAAATTTCATAAAGTACTTGTTTTTTTTTAAATTTATTATCTTGCCCTCTATGGGCAGACTTAGTCATCGAACCGTGCTGCCTAGTCTCACGTGTGTTGTTTTTATTTAGTTCCAGGTTTAGTTTAGGAACCTAATAAATTAGGAACATAAGTCATTAGGATCCATTTTTGTAGGAGTACAGTGAAATCTAGTACCTATCTAGTTCATACTCACCTATTATCAGCTTTACCTGTTGAAAGTCTTCACTTCATGTTAGTATATGTGATGGAAATTAGATACAAAGGGAAAATAAAAAAACTTGAGGAAAAGTTCATAGTTTATTGGGGGAGCCCTGATGAGTCGCTTGGACATGAACGATCACCAGGACTCCCCATAATCAACGCGCTCTTTGAGCCAATGGAGCCACACACTGCAGACCGGTGGTGGAGGTTGTGCTGCTGGTGCAGGCCGGGGCACGTTCCTACAAAAAGGAAATTATGATTTGTAGATTTAAAAAAGAAAACTTTCATAATGAATCAAAAATGTAACAAATATTCTTGAATGTTCTTGGTAGATCATGTATGATGTATGTGCAGTCAGTCAATCAGATCAAAATATTTTATCAGGGAAGCCACATGTGCTGAAAGAATTATTGCCAAGCTTCCTCGGGGTTTTGAACTTTCCATCGCTAAGTTCTGTAACTGACTTTGACAACTTGCTATAAAAGCGAATACTGTTTATAAGAAATGACTTGCTTGTTTGAGTTAATCTAAATTTGGGTATCACAATATCATGTCTATTGCATGTATTTATGTAATGCTCGCTTCTTAATTTGGAAAGTCCTAAGTTTTTGCAAACATACAAAATACATTCTAAGATATAAAGAGAATGAAGAGTAGTTTAGAAAGTATGTACTCACAGCAAGTCCAGGTCCTGACCATCTTCCGGCCTGTCCACCAGCAAGCTTAGCTGCAATTCCAATCGCCACATCCTATAAGGAATGTCGGCGATTGTCATTGCAGCCTCACGCATCTGTAGAAGAAATAATGAAATCATATATCTTCTGTACTAATATGTGCGTGCGCGTAGCGTTTCAAGTGACCATGAAAATGTGGATATCCTAAAACTATTGAATTATTTAACAAAAATGGCACCAAACAATCTATAACGCTGTAAGTATACCTCGTCCACCGCCTCCACTAACGACTGCAGCGCGCTCGCCGTTTCGTGGGCCTGGTGCAGCTGATCCAGGTTTTAATAATTAGTACCTAATAAATACAATAATGCTTACATGAAAAATATTCATTCAGATAATGATACTTACTCATTGGTGCCTGGTTCATTGGCACCAGGCCCATAACACATGAAACGGCGAATGGCTCGGCCCCAAGAGCTCATCACAATAATGATTTTATAATAGGTAATACAATAGGTAAATAGGTAAATCGTACAGGCACCTCGGGGTCTCAAATGTCAGTGTCAGTGTCAATAGTTCAATACTACCGTATTTTATCGTAGCAAATTTGAACGATCGAATGAATGACAACAAAATAATGTTACCATATAATTATTTTTTTCATAATATACTCGTTATAATACTTTACTAATGTTATTTAAGTTAATTAATATGTTAACCACTTATACGTGTGGAGAAATTGGTATCAGTAGTTAAATATTGAATTCTTTTGTTTAAAATGTCTTTTGTATTTATTTATTGGACTATTAATCTATGCCGATTTGCCGATTGCCGATACGAGATTTAGATTCGCCGATTGTTTTAAATAATCTTTTGTAACCAAAACAGCCCGAGCCCTTTTGTTTAAAATTCCTTTTATGTTTATTGGACTACTTATCTATGCCGATTGTTTTAAATAATCTTTTGTAACCAAAACAGCCGGAACCCTTTTGTTTAAAATGTCTTTTATGTTTTTGGACTACTCATCTATGCCGATTGTTTTTAATAATCTTTTGTAACCAAAATTAAGTGTTATTAAGTCACTTCTGTTTTGCTTTCGTGGTGAACAAACGTACCCTCCGTGCTCTCCGTTTCGATACTCTCTTGCTTTATATATTCTGACCACTGCTTTCTTTCTGGACCTCTGATTTACCCCGTGATTACTTTGGCTTGTGATATTGGACTCTGATAATACCTCGTGATTACCTTGGCTTGTGATTTTGGACTTTGAAATCTTCGTGATCTTTGTGGCTGTACAATGTAAGTACCAACAGTTATTATTATGAGCTATCTTTTACTTGATCTATCGTTCAAAAATATGGTATACCTATCCAATATTTATTAAGATGATTCCAATTCCAATTCGTCGTACTACTTCGACATTGACTACTGAGTATATAGCAAGTATAAGTATAGGTATCCACAATTCGATGTACCTATTGAATTTTATCATTCACCCACGAAAAAATGGGAGCAATCTTTATCTATCTCCTTCTACTTCTTCTATGTACATAAGTATCTTTTTCTTGATTAGCTCTTATTTCTTTGTCTATGGCTCAGCCAACTCTCCAGCTGTTCTTTTATTTGGCTACTTATCGTATTTATTATGCGGCACAAAATGTACGATGAAACATTGTTTTTAGACGGCACGTAATTATGATGATGTGAGACGTGACATGAGTCTAATCTTCGGAGAGGACGTTACCGACGACATGGAGTCCGACGGTTCTGACAGCGAAAGCGTCACCTCCGGGACGTCAGACAGGTAGGGAACCCAAGAATTAATATTCAATTATATAATCGTATTCTTAAACGTAGTGTTTAATTCCAGTATTGAACGGTATTTTTTTCTCCTTTATAGCTCAAGAGTTTCCTCCGTTGTATTGTCTCCGGATGGAGAGTGGACTGAGGAGACACCTATTTTAAATAATTTCCCATTTACTGGGACCCCGCAGATCATGATTGCGGAAGCATCATCTAAAGGGCCAGTAGATTATTTTAAAGCCGAATTCATGGACAATTTTATGACCAACCTAGCGGAAATGACCAACATGCATGCCCAAATTTTAACGTCCAGGCCACTTAAGCCAAATAGCCGCCTAACTAAATGGAAACATACAAATATAACGGGATTGTGGACGTTTTTAGGCATCCTATTTTTCATGGGCACCGATAGGTTAAGTAAAATTGCCGATTATTGGAAAAAAAGTAATTACGTAAAATTTAATATAAATAAATATATGTCGAGGGACAGATTTCTGTTAATTTTAAGATGCCTCTTTTGAATACTACGTATGAATCTAGAATTAAGTACTCAAAAATTGATTATCTATTAAATTATTTTAATAACATCATGAAAAATTTTATATATCCTGAAAGGGAATTAAGTATTGACGAATCAATGGTTGGATTTAGAGGGCGAGTGATTTTCCGACAGTACATGAAAAATAAAAAGCATAAATATGGCATAAAATTATATGTTTTGGCCGACCCGAAAGGACTTGTCCATCGTATACATATGTATAAAGGTTCGTCCGATGTTGATGTTGGTGGAAATGGTCATGTGGACAAAGTGGTAATGACGCTATTAAAAGATTATTTGAATAGCGGCCATTCTATATATATGGACAATTTTTACAATAGTGTCCAGTTGGCCGAAACATTAATTTAAAAAAAAAACGTACTGTTCTGGAACATTGCTTGTCAATCGAAAAAAAAATCCAAAAACGGTAGTCATAAAAAAACTTTTAAAAGGTGGAGATATATACAGATGTGTATGTGTCAGTAAACGGAAAGACAAGAGAGATGTGCTCACTATTTCCACTGAGCATTCGCCTCACTTGATGCCAGTGGAAAATAGGCGTGGTCGTGTGGTCAACAAACCCAATATTGTTATTCAATATAACAAGTACCTACATGAAGGGTGTTGACCGTCACGACCAGATGTTAGCGTACTATCTCAGTGAGCACAAAGCCATGAGATGGTATAAAAAATAGGCATACACATCCTACAAATGCTGCTTCTGAATTCCTTTTTTTTATTTCAAAAAGGTACAAGCAGTACTCTTTCCTTAGAGTCATTGGGGAAAAAGTACTTCTTCCCCCTATACCTGACACATTAGCGCCTCAAAAGGCAAGACACATGCCCAAAGAATTGGGTAGAAATGGCAGTGGGTGTCTTATAAGGCGCAAATGTGCCAGATGCTGGCTAAAAATAAAAAAAGGCAGGACACGAGAATCATTTGTCCGGATTGTGATGTCGGCCTCTGTCTTCCCTGTTACGTTCCGCACCACGAGGAAATGCGTATATTTTAAATTAGTTAAGGTGGTGTCCTTGACTCTGGCAGGGCCACCATCAGGGATTTTAATTTTGATTACACAAAAAAATTGTCGCTAATTAGTCGAAATTTGTCGCCAAATATCAGAATTTGTCGGTCACTGGTTCAAAAGATATAAGGGTTTATAGGTGGCCGATCTGGAGAGAGTCTCCCCAGCAGGGCCACATTTATATCTCAAAAACTAGGGCATCTAGCGAAGATCTGTTTTCTCCCATATTTTGTCGCCAATTAGTCTAAATCAGTAGCCAAATATCAGAATTTGTTTGTCACTGGTTCAAAAATATAATGTGTATAGGTGGCCGATCTGGAGTTTCCCCAGCAGGGCTACATTTTATATCTCAAAAACTAGGACACCCAGCGAAGATGTGTTTTCTCCCATAATTTGTCGCCAATTAGTCGCAATTTGTCGACAAGTCACAGTCATATATTGAGTGCAGTGGTGGCCGAGTGCAGTGGTGGCCCAGTGGTAACGGCCACGACTTACGAGTAGTAGGTCGTAGGTTCGCACCCTGTAAATACATATTTGTTACGGCTGCAAATCATATTTATATCAACATACAACCCGATACTGAGCTGTAAATTGCAAAAAACGTAAGAAAATTTGAATTTCGCGGGCTACCTTAGCGCATCCCCCATGTAATAATAATAATGTACACACGGCTACACATCAAGCTATACATTTCCAGTATAAGCTGATCTCGCATTGTATAGGATTTCCGTACACTGCGAGGTCAGCATAAACTAGAAATGCATAGCTTGATATTTAGCCGTGTGTACTAATGTCTATGTGTAATTTGTGTTATTGATGTGTAGCCGTATATATATACTTATGTCTATGTGTAATTTATGTATTTTTATTTCTGTAATAAATATTTTGATTGTAAATATTAATTCGTTTTATTCTACTACTTACCTACTACCAAAAATAGCAATCATACAAGTATGGTTGTGATATTATTGCTCTAATAAATCATTCATAAAATCGTATATCACTAAATGGCAACACTAAGTATGTGTTCAGTTTCATTCACTCATTCACTCTATACGTTTAGTTTACGTACGACCAACAAATTAACTACCTACTGAACAGATAGTAATGAAGTTTGAAAATGGCCAGGCCAAGTGCCTGCCATGGCTGATGGCCTGATGGACATCTTACACAACTTCTTTCGTGTATGCAAACCGACATCCACGAGAAAGAAGTTGCAGGCAAAAGCTAATAGTAAAAAACAACAACCTTACATTTTTTATATTTTTTTATTGTTAAAAGTTACAAAAAGTTTGAATTAAAAATTAATAATAGCAGGGAGCCCTATAAAAGTTCAATTTGCCATTTTGTAAAATTGGAAATTGAACTCTTATAGAACTCCCCTAGCCCGTTTTCCCGGCGGCGGCCAGTCTGGCCTCCACAGCGGCTTTTCTTGCCTCGGCGGCGGCCACGGCAGCGCACCAGCGGTCGGACAAGGCCGCCAGCTCGGCCTCGTCCAACCGCCGCCACTCCTCCATCGCTTCGCCGAGGCTGAGCCGCCGATATAGTCGCAGCCGCGCCTCAATTAGCGCCCGGTCCGGGGATACGCGATATACTGGGGCGTACTGGAGTACTGTTGATGCTGTACAATATTTGAATGTTACATTCATATTATCTACCGACATCATGATAACAGGACCCGAAATTTGAAAGAATATACATAATACAAATTCACACTATAAACACCTTGCTCTTGCAAGACAGAAATAGTTATAACTTTAACTAATTGCAAATAAAACATTACATACATAATCTCTTCAATTGGCTCGGCTGCAGCGATCAGGGGCTCAGTTCTAAAAAAAAAGATCAAATTGTTAATAAAGTTACACTACCAAGACTATAATTTGATTAATTATGTAATTAACTGAAATTTTTCCTATTATTTCTTAAAAATGCAGAATGTAACGATACATCACAGTGAAGCGGAGACACCATATCAGTAAAAAAGTCACTAACATCAGCTAGGTAGGTTATTACATTAGCCTGGGCCCATGTAGTGGATTATTGGCCCCACTCCTCACAGAGAGGAGGCCTGTGTCCCAGCAGAGAATATTATATGCTGATTATCATGGTCTAAGCTAGGTTATTCACAGGCCTCCGATTGTTACACAGCTATGAAAGTAATTGAACACCTATAACCCACAACTAATCAACCAGTCATACTTACTCGCTATCAGCTGCCCCGCGTCTCGCGTGCCTGAGGCACTCACCGATGCTAAAAAAGAAAAGAAAACTCAAACCATGCAAAAACAAAATCATATTAGCATATAACAGGCAGACTGCACAACATAAAATCCATAAACACTTTTATTAGTATGCCCAAAGCCTCAAAAACATTCTAGTAGCTGCCACACCATGTTAGTAAACCACATTATGATAAACATTCAGAGAAGCTCATCCACCATTGCATCATCCATACCAGATAGTCGCGATCATCAGATGCGCATGTATGGACACGTCTGTAAAACATAAAAGGCACTTGAATCTGTCTGTAGATTATCAGTTATATTTTGTAAACTTGCTGTACCATGTTAAAAAATATGTAGGTACTTGTAGGTCACATGAACTTACCGATTCACTATGTTTCCCATTTATACAAACTAATAGCACCATACGAAATATTTATCTGAAAATAAAATAACAATTCTTATACTATAACATTAGCACTAATGAAATAAAATATCTAATAAATAAATGAACAACTTACCTAATGTATCTTCAAGAAGTTTTTGAATTGAAAACTTTTTGACAAGCAGAACTTGACAGGTTAGCAGTGAGTACCAACAATCAGTAAAAATAATCCACTGTTAATTTCCTGTTTCATTTTCAACTTATATAATTGAATTATTAACTTATTACGAATCCCGATACCGATAAGCCAATATTTTACGTGAACTCATTTGTAACGATATGTGTGTGTGACAAAATGATTAAAAAAAGACATGAAAACTGGCCAAGTGCGAATTTGACTCCCGTTTTGTAGTACAATAATTTATTGGAACGTGCCAACTTTATGAAAGATTTTCGACGAAAAAATATAGTTATCACCCAATAATTGTTTTAGTGTATCGTAATAAATAAAATTGATACGATAATAGATATAATATCATCATCACCATAATATCTTCATAAAATTAGTAGTACGATAAATCTTAGTTCGCTTATATTTCAATAGATGGCGTGTGTAACAACTAACATTTTCCCCTTTTTACGTTCTACCTGCGTGCCGGGTGTTCGGCACCGAAAGTGCTTCACAAAAAATATTGTTACAAAAACAACTGTCGTGTACTGAAACCTTTACTTGAGCGTATTGTATAAATATAAATGTAAATAATTGTTTTATGACTGTCATAAAACTCGAAAATTTTCAAACGCACAGAAGCGTCCTGCCGCACTTGGACAAGCTATTGAACGCCGCACCAATGCGGCCGGCCGCACTGGGTGGGTAGACTTTCTACAAACGCGCCTACGCGTTCATAGCACCATACGAAATATTTATTGAACGCGCAGGTGCGTTTGCCGCACAGGGTCTATAGCTATTTACTTAGCGTTTGCAAAAAAATTGCAAATAATTTAGCAGGCAATGCGTTAATAATAAAGCGTTCACTGGTATCATCAATTATTTTGTCTAATTTAAACATTTTCTGTTCTTCTTTTAGTGCTGTCGACAAAGGCGTCTAGTTAACCGACTAAACGTAATACCTGCCACTTCAGTTGCCAAACTACGTCACAGTTGTACTCTTCAATTTAGCAACGTTATCTTATTCCTTGTATTTTCTAAAAGGTTTGGGGAACCTGTCTTTTTGGGCTCTTTATAATAGGCAGATTACAAAATTTTATTTACAAAATCATTATAGTAAATCTAACAAAAAAATTGTGCTCAAGCATTTACATCTACGAAGAGTAGTTTAAGAATAAATGATAAAGTTAACATATACTATAATAAAAGAGGAAACTATCCTGTGATCGAAAATAAATTTAATTTTGTTATAACACATTTTTAAACAAGACAAGAAAGTGTCAACTATAAAAAACCCTTTTTACGATTTGTTTACCTTTTTTTAACCACCTAATCCTTTAGAGTATACATACCCATAGATATCCGTACGTACCAAATTTTTTTCATATTCATTTTACTCAACAAAAAAAAAACAAAAAGACAAAGGCTAGGCAGATTATGACCCATATCACTCAACGCACAAACTACACATGACAAATCTCGCTGCCACCACAAAAATAGGATCCATCTTATAAAAGTCGTGTAACATTTTACGTCTAATTCTTTGTCGGCTAGGGATTTGAATCGCTGGTTTAACGATAGACCTTGACGGATTTACGCACTGGAGACATGTGTTTAGATTTTAGAGGTATGAGGAACAGGTTGTAAAGTTCACTCATCCTCTATAGAAAAGTGAGGATCCTTCCACTAGACGGGTGTGTCTGGCGGGCAACTGCCCAACGATTGATGTGGAATTCTTTAATACATATATGTCCATCGCGCTGTAAATCCTAATTGCGCGATTCAGGATTTATGTGACGTCAGGATTTTTGTGTGACGTCAGGTCTATTGATGCGTAGTTCGCTTGTGGCGATGTAAGTAGATGCCACAAGATTGAGCTCTGGGGGCCTAAACCGGCCACATTAGCAATTCATCTAAAAGCAGTTCATTTCCTGAATCCCAGCTGTCATTAGCAATTCCTCTAATTTGACATAGGTAAAAGCAATTCATAATTCGCGGACCATTTTACGAATCTCCATAGAAAACTGTCAAACAGATGAATTATTTCGTAATATGAATTACACGCAGATCATATTATTATGAATCGTCAGTTTGTGACATTTTACGATGATTCACAATATTTTCACATTATGATTCTGCTAAAATGACAGTTTTCAGCCCCCTGTAGGCACACCTATAGGGGGCTGAAAACGGTCACTTTAGACGGTAATTTATGGTTACTTTACATTTTAAATGGCACTTTTCAGTTACTGACATACTGACCACACATGGTCAGTATGTCAGTAACTGAAAAGTTGAAAGGGAATCGTTTGTCTTGGTGTGGTGGGGGTGGTGATAAGTGATGAGGACGAAACTTATGTGACTAAAATAGTAATCAATATAAATGTTGATCGATGTAGATGACCAAAAAAATAAAGATGGATGGACTGTGTGAGAGGGATGATATGAAAGAAGGAGTGAATATTAGAGTGACGGTAGACAAGGGAGAATGGAAGAAAAAAACGTGTTACGCCGACTCAAGTAACATGGGCTATGGGCAGAAAGCTGATGATGTTGAGGTCGAAATGTAGGTGCCTATTTGATCAATTGTTATTATAATGTTATTCCAACGTCCAGGGTTGCGGGAAAGTCCGAAAGGGATACCGGGGCCCTGGACCACAGGCAACTAAAGGAACACGGGTGGGTTTTAGTCAGTAAAAGTCTGACACTCCAGCTACGCCCAGAGCGGGAGAAGTTATTTCATGATTTCACAACATAATTTTTTTTTAAATAAAATTTTTGTTTAGGGGCAATACCAGAATATTTCGCAGCAGTACATGGATATTTTTCACAATCTGAATTTTCACCAAGAAGCAATGAAAATGTTTAAAAACAATTGCTGAAAAGCATAGAGAACCCTCTTATAGCTTACTGAACAACTTTCTTCATGGGACCAACATCATAATCGCGATACGATGTATACATAGCGAAAGTTGTTCGGTTTTATGGACCATCAAACCAAAGAAACCAACCAACCAAAAAAGATGTGTTCATATTTATGACCACACCTTTCTGATACAAAATCAATCTGCCTAGCCTTTTCCCAACTATGTTGGGGTCGGCTTCCAGTCTAACCGGATGCAGCTGTACCTATTTTACATGGAGCGACTGCCTATCTGACCTCCACAACACAATGAGTGACTATTTTTTTTTCCGCCAGTTGGATTAAGTAGGTACTTATTTAAAATATATTGGACAAGTATTTTTTATGATTTTACGTTAAAAAAAAAATACGACAATACATTGTAAAATGTGGCATTACGTCACTGGCCGGTAGATTTTATAGGTACTGACTTGTGACGTAGCGAGCCCCCACTCCTTAACTTAAAGCCTCGTGCTTAAAACTGGCGCGATATCGCGGGCGCGACAGGCAACGCAACCCTTATCGCACCCGCGATATCGCGCTTGTTTGTGGGAGCCTTAATGCGTTTTAAGTATCGAAATCATTTTTGATAAATCAATCAATCAATCTGCCTAGCCTTTTCCCAACTATGTTGGGGTCGGCTTCCAGTCTAACCGGATGCAGCTGTACCTATTTTACATCTGACCTCCACAACCCAGCAACTGGGTAATACGATACCCCTTGGTTAGACCGTTAGTCAGACTTTCGGGCTTCTGACGACTCGTAACGACTGTCAAAGATCCACAAATGACAGCAAGGCCAACGGCTTATCGTGCTTTCCGAGGCACAGAGGAGTCTCGATATGTGAAAAAGGTCACCCGTCCACTGACCAACCCCGGCAAGCGTAGCTTAACCTGATGGATTGACCCGAGCGGCTGTTATTACTTAGCCACGAGCTCCTTCATCTTTCTCCCTTTCTCCACCTTTGATACATGCTACCTATCTAATCTACAATATTCCAATATATTTATTTATAAAGCTTAGCCAAATATCTTGAGAACTTTCCGAGGCTAAATAATGAACTATTTCTTTTAACAGGCTCAGACGGCAGACGCTTCGAGAAACGGCGAAACCAGAAACCTTATCCATGATAAAATGTTTTCTGCCGCAATTCAGAAAGCAATATAGGCCCGTTAAACGATTGGATAAAGTAACACGAAACGGACTAGAAATTGATACCTACTCTAGAATCTAGATTTTTCCTTTATTCAGTTAACTATTAGGTCCCCCCACCTATGAAATTGGTGTTTTGTATGGGGAATTTTAAAGAAGTTGCATTTTTCATACTAAAATTTTCTTAATTTATATAACAACCATAAACACAAATGTTTTAAAACTTTTATGGATTATTTTTTTATAAACTATGATAACGTATGTCACTTAGATTAAGCGACAAAAATAAGTTATGGCTAAGTTAAAAAAAAATTGTGGTCATTTCTGCTAACAAAATGAGGAGTCATTTTTAAGGTATTTTTTATGATTAGAAAACTATAAGTAATAAGGTTTTTTTTACTATTGGTAGTTGTCTATGATGGTCATTATTCGATATAATACCAAGCAATTGATGAATATTTTAAATCATAGAAGTGACGAGGTTCTCTATGTGTGAGAAAAAAAACGCCAATTTCATAGGTGGGACCCAATATATCAGATAGATTTAGCCGAGAGAAACATCCATACATTTTAGGACAGATTATCAACCGATTGGTCAGAGAAATAATTCGCAAGATGGCGAAAATCCCTAGTATCGGTTTCTCATAACCTATTTCACAATATCGAACAGAAACAATAAGAGCAGCCGAAGGTCGAAGGATTTCTTTGTATGGAAGGTCAAGTGCGGTGACCCTCAGTTAAATAGAGATGGAACAAATTCGAACACAGGATAAAAGTGTTCGAATTTGAAAGTTCGAAATAGGAATTGGATACTGGAAATTCTGTTGCAATTTGTGCGAGCTAGTTGGAAATGTATTGTGACGGTGCTTTTGGTAATAAAGGGCTATGGATAGTGATATCGTATACCCCATTTGAAATAAGATTAGACATTAAAACAAACCCTTTTACTGTCCGCTCAACCGATTTTGACTTCTATACCGTAGGCATAAGGATAGCATTAAAAGCAAAAAAAGTTACACAACACCAACTATCTACTGCGGCTGTTATTTTTCATGCCACCAACGCAATAGAATTCAAAATCGGTTGAACGGAATGTAAAAAAGGCTTATCTATACATCTAATCTTATTAAATGGAGTATAGTTATCGAAAAGATTAGGAAGATTTTTGAAATATTGGTGATACCTACGGCTGAAAGTACTTTGATCATTTACCATTAGCATAAGCATACTCAGCCTATAATGTTCCCACTGCTGAGAAACATGAGTGGGCTGTAAACCACGCGGGTCCAGTGCGGGTTGCTAGATGTCATATGTCTTCGAATTTTTGGTTCTAGGACATTTTTGGTTCTTTCACCGTTTCGAGAGCAGAAGTGATGAAATTATTTACACAAAGTAAAGCGCCTGACTTGGGTTGGAACCCACGACCTACAACTCGTAAGTCGGGGCCGTTACCACTGGCCTACCACTGTTCCATCATTTGTCATTACTTATTTGGTTTTAGCATTGCGAAGCAATAGGTTGTTCTTCAGGTACTCTGGTACCAGAAGAAAGTAAGTAACCTGAACTAATGTAAGTGTTAAGAGTAAATAAATAAATAAATATTTTGGTTGTCGAAACCAAAACCGTCTTGATTTCCAACGCCAAAGTCTGCTGTCTAATGGGGCTATATTCTCCTTCACAGATGAAGTACCGCTAGTTATTTCGTTCAAAACCACAAATCTTCGGTTAAATCGACCCGCTGACTCACATGTGAGTCGGGTGGCTCATGCAGTTTTAATCACTATTTCTACTCTTTAAGGTCTAATATAGGTTAAAATGTCGTATATCGAATGTTAGTCGAAAAACCATCCCATCCCTAGCGATAACCTTAAATACGGAAACGATAACGCGTTTGGGTCAGAACAGGACATTCGGACTAATTGAGGGTTTCGGAGCAAACGGAAGTTTTAGCCAAAAGTATAGAGGAGGGAAAGATTTTATTTTGATGTCTTGTCCGTGATAGTTCGGAAGTTTAGTAATTGTTAGCTCTTAGTTGAATACATGTTGGGAGGTTTTGTACGAGTCAAAGCAAAACCACTTTCAGGCTCTTTTGAATAGTCAAGAAGTAAAATACTTAGAACGATTGTAGACTATTGTTTATAGTAGTATATATAGTTTTTTTTTTACTTTCTTTTACTAGATAGTAAACCGGATGGCCGGAGAAGTCGATGGCGGCCCAAGCTCAGATGGTTTGATGGCGTAGACCAAGATTTAAGAACTATTGGAGAGAAAAGCCGGAAATAAGTCACGTTGGAGAAATGGCGCACCCGGGTTTACAGTTGTAAACCCTTGGATGACAATGGTTGAGAAATAAATAATCTGTAAGTATTAGTTGAGCTTCTTGACGAAGAGTTATCTACTCTGCTCAATTACCATACTTATTTACATATGTTTGAACTTACAAGTATGTACCTTACATAACGCCTTTCAAATATTTATCTCTCATCTGCAGCGCTTAGAATATCAGACTTGTTACAAGGAAGGTAAATCCAGCAATAATTATCAAGGATAACAAATGAAAGCTGAAAATCCTTCACATTTAGTTTCGACCAAAGTCTCAAGGGAGTAATTAATGACACTAGGAGCACAGCCTAACTTGACCATTTACCCTTTAGAGGTGATTATGCCATGTCCGCATAATTAAAGGGACTAAATTGATAATTTATTGCTGCATAATATTTTAGAGGCTGTTTCCTTTAGTGGGACTGCTGGTTAACTGTCCCCCTTGGATTTTAAGAGCTATTGTACTTGAGGCACGCCATAAAATCAATTGAGAATACAATAGACGTAGATATATTTAGTAACCTATTCCGCTTGAATATTCTTCAAGAGTCATAAAAAACCCTGTAAGAAATCGACATATGTTCCACCTCTCAACGAGGCATCCTCATGATTGACTAGTCGCAAACCAGAACATGACGTGTTGCCACATGACACCGAGCGGTGTGGCTCGGTGGACGCCTCGTTGAGAGGTGAAACACGTGTCGGAGTAGAAGTCAGTTGTTTGGTTGCCGTGAGAAAACGGCATGTCCAAGAATATAAAATTGAAAACGTGACGTCCACCTGTATCCTAATTGCGTAATGAACGATTGGTCAGAATTGGAATATCTTTGAAAAAAAAGTGTCTAATCTAGTGTCCTCATAAATTCGAAAAAAAAATCTGCTCAACAATGTAACTTACGAACTTTTGAAGACATTTGACATTTGTTTCGAACCGAATCCAAGTCTGATTGATCATGTATCATGCAATTAAGGTGCTGGCCAGCATGGTGACAACACGCTCCCTCTCTCAGAGAGGCTAGTGGGAATGTTTGATTATGCTTATGCCTCTTTGTAACACGGAACCACTCATGGTGTGTGGCGTTCTCCTCGTAAAACCACGGCATTGACTAACTTAAATGCTAATCTAATTTCAAATTCTCTACATAAAGCTAAACTTCCCTTATGTATCAACAAACATATGTGTGTCCTCTTAAATTGACATCAAAATGGACGTTGTCATTCCTGTGGGTAATACAAACGTGGCAAAATATTAAAAGGGGCAGTTATTAAAATTTCGTTTGGGTCAAATGGAACGGACTGTTTTGCAGTGACAACGATGAATGATGAATTTTACATAATCCACCACTGCGCAATTGCACATATGAGTGCACAATTTCTCACAGTTTGAGCCATTTCAGCAATGTCGATTGACGTTTTAAAATGCATTTGATAGGAGTAGCAGCTTTAATGATTAGGAAATGTAATAAGAGTTCAAGATGAGATATGCATGCATTCTGAAGGTGGGCAGCGTCGTAAATAACTGTCAAATATTTGGCCGTTCTGACTAATTTGGAAATATTACTGTAAGTATGGAAATATGAAATATTTCTAACTTAACTATTGAACTAAAATATTGAGAATCTTCCATGGGTCATGTTCGTGAACGGGCGCCATCAGTGGGGACTGGTCATCTCTTAGCAGAGCTGCCACAGCTTATTTTAATTCTTGAATTGTTTTGTTTTTTATTTTATCTTTTAATTACGGACGCTTTTGCCATGCACGTCTTTCTTATATTGTTCTCACATGTATAATTTCAACATGAATGATGTAACCAATATATTGTAACAATATTCTGATTTAAAAGTGTCTGTGGAGTTTCTTGCCCGTTCGTCTCCATAGGAACCTACTACGCTTTGGAATGCAACTAGCTTCATCTTTCTGACTGACCGACCCCTTGACAATTCAAAAGTGCCTTCAATTGGTTTATTTGAAGTAAAATGCTTTGTGTCCAATTATTTCAATATTCCTCTTCTTGATTCCAAAGTCTTTCCGTCTTCTGCCGGCAATCTGTGTTTGTCACACAACAAATTCTCCATGCTGTTATCGTTGACTCTTCTAATCCTTCGCATTGCGAGTAAAATCAATGAAGTAAGCTCACCTAAGGAGCTTACCAGCTCAATACACAATAACGTTCTCGGGTCGTGTGGAATGCTGTTTATTTCGTAATGAAACAGTTCTTGTCGTTATTAGGGGAAATCTATGGAAGGAGAACCTGGGTGGAGTTGTAGAGATTAAGATTATTTGTGTTTTTTGTTGTGTGTGATGGTGGTAAATCGTCAAATGTCTTCTCCCGCTCTGAGCGGAGCAGGAGGGCGTGTCAGACTTGTACTGAATAAAACCCACCCGTGTTCCTTCAGTTGCCTGTTGCCAAGGTCCCGGTATCCATTTCGGACTTTCCCGCAACACTGGCAGGATATTCTGTGCCTGTGCCTGTACCTGGGTCAAATAAATGTATTAAATGTGTTAATTCTTTCTTCCAGAGGAAAATTATAAATTCTCAAATTAGAAGAACATTATTGAAAGGTTTTTTTTTACCTGAGAATTGGATTTGATTACTAATCTATCTAATTTATTAAACATTTTTGAATTGGCTTCTGATTCAGCGGTCCACACTATCGCTAAGTAGCACAAAAATATGTTCATGTCGGATCTCCTATCTTACATACATTCAAGAACTCACTCCTTTTTCCCATGAGGCAGGCAGAAACTAGTCTCCTATAATTTTGAGTGATTTCACCATTAGGGTGACAACTCTACTTCTCTGGTTTCAATTCGAGGTATACTATAGAACATTAGTTCATGCCAAATGATCAAAAGATTAGCCAGTCAGTAGATTAGTAGCGCGGCACTGTCTAAAGCAGGGTTTCTTAAAGTGGGGTCCACGGACCCCCAAGGGGTCCGTAATAAGTGTGACAGGGGTTCGCAGAAGCTCTAATAATTCTTAAAAATGTGCAGTAACTCATCATTTGCTTGATCACTCTCGCTGGTTATTGTTGAAAGTCTTGCAAAAGTCTTTTGAAGGTTAGGTACTTTATTTAGCCCAGAACAGTTTGACAAATTAAGCATTAGTACCTATACTCCATTTGAAATAAGATTAGACGTATAGATAGGCCTTTTTTACATTTCGTTCAACCGATTTTGAATTCTATTGCGTTGATGGCATGACAAATGGCAGCCGCAGTAGATAGTTGGTATTGTGTAACTTTTTTTGCTTTTAATGCTATCCTTAAGGCTCGTACAAACAGACGCGATATCGTGGGCGCGACAGGCAGCGGTACCTTTGTCGACAAAGGTACCGCTGCCTGTCGCGCCCGCGATATCGCCTCTGTTTGCACGAGCCTTTATGCCTACGGTATAGAAGTCAAAATCGGTTGAACGGACTGTAAAAGGATTTGTTTTAATATCTAATCTTATTTCAAATAGGGTATAAGTGTGAGTAAATTACCAATAAAAGTGATTTTTTAAATTATAATTTTTTTGCCACAATTTATTTTACAAGGCATTTAAAAAATTCTGAAAGTGGTCCGTGACTGCACATAGTTTAAGAACCCATGGTCTACAGGCACTGCGCCGGACTAAAACGCTTAAATTAGTGCTGTCACTGTGTAGACTCCTTTATAAACTCTAATTGAAATGTTAAACTAACACTGGAAGTTAATTAAGGCTTGGACAGTTAAGGGCGTTAATATGACACATCGGAGCTTTAGTAGTAGAGAGTCTGCCATACGGGTAAGTTCGTTTGTCCACCGCCACGTTACGAGAACGATATGAGGGCGCCGAAATGACGATACATACATTGACTATGGCGGCGTCTCCACCACACATCCGACAACCGAACGACGAAATCCTGGCCCCTTTTTTGAGTAGTTCGGCGCGACCGCTAGAACTCGGCCCGAGATTGTGACGGGCCGATGTGCCGGCAATACAAAACACGTTTGATCTTGTCCACACACTGCCGTCACACAAGAGGCCCTAGACAAAGTGACATTCTATCAGCGATAACGATGATGGAAAAGGCAAAAATGTATAGGACTGACATAAGCTATCGAAAAGCTTATGTAATAGGAATCGCTTTGGAAGCGATTGTCACTTGTCTTGGCCCTCAGTGCCGTGCGCCCGGCTTTTGTTCTGTCTGTTATAACATAGGTACTATATTAGACTGCGATCGTTGGTCTAACGCAACCGAACCCGGCGGTTCGGTTGCGCTGGACAAACGATCGCCGTCAATGGGACGTCACGTTCTCGTTGACGTCTCATTGGCGGTGGCGGTGGATAAACGGTGTAAGTAACAGAGAGGACGTAAAGCGTTCTGCTCAATTTTTCTAAAACTCGATGTGCCATCTCAACGTACCTATTACAAAGAAAGAAAGAGTACCGTTTATTTTGGCATGGTTCGTGAAACAAAAAAATAAAAAAACCAGCCAAGTGCGAGTTGGACTCGCGCACGAATGGTTTCGTACCATTATCTATAAAAACGGCAAAAAAATCAAGTTTGTTGTAAGGGAGCCTCCTTAAATATTTGTTTTATTTTAATTTAATTATTTATTTTTAAATTTAATATGTAGGTAACTAAATGTTCTGTGAATATTTCAAGCTTCTACATATTGCCGTTATCAATATCGAACAAAAACGAGCAAAAAAATCAAGTTTGTTCATCATCTGTGAACATTTCAACTGTCTAACTATCACGTTTCATGAGATACAGCCTGGCGACAGACGGACAGACAGATAGACAGACAGCGGAGCCTTAGTAATAGGGTCCCGTTTTACCCTTTGGGTACGGAACCCTAAAAAGTGAAAATAATGTTTTAACAAACAATAGTGTGTGCCTCACGGTTGCGACAAAAAGGTTCATTACAAATTAAAGTCGCTTTTCATGTATGTCTGTGTGACCCCGTTATTCTTCTAAATGACGCAACAGTTTTTAGTGTAGTTTTCACCATCATTAAGAGAATTTGTCCAGTAAGGCTTTTGTATAATTTCAACTTACAAACAATAAAGAAATCTCGATGTTTTGTCAATGCGTAAGAACCAAGCAGTGGCGACTCACTATATACAGTACCTACATACGCTTTCTTATATTGTTCCTGTATATTTCAATGTTTCTTTTGTTGAGCCATAGAGGTCAAAAGTAAGCGGCTTGCGATAGAGACACAGCTGATAAACAGCTATACTGAAACTAACGTCTCATATTTTGTATTGGAATCGAGTATGAAATGTGGAGATGAAAGAAATTCTATTGCTGTTGGGCGTTGCAACTTAGCTGGTTTTGATACTGGAATTGGAAGAAGTGTTAGTTTTAGATTGAGTTCGAATTGTGTGTGGTTGATTGTGATGGCATGGGATCGGACCAGAGGGATGGATATGCATGGAATACTGAAAATTCATGCGATATTCCAAGGAATCGTTTCATTGACTTTTATTTGTATGGAGAGACTTTATTTTGTCAAGAGAATATGCTATGGCATTCTTAGCACATACTCGTGCTAAGATCCAAAATGTTGATTTCTAATGGGATTGCGAAATTGCCGTTTTTTTTATTTTTTGAGTTTGGGAAATCATCAAATGATTTCCGAACCTCCCGCTCTAGGCGGAGCCGAAGGGCGTGTCAGACTTTTACTGACTAAAACTCACCCGTCTTCCATCAGTTTTAGATTATGCAATTGAAATGCTCACTTCATAGGCTTTATATAAATAAAACTCAGATGTCAGCAGGGCAATTTGGCAACCTGGCAGGGTTGCGGGAGAATCCGAAAGGGATACTGGGACCTTGGCAACAGGCAACTGAAGGAACACGGGTGGATTTTAGTCAGTAAGAGTCTGACACGTCCTTCCGCTCAAAAACCTAAAAAAAAAAAGAAAAATGCTATCACCATCCGCCCATTGTGTCACCCTATGCTTGAGTTTGACTTTGAAATTTCTACATTTATATCTGTATTTTTTATGGTGTACATAATAAAGAGTATTCTATATTCTATTATATCACTGCCGTATAGATAGATGGTAATTAGAGGATGAAAGTTTGTATGAAAATTCTACACTTTTGCTCAGTGGAAATCCCATTGAGCACACGGCTTGTTACTGAAATCTATAGCTGAGCTGTAATCTCATACGGAACTTTTTTCTATAAAACAGCGCTTGGAAAATGTAACTTTGTCTCTAGATGATCCTGGATTAAATCGAAATTCAACAAAATTTTCCGTTCGCCTGTTGTCAGATTATCCTGTTGTTCGGCAGTAACGAGACAGTTAGTGGGTCGCAGGTGGTTATCCGGACGCTTTGAGTATGCCGCCAATGTACCGACAGCAGATTCAGTTTGAAGATACTTTGACAAGAAAATCTACGCAAACCAACTTTATATTTCATGTTTAACTCTTATAATTATACATATTATAAATTAATGTCGCTTTTCGTGTTTCTCTGTATGTCCTCATTGTTCTTTTAAACGCGCAACAGATTTTGATGAGGTTTTCACCATCGTTTAGAGAATTTAATCCGGAAGGTTTATGTGTATAATACGTTAACATTAAAGTTACATATAACTAAGAAATCTCGATGTTTTGTCAAGTCGTAAAAACCGTCAGTTTAGAATACTTTTCCTGTTCGTACGCACGGCTACATATATCAAGCTATATAATTCCAGTATAAGCTGATCTCACATAGTATACGATTTCCGCACAATAAGAGGTCAGCTTATACTGGAAATGTGTAGCTTGATGTGTAGCCATAACTTAATGCGATCGAAAATCCTAGCAAGCCTGGTTATTGAGTTAACTTAAATATTTAGTAATAAATTAGGCTACTTTGGAAAAAGAAATTATTCGAAGTGAGACGTGGTAACGTGACCTGGAGGCCGCTTACAGCAGTCTTATTTTAATCTTACTTGGTGGGGGAAAGAGATGGAGCTATACGTCCTGTAGACCTTCATCTTTTTCCTACACTGAAGTAATATTAAAATAATACAGCTATAAGCGGTAGGCACCTTTTTTTTTTTTTTTTTTTTTGTTTGGGAAATCATTATATGACTTCTCCCGCTCTGGGCGGAGCGGAAGGGCGTGTCAGACTCTTACTGACTAAAACCCTAAAACCCACCCGTGTTCCTTCAGTTGCCTGTTGCCAGGGTCCCGGTATCCCTTTCGGACTATTCCGCAACCCTGGCAGGCATCGGTCCTAACGGACCCCGCCAGGTGTGCTGACATCTCTTTGAGGCGCGCGTGGAACACGACGCGCCATCGACCCGGGCCTGGTCCTTATCGGACGGCGAGCTACCCATTGCTCGCCGTCCGCAAGCCCGCGCCTATGGTGGCCGGGAATCCGCCTGGGAATCCCGACGCCCAGGGTGTCTCCAGCGGCGGCGGTTAGGAGCGTGAGGGCGCAGGCTTTGCCTCTCCCTCACGCGTGTTAGGCCCCCTGGGCTGTCAGCCGCGCCACCAAACTTGTTGGCAGGTGAATTATTTAACCACGGCGACAATAATGCCTCGTACCGATACAAGAGCAATCACACTAGACTTTTACGGACTTATTTCATTGAAAAAATGGTCACAACCACATGGAATACTGTAACGTTTACTATACTAACATATTTCTTCACTTACGTCATTGCTAACGCTACACGTACACGACTCGATAGACGAAGTTCCGAAGCTGTGCAGTTGAGAGGCATACGAAATCGACCAGCCTTTGTCACTAACACTGGGTCTAAAACGCTATACCGATTATTGGTTGGTCGACCGATGTGAAAGCATTTTGGGATGGGTAGAACTCCTCGTGAAGGGGCTATTATCCGGTAAACGGGTTCGTGATGATGATGTCAAAGCTTTTAGGGAATCGATTTTTTTCAAAAAATCTGCTGATTTCAAAAAATCAGCTGTTCCCTACATTTAGGTATGTTCGCATAAAGGCTCGTGCAAACAGGCGCGATATCGCAGGCGCGACAAATGAAATTGAAATTGAAATGAAATGAAATTGAAATGAAATGAAATTGTTTATTCTGTAAATAGGATATCAGAATCAGAATCACTTTACACGTCATATTAAAAAAAAAAAATAGGCAGCGGTACCTTTGTCGACAAAGGTACCGCTGCCTGTCGCGCCTGCGATATCGCGCCTGTTTGTACGAGCCTTAACTCGTGAAAGTCACAGTTATGATGAAAAAAACAGAGTCTTTTTATTGTACCTTCAGGGCTAGCCTTCAATTACAATTTCCCTTCCACGTAGGTAAGTAAGCGAGTTGCGGGAAAGTCCGAAAGGGATACCGGGACCTTGGCAACAGGCAACTGAAGGAACACGGGTGGGCTTTAGTCAGTAAAAGTCTGACATGCCCTTCCGCTCCGCCCAGAGCAGCAGAAGTCAAAATCCATAGCTAATATTGTCATATCTATACGTAGGTATTTTACTGTGTGTACATAAATAATTAATTAAATAAATAATGTCTTATCCTAGTCCTTTTTTTTCCTCTTTTTATTACTCTTTATGTTTTAACGACGTTTAAATGTCTTAATGGTTGACGACACGGTTGGCGCAGTGGCTGAGCGATGGACGGCTGCGCAACGTGTCGCATGTTCGATCCCCGCACGGAACAAATATTTGTATGATCTGCTAGTAGTTGTTCTGGGTCTGGGTGTTAGTATATGTGAGTTTCTATGTTTGTAAACGCACCCATGATACAGGAAGAAATTCCTAGTGTGGGGCAACGTTTTAAAAAATAAATAAAAAAAGTGTTCTAAATGTATTTCTGAGTTAAAATGTTACTATCTAACGTAAGCAAAGTTAGAAAACCACTTAGCAAATGGTTTTCTAGCTACTGACCGGAAAAAATAACGTTACGGCGTAGTAAGGATATTTAGGGAAAGTGAGATAGTAGATTCTATTTATTACTACCTGGTTTTTTCAACAGAATAATACTATTAGGAATTTTGGATTAATGAAATAAAAATCGGAAAATAGTATTGTGATTTTTGCGTGATAGATGATTCGCCGAATAGGTATGATGCGCAGCAGGTAATGATGCTGATTGACATATTATGGCAAGTAGGTACATATAATATTAACCGAGTAATTACCTAGTACTTATTTTTATCTCACATCACGCGTTCTTCTTATGGTTACAAACACAATGAAAACTTGTGACTTCTTTTTTTTTTCCGCCAGTTGGATTAAGTAGGTACTTATTTAAAAAATATTGGACAAGTATTTTTTATTTTTTTACATAAAAAAAAAAATTACGACAATACATTGTAAAATGTGGCATTACGTCACTGGCCGGTAGATTTTATAGGTCTTAAATCCACCACTCCTTAACTTAAAGCCTCGTGCTTAAAACTGGCGCGATATCGCGGGCGCGACAGGCAACGCAACCCTTATCGCACCCGCGATATCGCGCTTGTTTGTGGGAGCCTTAATGCGTTTTAAGTATCTAAATCATTTTTGATAAATATGATAATCAAAAAAATACGTGTCTAATTTTTTTTTTAATTATCTGACTGACGGACTAAACACTTTTTCTATTTTTTTATCCAGTCAACATCTCTAATAGGGGTATTGCTCAAGACCGGCAAACTGTGAAATAGTGTGTCCCTCCCTACTCGCAATCCGCTTTCATTCGTACCTCGACCAATTCAATAAAACATACTTACTCGATTACAATTTGCAACTACGACCATTGTCTCGCAAGTGCGCACAACTCGAGATCGAGAACACTGTAAACTTTCACAATAAACACTTTTTTGTTCGGCTCATTTGGCTCCAGACAATAATTACACCAATTTTCATAAAAACTCTCGGAATTTTACGCTGAAATAGTATCTGGTAGCTTTCATATTATAAAACAAAGTCCTCCGCCGCGTCTGTCTGTCGTCCTGTACGCGATAAACTCAAAAACTACTGCACCAATTTTCATGCTGTTTTCACCAATGGATAGAGTGGTTTTCGAGTAGGTACCTACCTAAGGTTTTAGTATATAATCACCGTCATCCACGCGGGCGAAGTCGTGGGCATTAGCTAGTGTAATTATAATTTTGAGTACATTTATGTCAATTATGTGACTGAGACTTTTTGGCGCGTCAGCAAAGGTATCTTTGAGTATTCAAATCAATGTTTAATTTTTTCAATTCAAAATAATAACTACGTAAGTAATAAGGTAACATAAAAATATGTACCTACGCTTTATATACACTTTTAGTTTATTTTTTATTAATAATAACTTGATTTGTATTTTGTTTAAGAATCCATTTTGTTTGACGTCCTTTTGCAAAGTTAAAGTTTAGTTTTAATCTTAACATTAGGCGCCATTACCCGGAAATTTGGTACGAATAAA